>CM053501.1:6232355-6270714 GCA_028627145.1 Eidolon dupreanum | reverse complement strand
TTACTTAAGAATAGAGGCTGGTTGCCACGGGAGCCAACGATGTGATTGGAGGGTTAGAATAATCAGTCCCACCGAACCCTGATCTCTGGGGAGGGCAGAGGACTTGAGGTTTGAACCAATCACCAATGGCCAATCATTTAATCTACCAAGCCTATGTAATGAAGCCTCCATAAAAACCCAAAGGATGGAGTTCAGAGAGCCCACCCGGTTGGTGAAAATATAAGGATGCTGAGAGGGTGACCCGCGTAGAAACATAAAAGATCCACACCCTTTCCCCATACCTTGCTCTGTGTATATCTTCATCTGGCTGTTCCTGAGTAATATCCTCTTATAATAAACCAGTAATCTAGTAAGTAAAATGTTTCTGAGTTCTGTGAGCTGCATTAGTAAATTAATCGAACCCAAACAAGGAGGAGGTCATGGGAACCTCTGACTTATAGCCAGGCCATCAGAAGCACAGGTAACAACCTGGACTCGCAACTGATGCCTGAAGTCCAAGGAGGGGTTCTTGAACCCCCCAATCTATAGCTGGTTGGTCAGAATCACAAGTGACAACCTGGGCTTTCAACTGGTGTCTTAAGTGGGGGTGGGGGGTGGGGAGCAGTCTCATGGAACTGAGCCCTTAACCTTCGGAACCTGACGCTATCTCTGAGTAAATAGTGTCAGAATTGAGTTGAGCTGTGGGATACTCAAATGGGTTCCTTGGAGAAATGGCTGTAGCAAGAAAAGGAGAGCCTGGAATATCTTATTGTGTCAGAAAGTAAGAAATGTGCTCTAAGAAGTTGGATTGTTGTCCAAAACACAGGAGTTGGATTGAAGAGGCTTTGCTGGCCAATTCTGCATGGGAGGGGGTAAAAACTGACCAGGAAGAATAATGATAATGTATTATAAAAAAGAATTTTAAAAATCCACAAATCCATAATGATCTCAAAAAAAAGTGTGTGTGTGTGGCGGGGGAGCTCCTATTCACAAAGGGATGCCAGTTAGTAAACAGAGATAATGGGTAATGATAAGAGTTGAGAAAAGCACAATTTTGCAAACACTGAAATAACTAATTCAGGCAAGAATGATGCTAAAACCACTGAGTGAAAGGTTGATGTATATGATCTCAACGAATCACCAGAGACTTTGTTAATTACAAATGGAAAAGAGTGAAACAGGGCAGACATCATGTTTACCAATGTTAAAAACAAGACAACAGGCCCCAAATGGAGTTGCTTATGATAAGCCCCACACCACCACCAAGACTTACAGTTTCGGCCTCTCCCAGACATGGCATCTTAAACCAGTCAATCAAATCACCTGGTCAGCACTGGTGAAGTCATCTGCTTGAAAGAGCCCTGCCATCCCTAAATGAAAGTGACCTTGCCACAATCAATCCACTTTTTGCTAGTATAATTATCTTCCTTGTTCTGCTCCTGTCTATAAGTCTTTCATTTTATACAGCTCCTCGGATCTCCTTTCTGTCTGCTAAATGGGATGATTCCTGAATCATTGAATAAAGCTAATAAGCTCTTTAAAATTTATTCGGTTGAATTGTTTTTTAACACCAACAATGGGACCAATGGGCATTATGTGCCTCCTGCTGTGATACAAGTTCGGCACTTTACACGTGTGCTCCCGAAAACCCTCAGCCTGAATCTAATCATGAGTGGGTAACCAAAGAAATCAAGATTATGGGGTATTCTATACAGCAATTGGCCTGAACTACTCAAATTTATCAATGTCTCAAAAGACAAGGGCGGGGAGTGACTGATGAGATTCTGAGGTCTGTTCTAGATTGCCAGTGCTAAGTGCGACTCTGAACTGCATCCAATGGGGAGGGGGGAAGGGGGTCTGTGGGTCCTATTTAGGACAATTGAGTAAATTTGAATATAAAGCGTATATTGGCTAATAATTTTGCATCAAAGTTAGATTTCTCCGGTATCAAAATGGTTCGTAGGCTGTGCACGATAACGCCTTTGTTCCTTGAGGATACATAACTTAAGTATTTATGATACCTGCATCACTTTCAAACCGGACAGAAACGAGAAAAGCGCCCAAGTAGCGACACAAGGTTCGCGCGTGCGCACAGCTCTGTCCGAGACTTACTTCTCGAGGCAGGAGGGTCAGATTGGGTGCCACGAGGCGGAAATACGCAACGGGGGGTTCCGGTGACCGCGTAGGTTCCGGCGACTAAGTCGGCAAAATGGAGGAGGTACCTCACGGTGAGCTCGCGGAGGGGGCGTGGGTGGCGGGGCTGAAGGGACAGGAGCTACTTTAACTGTGATATTTTCTCTGCGCAGACTGTCCCGGGACCGGGAGCGCCCAGGCAGGCCGAGGGGCCGCATGTCAAGGGTGCCCCAACCAGCGGCTATGCGCTTCTGGAGCCGGTGCGACTCCTGACCCGGGTGAGCAAGGAACAAGCCCTGAACGGGAAGTAAAAGCCATTGGCCCGGAAGAGGCGGGGCGGAGGGGGAGGTGGGTGGGGCTTTGAAGGATGAGTGACTGCGGCGGGGCGAGGAAGCCAACTAGGAGAGGCGGGCCCAGAGGGGGCGGGGCGTGGTAAAGTCCGCCCGGAGAGGGGCGGGACTTGAATGAGTGACAGGGGTGGGGGCCAGAGGGGCAGATCCCTTTAAAGGGCTAGGAGCTATGTGGCGGGATGCAGGCAGAGCCTAAAGGATCAGTGACTAAAATGGAGTCAAAAGGGGTCTCCAAAGGGGCGGGGCATGGGAGCAAGTCTCCTGGGTTGAGAGGTGAGGCCAGAGGTTTGAGTGACAGTAACACTGGTCAGCAGGCCACCAGCAAAGGGAAAAGGGTATAAACTTTGAAGTCTGGGAGTTTGGATTTAAATCCTGGCTCCGTCAGCTACTTTCTTTGGACAGAATTTTCTTCCTTTTGAGGAGCAATTCATTCATTTAAAAATATGTGGTCATGGACTAGGCACAGTGCTCTGTGCTGGGGATACAATTGTGAAAGACAGATGGGGTCGCTGCTCTAGAGGGTATTAGTTTGATAGGGGAGACCCACAAGAAACAAGCAAACAAATGAATCCTCACTGCCATAAGGAAAATGAGGGACAAATTGGAGGATGGAAGGACTCTGAGAGCCTACTGAAAGGAACTTAAAAAGCAGGAGGCTGGGAGGAGAATCTTGAAGTTCAAAGAGAGACTTGGATTTGATTCTTGGATCCCGCAGTGTGACCTTGAGCAAGAGTCTTAACCTTTCCGAGTCTCTGTTTCCTCATCAATAATGGGGAGAAAAATAGTTGCCTCCGTGTTATTTGAAGGATTTAAAATAAGGCGAAATAGTAAAAGCATCACAAATGTATAATAAGTGATAGTCATCAGTGACAGGTACTTATCAAGTGCCTGCTATTTTGTCAGGATTTCTCAACCTATGTTGACATTTGGAGCTGGATAATTCTATGTGGTGGGGGGGGGGGGGCGCTGTAATGAGCATCGTTGGACATTTAATAGCATCCCTGACTTCTACTCACTACATACCAGGAGCACCCCTTCCTTGTACAAACCAAAAATGCCCTCAGACATCACCAAATGTCCCTGGCAGATTTTGTTCCAAGGTTGGGAATCATGGCTATGGTCATGCACTGCATAACGATGTTTTAATGATGGACTTACAGATATGACAGGGGTCCCCTAAGATTATAAGGGAGCTGAAAAATTCCCATTGCCTAGTGTCGTAGCTGTCCTAACTTTATAGCACAAAGCATTACTCACATGTTTGTGGTGACACACAAACCTATTGTGCTGCCAGTCATATAAAAATACAGCACATACAATTACGTACAGTATAATACTTGACAATAAACAACTGTTACCAGGTTATGTATTTACTACTGTATATTATACTTTTAATTATCTTAGAGTGTAAGATAATTATAAAAAGTTTGCTGTAAACAGTGTGTCGTGTTACACAGGCAGCAAGCAGTCTCATACATCTTGTGTTTATCTCTTGATTACATTGTCTTCTCTTGTGCTTGAATTAATCTTGTGTTTCAAACAGTAACATGCCATACAGGCCTGTAACCTAGGAGCAGTAAGCTGTACCATACAGCCTAGGTGTGTGGTAGTTGACACCATCTAGGTTTGTGTATGTGCACTCTATGATATTCACAGGACGAAATTACCTAACAACACATTTCTCAAAATGTATCCCTGTCATTAAGTGGTACATGACTTTATGTGCAAAACTGTTTTGGAGCTGGGAATAAAGTGGTGAACATGACAGTCCCACCCTTGTGGAGCTTATATTCTAGCACGGGGAGACAGATATGTAAACCAAATAATAAGAAAATGTCAGATGTGATATTGCCTTATTTTCTTTGTAGCACTTTATTACCACCTTTGACTAGGTGGTATTTCATACACGATCCCTTGAAATAGCCACGAGGACTTAGCTCCTGCTAGCCCATTGAAAGAGTGACATTTGAGATTTAGTCAGGGACATCACCACCTGAATTGCTTTTTTTTTGCAGCTATAGAGGAAATCAAAGAGAAAATGAAGACCGTGAAGCACAAGATCTTGGTGTTGTCTGGAAAAGGCGGTGTTGGGAAAAGTACCTTCAGCGCCCACCTTGCTCATGCCCTAGCAGAGGATGAAAACACACAGGTGGGACCTTGGGAAAAACTGGGAAAGGCTCCTGTCTGAGGGTTCATGACGTCTTGTAGAGAAACGACTCCTTAGACTAAGTCAAATTGGACTCTTTGACTCTAGATCTTTGCACAGAGGAGGAAACATGTAAAATAAAGTATTTCATTGGATTCTCTAGCTATGAAAATGGATAGCAGGTGCACCTTTCTCTTAGCATGCTGATTATTTATTATGTTAAGTTCAGACTTCTTTCTCTTTTTTAACCCCTTCCTGCCTTTTTCTACGTCAGGAGTCTTGCAAACTATAGCTCATAGCCAAATCCAGCCTGTCTCCTGTTTTTTTATGGCTTGTGAGCTAAGAATGATTTTTACATTTATAAATGGTTGCTTTTAAGTTGTCACATAAGTACCTACATAGTATCCTTGATTTTGCCCACAAAGCCTAACATGTGTTTTATTTGGCCCTTGATGAAAACACTTGCTGTCCCCTGGACTAGGCCACTCACTTCTCCCGAGGTACACAGATGAGCAGGAAATTTCAAAGTACCCAGTGCTGCTCTCTGGTCTCTGCTTTAATAAAAGGTGTGATAAGGTAAGGAAGACTCTACCAAAAAAAGGTCAAATGGAAATATGCAGTATATGATAATTAAAGTACATTGGGTTATTCAGTGAGATTCATGATAATTTTGTTTGGACCTTAGCAAATGATCCCAATATTCAATGGGATTATCATTTTATACCACATAAAACCATTACTACTGCAAGTTTCAGTTTTTTGTTGTTGTTGTTTTTAACACGCAATACATTCCACCTTTTTGTTTTTTCCAAAATGAAATTTTGCTCAAGATTCCCATTAAAATATATGTATATACATATCAGAACTGCTACAGTGGCCAGGGTGAACCCAACTCAGAACTCAACTGCCCCGCACATTGACCCCTCAAATGAGAGACCTCGCTGAGGACTTGTGTGTTGGTGCTGTGCGTGCTCTGGATTAGAGAGCCTGCTAGTCTCTTTGAGCTGCAAACTCAATGCCGTTTTCCCCATCAGCACTGCTAGGGGCATGCAGAAGAGTTCTCTAACGTAGAAACAATTTTATATTGTTCACGGTAAAAGCCATTCCTTACCATTTCAGTTCGTTTGTTCCATGGTCTTTGTGTGTGCCTTCTTTTGTGCACTGATTTATTTCTGAAAATTAGTTTTCTCTTTATGCACTGTGAATATTCAAAGTTATTTTCGTATATGAGGGCTAACACTTTCACTTCAAATTTCTTTTCTAACTCATTGACAAATGGCGCTCCACTTTTGTTTGACTTTCTTTTTTAAAAGATAGTGCTAGAAGGGACTGTAGAGGTATGTTTAATATTGAAATTTCAAACACATATTGCCTCATATTTTAAAACTCTAAAACCTGGATAAATTTCAGTACTTTCTACTTGTGTGAGATAACTCATTCTACCTCCATGTGAAATAGCACTGTAAAATCTTAATACGATAAAGACCTTATTTCCTCCACACACACAAAACTAAAGCCAGTTGCAGTGGGCAGGGGTGATCAAGCCCACCATACTTACATACCCTTGGTACACACACACATACACACACACACACACTCCCCGAGACACCTTGCCAGTATCCACGAACTCCAGGATTGGATTAAGAAATCAGAGTTTGCTTCAGTTGACAGCAAACTTTTTATGTAAAACCTAGATGGTAAATATTTTAGGTTTCGCAGGCCAAATAGCAACTATTTGGGTCTGCCCTGTAAACCATGGCCATGTTCTAATAAAACTTTATTGCCACTGAAATTTGAATTTTATATAATTTTTCACATCATGAAAGAAAAGTTTTCTCTTGATTTTTATTTTTCCAACTCTCTGAAAATATAATAACCATTTCAATTTGTGGGCTGTACAAAATCAGGTGGCAGGCTGGATTTGGTCCCCAGGTTGTAGTTTGCTGGCCCTGTGTTTGTTTTGTAATACCAGCGTCACCAGGGCTAGCTGGAGAAGGGCATTCTGGGAAGATTGGAACTTTGGGCAGGCCGCAGCCTTCTTGGGACAGTGAAGCGGCTGGACTAGGTGATCCACAAAGCTCAGTGTTCATTCACAAGGGCTCTGAATTCTTATTCCTCATTTCTCTTCCAATCATTTTATAACACATGGAGCTGCTCTCACTGGCCTATGTGGCTGACATGGGCCCCTCTGGAATCTGGTATCCACCATCCAAGACACGGTCTAGGGATTTCAGGAAAGGGAGAGATGACCGAGGGGATGACAGGGCTTGGAGAAAGGGCCCTCTAGACTGTGATGGTGACTGATGAATGTGGGGTGGTGGGTGGAAGCAGAGGCACAGAAGTGGGACCGCCAGGGCAGACATGGAGAGGCAGGCAAGCTGGGGACTGCTCCAGTGAAAGGAGCTAAAGATGAGACTGAGGCGGACCGTGGAGGCTTTGGACGACCTGGTCAGACATCTAGACAGGAAAGAGGCATGATTCAGGCATCGCTTTAGGAGCATCGCTGTGACAGCTATGCTCCTACTGTTAGAGGGTGATGGTAAGCCAGCCAGCAGGTGTGGCTCATTCTCCCTGAGAGGCCACAGATTCAGACTAAGGTGGTGGCTGGAGCAGATGGCAGGGAACAAATGAGGGCAATGTCGGGGAGATAGAAGAAGTAAGGCTTCCCAGTTTGGGAAGACGAGGGAAGTGCCAGAACTCTACTTGAGTACTAGGGGTGGGGTGGCAGACGAAGTCTAGCATGGTGGCCAAGGAGTTGGCCTGCACAGGTCCACGTCCCAGCTCCACCCACACCACTGCTGTAACCTTGGGTGGGTTACAGGCTCTCTCTGCTTCACTTTTCTCATCTATAAAACGAGACTCCGGACTGAGTGAGATAATTCCTGTAAATATAAAGTACTTAACATGGTGCCTGACATGTAGTAAGTGCTCAATAAATGTCCTTGATAGTAATCATCATTATTACTGGAATATTTAACTGGAATATGGAGGGGCAAATGACATTTCTGCTTTGTGAAAATGAGTTTGTAGCCTGCCCAGAGTACAGTGCTAAGCAGGTTCAAAATATACTTGCCGATTCTGTTAGTCAACAATCACTTGCTATTCGAGTTAGATTTGTACTGGCCAGTTGGCTGGCCAAGTAATCTGTTTTCTCAGATTATCCAGATGACCCAGAATAATTGTCATCTTTAGAGCTATCAGAGATCTCTGGAGATGGGCTTTTACCAGGCCAGTTGCAAGTAACCACTTGTGAATAGACAGCTGTTTACAAATAATTGTGTTTGGAAGTCCCCACTGCACACATGTCTAGACTTTGCAGTATGCTGAAGGAAAGCACACCATCTAGTGTGGAAATATGGCTGAATGAGTGGGCTCTCTTTATGCAAAAAGTATGTCAGCACTTAGGAGAGTGTGTTTCCCCTTGCAGACATACTGATGGCTGAATACTTGTCTCCAAAAGCTGCACAGGGTCAGCCCATAGGAGATGCCCAGTGTATCTTGTTGATTACAGTCAAGTCGCACACATCTTCCCAGGACAGTGGGAAGCTCCCTGTCCCTTTTCTGTCTGCTATCTGGCAAAGCTCAGAACAAACTCTGAGTGAGGCTGTTCGTGTTAGCCCTCAAGGTAGGCAGGTGTCTGACAGCTCATTTGCAAAGGGCCTTGAATCAAGAAGCAGCAGAATTGGGAAACACCCCTGACTAGTCACGAGCAGGCTGAGAAATATGTGAGTTGTGGTAAAGGGAGGTGGAGGAGCTTGAGCGTTGAGACATCAAAGAAGCCCATGTCATCTTGCCACCGCAGAAGTCACCGGCTCCCATAAATTACCAGCTTATCCTCTTGCCTTGTGATCTGAGGTGAAATCTATCCTTAAAAGATCCACGCGAGGTACTTCAGGGCAATAGACTTGTTAGGCCTGTCCCTGGGGCTTAGAGACTGTAGAACTGGGCAGGAGAGATGTGGTAAGGCCTCCTCTTGTCATCAGACTTCTAGCACCTTCCACAGAGTCCGTGGTGAGGATTAATGCAGGCACATTTCTCTCAGCTAGGGTTCTATGACTTAACCTGAGCAGAAAATGAATTGGACAGATATTGGGGATAGTGACAGGATCAAGAGGAAGTCTGGAAGGGACAGGACACAGGGCCACTCTGGAGATCTAGATAGCAGGAACGTGTCACAGCCTTTTTGGGTACCACCACGAGAGTGAGTGCATGTAATCTGTTTCTTGCATCCTTGCATCTCATTTCCCTCAAGATTCACCCCCTCGTGGGGAGAGTCATGCCTCAAAAGGAAACTGATTAAATTGTTCCCAAAAAGAACACGGAGACCAGGCTAGAGATTTGAGAGTATTAACGAAAGTCTCTGTTAGGGTCATAGTGATGGCATAATTTCCTAAATTGTGAGGCTCCGATGTAAAATGTCTGTATTAACACACATCGGTCCCCAAGAGTCTAGATCAAGGCAGCCAAGAAGTCAGGTTGTCAAGTTGTGTCTTTCTGTTGCACTCCTTGAAGAGTCCAGCAGGGGGCATGCGAGGCAAACGGCTGGTCTACTGTGTGAGCTGCTTTCCCCAGGGTGACCCCATGAGAGGAAGTAGGTTGGGATTTGCTGAGAGGCTTGAGGAGGGAAACAAGAAGCAAATTTGGGGCAAGTTGAAAAGTTACCCCGAGGTGCCGCACTTTGGATCAAAGACATTAGAGCTTTCAAGATGAATACAGCAGGCTCCTCAGCGGGCTTCCGAAGGACACCTCAGACCTCAGCTATCACATGGGGGACCAGGGTGTTTGGGGCGAGGGAGTCATCCCAGGCTGTTCTTACCACTAGTAAGGAGCTTTGCTAGATTTCCTTCTTATTTTCAATTTCTTTTCTGGAAGACGACCCTAAGTGATCACTAACCTTTAGCATCACAGGGGAGTGGGGCTTGGTCAGCTGGAGGGTCCACTCTGCCATCCTCACCAGGCCCCATGGGGTAGTGGAAAGATGACCACCGTTTATGTCCCAGCTCTGCCCTTTGCTTATTGAACAAGTCACCGGGCCCCTTTGAACCTCCGTTTCCTCTTCTGCAAAGCAGAGATAGTGGTACCCACCCCAGGCACATGGTAAGGGCCAAGTAAACGGTACCAAATCCTGAATTCCCAACGACCTGACACCCAAGGTCCATGAGATCACCCTCAAGCCAGTCCAGACTTGAGGCAGGGGTGTCGATGTACTTTCCCAAGTTCTCTCTATGTGTCTCGTGCTGTGTCTCGTGGCCAGAAAGAGATATGTCATAACTCTGCTTGGTCTACACTGGACCCCATTTCTTTCTGTCTTCTCCCCTCCCTCCTTTTCCTCGAACCCTGTACCCCTCCAGCTGTACATATCTGGAGGATTATGTGTTCTGTTATGTCACTACTCCGGTCTCTTCTCGTTCCCCAGGTTGCTCTTCTAGACATTGACATATGCGGGCCGTCAATTCCCAAGATAATGGGGTTAGAAGGAGAACAGGTAAGAGCTGTGTGATAAATCGCAGGAAGGTGGTCTCTTAAGGCAAACACAGTGCTAAACTACTCAGCCTGAACAAAGGGGTCAGCAGAGCCCATGCTTCTTATTCTTGAACAGGAGGAAACTAGGTAAATGTCCACTAGCCCATCGGTCCATTTTAACAACAGCCGTGAATTTGAGGGGTGGGATTCGATAAAGTTCATCCCAACCATTTGAGAAGTGTCGGTTTCAATGCCTTCCCAGAGGGGAAGGGAAACAACAAGTAAAAAGCAGAAGTTAGACAAGGAAACTTAGCTCTGACTGGGAAAACTAGAGGAGGGCTGGCTGGGGTTTTGTACCCTGGATGCGAGGGTATGTTCCTGCGCTGTGGTCACCTCTGGGGAACTGAGACTGTGAAGCGGGCAAGTGACGTGGGCTAGGGGCATGGCCACAGCAGCCTTTGCAGGTCCTGGTCTCTCCCTTCTGAGTGGCAAGAAGCAGGCCAAGGAAGGGCTCCTCCAGGGGTGGTGCATTGAAGCTGGGCTGGTGGGCGAGGCTGTTCCAGGGGTGTCAAGATTGGTTCGAGATTGGCACTGTGCTTTAGTGCCGGAGCCATTCTGGATGCTGGGGTACAGTGGTGAACAAGGCACTTATGGGAAGGGACAGATGGCAGATAATAAAAAGTTTTGTTACACATGCCCACGCTACATTTATTTACTTGTAAGTTATGTACATAGACTACTTACTGTACCAGTATATAAACAGTTTATAAAAGTCAAAAATTTTAAACGGTGAGATAAAACAGAATTTCCACTATTTTATTCTCCTACACTATTCAGTCATCTTGTTTACCCTTCTTCTAAGACCAGTGACGTAAAGAACGAAGATAAGTAGGAATGAACAGGGGTTCTTTAAGTGAGACCTCAAAGCCAGTCACAAAGGGCCATATATTATATGATGGTATTTCTGTGAAATGACTGTAACGGGCAATTCTGTAGAGGCAGAGAGTAGATCCAGGGTCACCTAGTACTGGAAGGAAGTGTAGAGATTGGGGGTGACAATTAAGAGGTGCGGGGTGTCTTCTTAGAGTAATAAAAATGTCCTAAAATTGATTATGATGATGGATATATAATTACGTGTCTATTCTGAATTGCATTGTACACTTTAAATAGGTGAATTGTGTGATATGTGAATTATATCTTAGTAGAGCTATTTTTGAAAGTAAGACTTCATTAAGAAAAATAGACTTTCTCTTGTGGCTCCTACATTGCTCTAATTTCTAAGCTAGATGCATAATTGGGAGTTGCTTAGGTCATAGCTTCTTAGCAAAGGGGTGATGCCAAGATTAACCCTGAACCTTGAAGTAGCCCCTGTGAGTTTCCTGTTGACACCCCTCCTCCTGGTTCTTGCCCCCTAGGGACAGCAGGTCAGCTCAGGCCACTGACAGGGCAGGTGCTGTATCACCCAGCTCATTTTTAGAGGCAGCCTCGCTGCTCCACCAATTACCTGCATTTTCTCAACAACCCCCAACCGGTATCAATCACTCTTTGAAAGTACCTCAAACCCCAAATTATATTTGACCTCTGGTAACTTCGGTTCCCTGACCAGATGTCTAAGTAGAGTTTCAAAATAACCCATCTTGGGGTCGGTTATTGAATTACAGCTTTCGTCCCCCCTCCCCCGCAGTTCGTTCACTCCCAATTAAGAACTTAGTGGTAGCATTGTAGGCGATGAACTGTATTTGATAAAACTGTCTTCCTACTGCATAAAATTTGCGTGTGAAGTGTGACCAGGGGCAAAATTTGCCAATGAATCTCGATGCCCGTGTTCCCGCAGGTTCACCAGAGCGGCTCAGGCTGGTCTCCAGTGGTGAGTTTTCACCTCTCTGCCTTATTTGCAAGGTGGGGCATTATGGGCCACGGGCACATGACGGTGGGGAGGGAGGCAGCACTGCTCTCAACCTACCTGTTTGTCAGTCAACAGATACTTATCATGGCACTTTTCTAGGCACAGGGAATACAGTGAAGGCCAGGGATTGGCAAACTGTTTCTGCAAAGGGTCGACAGTAACTATCCATGGTTTGTGGGCCATACACTCTCCGCCATTGTAGCTTGAAAACAGTAGTATGTAAATGAATGACTATGGATTTATTCTAATAAAACTTCATGTACAAAAACAGCAAGCCAGATTAGCCCTGGCGGCCATAGTTTGCCAACCCAGGTTAAGACAGTTAAGGAGATGATACTCATTTATTTCAGCCAAGTCGACTGTCCTTGCAGCTTACGGCCATATGGTACTTCTTTCTGTCCCCTCAATATGGTAACCTTTTTTTTTTCCCCCAAAAAAATGATTTGATGATGCAAAGAGTGAATATACTCATAGATCACATGGTCATCTTGTCCCAGAAATGGCTTTAAGTAAAATGTTTCTTGCCTCATCTTCACCAGTTCCTAGAAGACAACCTGGGGCTGATGTCGGTGGGTTTCTTGCTCAGCAGTCCCGATGACGCCGTTATCTGGAGGGGACCAAAGAAAAACGGTTTGCCACTCTGCTTTCTTCCCTTTCTCGCGTTCTTCCAAGGGCAGAGCTGCTCTGAGTTTCCTTTGCATCCTTAACTGTCAAGATGGCAACAGTCGCCCTGCTGCTGGGCTCTGTAAAGCAGTTTTAAACATCTGTCTCACTGCCTGTTTCTTCACTGGTCGAAGGCAGCTAGTAAGAATATCAGTTTTTGTTTCACAAATATTAATATCTGCTATGGGTTTTTCTCTCCCCAAAACCTACACAGTCCTGAAATCATTCATCTTGTGGTTTTGTAGTGGCTTATCTCTCTTGGAGAGAAAAGTGTGTGAAGTGACATCAATACCAGGTTGACTGGGCACTGAGGCCTAGGGTGATAATGCAAAAGTGCCGGTTAGGGCAAGTTTCCTCACGCTTGGCACTATTGACGTTTTGGGCCAGATAATTCTTTGTTAGGGGAGGAGTGGGCGTGCTCTGCTGGCCTCCGTGGGCTAGATGCCAGTAGACTCCCGTCATAGTCATGGCAACCAGAAACGTCTCCAGACGGTGCCGAATACCCCCGATTTGGAGTACAGACCAAATGTACATAAAGATTACAAACTATGCTTCTGTAGGAGACCTAGGAAAAGGGAAGAGGTGTCAGTGCGAATTCTTCTTCTCAGGCATGATCAAGCAGTTCCTCCGCGACGTGGACTGGGGGGAGGTGGACTACCTCATCGTGGATACCCCGCCCGGGACCTCGGACGAGCACCTCTCGGCCGTCCAGTACCTGGCCGCGGCACACATCGACGGGGCGGTGATAATCACCACCCCTCAGGTGAGCGAGTGCCCGGATGGAGCTGGGTCCCAACCACACCGCGTGGGTCCGTTTCTTCCTCACAGGGCTGAGACCCTGGGCTCAGTGCGGATCCCCAGAACACATGCTCTGAAGCAGACGCTGATCGGATCTGCGGACGCCTTGTTTATCTTTGGTCCAGGCATTTTCGGTTAACAGTTAGAGTTGTTTTTGGTCCAATAGCGGTTCAGAATTACCTTTTTAATTTCCCTTCACAAAGCCAACGAGACCGAGACCATTGGTACTGTGATAATTCACACTGTCCCTCGTGATCGCCTCATTCTCACCGTGCCCACAAGAGTGGAAAAGCACAGCAGGCCCCCACAATCTGCAACGCTCCTTCCATTTACATTTCAGAGCAATTAAGGAAGTCTCCACAGACCCAGGCTGGGGCGTAGATGGGGATTTCGGGATAAGCCCTTCTCTGGTCCTTGACAGTCTTCTGTGCCAGTCAGAAAGAGGCTGTAACACGGGGCTCTGCTGAACCCAAACTCAATAACCCGGCAGATAACTATGTGGCCAGATCCGAGACATGCTTTGGTGTTACTACCATCGATCTTAAGGGGTCCCAAGCAACCGGCAGGTGACTCTCTTCAGCTACACCTCTCTTCACGATATTCTTCTCCCCCTAAGAAGCACAATATAAAGGGGGTTTATCTTGATCTGTCTCTGAACCAGTCAGTACGCCCTCACTGAAGACCTACTATGTGCAGGCCCTGGGCTGGGCACCAGGGCAGTGAAACAGACTGGGCCTCCCTCATGGCTCATGCACTTCACCGAAGAACTCTGGTGCTGCAGACACAAGCACACGCTTGACGCCACGTCCGCTGGGTGGCAAGCGCAGCAGGCCACATGGAGGTGCCTCGCGTGAGGCGTGGTGTGACAGGATTCATGTCTGTCGCCTCACTCTGGTGCCCTGCATCTGGAGGGAGAGGTTGAGGGTGTGTGGAGGAGCAGGACACCACTCAGGTGGCTGGAGGCAGCGCCCCTGGCTGCGCTGCGGCGGTGGGAGATGGATTTGTCCTTGGGAGTGTTTTCTATTGAATTTTTAAAAAGTAGTTGTGACTCACTCTAGACCAGCAAAACTGTCAAGAATAGGTCCCAACAAAATTACCTAAAAGGAAAAGGAAAACTAGTTGGAATGTACCACTTGGGATCTTGACGGTGGGGATTGTTTCTGGTGTGTGGAAGCAAGGGGCATGTGGGAAGTCTCTGTACTTTCCACTCAATTTTGCTATGAGCATAAAACCGCTCTAAAAACAAACCCTTTAGGAACAACAACAAAAATGTTGTTGGCACAAAGATGGCTTCTCTAAGACCACATTTGTTGTGAAAGGAAACACAGTTCCTCCTAGGCGTGACTGCGCTGTACCCGACAGCAGGAAGCTGGGGCGCACTTGACTGCGATGACGTTAGGTGGGAAGGGGAGAGGGCACCAGGCAGCGGTGACAGCCCTCCCACCGTCGAGCACGCGTTCAGATCGGAACTGACTTTGAAGCTGTCCAGAGGCGGCGATGTCCCTGTTTCCCTCTGTCCATAAAGTTGTCTGTGTTCACGGTCATCTAGACCAGAGGTCAGCAAACTTTTTCTGTAAAGGCCCAGACAGTGCACTTTTTAGACTTCAGGGAATCATACAGTCTCTGTCATCGCCTCTCACCTGCACCATTGTCAGGCGAAAGCTACCAGAGACAACATATAAAGGAAGGGGCTGTGTTCCAGAAGCACTTTACAGAAACAGCTGGACAACCAGATGTGGCCCACAGGCCTTAAGTGGCCGTCCCCTGACCTAGAAAACAGTGTACACTTTGGCTCAGCATAGCGTGTTGACAAGAAAGCAGGCATCAAGCTATGTTAAAAGTCACTTTTCTATAGATTGATTGGACGTTTGATATGTGGCTATTCAGGTTTATCCTGGCACCCAGAACAGGGAGGGCTTAGCACGTGGTCGGCACTAAATAATTACTTACTGAGTAGATGGCACACACCTCTAGGGCTTTATGACAGTAAATCCGCTGGCACAGCAGCCGCCCCTCGACCACACAGACGTTCTCTTTCTTGTACTTTGACTTTGAAACAACTGGTCTTTTGGACCTCGCTAGGAGGTGTCGCTCCAGGATGTCCGGAAAGAAATCAACTTCTGCCACAAGGTGAAGCTGCCCATCATCGGGGTGGTGGAGAACATGAGCGGCTTCATCTGCCCGAAGTGTAAGGTGAGCGTGTCGTCTGACCAACCCCTTCTTCCGCGGTGGGGGAGGAGCTAATAGGAACAGTTCTCTGCAAAACTGGTTCAGTTTTCCCCGGCATTTCTGGGAAGTGGGATCACTATTAAAACGTCCTATTGCTGATTTAATGAAAATTCTTTTGGTAGCGTTTCACATTCAAAATAGAGATTTTTTTTTTTTGAATTTTCTTTAAAATGTCCATTCTCATGATTCTGAAACAGAGTCACGATTCTTCCCCCATTTCTTGTGCCTCACAGAAAGAGTCTCAGATATTCCCGCCGACGACAGGGGGTGCGGAAGTCATGTGCCAGGATTTGAAGATCCCTCTGCTCGGCAAAGTGCCTCTGGACCCACACATAGGTGGGCGAGTCCAAACTCTAGACACCTCTATCCCGTCATGGAAGTGGGGCCTCCCCGCTCAGCCCGGACCGCAGGGCGGAGGGGTGCCTGGGCTGGGCGTGGCAGAGTGGAGTAGAAATTGGTCTGGGAGATGCCAGGGTGCAGGGAGGGTACTAGGAAAGAAACAGAGTGGCCCTTGGGAGACTGTTCTGAAACCTGTACCTCCCAGACCTAGTCCAGCTACCCTGGACTCGGGCTTCTGTAGCTGCTTCCACCATGTTCCCATGGTAGCTCCACCTCTGCTACCCCCCTCTCTGGGCTCCTTCCCTCATTCTCGCTCGGGTTTCCGTGTCCCACAGGGCAGTGCATTAAGGGAGTCGAGGAAACGACAGTTCCACAGTTGGCCTCGCCAGTGTCCACCGAAGGCCGGGGAGCAGCTGTGGGTGGTGGACCCGCTGAGCCCGCTTCTCCGGCAGCGCTCGGCATCTGGGGAGCGGGGGTGGAGAAGCTGACCGCAGGGGTCTACCCAGGGTGAGAGGTGGGCAGAGCAGATGGAGGTGAGACCACCATCCGCCTGCTGGGGCAGGACCCCTGCCTCCTGCTCACCTGGACGCTGAGTTGACATGTGGTCCTAGAGATGGCCTTCGCGTCCATAGGAGGGCACCGGAGTGGACAGTCTTGGGAAAGACTAGCAGATGGATCAGTATCAATGTGGAATGAATGACCTTGAAGATGAAATTATGGAAAATGCATGGGCAGAATGTGTGTACTATGTGCTCCCATTCACTCTTTTGTTTTTTAAGTATATGAGTATGTATGTGGGTATATATGCCACATCTCCATGCATGTATTATTTCTAGAAAGACATCTGAAACACTGGTAGTCTCTTTTGGACTCACCTTTCAGGGTATAACCTTTTATATTCCGTGCTTTTTTACCATGTGCACTCATCTTTTTACTCAGTAGAACTAATTAATCCTTTTAAATGCGGGTTCCTGGGCCCAGCCAGGAGTGCTGAATCCGTTCTTTGTGGGACCCTGGAGCCTGCGTTTGCCACACACCACACAATGATTCATAGGCACACACGCCAAAGACCACTGACCAGGCGAGGGTCAGAGCCACGTTGAAATGCTAGCCAGGGTCCCTGCTGGATGGAGGGGAGGCACATGTGGTCCTCTGAGACCCCTGACACTCTTTCTTGGCTTTGTTCTTCATTATGAGTGCAGCGGGCTCAGGATCATAATGTCACAGGCACAGAAAGGGCTCCAAGGTCATGTCGCCACTGGTTTCTTCAGGGATTTAATCTTCTTTCATTTGTTTCTGGAAGGTAAGAGTTGCGATGAAGGACGGTCATTTTTGATTGATGCACCGGATTCCCCAGCCACATTAGCCTACAGAAGTATAATTCAAAGTAAGTGTTGATGTGAGTCTTACGAATTCAGTTGGCTGTGGGGCCAGGAAGTAACAAATGAGCAAAGTGGGCTGGGGTGTGAGAAGGTCCAATTTAGGATCACAAATGGTCACTGCCATGCAGCCTCAACTGGGGACAGTAGGGTAGTGGGGTCTAGGATGACGAGTGCTTCCCTTGGCCCAGGAAGCCAGGAGTCTACCTTCTAGTCATCAATGTTGTGAACATTATTTAAAAGTCATAGTTTAGAAGACACCGCGAGGGTGAATTTTATGGCATAGGAAATACATCTCAGTAAAGCTGTAAATTGAAAATTGATTAAGGAAAAAGAAAAAAGCCCAGTAAGCTAAACCAAACCCATGTGCAGACAGACCTGCTTCCGCCAGTGGGCAGCCATCAGAGGCCTTGAGTTGACTACGGAGGTGTCAGTAGTTAAAGCTCTAGAGTCTCAGTTTATGCCAGGTTCTTTTTGCGTAGTGACATGGCATCAAGGGTAAATGGCGTCATTCCCAGGCTTCCTGATCTGTAGAGTGGACCGATGAAAGGCCTCCCGCTGGTGACTATAACCACGGAGGGGCAGTGTGGTATTCAGGTCACTTTGAAGATGCAGGACATCAACAGAAGTGGGGTTTGCTTGTTTGTTTGTTTGTTTGTTTGTTTGTTTTGAATTAACCCTCCTGGGGATTCCACCCCCAACTAGAAGTGCCCTGGCCAGAACAGGGCAGAGTTGCCTGAGAAACCAAGAGCCATCCATGCTTCTCTGCCCTCTATCTTGTTTTCCAGGAATCCAAGAGTTTTGTAATCTTCATCAGCCAAAAGAAGAGAACTTCATTAGTTCCTGAAACCAGGGAACATTTGTGGACACAAGCGGCGTGTCTAGTGAAACCTGACCAGATTGGGGACAAAGCGGGGGTCACAGGCAGAGAGGGACCAGACTCTGGTGTGGTGTGAAGTCACGTTTTCAGAGACACTTTAATATTTGTACACTTTTCTTTAGAACATATGTAAAGGGCATTCTTTACAAATGTGCCATTTTAAATTAAAAACATCTCTTCAAACCTCTCCCCGAGGCCTGCTTCACTAAAAAAACGCAAGTTTGTGAGTTGTAGAATTCTCTGCTAGAAAGCTGAGTACAGAACCTCTTGTTTCAGCCACTGCTGTTTCTGAAGATAAGCCTAAAAAGGAAACAAAGGATGGATATGCAGTTTCACTGAAAAATACACACGCATGGTTTTAAATAGCATAGTCCACAGTTATTCTTCAGATTGAGGAAAAACTAAAATAGGAATAGAGCCTCATGGCAGGGCTTGTTCTGAGGGCAAGCATATGATGCAGCTGGGTGTAGTCAAAACACCCCAGAAAAACCCTTAAATCACCCACGTAAAGAGGATTGGGAGTCTGTGTCTACACCCTGTATTGTCATATGTATACACTATCCAGTAACTTCCAGTGTCTGATAAGATAATTTACAGGTTTTTTATTACATATAAAGGAAAAACAGGTAAACTCTAGAATTCTCCACATTGCTGTGAGATGCTCACTCTGCGTGAGAGATGCACAGGAACTGAGACAGCTGAGGGAAGAGTAAATTCCTGTTCATCTTTCTCTGGGCATGTAAGTGGAAGGACAGGCAAATCCCCTTGTTCTCTCCCTCCCATTTTCTCATTTCCCTCTCCTCTCCCCTACATGCCTGCACATGTCAAATTTGCACATGTCCAGCATGAGGAAGGTGAGACCCCTCTCATGGGCAATGAGGCCACAAAGCCCTGGGGATACCCAGTGCTGGTTCCCGCCTGGCTATGTCCCTGGCTGCTCAGGGCACGGGGGAAGCCCGCCCAGACCACAGGCACAGCTGAGCCTGGGAGAGCTGCACTTCCCACAAATTCCCAGACCCCCACCGTGATCCCACCTCTTACCTAACACTTGTGGATCTCCAGCCCCTCAAGGTGAGGCTTCTGAAAGTCACTTGGGCAGGCCTGCAAGGGGAAAGTCACCCATGACTTTGGTCCCCACCTGTGCGTGCCTTGATTCCGCTGATTCAAGGCCGAAGCAAACCCACAATGCGCTGAGAGCCTGCAGAGCTGATTGCTCAATGTCTTAGCATAAAGCAGCACTGTTCAAATGTGAGATGGTTCAAACCATTTCAGGATGAGTCTGGTCAAATCTAAAAGATCTGTTTCTCACTTCTAGAAATAAATGTGGGGTTAAAAAACTATTCATGGTTCTTAATTCTTAAAATTAACAATGGTAATCTCAAAATAAATATGATTCTATTTACGTGAGGTCCCTAAAGCTGTGAAATTCATTGAGACAGAAAGTAGGTAGGTGGTTGCCAGGGGCTGGGGGCTGGGGAATGGGGAATTACTATTTAATGGGTCCAGAGTTTCAGTTTGGGAAGGTGGGTGGTGGTGGTGGTTGCCCAGAGGGAATGTACTAGATGCCACAGAACTATACACTTAAAAAATGATTAAAATGGTAAATTTTATGTTGTGTATGTTTTACTACAATTTAAAAAGCTAACAGTGGCAGCCTGGCTGATATGGAAAACATTAAAAACTGCAGTTGCCAACAGTCCTCCTTACTTGAGTGTTTAGAGAGCTGGGGTCCAGGAGATAGACTTTAGTAACTTACCGTCTGGAACACCGTCTGGGACAGAAAACTGGCTGCGACTTTGCTGATGTCACTCTCACCTCCCATCTTACAAAGGATGTAGCCATACAGGTTAGCAGCTTGGAGAGAAATCCCAGCTATCACGAGGGCCTGGGCTCAGAGAAAGCAAAGGTAAGTTTTCTAAGAGCATATTTTGAAATGTTCCTCCCAAACCAAGTAGTCATGACTCCGGCCTATACTTAACAGCAATAGTCAACCTTTACTTAAAACTAACAAATACTCATGGACACCTTTTAAACATCGACAACCTGAGAAGTCGGTGCCATTATCATCGCATTTTGCAGGGTGGAATTTGAAGCCCGCCCAGAGAAACTGAAGTTGGCCAAGGTCCCAGAACTAATGTGTGATAGTGTCAGAATCTAAACTTCAGAGTCCACGCATTTAACTACACTGTCGCTTATTCTGGCTATGGATATTTCGTTTTCTCATTGAATGAACCAGATCATGGCAATGAAATACTGTAACTCGGAAATAAAACTTCAGAACTCTGAGGCTAGCTTATTCCTACTTAGAAAGGGTTTCCAGTCTATAGCCATGCCACCCTGAATAAGCCCGATTCTGTCTAGTCTCGGAAGCTAAGCAGAGTCGGGCCTGGTTAGTACTTGGATGGGAGACCACCTAGGAAGACCTGGTGCTATAGGTGTAAAAAATAAAAAGTAAAGGGACTGTTAAGCTGACAAGGTCCTTGCAATCTGTGAGGTCAACCAAGGGTTGCCTCGCCTAAAAAAAAAATTCAAATAGTAAGTAAGTAAGTAAATAAATAAATAAAAGTTGGGTTACCTTAAAAAAAAAAAAAAAAAAAAGGTTTCCTGTCCAAGGTAGGATGTTGTATGCTTTTTCTAAAAACTCCTCTCTTAGCAGCATTTTTCATATGTGCCAAAAAGTGGAAACAACCAAATGTCCATCAACGGATAGACAGGAATAAGTAAATATGGCATATCCATACAATGGAATATTACTCAGCCATAGAAAGGAAAGAAGTACTGATACATGCCACAACATAGATGAACTTTGAAAATAAGTTAAGCAGAGTGAAAGAAGCCTGACACAAAATAGCACATATTGTAGGATTCCATTTATAGGAAATGTCCAGAATAGGCAAATCTATAGAAACAGAAAGATGGGAGGGCGACAGACTGGAGGAACAAGGAAACGGGAGAGGTGGTGATGGCTGAAGGGTACAGGGTATCTTTTTAGGCTGATGGAAATGTCCTAAAATTGACTGTGGTGATGGTTGCATACCTGTGAATGTACTAGGAGCCAACCGAATTGTACACAATGGGTGAGCTGTATGCTATGCGAATTAATAAAGCTGTTTCAACCAATCTATCAATAATAAATAACAAAAACCTACTCCTGCAGCCTCTGGTTCTGTACAGATGTCAACGCAATGTCAGGGTCAAAGTGTCACCTTACCAGCCACTTTAGCTTCAAGGAAAATAAGGTGCTGAAGAAGAACACAATCCAAATCATCGGGCAAATGATGAGGCCAAGCCAGAAGATGCGGGCTTCAGCTTCTGTGGCAGCGATATTATTTGCAGAGACCTATTTGTGGGAACGTGATTCACGCTGTCATTTTCGTTTATTTTCTACGTGCTTCCGCTACGTGCCGGAGCACCAGCAGCAGCGGGCTTTGTGCAGGGCGAGCATCAGGCCCAGAAGGAACCCACAGAAACATCCCACAGCTATTTTCCCTGTTCTGATTTGACTCGTAATGGAGAATACCTTTCTGGCTTCAAAAATCCAGTGGCTTTTCCCATCTTCATCGATCTGGTTCCACCAGCGGAGGCCTACCATGAGCCTTCCAGTTACATTCTGAGGAAAGCAGATAAAATGACTCAACACACACCACAGGTAAGGAGAGGGGCCTCACCTTTTTATTGGGGAAATAAAGTCACCAATTCAAGTTAAACTTGTGCTGGGAGCAGAGAAGAGGGGGATTGAGCCGCGGTGGTTTCCAAATCAGTTTTTGAGGCTTCTAATTTTTAACTAAGCTTACCTCAAAAAGTGACAGACACCCCCCACTCAAAAAAATATATATATGTGTGTGTGTGTGCGCGTGTGTGTGTGCACATATATTCATGTTATATAGAACGTTTAAATATTTATGTAGTATATGTAAATTTTAAAAATCTAAAGTCATGTGGGGTTGTCACCCTCATATGGTACATATTTGCAACCGTGACAATTGATACTCACAAAGCCATTTATTCAACACTAAACAACGTATTTTTTCCTCTAATTTTAAGTGACTCTGGCTCAGTATTCTTAAGTGCGTATCAGCAGTTTCAACCAGAGTACCTCTTGGCAGCAATCAGCCACGTGCATCGGGACAGTCACCATCTGGAGACGCGGCCCACATGTTTCGAGAGCCATAGCGTCACAGGTGAGGGTCTTTACCTTCACAGACCAGAAGTCAAAGGACAGAAGGAGAAGCACGGTGACAAAACAGCCCACAAAACTCCTGCTGAACCAGTCACAGCACACGTAGGTGACGATGGCACTCACTCGGAAAAACAGGTGGAAAAAGGTGGCCAAAGGGTGCCTGGAAAAGAACCCAGAAGGCCCTCACTCCAAGGGCCACGTGGGCAGTTTCGGAGCTCACTCCGCTCCTGTGCATTTCAGGTCGCAGCTCCAAGGACGTCACTAAATTAGAGAGGCCGCAACACTCAATATTATAGCAGCCTTTTGTTTTCTCCCTCTCGAAGAATCCCGTACTTTCCCCTAATTTGACTCCAAATATCACTTGCCCTCTTTGAAACCGGGTCATCTTTGAAGTGAAACGTGACAGGGATCACTGTCTTCCCACCTAGCAGTGACAGTAATCAGTTCCCTAAAGGTAAAGTTTGGGTTATCCCCAGTAACAGAGCAGCGATCCACGTGCAACTCACGAGTGCTGTCTTGTGTTGTCGGGGAATGTATGTTCCTGGACGCAAGGAAATAAGCATGACTCAAGGGACGGGCGTGACCTGTAGTAGCTCCTACTGAGTGGCACTTGACTGATGACATTGAATCTAGGGGAAGATGGTTTTGGATTGCTGTGCCTGCAGGCATTAAAGAAGAGAGAGAACCGAGGGGAATGTGGTCATCCTGTACCAGGCAGGTGACAGCTGTGGGTGACATGGGCCAGGTAGAAGACCCTCATGGCTTTTTATTTCTTTCCTTGGAACGCACTTTTGATAGAGCACAGGTCGAGAAAAACAATCACAATCAAGAAAGCAACAGTGCAAGCCCGATGACGGTGGCATTTAAAGCGCCACCCCAGTGCGAGGGAGGGAGGGGAGGGTGGGGGCAGACCTCCCTTGAGGGCAGGTGACTGTACCCTACAAACCTCCTTTAGTACTGCCCAATGTGGCATTTTCACAAGAAGCCAGAAATCCAAACTTGCAATGGGAAATTGGATTTTGGGGGGAGTTGGTTGGGGGTGGGGAGTGGGGAAAGGATTGGATTTTTAAGTGATGGCGACTATATTAATAAAATATTGTGTTTCTTCCTGGCCAGTGAGCCACCAGCTTGCAACATCTGGGGTGATCAGAGGTAGCCAGCAAACCTACAGGGGAATGAGCCTCCTGGTTCTTCTCAAGAAGGTGCGTGGTCAGAATAAGCAAACTAGGGGCTCCTATAGAATCGTGCAGTTATAGACCCCCAAGGGAATGTGACCTAAGGTCCAGAAGGAGAATTTATAGTGACTTCTTCATGTACTCCTGATGCTCAAAAGAAGGGGCCACGCCCAAACACCAGCATTTGGAGGAAGAACGCTTCTGATCTGCGCCTTTCAAAGATGCTAAGCTTTCCTCGTGGCCGGATGAAAAGCCAGCCTGGGAAGAGCACCTGGCATTAAGAATTAAACGCAATCACACAGAACTTCTGAATCTGGAGTGTTCCAGAAGATAAGAAGACTCAGGAGTCTCTTAAACCCATTTTGCCTTATATCTTATTATCTTTCAAGAAACTGCCTTCATACAGACTTGCCCCTTCTCACTGAAGATCTTGCCGTGACTGAAAGTTCTCCAAGGGCAGAAACCATGCTTTAGATAATTTTATTTCCCCAGCAGTGCCTGGCATTGAAGATTCTCGGTAGGTGTTTGTTGTATCAAACCTCATAATGGAATTCATTGAGGATGACTGGGACATCCGTTCTTTTTTGTAGAACAATACAGACTTAAAAGATGGAAGAGAGAGAACAAAGTGTGCAGCAATCCAGGGTCAAACCTGGAAGTTAATGCATTTGAATAAATTCCCTGCTCACCACTTCTTTTCCTTTTTTTTTTTTTTTTTTTTTTTTTTTTTTTTGGCTGTGGCTTCCTGAAATAAAATGCAGAAAATATTCCAGTCTTTGGGAAGTTCTGCTTAGTTGGGTCCCAGTGAACTGTCTGTAACTTGTAATGGAAGGTGCTATTATTAGCCCAAAGCAAGTAGAAAAGGATGCCTGTTCCATTTCAAATATTGTTTTTAATCCTGCTTTATGCAGGTCGCTCTCTGGGCAACTGTCCATAAGCTCATTCCGGCCCCCTCTGGACTTTGCTCAACCTTTGCCCCCAGCTAACACTAATGTGGGCTCACACCAGTTTTCTAGTTTCGAAGGCCATGGCTTAAGTCTGGCATGGGGTCACCTTCCCTGCCATGGGTTCCTCCGTCTTTGCAGTGTTCTCTCCTGCCACCTCTGCAGCCACAGAGCACTCACATGCACGACGGTCACCTCAACATCTCAATGCCACTGGCTCCCAACTACACCCTCCCATGCCCCTACCTGATGGCCCCTTAAGAGGCAAACAGTACAGAAGTGCCCGCTGCCAGGGTTCCAATCCTGGCTCCAACCTCTGAGTAGCTCCGAGGGCTTCCCTAAGCTACGTGACCTCCAAATGCCTCAGTCTCCACTTCTGTACAATGGGAAAGCCAACAGCAGCCACTTCCTGGGATATTAAAAAGATCGAGTGAAGGCCGCACGCACGAAGTGCTTGAAACACAGACCATGCTCAGTAATCGTGAGCTACTATTATCTCAACCCTCAGAGTCACTCGAAACTGTTCAACCTCCCAGGAGCCACACGGGAAAATTTCCCCTCTGACCACAACTTTCTCTCACTCCCCGGGGGTGGGCAGACTTGTCACCTCAGAGATACCCCAAGACTCCAGATCTCTCCATCTCTCCCAGCCCCTCCTCCTTCATTCCTCAACTTTAACAGGGAGTGTCTTCCAGTCGGGGTCCAACACTCTCCCTCCACATGGCCAGGCAGAAGCCTGTCACCTCCAGGAGAGAGGAGAGAATGACAGATGGTGAAAAGGGGAAATTGAGACTATTTAATCAAAGTGCTGTTAAGGTGTGGTGAGTCTCAATGGGCTTTTGTTTAACTCCATTTTCAAAGTTCTGGGTCCCGGGACACCTATTGTCTTTCTCTTCAGAGGGAAATACAGAAGGTTCTCAACCTGGAATGAGCATGGAATGTCACCTGAGGAGGCCTTAAAGTGTGCACAGGCGATTCCTGTCCCAAGACACGTGGCTTCAGATTTGGAGTAGGTAGGGCCTGGACATGAATTTTACAAAAGAAAAGCACTGCTATGTACTGGATCCACAAACTCCAGCCCGAGGGCCACATCTGGCCCACTTCCTGCTTCTGTAAATAAAGTTTTATTGGAATACAACCATGCTCACTCACTGGCTGGCCTGCAAAGCCAAAAAAATATTTAGCCGGATAGTGTGCCAACCCGTGCTCCACAGGTGATGTGGAACAATTTGGTGGTGAAATCAGGCTCCATTAAAAATAAACCAAAATGGAACACTGCTTTTAAAGGCTCTGCTACCCGCACCCTTCCCCCACCACCCAAATTCTGCTTTCAAAAGCTGCAGGGTGGGAGCTGTCTTCTGGTGGAACCAATGGATTATGCTAGAAGTCAGAGTAGTGTTATCTCGGGATTGTTGAGGGGGCAGTGACTGGGAAAGCGCACAAGGAGCCTTCTGGGTGCTGGAGATGCGCCGTATCTTGGTCTCACGTGCGCACATGTAAGATTCATCAAATTGTGCACTTAAGATTGCTCTTTATGTATGTACGCTATACCCCAATAAGAAAAAATTCTGATTGAAGCCGCCGACTAAAAGAAAAATCTTCGCAAGTCACCCTAAAAATTCTACATGTGATACAATCCGGGAATTGCACTCCTCAGTATTTACCCAAATGAAAACTTAGGTCCACACACCGATGTTTAAGCACCTTTATTTACAATTGCCCAAAGTTGGAAGCAACTAAGATGTCTTTCAGTAGGTGAATGAGTAAACAGTGGTACATCTACACAATGGAATATTATTCAGTGCTAAAGAGAAATGAGTTAGCAAGCCATGAGAAGACATGGAGGAAACTTAAATGCAAATTAAGTGAAAGAAGCCAATCTGAAAAGCCTACATACTGTATGATTTCAACTCTATCACATTCTGGAAACGACTAAACCATGGAGACAGTGAAAAGGTCAGTGGTTACCAGAAGTTGCAGGGGAGGGAGGATGGATGGGTGGGACACAGATGATGTTTAAGGCAGTGAAACTAGTCTATATGATACTGTAATGCTGGCCACATGTCATTTTACATTTGTCAAAACCTTAAGAATGTACCACACCAAGAGTGAACCCTAATGGAAACTGTGGACTTTAGTTAATAATAACGTACTGGTTCATCATTTGTGACCAGTTATGACAGTTATGCAAAATGTGAAAAATAGGGGGAAATTCGAGGCGGGGGAGGCTTATGAGAACTCTGTTTTTGATCCATTCATTTTTCTCTAAACTTAAAACCACACAAAAAATGGACACAGGTCAGGGATGAGGATGCTCTGTCTAGACAGAGGACATAGAATAAGATCGGGGAACAGGCACACATAACCCCTTCACTACAAACTTCTAAGGTAGATTTGATTTGTGTTCAGGGTGGAGGAGTAGGGAAGGTTGATTTAATCCTAAATTCAGCAGTACTCTAATAGTATCTTTAAAACTTGCCCTGTATTTGTTTAAATTACTTTGAAAACTGCACTCTGATTTTTTTAAGACTGTCTTCAGCTTGAATCGTTCCTCAAATATCCTATTTTAAATTCTCCATCATCTTTCAGACCGCCTGAAAAGTTTTCTGCTTTTCTCTGTGGTCAAAGTCTGAGGAAAGACAGTAGCTTCTCTTCTTGGTTTACTTTGACACTTAAAAAAAAAAAATGCATCTGTGATGATGTCTAGAATTTGCTTCAAAATAAGGAGGTGGGAAGCGGATGGGTGAAGATGAAACAGGTTGGTCATGTGCTGATCACAACTGAAGCTGGTCAACGGAAACACTGGGTTCATTGTTCTCTGTACTTTTATGTAAATTTGAATTAAAAAGTAGAAAATAAATCATTAGAGGCAGCCTTAACTTTGCATTGAGGCAAGACGCCTTTCAGAATAAATCAAGCCCACAGGTTGATAATTCTGGGGACCATCTGTGGTTAAAAAAAAAAATTCAGACCTAAAAATCCCCAATTGAGTAACTGGCCATTACAGTTGGATGTATGATGAAAATTCCAGAAAGCAGGTCCTTTTTTCTGGGCTTACCAGTCCCTCTACAAAAAAATGGCTGCCTGGCCACCACCCAGCCCCCCATCTGGACAGTGGGTATGGTGAAAACCAGAGAACCTAGACCCACATTTGCACCCCATCCTTGCTGTGTTCCTAGCCCTGGACAAGCTACTAAACTGTTCAGAGCCTCGGTTTACTCATCTGTAAAATGGGAGAACATTTCCCTCATCAGACCTCTGAGGCTTCCAGGGCCTACAACGCCGGACCAGAGGGTGGTTATGGCTAACACTGTTCTGCTTCTTTGTTTGACTCATTAATGGTCAAGATTTTTGAGAAACTAAGAAAAAGCCTTGACCGTTGATGCTCTTTTTGGATGTCCTCTGTCAGACACGATTTTCTCCATTGATGAAAATGAGTAGCGTGCTACTAAGTGATAGCCACTTAGAGCCAAGTGGCTCTTCTGCTAAGAACAGGGTGCCGCTATGAAGATGTGCGAGGAATGGGACGCCCAGTGCAAGGGGAAGACATCCAGGATGACGATGCCCATGCCCCTCAGCCTCTTCTCCATCCACCAGCTCCCTAGGTGCCCTGGAGCTTGATAGGAAGGCAGGATTGGGCCCTCCCGGGACCTCCTGAGCCCAAATCTTCATTTTAACAAGACCCTAGGTGATTCGTATGCTAATTGCAATTGAGAAGCCCCTCCTCAGTTCCATTTTCAAGATAAACTCAGTTCCAGGAACAAAGCAGAACGGGACCGAAGAAACCCACGCCTAAGAAAGCAGAGACCCCTACGAGTCCTTTCCAGAAGCCCCATTGGGACTGGCTAACAGCGGATGAAGCATCAGGGTGAAAATTGATTTTCTTCTCTAGAATGCCCCCGAAGCAATGTTAGCACCATCGTCCTTCAGACTCTGGCTTCTTGCTTCAAATGATAGCATGTCCTCCTCCACGGACATCTGAGCCTTGGGAAGGGTAGATTTTTGGACTGTTGGGATGTCTGAGTAGATGGCGAATGCTAAGTCCTCACAACTTCTATTCAAAGGTCAACACAATAGAAGTTTGAGTGTGGAAGCAAATAAAAAAACAGACTTCCCTCCGGTAGTCACCGCAGTTTTTCCTCTTGTTTCTGTTCTTTATTTCTTTTTAAAGAGACATTCCCACTTAAGCAGCTGGATATGCTCAATGTGAAAAATGGAAGTGAACCCCCAGAGACATCTCAGCCAGCCCCTGGCTGCACGGCCCTGGCTGGGCCCTGCACGGGGTCCTCACCTTCCTCCCCAGGACATAGCTAAAGGCCAAGCCCTGCTGCTACTGGATTCATGGACCAGATTCCTTAGCTAAAGACCCAGAATTTTCAAAAGAAATGGGAGCCCCAAAGAGCTGAAAGCAAGACTCAAACAGAAACTTGTACACACATGTTCACAGCGCCCTTCACAATGATCTAAAGGTGGAACTAGCCCGAGTGTCCATCAGCTGGTGAGTGGATGAACAGAATGGGGCCCATCCATACGATGGAATATTATTCAGCCATACAAAGCAATGAAGCACTAACACCTGCTCCAACATGGGTGAACCTCGAAAACACTAGGCGGAGTGAAGAGAGCCAAACCCAAAGCACGGATGTGGTATGACTCCACTTATGGGAGGTACCTAGAATAAGGAGATTGATAGAGATAGAAAGTGGGACAGAGGCTATCAGGGGGTGGTTGGAGGAGGGAATGGGGAGTTATCACCTACTGTACACAGGGCGTCTGTTGGGAACGATCAGGAAAGTTCTGGAGATGGTCACACAACAATGTGAATGTACTTAATGCCACTGAACTGCACCCTTGAAAATGGTTAAAATGGTACATTTTATGTTTATGTTATGCATACTTACCCATAATTTTAAAACATGGGACAAGAAGGAATGAATGCATACGATGACACGATGACACGAATAAACCTTGAAAAGATTCTGCTAAGTGAAAAAACGCCAGGCACAAAAGGCCACATATTGTATGAATCCATTCACATGAAATGTCCGGAATCAGCAAATCCATAGGGACAGGAAGCCGATTTGTGGTTGCCAGGGGCTACGGGGATGGCGTGAGGAGGAGAATGGGAACTGACTGCTTAATGGCTACGGAACTTCCTTTTGGGACTGAATAGTGATGATGGTTGTAGAACACTGTGACTGTACTATGTGCCATTGACCTGTTCACTTTAAAATGGTTAAAATGGTCAGTTTTACATTATGCGTGTTTTACCACATTTTAAAAGAAAGAGAAAAGAAACGGGGGAAAGAGAGACACTGCCTTCACTGGCTCTCCTGTGTGTGTGTGTGTGTGTGTGTGTGTGTGTGTGTGTGTGTGTGTGTGTTGGTAAGTAGAGGGTCCGGGGTGCAAGTTCAGACACAGCAATTGTCAGCTGCCCAGATTCAAAGCCCACCACTGAGGACCTGTGTGACCTTGCGCAAGTGACTTAACCTCTCTGTGTGTGTCCTACTTTCCTCATTTGTAAAACGGGATGATGAGTCAGGGCCGCTGCAGTGCACAATGCCGGGGCACCAATCCATCCGTGGGAATTGTGTTCCCCGGAGTGGAGCAGTGCACACCTGCGTGGCCATGGACACTGGTGACAGTATCGACTGTGTGAAGTTGTTGGGAATGTTACATGAGAACAATAGTGCACGTAAAGGGCTTAGGATACTGCCTGGTGGGCAGCAAGGGTTCAACACATACCAGCTATGATCAGAAATAACCGTGAATTGGTGCTGGGGAGTGATCATTCCACCCCTTTTGTATAAGGCGGTACTTCACTTACAAATCCCTTGGTATCTTGCTAAAATGAAGATTCTGACTCAGGAGGTCTGGGGAGACTGAAAGCCTGCATTGTCATGAACACCCAGGACATGCCAGTGCCGCTGGTCCAGGGACCACCCTCCGAGTAGCTGGGAAGAGAAGAAAGCTGTCACACACTGTATGGGTTTCCCAGGGCAGCTGTGACAAAGCACCACTACTGGGCATCTGAAAAAAGCAGAAATTTCAGTCTATGGCCATGCCACCCCGAACAAGCCCGATCCCGTCTGATCTCAGAAGCTAAGCAGGGTCAGGCCTGGTTAGTATTTGGATAGGAGACCACCTAGGAAGACCAGATGTTATAGGTGTAAAATATAAAAATAAAAAATAAGGGATTGTAAGCTGACAAGATCCTTGCAATTTGTGAAGTCAACCAAGGGTTGTCTTGCCTTAAAAAAATAAATAAATAAAAAATAAAGAAACAGAATTTTCTCTCTCATGGTTGGAAAACCAGGATTCTGAAATTATAGGGTTGATTTCTTTGAGGGCCTGTGAGGGAGAATCTGTCCCAGGCCCCTCTCCCTGCTTCTGATGGACAGCCGGCACCCCTCGCATTCCTTGGCTTGTAGCTGCATCATTCCAGTCTCTGCCTCTGTGATCACATGGCCTCCACGTGCGTCTTCCCGTGGCTATCTTTTTATAAGGACACCAGTCAGATTGGAGTAGGGACCTATCGTATTCCAGTATGACCTCATCTTAACTAATTATATCTGCAAAGACCCCTTTTCCAAATAAGGTCACATTTTGGGGTACCGGAACTTAGGACTTCAGCGTATCTTTTTGGGGGTGGTTACAAGTCAACCCCTAACACCTGCCATGGGACAAAGAAAATCAGTGAGGTAAGAAGGGCACAGAGAGCCATTCTCCAGATGAAGACAGGGATGCTCAGAAAGGTGACCTGCCCAGGGTCGGAGCAAAGAAGTGGTTACGCAGGTGACGCTGCTGGAATCAGGCAGGCGCGCCACCCTGGAGGGAACTGTCTGCCCCAGAAAGGGTTATCTTTTCTTGTTTGCATGAAGTCACCCTATGTGGGGGGCTAGCAGCTCCTGTAATAGCCAAACCAGCACCAGAACCAACACAGTGACTCCCAAATATATGGCCAAGAGGTGACAGTCAACTGTGCTTGAGGCACTGCTTAGTCCTACAGCCAGAGAGCTGACGCAAGAGACAAACCCAGACTGTGACTTCTAAACTCCATTCTCCAAAGCAGCCAGGGCACTCTGGAGAAAAGGCCATTCCAGGCACAATTGGAGAAATGTACACAATGAGGCTGGGGCATCGACACACCCCTGGTGGCAAGGAAGTTGCCAAAGACTACCAGAGGTCAGAAAGACTCAGAAGCCAGTTGTTAAGAGGCTCACACTGGCCAAAGGTGAGACAGTTTGAGTAGCAATAAGAATATGTATGTCTTAATCCATGAGTCATGTGTTACTTAAACAAAAATGATGTCATTAATTGGAAACAGAAAAGCAAAGGGTAATAATCAAGCGTCTATTATGCCTTTTCTCTATAAAGCATATCTTGCAATGACTAAATATTTGAAGAGAGAGAGATTCTAGGTTACTTCAGCTCACTAATGAAGACTGATAGAATTAGAATACCACCATGCCACAATCCCCAATGAAGTCAAGGGTAGCAGCTGAGGACAAGCAGGCATTAGCAGCCCCCTGATGGAAGAACATGCCAGAACCACCCAGCTCAGCTGAGTGGAGTGAAAAATAAAAATAAAAAATAAGGGATTGTAAACTGACGAGTTCCTTGCAATCTGTGAGGTCAACCAAGGATTGCCTCGCCTAAAAAAAAAAAAAAGAAAGAAAAAGAAAAATTATTTTGAAGTAAAAAGTCTTTTTCAAGTCTTTTTAAGGGCATTGATAAAAATATTATTTTCCAACTTAACATATTTTGTTGCTGTATTTTATGATTCTTTCATCTGGGATTTCATCAGTCATCAAAACTCCCCAACACCCTGAAAGCAGAAAGTTTTGTAATTGCCATGTATGCGTATTTATTGTTTGCAAGTGAATCTGGTATTCAAAACAATGACTAATGCCGAAATTGAAACTAGTTTAAATGGTCCGAGGACACAGAATTAAGTTTATAATCAACATGTAAATGTCTGAAATCAATTTTCAAAATTATTTAAGAAATACGTGAATTTAATAAATTGAGCTTAAAGCAGCGACACCACATTTATTGAGCACCTATTATTTACTAGGCATGGTGCTAGGTCCAGGCCAAGTGCGGTGAAGAAAATGGACCGCGTCCTGCCCTCACGCCCATCACCAGTCTCTGGGGGAAGACAGAGAGGCAAACAGGCAATTTCAACTCAGTGTGGAAAGTATCAATGGGATAAGCAGAGTCACGATCAAAATTCTCAACAATGGACACGGTGTGGCCACTGTGCAGTCAGAAGGGATAATGGTGCAGGGTCCCATCAGCATCCCCTGCTGTTCCAGGAGTTAACTCTTTAGTCATGGGAGAGGGGCAGGGCATCCATGAGGCTCTTAGCTATTTACTGACATGTTAAGAAACCTCAGATGTGGACACAACAGCGTTGTCAGGCCCCGAGGTCATCACAGGGGCTGTGGGGGTGGAGGGGGGAGCACCTAAGTCAGAGGAGGGGATGCTTTTTAGTAGTAATGAGGATTCAGATCTAAAGGACATGAGGTTTCTTTTGGGTGGGGGTGATGAAAATATTCTGGAATTAGATGACAGTAGTTGCATGACTTTGTGAATGTACTGACAACTACCGAGTTGAAACTTCAAAGGGGTGGGTTTTCGATGTGTGAATTTTATCTCAATTAAAAATAAATGAGTTTTTAAAAGTATTTTGAGATCTAAAGGACAAATTTAGGCAGCAGAGAGTGAAATGTATACAAAGGCAGGGGGATGAGCAGGAACAGGAGGCTTCAGGGTAAGTGGCCTTGGATGGCGCAACAGCCTGACCCGCAAGGCTGGGCCCTCCCGGACAGGTTCCTCCGTCACCTGGTGGTGGCTTCAAGAAGTTTGGGGCAGAAAACTATAGCATTAGAGAAGAATTCCAACTCAAAGCTTCTTGCACCCCCGGAAAGTATAGAAATGCTACTGCTGGAGTCACTGTCCTCGAGGGGTGGGGATAACGGGTTGCAAACTTGGATGCTTATAGGGCCAAGCTGGGCTGGTAAACAAGTCCACTGGTCAGGTGAGGGTTGCAGCCCACCCAGAAGGAGCGGTTCCCACGACTCAACTCAGCCCGCCCTTCCAGACTCCAGCAGCTTCTCAAAAGAAGTCAGCGATCCAGATTTAAAAAAAAAAAAAGAAAGAAAGATTTAAGTGCATATTACTAAATGAAAAAAGCCAGTCTGAAAAGGCTGCCTCTATAATTTCAGCCATGCAACACTCTTAAAGAGGCCCGACTAGGGAAACAGTACATCCGCGGCTGCCTAGGATTAGGGAAGGAGTGAATAGGCCAGAGGACCTGAGAGCCGGTGAAACTGCTCTGTGGGATGGATACATGCCATCACATTTGTCCATATCCAGAGACTGTACAACACCAAGAGTGAATGCTCATGTAAACCACAGACTTTGGATGATAATGATGTGTCAGTGTAGGTTCACCGATCACAGCAAATGTTGTCATCTGGTGGCGGACACAGATAATGGAGGGGGCTCTGTGGGAGAGAGGGGGCAGGAAGGTATCATGGGAAACCCCTTCTCCTTAATTTTGCTGTGAACCCAAAACTGCTTAAAAAAGAAAGTCTGAGAAAGAAAAAGATCGAAATAATACAATGAAAAATTTTTTTTTCGATGTCACATAAAATTAACCATTTTAAAGTGAACACAATTCAGTGGCATTTAGTATTTTCACACTGTTTTTCCAAAATGTTTCCAAAATAAAGCCCCATACCCATTTGTCAGTTTCTCCTAATTTTTCCTTCCCTGCAGCCCCTGGCAACCACCAATCTACCTTATGTCTCAGTGGCTCATCTCCTCTGAGCAAGTCAAATTTCTAATGTGACCTGTTCTAATTTTTTTAATTTGAATTTGCATTCATTTAAAATACCTCTCCCAGCTAAGAGTATATCTGAGGCTTGGAGTTATTCAGCTGATGGTCCCTTTGCAATTTCTATTTTACATTTTAAAATCCAGGGGAGAGAGACATCTGTATTGAGATGCAGGGAAAATGTGAGGCTCCATTAACATGGTTTGTGGCTTTCTAAGTCATTCTGGAAGCCTCTTTGTTCCTGTAATGAGTGAGGCCATCCAAGGCTGGGCTCCTGTGAGGATTTCTTTTGGGGTGGGAAAGGGCCAGTCCCAGGGCTTTTCCCCTTAGATTCTAACCCAAACTTGAGTTGATTTTTACTAAGGAAATGTCATGAGCATCACTTGCCAGAATATACAGCTAAGCCTTGTGTCAACTCCAAGCCAGTGAAACTGAAACATATATACACACACCCTACTATGAGCATTCCCTACTAATCCAGAAATGGACAGCTTGGAAAAATACTCCAGGTCACTCAGAGCACAGCGGGAACCTTTCACCCCCATCTTATCACCTCTTGAGTCAGCATCTTCAAGGATAGAGAACTCGAAGTTTTATTACCCCTGGAGGTGCTGATAAAGTTGAGATCTCTTGAGAATGCAGGCCCCAACACCTGCATCTGGGACTCATTTCCATCTGTCTCTGATCTCAGAAGTCCCAGACCTGCAGCCAGCAGAATATGGACAAAGGTCAATATAGGCCAAGTTCCCACATGTGTCCCTGGAGTTTAGCTACAAGCATCTTTCTCTCTGTTCCCCTCATCGGCTTCCTAACAGACCTTGCTGCTTCCATGCTTGCCCTATAGGCCACACGGCAGTCACAAGCAACTTTCTCAAGTGTCAACCAGATAATACCTGTCCCCTGCTCAGATCTTTCCAAAGATTGCTCATCAAAAGCAGACAAAACTCCCAATTCCTCATTGGGATCTTGAAAGCCCTCCACATCCTTTCACTAACAAATCTCCAACTGTGCTTCCTCCTCCCACTCTTCCACCTATACCCTGGCCTGGTTCCCACAAGCCTTGGATTATACTTCGCCTCAGGGCCTTTGCACTTGCTGTTTTTTCTGCCAGAACTCCCTTCCTGCGGGTCTTCCCATGCCTGGCTCCTCCTCCACAATTGGGTCTCAGTCCAAATGTACCTCCTCAGGCCTCCTCTGAGCCCTCCATGATGTAAAGAAGCCCCTGGCCCTGCACCCCTTTTTCTCATATGCCTTTGTGGTTACCACTCTCTGATGTTACTTTGTTCAGATATTTGCTTATATGTGTTCACTGTCTTCTCCCTAATTAAAATGTCAACTCCATGAGAGCAGGATCTAGACCTATCTGGTTTTCCTGTGTCCCCTAGAACAGTGTTTGGCACACAAAGGTCCTTGAACATTCTTGTTGATTTAATGGATGAATGAGTTAGTGACAGAATAAACCAGTGGTTCTCAAAGGGGAGCTGACTCAGTGACGTCTGGGGACATTTTTGGTTGGCATGACCGGGCGGGGCTGCCACTGGCATCTAGTGGGTAGAGGCCAGGAATGCTGCTAAACATCCTACAATGCACAGGTCAGCTCTTGCAACAAAAAATGTCCAGCCCCAAACATCAATCATTAACCCTAGACTAACGATTGCATGAGTTAAATCTCCAGGTCCATGCAGTCAAGCTGCCCAGTATTAAACATCAAGGAACCTGACCAACATCCCCTTCCGGTCACCAGCTTCCTTGATTGGGTCACAGTTCAGCAGAAATCTCTGTTCATTGTTTTGATTGTTGGCATGGCTTATGCAATCAATTTCATGTTAACAAGAAGTATAAAGGGAAGTTAGGCTGCTATAGATGTAAGGAGTTAATTTCAATATACGTAATTCCGTGTCCCAATCAAAGAGAACTGAAATTTGTCTAGTTCCCTGATTCTGCGGATTATTTTCTTGGTAATCATGGACCTTACTTGAAATTAAATAGCTCTTGGTGAGACCTGCTTACATGTCATATTTCTATATTTTTAAAATAGATTTTCGAGTGGGAAGGGGCAGTGTGACTTGTTCCCCAAAGTCACTGGGGACAGAGGGACCCCAGAAGGCAAGGGTTCCTCACTTAACTGAGGCAAACAGACTTCCTGGAATAACAACAAAGAAAAAACAAAATTCTTTTTCTCTTCCGTGTATTGGAGCCTGGTGTGTGTGTGTGTGTGTGTGGCAATTAGAGATGTGCCTATTTTGATTTCTGAGACTAACGGGTGGCCACAATGGCACCCTCTGTATTATCACCTGTCCCCTCTCCTTCCTACCAGCTTTGCAGGGGCCACTGTCAAACACAAATCCAGAGGTGTCAGGAATGCTCTGACTTCCTCCAAATGCAAATTTAACTTATCCAAACCCAAACTCCAGATGGAGAGCAAGAGAGAAATCTAAGTCAGGGTTCTCAACCAGGGGCACTTTTGCTCCTGGGGACATCTAGCCATGTCTGGAGTCACAGCTGGTGGAGGGGTGGGGGGTGGGGAGAGAGCAGTGATACTGGCATCTAGTGGGTGGAGACCAGGGATGCTGCTGAAATCCTACAGTGCACAAAAGAGCCCCACAACAAAGAATTATCCAGCCCCAAATATCTACGGTGCCGAGGCTGAAAAAGCCTGCTCTAAATACTGGGGGCGATTCTGCACTCTCATTGACACAAAGGAAATGTAAAGTGCTCCCCAGAGCAAGCATCAGATGGAAGCCCAAGAAATGCTGTTCCCACAGTGGAGCTTGTCCCCATGAGCATCATCTCCTAAGCACAGCACACTATAAGACGCAGAACTCTAGAGCAGAATCAAAGGGTTCAAATCCCCACCCTACCACCTAATAGCTGTGTGACAATGGGCAAGTCACTCAACTCTCTCTTTCCTTGAATGTCTTTAACCTTGAAACTGACAAAAATCATGATATCTACTTCATAGGTTTGTAATACAGATTAAACAAATTACTGTAGTTATTTAGTCCTCTTAATACAACTCTATGATGGAGCTAATATCGTCTTCATTTTACAAAAAAATGGGGGATTCAGAAGGTGCCCTGACTTGTCCAAGGTCATTGCGAGTAAAGGGTCAACCTCAGCCCAGCCTGGGAATGACCTCAGTGGACGGGCCCCAGGATTGGAGGGACTATGAGCTGGCAAGCAGGCTGTGGATCTCAAATCATAGAAAAGGTCTGCAGGAAATAGAGGCTGAAGCTCTTGCCCCTGGCAGCCCAACATGGCCCATGTAGGTGATGGAACACAGGAATGGTGTGTGGGGCTAGTGGCTGGATCACCTGATGAGATGAAGATGCTGGTCGCTGCCCTGTATCTTTCTTAAGAGCCAAGTAAGATTCTGATCATGTCTCTGCCCTGCAAAAATCCCAACTCTAGAACTGTACTGTCCAATACAGTAGCCGCATGTGCCTATTTAAAATTAAAAATCCAAATTTCTGTCCTTTGGTCACACTAGCCACACATCAAGTGCTCAATAACCAATATGGCTACCATATTGGACAGCACAAATACAGTACTTTCCCATCCTCATTGAAAGTTCTAGCATGCATCACACCTCTACAACTTCACTTATAAGCCCTTTGGGGTGTGGCCCCAGCCGCTGCCCAAACTATTCCCCAGTGAACCACACTCAATTCCCTAAACTCACCTCTGCTGTGAGCTTTGCAGGTGATACCCTTCCCTCCTTCCCTGCTTAGCTGACTCCTACCCATCCTTCAGGTCTCGGCTCAGCCCTCACTTCCTCTCCGATGGAGATAAGTGCCCTAGCGTTTGCCTGTCGCAACATGTAAAACACTGAATCCTAATCACCATGGGCATGCTTACACCCTGTACCCCCACACCAATGGCTTTCCTGGGGGATATTTGACAGTGTCAGGTGGGGTGCTACTGGTAAGTGATGAGTAGAGGCCAGGGATG
>CM053501.1:6149132-6231855 GCA_028627145.1 Eidolon dupreanum | reverse complement strand
ATCACAGCCTTAGGCTTTGTTCTCTTATTTAAAATATTTTTATTTTTCAATTACAGTTCACATATAATATTATGTTAGTTTCCAGTGTACAACATAGTGATTAGACATTTATAGAACATTTATATAACTTAGGAAGTGAACACCTCGATAAATGCAGTACCCATCTGACACCACACATAGTTATTACAATATTATCGACCATATTCCCCATGCTATACTCTACATCCCCATGACTAGTTTGTAACTACCAATTTGTACTTCTTAATCCTTTCCCCTTTGTCACCCTCCCATCACCCCTCCCATCTGGGAATTCTCAAAATGTTCTCTGTATCTGTGAGTTTGTTTATGTTTTATTTGTTCACTTTGTTCTTTAGATTCCACACGTATGTGAAATCATATGGCATTTGTCTTTCTCTGCTTGACTTACTCCACTCAGCACACTATCCTCTAGATCCATTTATGTTGTTGCAGACGGCAAGATTTCATTCTTTTATTTATTTCTTTGTTTGTTTTTTTATAGCTGAGTAATATTCCATTGTAAAGGTATACCACCTCTTCTTTATCCATTCATCCATTGATAAGACACCCAGGTTGCGTCTGTATCTCAGCTATTGTAAATAATGCTGAAATGAACATATTGATGCACGTGTCCCTTCAAAGTAATACTTTTGTTTTCTTCGAATAAATACTCAGAAGTAAGATTACTGGGTCCTTCTTTGTCTATTGTTATAGTCTTTGTTTTAAACACCATTTTGTCTGGTATAAGTATGGCTACCCCAGATTTTTTTTCATTTTCATTTTCATGACATATCTTTTCCCATCCCTTTACCTTCAGTCTGTGTGTGTCTTTCAATCCGAAGTGAGTCTCTTGTAGACACCGCATGTAAGGGTCTTGTTTTCCTTGCCAAGCTCTTGAACCGAGGTTGCAAAGCATGGGCCTGAGGTGCAAGACGTGTTTGGATTCGACCTAAGTAGTTTAAAAGAACAAACAAACAAATGGAGTTAATGGAGTGAATGGCTAACTCATAAAAAATCAGATATCGCATTTTTATTTTGAAATCCACATTTCCAGTTTCTCTTGAGGAACTGGAAGCTCAGGCAGCATCAAGCATGCATCCCTCATGGCAGGAGCAATGACTGTCTCCCTTTAGATGGAGTTCACTCTACCCAGAAACAAGTTAGCGCATTTACATTCTCTCTCTGCCTCTGGTAAGATGCCATCTTTCCTTGGAACCCACTGTCTTAGGTGAAATTTCCCAGAAGCAGACCTTACCCTGTGACAATGATTCAGGTGAATGTGAGGTATTAGGCAGTGTCCCCAGGGAGCTCAGGGATGTGTGCTGTGACGGAGGAAGGCCACCCAGGCATGTGATATTAGGCAAAGTCCCACAGAGGCGTATCAGCCCCCTGGGGCTGCCATGACAGGTCGAGTGGCTTAAATAACAGAAGTTTTTTGTCTCATAGTTCTGGGGGCCAGAATCCCAGGACTGGGGTGTCCACAGGGCCACGTGTTCTCTGAAGGCCCTTGGGAGGGAACCTGTTGCAGCCTGTCCCCTGGCTTCCGGTAGTTCCTTGGCTTGTGGCGCCATCCCTCCCGCTCTCACGTGGCGTTCTCCCCATGTGTGTGTCCCTGTCCACATTTTCCCTTTTTATAAGGACGCTAGTCACATTGGATTGAAGGCCCACCCAACTCCAGCGTGACCTCATCGTAACTAATCCCAGTACCGTTACATTCTGAGGTACGGGGGGTTAGGACTTCAGTGTGTAAATTTATGGAGGGGGAACGCAATTCAACCCATAAAAGAAGGTAAACGGTGGCTCGCTTCGAGCCTCTACTCAAATGAAGGAGTGGGGGTATTTATACTCCCCCACCAGCAGCCTTTGGCTCAGGGCTGTCCCCAGCAGGGATGGGAATTCCCAGATGCTTCCAGCTCCGAGCACACACAGGCAAAGTGCGAGGGTTGTCCTTAGCAAAGAGGCACGGGGGTCCTGTCATGGTGCCGCGGGCACTCAAGGGCACGGGGTGGGGAAGAGGTCCGAGGGCTGTGGGCACCCGCTGCCCGCCATGCATTGGGTGCACTAGGTAGCACCTTTGCTTCACACCTGCCATCCACTTGCTTTGTGTTAATTGACTCCAAATGAGTCCCTGGCCTCTCGGTGCCTTCCTTTCTCTAGGTACAGGCCACGTGAGCTGGGTCTGGAGCTGCTGGGGACAGGGGTAGACCATACTCACTCACCCCCAGTCCATGTGTGCCCTGAGCCAGCCGGCCTTCAAGGCCCGTTGGCAGGCAGAGGTACGCAGAGCCCTCATACCTGTCAGCCTCATTTACAGAGGGGCTGAGGAGCCCTGGAGAAACGGGACCCCCCAGCTCCAAAACCCCTCCTTGTGAGTGCTCAGTTATAACCAAACACAACTTGTGAAATGCAGCATCTGTACGCGGGAAGGGGTGCCAGAGATGAGGATAACTGGCAGGAAATAAGGGTCTCAGAGTGGGAGACTTGACTTAGCACCGAGGCTTGGGGTCAGGGAAGAGTGGTGGCTGCAGGCATGTGAACAGCGGTGCCCAAATCAGTCCCCACCTCAACCACCTTGGCACTTCAGCGCTTGTGTGCAGTGTGCCTGGAGGCCCCGGCAGCCTTGCTGTGGGTCGCCTGCCAGGAGCATGACGTGAAGAGGGAGGCGGCGATGCTGTCTGGAAACATGCACAGATGTCTTCCCCAGAGGGAACGGGTGACCTGATGGATAGCAGCATCATCCCGCGAGAGCATCAGGGTTTGAGCCGAGTCCCCGCTTGGCTGGCAGCCCACCTGGGATCTACCTGTCCAGCTCCACAGACAGTGGCAGCAGTGCAGTGGCCCTGGCTCCCCCTTCTGCAGTGGTGGTGGCAGTGGTCATGAACCCGTGACTCTAACCCCAGCAGCAACTGAGTGTAGCCGAGGCCAGCAGAGGTGAGAGAATGAACCATAGCTTGATGTGCTGGGGACATCGGTGCTTGTAGAACCAACCTCGTGGCCATACACCACGGCACATAAGAGCAGACACTCCAAGAGTCTGACAGCCTGGTTCAGATTCTGGCTCTGTCACGTTCTGAGCACTGTGAAATAGCCTGGGCTAGGCTGCTGTAACAAACAGGCCTTACATTTTCTGAGCCTTAACATATGGGAATTTTATCTCTTGTTCCCTTAGTAGTTGTGGGCTGGTGTTCAAGCCGGCAGGACAGTGCTCCACTTGGAAGAACCCAGTTTCTTTCCATCAGGTGTTTCAACTACGCCCGAGACTCATTGTCCTCCATATCCAGAAAGTGGAAGAGGAAGGAGAACATGGAGGAGGTAGAGGCAACTCTCTTAGAGGACCCAGAAGGGGCAGAGATGCCACTGGAGAGCACTTGGTCCTATGACCACACTCAAACGCAAGGGAGGCTGGGAAATGCAGTCCCGTCGTGTGCTTAACTACAATCCTGTTTTTATAAAGGAGAGAGAAGATGGCTTTCAATGGATATCTATTAGCATCTTCCACAAGGTGAATTAATGTCACTGGGGTTCCATCTCCTCGGCTCTAAAACGGGAGCGATAACCATCCTCTGCCACATAAAGTGCTTGCACAGTGCCTGGCACATGGTAAACTCTTGATAAGTGGGTACCCACTGTTACAGATACCTGTAGCCAGCCTTGAGTCTTGGTTGTATTTGAGAAGGACCATGGACAAGGCTGGACCTCCTGGCGCCCAAGCAGGCAGAGTGAGGGCATATTGAGATTTGGGGCATTAACTGAAACAGGACCACACTCGGACACCATCGAGAAAACCCAAGCTTCTGCTGTTACACAGCTCTCCAGGAATTCATTTCAACATTCCTCATGTTCAGAGATGAATGATGAGTCAGCACCGTGTTGCCAGTTACGGAGACGAGTCAGCCGTAGCTCCTGCCGCTCAGAGCCCTGAATGAGATGACCAGCAACCCCAGGGCTGGTTGGACGGGGCCAAGGTACCCTGAAGACTCAGTCTTCATTTCTCAGACTCACTGCACGCCTTCAGGACACCGCGTTCATCATTCGTAATTTTAGCACAGTTCACTTTCGGAAAAACCCTGCCATACAGCAGAGGCCCCACCCTGAACTTGATTGGCCCAGGCATGGCCACTTCTGCCTAAGGGGCTGTGTCAAGACCCCTCCCTCTGCTCCAGCCATAGCCAAGGGGGGCCCTCACCCAACTGTGCTTGAGGAACTTCTGCTCACGGGATCTCAACAGTCACCAAATGTCCTTCTGAAGCAGATGAGGCAGCCGAGGCCAGACTTGTTGGACTCACTTTTCAAATGGGAAGTAGGGGCCAGAGAAGGAAAGGGACTGGACTGAGGCCATAAGCTGAATGAGACAGAGCCAGGCTCCTCACAAGGCAATTTCTTCACTTTGCCCTTGACTCTGACTTCCTGTGATCCATTCCCCAGCCCACACTGAGACATTGTTGTCAAACAGTAACCAGATTCTGTGGAATCCTGCTTACAGCTCTGCAAAGGCTTCCCCTTGTCTGCACAGTCCAACCCCAGCCCTGAACTTGGCAGCACGCAGCCCTGGAGACTTCCCCGATCTGGCTCCTCCCAGCCCCTCCGCCTCACTCACTGCAGCCGCACTGCCATGCTCGCTGTCCTAGGAGTGCACGTACTTACTCCTGCCTCAGAGACTTCGCCCTTGCTGTGTCCTTTGCCTGGCATGCCCTCCACATGCCCTGGCACCTTTTTCACACGTGGCTGGCTCTTTCCTAGACTTCAAGTGGCAGTTCAAATGTCACTTCCTAGAGTAGCCACAGTCTGTGTCCCACCTGGACCTCTCAGCACTCATGGTCCCCATGCCTGCAAACACCCTCCATTTTTTGCTTGGGGGGGGTGCTCTCTCTCCTCCAGAACCTTCTAGGCCCAGCAATGGGTTGGCAAAGCCCAAAGGAGCTCCCCCACCCTGTGACGTTTATCCTACCTGTAGGGGGCCTAAATGCCCCATAGCCCTTGCCCCCCACCCCCCAAATAGATGGGTATCCCTGAGGCTCCTGTTCCATGAAGTCTCCTGGAAGTCCCCAGCAGTACTGAGCCCCAGCTGCCCATGGTGCTCATCTGCTTAATAACACACCCGGAATTGGCTCCCCCTCCCCTGCCTCACTCTTTCGTCTCCCAGCCCTGCTTCCTTCCGTCCCCTCGCATCCTTGCCTTGGGGTCGCCTTCTGGAATGGTTCACACCAAGACAGGGTTGATTGTAGCCTCAGAAAACATATGTCCCTATCCTAACCCCTGGAACCAGAGAATGTGACCTTATTTGGAAAAAGCGTCTTTGAGGATGTAATTCAGGATCTAGAGAAGTGATCATCCTGCAGTACCGGGGGGGCCCTCAGTCTAGTGGCTGGTGTCCTTATGGGGAGAGCAGAGGATGCTCAGAGAAGGGAGAAGGCCATGCATAGACAGAGGCAGATATTGGAATGACGCATCCACAAGCCAAGCAATGTCAAGGATTGATAATGGCCCCGGAAGTGAGGACAAGTATGGGACGGATTCTCTCTCAGGGCCTCCAGAGGAAACCAACCCTCTGACCCCTTGATTTTGGACCTCTGGCCTCCAGAACCGTGGGAAAATAAATTCCTGTCATTTTAAGCCGCCCAGTCTGTGGCGTGTTATGTAAGCAGCCCAGGGAGACAAATGCAGTATCTACAAACTCTGCACCCCACGTGACCCAGCCTACTAGGCACATCACACAATAGAGCCTCTTCTCTGAAAGGATACAGGTGGTGTCTTTGTTTACTGTCAGTGTCCCCACCGGCATGAAAGCAGGTCCTGACCATTTCCCCCCACCCCTACCCCATGTCTCCAGCCCCAGGACAGTGCCTGACTCATGATTGGCCCACTATACATAACTGATGAATGAACCCCAGTGAACCCTAGTCCAGTGGTCCTTGTCTACTCCTGCTCAGATCTCACATGACCCAAAACACAAACATTCGTTCCCAGTTAAACCTGGCGTGGTGCATTCTCTTCAAGCCTGGGAACTCTGAACCCATTAGAATTCCCTGGACATGTTTTCACAAGACCCGTGCCCTGCCCCACCCTGAGACTCTGAATGAATTGGTCCTAGGTGGGACCCTGACAACATTTTTAAAAGTTCTTCTAGGTGACCTCAAAAGAAAGAGATCCCCCATGCCTCTAAGAGAAGCCAATGGGTGCCCGCCTTAGGCCTTGGATCCCAGAAAAGAGGGGAAGGGCCACAGCTGAACTGTGGGAGTGGGGCAGGGGTCCAGGGTTCAGACCAGGCCATCTGCTGCTCCCCATCCCTCTCCCCAGCAAATAGGACTCTAAAGAGAAGGATTTTCCCATGTGGCTTGTGAACACTGCAGATTCATTGTGAGAGTCTTTCAGGGTCAGGCTGGCTCTGTTTTCTCCTCAGCATCTACCTGGGCCTGGCATATAGTGGGTGCTCAGTAAACAGGTTGAGGTAATAAAGGCGTGCAAGAAATTGATAACCAGTCAGTTGGAAACAACCAGGCCTTTCCCCACTTCTCCTGCTCCACACATCTAGTGCCTGCTCTGGGTGGATAAAGAGTTGATGCTTGATGCATGTCTGTTGATTAGCCAAAGGAAAACGTTGACAGCTCCTCCTGAGGCACTTCTTCCCGACTGTAGCCTCTTTCCCATTACCCTGCTAGGGTTTGGGAAGCTTCTCCTCCCAACACTCAGGCTGAGCATTCATCTAGTCACACAAATAAAAAGAAAATTTTCTCTGTTCTACTGTTAGATGTGGAAAGAACTACTAGCTGACCCCAATATCTTCTTACCCTGAAAGAGAATTTTAGTTGGCTCATGCCCCAATCAATTGAATACTATCTTTCTTGGCCTCCCCTACAGTTGGTGTGGTCATGTGACCAAGCTAGTAGAAGTCATTTGTACCACTTTGAGGTTGTGCCTTTCTCTCTGGAATGCAGTTGTGATGGCAGGAACTGGAGCAGCTATTTTGGATCCTGAGGTGGAAGGTGTGAGTGAAGATGGGAAAGTCAAGCAAAAGAGGGAACCTGGCTTTCTGTACCATGGAGCCACTCTTCCTATTCTGGATGGCTTGTATGCATACTGTTACATGAGAGAGAAATACACTTCTGCATTGGTCTTTGTTTTAGCAGCCATACCTATCTATATCTTTTCTCATGCACTGCAACATGCAAAAATGGTTAGATGGATGTTCATCTACTGTGGAGTTATGTTTGGGATAGTTTGAGTTAAATATTGGCTTTGTGGCCCAAGTATGGGGACACCTCTTAAAGAGACAGGTAGTCATCCAGGCCCCAGGGGAGCAGAAACCAGCCGTGACGAGAGGTTCTCGGGACTGCCAGACAGAGAGGGGGACCTTCGGTATTAAGACGCTTGCCACAAAAAACAGAGGCTTCCTTATGAGTCCTGATCTAAAAGCCACAAGGGCAGACTCTCCAGAACCCAAGTGCTGCTTCTCTCATGACCCAAAGAAGTTAAACAACTAGGCCAAGGCTCCACTGGTAAGTGGCAGAGCTGAAACTGAGTTCAGATATGTGTGACCCGAAGCCCGGACTTGTCTCCAAATCACACTGCCTCAAAATCTGGGGCTCAGGTTGAAGAGTGGGGGCTGCTAGGACTAACTCCAGGCCCTAGTGATGGTCCTGGGTTCTGTCCCCATTGCCCATTGCTAGGTGTTGAAGAAAAGATCTACAGCAGGGTTGGAGCTGGGCAGGCGGGAGCCCTAGTCCTGCTGAGGGGACAGTCATTCCTGACTAGTATGACGTCAGCCTTCTCTGGGTGCACTCAGGGCTTGGCTAGAACTTACTCGTAGCACCCTCCTTTGCCCAGGTTTCCACACTGCAACCCTAGAGACACTTTACCAGAAAACTCTACCGTGGAATTTCGTCCTGTGCATTGTTTATTTACCATCTCTATGCACTGGATGCCAGAAGCATCTGCTACCCAGTTGTTACAACCAAAAATGTCCACCGACATTGCCAACATCTCCCAAGGGGCTCAGTATCCTGGTGGAGAATGCCACCCCAGTCGCCTTCCTCTTGTGCCCTCCAGGTAGGGGAACAGGCCTGCGGAGCTGAGCTCGCCCAGGGGTCCGCAGCGCCTGAGGGCTGCTCTCCCACATTACTTGGTACACACAAGTCTAGTGCACGCCCAGTAACTCACTGCAAACAGTGGCCATCCTCACTGTGGGCTCTCTGCCTGTGCTGGGGGAGAGAGAGGCGGCGAAGCCCCAAGAGCAACCCTGGGGTGGCAGATAAACACCCCAGCTCCCTCACTCTGCATCTCAGCCACTCACTTATTCTGCTTTCCTTTCCTTTGTGGGATCCCTTCTCAAATAAACTATGTCGACCCTCACCCTTATCCCAGGACCTCTTATCCAGGGAGCCCAGGGACTGGGTCCCATTCTGCATACACTTCTTGCATTCAGGATTCTTGGTTCCAGTTTGCAATCCCAAGTCTTCTGGGCGTGAGAAGCGAACAGACCACTGTGCTTGCCCTTTGGCTGGGGTCATCTGGTCAGCACGGGGGTAGCGCTGCAGGTGTACCTGGCCGCTCTTCATTCTGATGTTATGGATCTTTTCTACCACTGATGCCCTGCTGATTTTTTTTAGAAAATTTTTAATTAGAGTTGGCATTCAATATTATTTTATATTAGTATCAGGTGTACAGCACAACGGTTAGACATTTATATAATTTTTAGAGTTATCCCCACAATTAGTCTAGTACTCGCATGGCACTATATATAGTTATTACAATATTATTGACTATATTCTCTATAGTGTACTTTATATCCCCATCTTACTGAATTTTTTATAACAGCCTTATCGAGATGTAATTCCCACACCATACACTTTGTGTATTTAAAGTGTACAGTTCAGTGGCTTTTAGTATATAAACAGAGTTGTCCAGCCACCATCACAATCAATTTTAGGACATTTCCATTACCCCAAGACACTGTTGTACCCCTTATTTGTTATGCCCCAAACTCCTCATGCATTCCACCCCCGCAGCCCTAGGTACACATTTATCTATTCTCTGTCTCTCTACATTGCCTATTCTGAATATTTCATACAAATGCCGTCAGCCAGTATGTGGCCTTTGTGTCTGGCTTCTTTCACTGAGCATGATGTTTGCGAGGCTTAGCCACGTTGTAGCAGGTGTAAGTACTTTGTCCCTTTTTATTGCCAAATGATATTCCATTGCATGGCTAGATCACATTTGATTTATCCACTTGTCTGTTGGTAGATGTTTGGTTTGTTTCCATTTTGGGCTGTTAGGAATATGCTGCTATAAAAATTTATGTACAGGTTTTTATATGGACATAAGTGTCCATTTTTTTGTGTGTACTTGCGGGGTCATATAGGAATTCTAGATACCTTTTGTACCTTTCGAGTAACTGCCGGACTGTTCTCCAAAGCTTTACTGAATTAAAAAAACAACAACAATTTGACTGAAGTATAACATAACACACGTACAGAAAAGTGCAAAATTATAAATGTACAATTTAATGTGTTTTCACACAGTGAGCAGTCCCATGCAACCAGCACCCAGATGGAGAAGCAGACCATTTCCAGCCCTCGAGCCCTATCTCCGTCCCTTCCCTGCAGGGGGACCTCTGCCCGGCCTTCCAACAGCATGGTTTTGATTACCTTCCTGGATTTAAAATATTCTGCACCCTGGTAAAGGGTAGCAGCCCATTGTTCACAAGCCTCTCCTGCCAGGAATCTCTTTTTCCTATTTCCATGCCCAGAGGAAGGAGGCCTTAGGCTGGGACTGCCAGAGGGAAACCACACCCCCACGTCCAGAGCTCCAGCCGCCCGCTGGTTGTTTTAGGGGATTTCCTGAGGTTGCAGAATCAGGAGATGTTTTGAGTCGTTGGTCGTAGCTTGGCCTCAAGCTCCCATACTCAGCCCGAAACTGAAAGCTGGGGTTTGGACCAGACTGCTACTTCTCTGGGCTGGGATTCGGCCATGGGACAGACACAATAACTTCAAAGCCTTAACATGCTGGGCCTGAGAGGCACGGGCAGTGCATCTTCATCATGACGTCAGAATCAGCCTGAGAGCCCACGTGTCTCAGGGTGGCTGGGACATGGCTGGATGGGAGGGAGCCTGCGGGCCTCGGGAACACATTCTCCGCAAGAGGGGCTTTTTCAGGACTGTGCTAAGGTAAAGCAATGACACGGCTGCTGTTACACTGTACTGAGAAGACCCCAAAGGAAGCAGAATGTGCCTTTCTGCTGCCCTCCAGATGGGCCCTTCTACCTCTGCACCCTTCCCCACCTGTGGGCTGACAGGCGAGGACTGCTCATCAGACAGGCTTCCAGGCCCTCTGGTTTCCGCTGGCCAATGAGGACCCAGACAAGAGACGGGAAGTTCGAGGAGACTGAGCTAGAGGTAGCTATCCTGGCTCCCTCCATTAATAATCAACAAAACCAGACACTCGTTAATAAAGTGCTGAGGACCGTTATGCTGTTGCAGTCAGCCAGAGGGCCCAGCAGGAACTGGACTCAACTTCCCTGAAATAAAGGGCTGGCATCTGTTAAGGGGAAAGGGTGGGGAGGGGGTTTGTCCATGTGACCAGACCACCTACCGGGATTTGTGAATTGATGTTTATCTGGAGGAGAAACAGACTTCTGCTGTCTTTATGACAGGAGGCAGTGCGGCATGTAGAAGCAAGGTGCCCCACGAGCTTAGGCCCTTCCTTCTTCCTCGAGACTGGAGAGGGATCAGCTCTCTCCTCCAATATTTGCATTTCAAAGAGATAACACTCAGGTCCTGGAGGAAACAGTTTCCTATGGTAGATTTACATCTCAAAAGGCAAAGAAAGGATTTAGAAACTTTTCTCCAGGATTCAGTTAGATCTCTGTGACCCCCTACAGCCCCAGCTCTTAGGGGTGATCTCCAGTGCGCTCATCTCAAGCATCGCCTGTTGGAAATGCAGAGTCTCAGATCAAACCCACTGAATTAGAATCTGCTGTCAGAAGGTTCCTGCAAGATCTTTGTGTGGATAAATATTGCTTTCAACTCTCAATCAGTGTCACCTTGGTTGCTCATTGGAATCACCAGGTACCTGGGTCCCATCCCTGAGAGTTCGATGTAGTGGGCCGAGGTGCAACCTGGGCACCAGACCCTTTAAAACGCCCCAGGTGATTCTAATATGGAGCCAGATGTGAGAACCATTGGTTTAAGTCTTTGTTTCTCAGTCTTGGCACCACTGACATTCAAGGTCAGATAATCCTTTGTGGCGGGGCTGTCCTGTGCCCTGAGGGATGTTTAGCAGCATCCCTGGCCTCCATCCATTAGCCGCCAGTAGCACCACATCCCCAGTTGTATTAACAAAAAATGTCTCCAGACATTGCCATTGTTCCTCTGGGGGAAAGTTATCCTTTATTGAAAACCAGTCTTCTAAATTCTCTACTAACCCCCCGCCCAACACACAACCAATGGCTTTCCTGCTTGTTTCCTCTGCTTCTCTCTTAGCTCTTCTTAGTGTCTCTGGGGTTTGCTTTTTTATAATTGGCTCAGTTCTTAGATCTTTTACAGCTGCGGTTCTTCCTGTGTGTTCCTGGAACTGGCAGCCTCAGCATCACCTAGAAACTTGTTAAAAATGCAGGTTCTCAGGCCCCATCCAGACCTATTGATCTGTAAAGTCTGGAGTTGGGGACCAGCAGTCCGAGATCTAGTACCCCTCCAGGGAATCCCATGGCATGCTAATATCCAGCTACCCTGTGAGAGAATATTTTTGTCTCCCTTTCCATTTTGTGAAGGTGGAAACTAAGGGGTCCAGAAGTAGAGCCATTGCTCGAGGTCACACAAATTTGAATCTAACTCTGTCTTTAGCTTTCAAGGCTGCCATAGCAAATTCCCACCAAATGGCGGATAATAACAACAGAAATTTATCCTCTCACGGTTCTAGAGGCCAGAAGCCCCAAATCAAGGTGTCCGCAGGGTCATGCTTCCTCTGAAGTTTTTAGGGGAAAGTCTTTCCTTGCCTCTTCCAGTTCCTGGTGGTACCTGTCAGAAATTTTGGCATTCCTTGGTAGCATAACGCCAAACTCTGCCTCCATCTTTGTATGGCCTTCTCCCCTGCGTCCTTATGTTTCAAATCTTCTTGTCCTTTCTCTTATAGGGTACTAGTCATTGGGCTTAGGGCCAACTTTAACTCTAGGCCGAATTCATGTCAAAATCCTTCATTACATCTACAAAAATTCTATTTCCAAATGAGGTCAAATTCACAGGTACTAAGGGTTAGGATTTAGACATATCTTTTTTGGGGGGGATATAGTTCAGCTCACTACACTCTACCTTCTTCATTTCTCTCCACCATTCTGCTTTCTATATAGAGCAAGAGAGAGGTGGGGAGCAGAAAACCTGAGCAGGTACATAAGTCAGGTAAGCCTCTTTACTCGTTCTTCTTCTTGGGAGAAATCTGTGGACAGTCTTTATCACTATCAACATAACTTACATAGGAATAGGCCAAAAAAGAAAGAAAGAAAGAAAGAAAGAAAGAAAGAAAGAAAGAAAGAAAGAAAGAAAGAAAGAAAGAAAGAAAGAAAGAAAGAAAGAAAAGAAAGAAAGAAAGAAAGAAAGAAAAAGGAGAGGGGAAGAGAGAAAGGGAATGGGAGAGGGATAAAAGCAGGCAAGAAGAATCAACACATTTTTTGGAAGATAAAAGCTAAAGAAGATGATTGACTAGCAGAGCAGGAAAAGGGGACATCTGAGAACTGACAAGGTCAGATGCCAATGAGGCTGTACCTTACCTCCCAAAAAGTAGAACGAGTGGACCAAGATGCAGAAAACAGGAGGGAAAGGGTGAAATTTGAGGCTCGATCCAGGACGCCTGACATTTGACTAGAAGGGGTTCCAGATACTGAGAACTGAAAACACAAGGGAGGAAATTACCAAGGAGGTAATATAAAAAATTTCCTGGAACTGAAGAATACAGAGTGGCAGATGAATGATGGTTCTTAAAATAGCTTGTGCCAATGAATGTGGTAAGAAAGCACCTTGCAAGTGGTGAGTTAGGTAGTCATTTGAGGTGGAGGATCAAAAGTAATTCTTAGTAAAACTGATGGGATACAGCAAAAACCAAGTTGAGAGGGAAATTTATAACTATAAATGTTTACATAAAGAAGAGATATCTCAAATAAACAGCCTAACTTTATAACTTAAGGAACTAGAAAAAGAACACACTAAACCCAAAGCTAATTCTGGAAAGGAAATAATAAAATTATTATATTTTAATAATAAATATTGTTTTTTAATAAATAATAAAAATTAAAGCAGAGGTAAACAAAATAAGGATCAGAAAAACAATAGAGAAAATCTATGAAACCAAAAGTTGTTTTTTGGAAAAGATCCACAGAATTGACAAATCATTAACTAGAGGGTTAAGAAAAAAAGAGGACCCAAATTACAAAAATTAGAAATGAAAGTAGTAGGGGCATTACTACCAATTCTAGGGAAATAAAAGGAGAAATAAAAGGCATTATAGCAGAGTAGTGTCAATATTTGTATGCCAACAAATTGGATAAACTAGAGAAAATGAACAAATTCTAGAAACACAAAACTACCAAGACTAAATAATGAAGAAATAGAAAATCTGAATAGACCTAAAACTAATAACGAGGTTAAATCAGTAATCAAAATCTCCTAACCAAAAACAGTCCTGGACCTGATGGCTTCATTGATGACTTATACCAAAAATTTAAAAAAGAACTAACACCAATCCTTCTTAAACTTTTCTAGAAAATTGAAGAGGAGGGAACACTCCCTAACTCATTCCTTAAAGCAAGCATTACCCTGATACCAAAGACAAAGACACTTCAAGAAAACTACAGACCCATATCCATTATGAATGTTGATGCAAGTATCCTCAACAAAACACTAACAAACCAAATTCAGGAGCATATTAAAAGGATTACATACCATGACCAAGTAGGATGTATTCCTGAATTGCAAGGATGGTTCAACATATAAAAAGTGATCAATGTAATCACCACACTAGCAGAATGAAGGGAGAAAAACCACATGGTCACCTCATTTGATGCAGAAAAAGCATTTGTCAAAATTCAATAAACTTTCGTGATAAAGACACCAAAAAAACATAAAAACTATATGTGAAAAACTCACAGTGAGCATCATATTCAATTATGAAAAACTTGAAAGCTTTTCCTCTAAGATCAGAACAAGGCAAGGATGCCTCCTTTTGCCACTTCTGTTCAATATAATGCAGGAAGTTCTAGCCAGGTCAGTCAAAGAAAAGAAATAAAAGGCATCCAAACTAGAAAGGAAGACGTAAAATCATCTGTTTGTAGATGATGTGATCTTAGATGTACAAAACTAACAATTCCACACAAAAAGTTGTTGGAATAATCAAATTCGGCAAAGTAACAGGATACAAAGTCAACACACAGAAATCAATTGCATTTCTATACACTAACAATAAACAAACCAAAGAGGAAATGAAGAAAATAATTCTGTTTACAATAGCATCAAAAGGAATAAAATACTTATGAATTGAATTAAGCAAGAAGGTGAAGAATTATATGATGAAAACAACAAAACATTGCTGAAAGAAATTAAAGCGGACATAAAAAAATGGAAACATCCAGTGTTCATGGACTAGAAGACTTAATATTATTGAGATGTCAATATTACCCAAAGCAATCTATAGATTCAATGCAATCCCTGTCAAAATCCCAATGGCCTTTTTTTGCAGAAATGGAAAAAACCGTTGTGAAATTCATATGAAATATCAAAGGACTCCAAAGAGTCAAAACAATCTTGAAAAAGAACAAAGCTGTCTACTCCCATGCTACCCTAAATAAGCCCAATCTCATCTGATCTTGGAAGCTAAGCAGGATAGGGCCTGGTTAGTACTTGGATGGGAGACCACCTAGGAAGACCAGGTGCTGTAGGAGTAAAAATAAAAATAAAATAAGGGATTGTAAGCTGACAATGTCCTTGCAATCTGTGAGGTTAGCCAAGGGCTGCCTCTTCTTAAAAAGTAAATAATTATAATAAAAAACAGAACAAAGCTGGATGAGTCCTACTTCCCGATTTTAAAAGCGCAGTGCTTTTAAAGATAGACATATAGACCAATGGACTAGAATAGAGCACCAGAAACAAACCCTCATATATGTGGTCTAGATAAGATTTCTGGAGGTTTTTGAAAGGGTGCAAAGACCATTCAGTGGGGAAAAGACAGTCTTTTCAACAAATGGTGCTGGGAAAACTGGTTATCTGTATGTGAAAGAATGAAGTTGGATCCTTACCTAACACCAGCTATAAAAATTAACTCAAAATGGATCAAAGACCTAAATGTAAGACCTGAAACTATAAAACTCTTGGAAGAAAACATAGGGCAGAAGCTTCACAGCAATGGATTTGGCAATGATCTCATGGGTATGACACCAAAGGCACAGGTAACAAAAGAAAAAATAGACAAATTGTACTGAAGAGAAATTTTTTAAATGTGCATCAAAGGACACTATCAACAGATTTAAGAGGCAACCTGCAGAATGGGAGAAAATATTTGCAAATCATGTATCTGATAAGGAAATAATATCCACACTGTGTAGAAAACTCCTAAAACTCAACAACAAAAAACCCAACAACTCGATCTATATAGTGGCAATAAGTGCATGAAAAGGTGCTCATAATTACCAACCGAATAAGGAAATAAGGAAATGTGTAAATTGAGACTATAATGTAGGAAGGCTGCTATTATCAAAGTGAGGGGGGTGGTGGCTGGGCAGGCAGGAAGGAAGGGAGGGAGGGGAGAGAGAGGGAGGGAAGGAGGGAGGGAGGGAGGGGGAGAAAGAATATCAGAGATGCTGAGAATGTTGAGAAATTGGAATCCTTGTGCATTGTTGGTAGAAATGTAAAATAGTACACCTGCTGTGGAAAACAGTATGGCAGTTCCATAGAAATTTAAAAATTAGGATTACCATATGATCCAGCAATCCCACTTCTGGGTATATATCCCAAAGAACTGAAAGCAGGGTTTGAAGAGATATTTGTACACCGCTGTTCACAGCAGCATTATTCACAGTTGCCCTAACATGGAAGCAACCTGTGTCCGTGGATGGATGAGTAAAAAAGGAAAATATGGTCTACCCATACAGTGGAATACTATTCAGCCTTAAGGAAGGGAATTCTGACATATGCTACAACATGGATGACTCTTGAGGACAACAGGCTAAGTGAAATAAGCTAATCACAACAGACCAATACTGTGTGACTCCTATGGGGTACTTAGAGTAGTCAAACTCATACAGACAAAAAGCAGATTAGTAGTTGCCAGAGACTGGGGGAAGTGGTGAGTGGGGAGTTATTAGTTAATGGGTCTAGAGTTTCAGTTTTACGAGGTGATGAGATTTCTGGAGATAAATGGTAGCGATGGCAGCACAACCTCATGAATGTATTGAATACCACGGAACAGCACACTTAAAATGGTTAAGATGATACATTTCATGCTACGACATTTTACCAGGAAAAAGAAATTGGGAGAAGAAAAAGTAGCTACCTTTTTTACTTTCCACAAGCAGTGTTTTAGTAGGTACAAACTCAGACACCATCAGGAGAAAAGAGGCAATGTCAATGAGTAAAGCGAGCCCATATCAGGTGATAGGGAGTGGCAGGGACTGTGTCCAGCTAAGAGGACATTCCCGTTGTCTTAGTCTGCTAGGGCTGCCATGACAAAGTACCACAGAATGGGTGGCTTAAACAACAGAAATTGATTTTCTCACCATTCTGGGGCTACAAGTCCAAGATCAAGGTGTTGTCAGTAGGGTTGGTTTCTCCTGAGGTCTCTTTCCTTGGCTTGCGGATGGCTGTCTTCTCCCTGCGTCTTCCCTCTGTGTTCTGGTCTCCTCTTATAAGGACTCCAGTCACACTGGATTAGGGCCCACCCTAATGACTTAACCTAGTTACCTCTTTAAAGACCCCATCTCCGAATGCAGTCACATTCAGAGGTACTTGGGGGCTAGGACTTCGATATACGACTCTGAGGAGGGAGACCCAATTCAGCCCATAACACCGTCCCCGAGTGTGTTGCATTAGAGATGTCTGTTGGACATTCAGATGGAGATGATGCATGGACTGTTGGACATGCAGGTCTAGAGGTCATGGGGGAGGTCTGGGATGGTGATGTAAATATTGGAATCAAGAGCATCTGGATGGTATTTAAGGCAATGGCACTGGATGTGATCGCCGAGGGAGTGGGCGTGGCTAGAGAGGAGAAGCATTCTGGAGACAGAGCCTTGGGTGGTGGAGGCCATGGAAAGAAGCTAGTGGGGAAAGTGTTTCAAAGAGAGAGAGTCGTGGACCATGTCAGATGCTGCTGGTTGTTCAAGTTAAATGTAACCACTGGTTTATTTATTAATTAAAATTGTTGGGGGTGACATTGGTTAATAAAATCAAATAGGTTTCAAGTGTACAATTCAATAATATATCATATGTAGATTACATTGTGTGTTCACTGCCCAAAGTTAAATTTCCTTCTGTCACCAAATATTTGACCACTTTTACTTGTATGTACCTCTGTGATCATTGGTTTTAACAGCATGGAGGCAACAGGAACCTTGACGAGAGCAATTTCAGTGGATAGTGGGAGTGTCAGCCTGATCCGGGGTATTTAAGAGAGAATGGGAGGAGAGGAATTCGAGACATAGGAGTGTAGGTAATGCTTTCCAGGAGTTTGGCTTTAAAGGGAGCTGAGAGAGAGATCACCTCAGGCCTTTTAAAATGGCTGTCATAAAAAAAAAAAAAAGCACAAGAGATACAAGTGCTGGTGAGAATGTGGAGAAAAGGGAACCCTTGCACACTGTTGGTGGGAATGTAAGTGATACAGCCACTATAGAAAACAATATGGAGCTTCCTCAAAAAGTTAAAAATAGAGCTGCCATATGATCCAACAATTTCACTTCTGGGTATATATCTAAAGGAAATGAAAACAGGATCTCGAAGCTATATCTTCTCTCCTGTGTTTCTTGCAGCATTATTCACAATAGCCAACATATGAAAACAAGTGAAATGTTTGTCAACAGACAAATGCATAGAGAAGATGTAGTAAATATGTATAATGGAATGTTATTCAGCCATGAAAAAGAACGAAAACCTGCTCTTTGCAACGACATGATGGACCTAGACGGTATTATGCTAAATGAGATAAGTTACACAGAGAAAAACGAACACTGCACGATCTCACTTACATGTGGAATCTCAGAAAGATAAACTCATAAATACAGTGTAGAATGGTGGTTACCAGGGGCTGGGAAGTGGAGGAAATAGGGAGATGTTGGTCATAGGGTACAAACTTCCGGTTATAAGATGGGTGGTGATCATATTGCAACATATAAGCGTATCGACACGTTGCACAGCTTAAATTTATGCGATGTTATATGTCGGTTATATTTCATTATGTTGGAAAAAATCAAAAAGAAAGAAAAGGAGCCGAGTAGTGGAGCTGGGGCCGGAGGGAGATGTGCAACTGAGCGAGTACCTCAGAGGACTGTCCTCTCTTCCTGGCCATCCTTAGCTCCCTGCCCTATCCCCCACGTGGCATCTCACATGGGCCTAGCACTGAATGTTTGTAAAATAATGATTATAATAGCAATGCCAGTGACCAGTTGCATTATTCCCACAAGATTGTTAGGGGATTGTTAGAAGTAGAACAAAAATAGCTAAGAAAGCTCATCGTCAAATGACGTTCATTCTTCTCACGCATGGTACACGCCGTCATCATGGGCAATGTGATTTCTTCTTTCAAAAGCCTTGGCTTCATGGCCGTACGCTGCGGTTGGGAGAGTGAAAACAGGTGCAGCGTTTTTGGGAGGGCAAATTGGCACTAGCCAGCACCGTCTAGGCATTTCGAGGTGTATGACCATTGCAGCATTGTCTGTAACACCAAACAACATAAATGGCCAACACATGGCCAACTTTTGGCCATTAAGAGGTATCGGTTAGGTAAACAGCAATGTATCCATTCTGTGCAGTCTATGGAGCTATTAAAAAGAACGGAGGTTTGCAGGTACAGATATAGAAAGATGCCCGAAATACATTAAGAGAAAAATGTGAAAATCAAGTCACTTAGCAGTATGCGCAGTATGATTTTAGAAAATTTCCCTAAGTTGCTCTCGGAAGAGGGACTAAACGTGGATAGCAGCATTTACTTTTCATCAGTTTTAGGGAGAAGAAAAGAGGCAGGGACAGTGCAAGAATTGATATCACTTTGGAGATGGGGTTATTAGTTTCCGGAGAACAAAGCCAGCTCTTAAACCGCTTTACTGCACCTGAGGCCGGGCAGTGTGAAAGACGTGATTCTTAGCTTCGGGGCACCTTCCAGGGAACAGTGGAGGTGACTTCACCTAAAACTGGGCTTTCCCAAGCATACCACTTTTAAAATTCCCCAAGCCTTCCTCACTTATTAGGGGAGCCAGGAGAGGTATGTGGACAAACACCATCTGCCTGCATCTGCTGAGAGCAAACAGAGCATATCCTTGAGGCAGACTTGTCATCCGCTGTGGCAAGTGCTGTTACGTCCCAAACTCAAACCAAACCCCTACTAAAGGGAACATCCCTGGCCTTATCCTTCCCAAGGCTTAGCTGTGACAGGACCAACTTAGAAACCCAGGCTTCTAGCTTCTTTGTTCACGTCTTCGTTCATTCATTCACTTATTAAGTTGTTATTAGAGGCTTAATCTATGCCAGGCCCTATGATAGGCATTAAAAACAGAAAGACGAATAAGATCCATTCCCAGCCATTAAGGAGCTCACAGTCCAACGGGAGAAGTAGGTAATTAAGTAATTAGAATTCCACGGGAAGATTTAGTGACAACCCAAGTATTTAGTTATAACCCCTATTCCCCACCTGGTGATGAGATTGCCTAGAAAATCAAAAGTGATCACTACAAGAAAATTTTAATGAATTATCTGGTCATTTATAATTTTAATCTATAAGTTTCCTTCTCATGCATTTAGTATCCATGTTTCCTTAGTCTCCGTGTTTCCTTAGGCCCCTCTTGGCTGTGAGCTATTTTTATAATATTTCTTTTATTTTGAAATAATTATAAGCTCATAAGATATTGCAAAAGTAGCATCAAGTGGTGTACTGTGTCCCTCCCTCAGCTTCCTCCAATGGCAACGCCTCACATAACTACAGTGCATTATCAGACCCAGAAAGCCTACTGGAATCAGCTAGGCTGTGGACCAGCTGAACTCCAATGTCTGGCTCTGTTCATCACATCAACATCCTCTTTCTTGGGTATTAGTTAGTCTGTCTGAGCATTTGCAATCCTTTGCAAAATAAAATTGCCGTCTTTGCAAAGTTATAAAATTTCCTGAAGTTGATGTAAGTGCTGTTGGAGAACTACTCAAAACATTCTCAGAAATACTGACAAGTGAACATTTGGCTGATGCAATTCTTAGACCAAGAAACAACTTAAGAAGAGGATATCGATATGAAGAAGACAAGACAGGTACTTGAAAGAGAATAACTTCATTATGAAAATACTCAGAAAGGCCTGCTGGGAAACAGATAGCATTCTATATTTTTGCAAAAATGATTCACTATATGATCATATTATGAAACTTGTAAGAAAAGAATATCATATAATGCTTTCAAACAAATTTTTTGTCAGGAAATTATTACAAAAAAAAAATACATATATCAGCCCAGGCTTTATCATCTGTTTAGTCTGAACAGAATTGCAATTGTAATTTTTGTTAGCTAAAGATAAAATAATGTCCATACATTTTAGTTTCATTTTTAAAGATAGAGTCTCAATCAAATCCTTTTTGTTCCTCCTTGATATTTACTATGAAACTTTGTCCCATTCTCACTGGATTTGCTTTTACTTACCTTTTTCTAGTCCTAATGATCCTCAAAGATCAAGAATTTTCTGCAAAGATATTACAGAGTGAAGGACATGATGATTAGTTCTACCTGGGAGAGGCCAGGGACATGTTCTACTAGGTAACATTTGGGCTGAGCAGTGAAGGATGTGTAGGAGTTCACCAAGTGAAGAAGAGGAGGCGATGTATGTGTTAGAGAAAAGTGCGAGTTGAAGTCACAGAAGGATGGAGGCGTGTGGCTTCTCTACAGAGACCGGGTAGACTTCAGTGTAACTGCAGCTCTGTGGAACAAGTGAGGGGCAGTTCTGCGCGGCATGAGATGAGGTCATAGAAACTGGGGATGTGAGCTGAGGCAGGACGTGGTGGGTGCTGCCATTTAGAAGACTCCTCCAGCTGCTGTGGGAGGAGAGTGAATTAGACAGGGTGAGGCCGAAGGTAGGAAAACAGATTTAGAGAGTGGTGGCTGAGGTCAAGGCCCTAAATTAGAGCACTGTGTGGAGTCAGGCTCTACCACCGACTGGCCCTGGGACCCTCACTTAACCTTTACAAGCCTCAGCTTCTTCATCTCTGCAGCGGAAATGATAACAGTGCCACCTGGCTCGCAGAATTGCTGATGAGATTAACTGTCAACTAATGTACTGTTAGATGAAGAGCACCTAGGAGGCTAGATGAGAGATGATGGGGAGGATTTAGATCAAAGATTATAATTTAGTCTGGGCAGAGATGAAGGAGGAAGGTGGATGAGAGACTCCAGAAATACGTTGGCCAGATAATCCAGTGACTTGGGAACCCATTGCATGGATGGGGAGGACATGGTACAGGAGGAAGATGGACTCCAGGTCACTGACCTGGCTGCCCAGGTAGAGGGAATATCATTGGCTGACTCTGGGAACAAAGAGGGAGAAGCAGGTGTTGAGCCAGGGGGCTTGATTTTGAGCATGTGTAGAATGAGATGCCATATCACAGGCAGCTTTATCTTCATGTTAAAAGTGCTTTTATTATGCCGTTTGTCATAAGTAGTTTCAGAAGGAACTATAGCAACTATAGCGACTATCTCAACTATTAGGAATCATGCCAAGCTTTTATAGTCTGAGGAACAGCAGACTTTGTTCAAGGGAGGAGAGGAGGACTGAGAAAAAAATTCTAGTAAATCTCACATACTGTTGTCATTTATATATTAGAAGTAATAAAGAGACTTCTAAATCTAGTACAATGGAGGATTACATACTCTACTACTCTACTCACTGAAACAACCAAAGTGCTGGATAAAGTATTTGAATGCATCTTTTAAACACTTTACTGATCTAGCACGAAGGTAAGGAATCAACAGAGTCGCCAGAGACACGGAGTCAGGGATGCTGGGTAATGAGCACCCACCCAAACCATTTATTTCCTGAGAGTTTCTTCCAAACTCTGGAGAACTTGAACTTCCCATTTAAAGGCTGCAGAATGTGTAAGGGGAGGACACAATCTAGGACCCACCTACGGAGAAGATTTAACAATAGATTCCTTGTAGAGCTGGACCCCAGAGAACTATACTCTCTCTGTGAGGCCAAATGAGAAATAAGCCTTCCCAGACAGAAAAGATAGCTTACAAAACTTGCTGTCTCAATCTTAGGGCTAAGTAGAGGGGAAGAAAAAGTCTCACCAGAGAATTTGTCATCTTTAGGGGGTCCTCACTCATGTTTGCGGCCTGAATTCATGCTACCTAAGTAGTCAAAAAACCCTCAAAACCTCAAGCAAATAATTGAAAGATGTCACAAGTTGGAAGTAGGATCCCCAGGGATAAGCAGACGTGAAGTCATTTACTCATCAATGGAACTTAACTTTGTGTTCGGACTCAGAGGTCATCTACAATGAAGTTCTAAAGATTGAATGGTTCACAGACAAAAAGATCACACACGGAGAAAAGGAAGCACAGCACCACGAGTGGAAATGACTAGAAGCAATAGAACGTAGAAAAGGATCCACAGACTTCAGACACTGGAACCTAAGTACAGACGTGTTTAAAATCAGTGACGCGTTTAAGCCGCCTCGTGCCAGCTCCTGGGAGCCAATGGTGAGCATCACTTACCAACTCCGTGTTCAGCAGTATCCTGTCGGGAGCTTGAGAGTGGCCGTGGTGGGAGTATTTACACTATGGAAGTTGACAAACACTATAAATCAGGGTATTTATTTATTTTTTGTTTATTTATTTAAAATATAGTTTTGGAGAGAGAGCTGGCTGAATTTAATCAGGGCTTCGACGAGTGCTGGAGCTCCCTCCAGGCCCAGGGAGGGAGCAGAGACTGCGGCCCAGCGGTGGTAGGTGGTACCAGTGAGAAACAGAGCGTGCGCGCCTGGCCTTGAGGAGGGGCGGGTGGCCGCTGTGGGAGCTTGGCCTGGTTGCGCACACCACACATGTTGGCCGGGGGAGGCAGCACTGTCAGGCGCGAGGAGAGGGGCGGGGGGCAGGGCATGCCAGACCTGGACCCCCACCTTCTCCCCTCTTTCGGTGGTGCGTGCCCACGGGCCTGGCTTGTCACAGGACCACGGGAGGTTGAGTAGTTCCCCCTCACCCAGGGGCGCGAGGACACCCGCCCATCCCAGTGGATGTCCAATTGCGAGTCCCAGCAGATAACTCCTCTCCCAGGGGTGACGGGGCTCGGTGTTCTGAGCAGCGCAGCACGCTGATCCCAGGTGAGACTCGGGGCAGTGGCTGTTCCCAAGGCTTCCGCGCCTTTACAGCACTGGGTGCCTCCGCAGGGGTCCCCGGTCTGGCATATGGGGCAATAGGACTACTAGTTGATCACCGAAATGTATTAAAGCCTGGGATAGTATATTAGCCTGCCGGCCAAGGTGATTTTCCTTGTTAGTAAGTTAATCCGATGCTTTAATATTCTGTTTTTCCTTTTCATCGACCCTGCTGCTTGTTGGTTAAACAGGAGATGGAACTTCCATTCGAGGTCATGTTCTTTTGCATAATCTTGCATATCATGACCTTTGAAATGTGACCCAGATCATTACCTAGTCAATGAGGGTGTATCCCTATCTGGTACTCAGCCATGGTGGCAGCCTGGTTTGCACGGTGACAGGGGAAAGCTTGGGTTACACCGGAGGCAGTGTCCACACAAACCAGGGCATGCTTAGAACCCTCTCTCCCAGGTCAATTTGCCAGTCCCTCATTGGTTGGGAACTCTGGTGGATGGCCCCGGACTCCTTTGGCAGTTGCTCTGAGCACATGCACGACATGCTGTCACTGCATTAACTGAGTCACTGTAGTTAAAGGGCAATCCAGCACCCTTGGCACTGTGCCATCCCAGCAGGGCACTGTCGTGGCCTCGCTTTCTGTGCACCCGATCTGCTGTCTCTGCTGAAGAGTCCGTTGCTAGGGTTCATTCTCAAGCCAGGGCATCAGCTTCTTGATTGCCAAGGGTGCCGGTGCTATATGAACCGGGACGTGGAAGACAGTGAGACTGCATCAGGCTCTTCAGGTGAACCCCGCTATCCACACATCCTGATACCCCATAAAGGCCCACTCATCAATCACCTGTCCCTCGGCTTTCCATTGTCTAAGCCATAAGGTTAATCTCTTTAGAACAGCCAGCTGTCAGTGCCAAGGGTTAATGGCCAGGGCTTATGAGTGGTCACCAGCCAAACCACTCTGATTTCAACCCACTGGCTGCAGCCTTTCCTCCCTTCCTTCCTGAGAGGCTCTACCTGGAGGGATGCTCTGGGGGGTAATCAGGTTTCTGACCCCTTCCAGAGCTGGGACCAAAATCCTGAGGGCATTTTCCCCTTCCGTCATCTCTGCCACAGTGCCTGGCTCACGCCTTGCGGAGCCCCAGGCACGTCTTACTCACATGGTAGCCGCTTGAGAGATGCCCAGAGCTGTAATTGGCTTTAGTAGTATTTTTGCCTTTTCAAAAATACTAGCTTGCTGTCCTGATCCCCAGACCCCCACGGGCCCTTTCTTTAGAGACAGCATAAGGGAAGGAGGCACTGTGCCAGGCGGGGAATAAACGTCCTCCCAAACCCCCAAATTCTTACAAAGTCTGTCATCCCTCTTATGTTCTTAAGGGTTGGATAGGCTCACACGTTATCAGTCACAATTTCTGGGGCAATGTACATCTCACCCAACCAAACGACCCCAAAGCCTTCTGGTGGTGCCAAGGCCTTGAATTTTCTGTGGGTTCACTGCCCATCTTCTCCCTCGAAGACGTTCCGGCAAAGCCTGCACAGTATCCTGCATGGACAGGTGTTCACGTGTTCACATTGTATCATCAGTGATCATGGGACATTTTCCTGGTATGGGGAATGAAAACGGGGCAGGTCCCAGGCAACCATCCCAGGTTTGTTGTGGGGCTGTGCAGGTGGCGTTGGGAGGACACTTGAAAGGTTCATTATTGTCCCTCCCATGTGAAGGCAAATTGATCTTACTTATCAGAAACCTGTACTTGTCAGAATCTTTCCACGAACCTCCTTGAAGCTGACGCACCTCGGCATGAACACTTTTTAGAAAAAGCATCAGAGTAAAACAGTAACTGTCTGCAAATGACAAAAGACTTAAAAGTGGCCATGGTTAAAGATCAGGTGAGAGTTCACATACACGCCAGATGATGCAGTCGACTTCATTGTCCATTCCACTCAGCTTGGCCACACATATAATTCCTTTCTCAAGATTCCTTTTCTTGGAACTTTCTGCAGTTTCCACAGACCTTCTGCCACTTTCATGGACCTTTCAGCTTTTGTTCTTTTTATTTCCTATTTTGAAACATTCATTTTACTTTAGGACAGAATTATTGTATTTTTTTCCTTTACAAACAAACAAACAAAAAACCCCATATCCTTTATACTTCCTTATCCAAAAAACACATTCTATTTTCATTTCCCTCAACAAAAATGCATTCCCTTTTTTCATACCTTCTTTTACCAAAAACGTACATCCTACTTTCCATATACAGTCATTATCGTTTCTTCTTTTACAGTCATTATCTTTCATCCTTATTATTTTCTGGTAGTTTTGTAAAAAGCCTTAGCTCTCTTTTACAAATCAGTTTTGGCAAGGGAACTATATTTTTTAAAGCCCCCTTTTTATTTCCTTTATTCTCTGTGGGCAGTATTTTGGTTAGACTCTGGATGTTTACATTTCAAAGACATCATAAGATTTACAACTTTAAGAGCTAGAAAGACTTAACAACTATAACTGAAAAATAACAAATATTTTTTAAAAAAGAGAATGACTGCAGGTTTTCTCTTAGGAGTTTAGGGTTATAGTTCTCTAATATCAGAAGTCTAGGGTAATTGCTATGTAACGTTTTTTTTTTTTTTATTAGGGTCAGATGGCAAGGTGGACTCCATTTGATTCATCGTCCATCACTGTTACATCCTACCCTTCCCTCTCCTCAGTTTTCCAGGATTCCACCTCTTAGTCCTAGTCGGACTTTGTTACAAGCTCTTGGACATTAATCCTTGGCAGCGTGTACCCCAGTAGCTTTACAAACGTCACACCAAGGTCCCCAGCTGGTTATTCTGCTCTCCCACCTTGTCTGCCAGCCCTGAAGCTAGCAGAGTAGTGGATAACTGCAGGTCCTTCTCCAATTTCACCCCCTTTTTTTTTCAGCTTTCTAACTTGAATCCTTTTCCCAGGGCCCATTTCTTCAGTTTCCTGGCTTGCTTGCCAATTGTTGGGTTGAACTTTTTTCGGGAGTTTCCCAGGTATAATCTGAAACTGATCTCCATACACCGAGGGCAAGAAGAGACCAAAGAAAAAGGCAGGCCATGCCGGATTGGTAGGTGGCAGGTTTAATAAGCAAGGAAACTTTACTTACGAGACTCGTCTTGGGAAACTGCAAGGCAAGTCGTTTTGTACACCTAACCGCCAAATCTATTTTCTAAATAATATTTTTTATTTTTCACTTGTAGTTGGCATACAATATTATATTAGGTTCATGGGTACAACATAGTGATTACACATCTATATAATTCACAAAATGATCACCCCCAATAAATCTAGTGCCCCTCTGACACCATACATAGTCATTACAATATTATTGACTATATTCCTTATGCTGTACTTTACATCCTCATGACTATTTTGTAACTATCAATTTGTACTGCTTAATCCTTTCCCCCCTTTTCACTGATCTCCCAACCCCCTTCCCATCTGGTAACCCTCAAAATGTTCTCTGTATCTACGAGTTTGTTTCTGTTTAGTTTTTTTTTTAAACGTGTATTTATTTTGTTCTTTAGATTCCACATGTACGTGAAATCACATGGCATTTGTTTTTCTCTGATTTCCTCCACTCAGCACAATACCCTCTAGGTTCATCATGAAATATCTTTTTTCATCCTTTTACTTTCCATCTATGTGTGTCTTTTAATCTCAAGTGAGTCTCTTATAGGTAGCCTGTGTAAGAGTCTTGTTTTCTTATCCATTCAGCTATCCTATCTTTTGATTAGAATATTTAATTCTTTTCCATTTGAAGTACTTGTTGATAGATATGTAGTTATTGCTGTTCTTTATTCATAGTTTTGGTACTTCTTCTTGAGGAAGTCCCTCAAATATTTCCTGCAATACTGGCTTGGTGGTGATGAACTCCTTTAGCTTTTTCTTGTTTGGGAAGCTCTTTCTCTGTCCTTTGATTCTAAATGAGAGCTTTGCTGGGTGGAGTAATCTTGGTTGTAGGTCCTTGCTTTTCATCACTTTGAATATTTCATGCCAGTCTCTTCTGGTTTGCAAAGTGTCTGTTGAGAAATGGCTGACAATCTTATGAGAACTCCCTGGTATGTAACTAATTGCTTTTCTCTTGCTGCTTTTAAGATTCTTTATATTTAACCTTTGGCATTTTAATTATGCTGTTTCTTGGGTTTATCTTGTTTGGGACTCTCTGAACTTCCTGTGGTTGTATTATTTCCTTCACCAGGTTAGGGAACTTTTTCATCATTATTTCTTCAAATAGGTTTTCCACTCCTTGCCCTCTTCTCCTTCTGGTACCCCTATGATGTGAATGTTGTTATGCTTGATGTTGTCCCAGAGGCTCCTTAAACTATCTTCATTTTTTTAATTGTTTTTTTCTGTCTCTTTGTCAAAGTTCCCACTGAGTTCATCTATGCTTCCCCTGAGTTCACTGGGCATCCTTATAACCAGTGTTTTGAACTTTGCATCTGGTAGATTGCTTGTCTCCATTTCGTTGAGTTCTTTTTCTGGAGCTTTGTTCTGTTCTTTCATGTGGGACATGTTTCTTTGTCTCTCCATTTTGGGTGCCTCCCTGTGTCTGTTTCTATATATTAGATAGGGTTCCTAAGTCTCCCGGTCTTAGTAGAATAGCTTTATGTAGTAGGTGTCCCGTGGGGCCCACTGGCACAGTCTTCCCTGGCCACCTGAGTGAAGATGAGTCTCTTGTATGGGTTGTGAGTGCCTTCCTGTTATAGTTGAGCCTTGGTTGCTGTTTGCACACCAATGGAAGGGATGGACCCTCGGGCTAATTGGTTGTGAGGCTTGATTGGTAAGGGGCTGACCCTATGGAGCAGGATTCCCTTTAGCAGGGCCTGTCCAGTCTGCCCTTCGGGTATGTCCTTCTCAGATGCAGCCCTGGGTGGTGCTCAGGCTCCAGCACCGGTGGAAGCAGCCCATTGGGTGTGCCAGCCCAAGGGCCTCCTGGAAGGTCCAGCTGCAGGCCAAGTTCAGCCACAGCCTGTGTACCTCGGGGCCACCTGTTAAGAGCCACTAAGCAATTCACAGGTGATTGTCACCCGTGCTGGGTTTGTAGGTACCTTGAGAATCCAAGCCAGGAACCAAAGCTGGCTGTCACTAGTGCGGGGCTTGAGGCTGCTCAGCAAGAGGTACGGGACACACCAAGGCCAGATGCTGCTTTTTTGGGTTTTATGAGCCTTTGAGAGACTTTAGGAAGGTCCACAGCAAGAGCCAAGACAGGCCATTTGTATGGCATAAACCTCTGGAAGCGGCTTGGGTGGGCCCACAAGGTGGGAGAGTGGAGCCTTAGGAAATGACTTGGGTAGAGCGACGTGTGTTATCCAGGTTGATGGAGACTCAGATAGAGTGGCCGCCTGTATCCACACACTGGGAGGGGTGAGGGCTCAACCAAGGAACGATGGATACCGTTAGCACTTCTGTCTGGGAGAAAGCTGCCCCTCCAACCCTCATCCTGAAACCCGACAACTCGGCGTCTCCCCATACAACCCTGGCGCTCCTCGGGCAGCTGCCCCAGTGCTGGAGCTCAGAGCAGGTAAGTCTGCGCTGGCCCTTTAAGAGGAACGGCTGCGACTCCCGCAGCCCTCCGTCTGACTCAGCCACAATCTCCACTGGTTTTCACAGCCAAAGGTTGTGGGGACTGTTCTTCCTGGCCCTGGAACCCTGGGCTGGGGAGACCAGTGTGGGGCCGGGACCCCTCGCTCCTCAGGTTGGGAAGGGGCCCTGCAGCGAAGATAATCCTTCTGGTTCTTGATCGCCGTATGCAGTTGTGGGACTGGGCTCTTTCTCAGTTCCACCCCTCCTACTGGTTCAAGGTGGCCTCTTATGTTTGTCCCTAGTTGTAGGGCTTCTGTTCAGCCAGACCTCAGGTGACTCCCCGTGATGGTTGCACTGTAGTTTCGTTATAATTTGGGTGCAGTCGCGGGAGGGGGTGTGCACAGCATCTACCTTCTATGCCGTCTTGACCAGTCCTCGCCCACCTACCAAATCTTAAAAATTTATATGGAGGTGCTAACAGGGTTCAGACACAAACCCAGAGGGCCTTAATGGGGGTCAGTCACATACCCAGTCCAGATAGTCTCATCGTCACATTTCTGTCTCAAGGCTGTAACCTTGGAGCTGCTCTGGAAGCAGGGAAGGCAAGCAGAGTGCACATTCTAAAGCACACGGGGTGAGGAGCTTCCACTTGCCAAGGTCCAGCCCTTGAGTCAAACTGGCGGCAACTTTCCCAACAGGAGCAAGAGGCTATAAAGAACAACTGAACATATTACACAAAGAACAAAAAGAGCTGTAAATAAAAAATATAATATTGAAAAATTAAAACTCAGTAGACAGATTAAATAGTAGATGGTTATGTTTTCTGGTTCACTTATTCTTAAGAAGGATGTGAAAGATGTGTTAAAAGACATGGAGAGTATGATAGGTCTAATATAAAACAAATTGGAGTTTCAGAATAATGAAGAAATGGGAAGGTAATATTCAAAGATATAACAACTGAGAAATCTCCAAAATTTTTGAAGATACCTGATCCTACTTAAAGGTATCTCACCAAATTCAAAGGATAAAAAAGAGAAGCTGCAGAGCAACAAAGCATAAGAGAAAAATCTCAAAAGGAGACAGAAATAAAGGACATATTTGCCAAGGATAGCAATTAGTCTGACAACTTTTTACTCAATTGCAACATGGAGGTCAGAAAAAAGAGTGAAAGAACAGTACTGAGAGAAAATAGTTGTCAATTTAGAAGTTTTTAACCACCAAAATTATCTTTTAAGAAAAATACCTAAAGGGAGATAGTTTCAGACAAAAACAGTCTACCACCAAAAAATCTTCATTAAAGGAAATTCTAAAATATGCTTAAGAAAGAAGGAAAATCCCAACTAAAAGGCCTACGATTCAAGAAGTAATGATGAACAAAGATATTGGTAAATATGTAAGTAAATTGAAACAAAAATTAACTATAGAACAATTATAATGTCTAATTTGGGATTAGAACTAAAGTATTGGATTATAGTATTTTATACCTTAGGAGGGAATGATTGATGTTCAGGTATTTTAAGTTTCTTATATTGGAAAAGGTAAAACAATTGATTATTTTTAGACTTTAAGTATTTTTGTGAAAATAGTTATAGTGACCACCAAAAGAATGGAAGAGGGTGTTTAACTTCCAAATTAATTCCAAAATGTGGAATGATAAATAGAAAAAATTGAAAAAAAAACAAAAAAAAAAAAACAAAGCCCCAATCCAAAAGAAGCAAAGAAAGGAGGGAAGGAAAAAGAAACAAAAATAGTGGGACAAAAGAAAGCACATGTCTTATTAATATATAAAGATAGATCTGTAGTTGTAAATGTGGATGGATCAAACTCTCTAGTTAAAAGACAATGATTTTGACTGGATATATTATGTAAAGTGTTCTATTTAAAACTTAAAGACACTAGAGAGAGTGAAAAGTGAAATGATGGGGAAACTATATAGCAGGTAAATATAATAAAAATAAAGCTATTGTCACCATATTAGTATGAGACAAATAGACTTTAAGGCAAAAGCATTTTCAGAGGATAAGAGAGTCAATGCATAATAATAATAAAATGTTCAATTCAACCAGAAGATGTAACAATTCTAAACTTCAACGCATCTAATAACACAGCCTCAAAAAAAAAAAATAAATAAAGCAAATATTGATAGAACAACAAGGAGAAATTGACAACTCTAGCATCATTTTAGGAGATTTTAATGAGAAGGAATTACCTCTCATTAATTGATAGATTAAACAGAATCCAGTGCAGATAAATAAGATATGAACAGGACAATTAATAGGTTTGATCTAAGGAACATATGTAGAAAATTACATTCCAGAGTTGGAAGAATACACATTCTTTTTGAGCATACGTAGAATCTTTGCAAAAGTTGACCAGATAGTAAAATCAACCTTAACAAATATCATGTGTTGCTACATTCTCTGACCATAATACTATTAAGTTAAAAATAAATAATAGAATAACAGCTAAAAGAATGAAAAATCAGACTGTGTATGCATTCCAAGAGCATTTATCTTTGACTCTTTTAATAATGGGACTTCATAGAAAGAACAAAATATACTCTGACCTAGAACCTTTGACTTTAGCTTACAGAATCCAACTAACTCACTTTGATTATGCAATCTGCGCCGCACTAAAACTTTAGGGCGAAGCTAGTATGTCGGCCAGCACTGGGTGTCAAATGCTCCAAGTGATTGCTTCCTGGCTTTTCCTTAACTAAAGTTGATTTCCCTTTTAAAGGGATACTTAGAGTTCTAGTCTCATATTTTTTCCCTTCTCAAAGTAGAGGCTTGTCTTTTTTGTTTTTTACAGCTGTTAAGATATCTTCAAGATATTTCAGATTTAGCTTTAATCGGATTCTAAGTTCCATGAGGAATTTTGGTCTTTTTTTGTTCACTGCTCTATTTTCAGTACCTAATATAGTGCCAGACTTGGGTTAATGAATGAATTTGTCAGATGCCTACTATGTGCAGGCCATGTGTACATATTTTATGCTAACTTAAATAATTTAGCCCTCAAAACAGCCCTGCGAGGTTACAATGATTCGCACCATTTCAGAGATGAAGAAATTAAGGCATTAAAGCACAGAGAAGTAGAAGGGCATGCTCAAGTTCATACATGGTAGAACAGGGATTCAAATCCACATATACTAACTACAAACCAGCCACTTTCTCTTATCCCACATCTCCCTTTCAGTTAGCATGGGCCAGAAGGGTATCAATGCAGTGTTATGACACTGTAGTTGACTTATAGTAATTCTATAGTTGCTGGAGGGAATAGTTATATTAGTATACACTCATTCCATCGAGCTAAAGAGTGTGTGTCTCTAAAGTCAGGTCTTATGGCTAGGAAGGAAAACAATTCCCTATGCTATGACAGTACAAACTTATACCTTTGTGTGATTTGAAGCCCTTTAGAGGAAGCAGACACCAAGATAGAGTTGGGGTACAGCATATTTATAGAGGATAATGTCTCTAAAAGATAAAGGGGAGAGAGAACAGAAATAAGCAGACAGATATAACACTTGTCAAAAGAGAGGGGAAGGCAAGAGGGTTATGCAGGAAGAGCCTCAGGCTGTGGTTCAGTGCTGAGAAGGCTTGGCCAGATCACCAGGGAGCCTGGGTGCACAGTTACCCATGGAAGAATCTCACACTGCCCAGAAATAGCAAGTCCTTGTGTCACTGCCGTGCTCAGTCATTGCCCAGGCACTGCCTAGGAAGCACCTGGCATGAATTCACAAGCTGAGGCAGAGTCCAGAGGCATCCACACCTGGAAGCTGTCTGCACACCCTTCGGCAGATTTTCTCTTGAAGATAGCTGAGTGACATACCTCCATGGCTGCCATAGCCTTGATAGTTTGCAAAGGGCTTGTATCACCCCAGCTCCGTGACTAAGGCAGATTAAGCTTGTGATCCTGTAGGCTTTGACTGCGGACACACTCTGCTTGAATCCTGCCAGTTACTGGCTGGGTGACCTTGAGCAAGACACTTGATGTCTCTGAGCCTCAGGTTCCTGTGATTGCCAAACTCCTTTTGTAAGTGTTGACTCGCTTGTAGAGAACTGTTTGATCCTCTCTGCATCTCCAGAACTAACCCACTGGGAGAAGTAGATGGTATCTCCACATTGGATCAAATTCAGTGTCAATAAGTGGTCCCAGCACCTCTTTGTTAAAAATATCAAGAGGAATCACACAGACCTGGTTTTGAATCTTCTTCAAGCTTCATTATATCTTGGTGATAATAAGGACACCCCCTTATAGGCTGGTATAGAGATTTCTGAGTTGAAGTAGATGAGGCATGGTGCCTGCCGGAAGTAGTGATATTGCTGTGATAGGAACAGTGCTCATCATGGTGGAGGTGTGGAGCTGGTGGAGGTGACGGTGATCGTGAAAATGGTAGTGATAACAGTGGATATAAGAGAAGTGGAATGAGTGGTGGAGAAGGTAAAAATGATAGAGATGATAGGAATGATGATGTTGAAGGCGATGGAGATGATGGTGATCATGGAAGTAGAGTAAAGAGGAGAATGATAGAGGCGGCAGAGGGGGAGTTGATGGTGGTGATAAAGGAGTTGTGGGGAGATGGGAATGATGATGATGGTGGTGGCGGAGGGGGATGACGAAGCCGACTTCAGCACCCCACTTGGCCCGGGTCTCCTGACTCCCACTTCTGGCCCATATGAGTCTCAGCAAGTTGTGTCCTCATCCTGCATAGACTATGCCGCTCCCCACCCACCCTCCCCATTATTTCTGCAGTCACCAGCCAGGAATGAACTCCACGTGCTTTGGGGGAAAACCCAAGAACAAAGGCAGCAGTCTACTTCCCTGAGCGGAGATCAGGGTAACTCAGGCTGAGACGCAGCAGTCCATTTGCCCTGGTCTGTGGGCAGACGCACGGCAGCCACAGGGACCAGCCCTGCCATGCCCACGGAGCCCATGGACCCAGGAAGTTGGTCTTCCTGTCCTCAGGAGGAAGCAGCTAAGCCCTCTTCTTCTTTTGCAAACCCACAGCTTGGAATTCTTTCCCAGGTTCCTGCTCTGGTTCTGCGACGTCATGTCTCTGGTCCACATCTGTTAATGGATATGGTTAATGTCTACCTTGTGGTGCCATCGATGATAGTGACATCATGTACAGAAAGCACCTAAGCTCCCTACTATTCTCAAGAAATGTATTTTAATACATCATCATTATCATCATTGATCTCCAAACCAGAGGAGCCGGTGATAGAGAGAAGGTGATTGCCTCTCACTCAGAAGGTAGGTGACCTCAGAAACTACCTGAGCCCTGACCTTGATCTGGGGGCCTGGAGCAGGTGACCCAGCTGCACTGCCTCCTCTCTGCAGACCCCTCAACACCCTCCCCTTCCCCTGTGTCCAGTCTCAGACTGCAAGTTTTTCATCCCCAAGACCAGACCACAGATCTCAATTTGTGACAGAGCCATGTCAACATTCACTAAATCAGTGTGCCCCAAAGTGTGGCTCCTTCGTCACCCTGCTGGGAACCGGATAGCTGGAGAGGAAGTGTTCACCTATGGGCTTTAAATAACAGTGGGTTACATGGCAAGAAAGAGGGTCTCCTTTCAATTCTTTGTCATCGTCACCGTTATCATTATATTACGTCACAGCATAAGAAATGGCTATTTTTGTAGATTAAAACAGACAAATAGCAATTTCATATGACTCAGCCTAATAGGATATTTTAGATATACAAGAAGTTATAAAGAATAAGAATATGAATAACTATGTAATCTCAACTCTTCTATGAAATAAAACATTAAAGTGAATTTTTCCCTGATGCTGTTTCACTTCTCCCACTTTCTTACCCCCTTTGCTCTAGAAATACCCTGTCTCCTGTAATGACAGTTGATAATTTTCATGCACATCCTCTCCTCATCTGTACCCTATCTCTAGATAATTCTTTGCAGACTACGGTTGGTTTTTTGTTACATTTTTGAGCTTGGTATGTTAATATATGTAGCCCTAGATCATGTATTTTAACGATTATGTGAGATTTCATCATGGGAATATATTGCAACTTGGTACTTTCTACTTTTGAAGGATATTTAAGTTGTTTCTAGGTTCTTGGAGCGATTATTTTATAGTCAGTGAAATGACTATATTCTTTTATTTCAGTAGTGAAATTCAGTAATTCTGATTCCGTAATTGTAAAATCTTGCTTTACACATTATTTTCATGTTGCCAAAGTCAACAGCCACACAAAATATCACAGGGGCTTAATTGACTCTATGTGTAGTAACATTATATAGGAGGGAGCTAACCAAATTACAAACATTCAAAGATGAAATTACAGATGTGCACAGTGTATTTTTCACTGTTCATAAATATTATAAATACCTTCCTCTTTGAGACAGGCATTCTTAAGCCTTAGATATAATACATAGACATTTACTATTAGCATAAAAACCATCCAACTTCATAACAGTAATCAAACAATTTCAGGAAACATAGAATATAACCAGAATCGGGAATGCAAGTCAAACCTTCTAACATCTTGCTCTGTTCCCAGTAGTTGCCATCCATGAGGCAGGTTTAATTTGATCATTTTACTGTTGTGGAATTGTTAAACAGAAACCATTTAAAGATGCTATTCTTCAATACATAAAAAGGTGAACAGCACTTTTCTCTAAAATTATCAGGGTTTTTTTGTGTGTGTGATTGCAGATAGCCCTAACACTGCATAACTTGTAATGACTCTGGAAGGAAGTACAGGTGTGTCATCATGAATGACCAATGCCACAAAAGGAATGGAGATTGTACTAAGAGCTGAGCTCATGAGAACACCTGTAGCTGAATTCAGAGCCCTAAGTAACTTGTTTTGCTGGTCTCTTCTTAGAAATATAACACTGTAAAGGATTTCGCAGCCTCTGGATTTACTTAGCTGTAACACCATACTGTTATGAAACAGAAGGAGAAAAAACTGTAAAGACTCAACCATGAAACTTTTAAGACTTGAGATATTCCAACATGTAATTGATTTGACTTCATTTTAACCACAATTAAATTCCTTCACTTCAAGTAGGTCCATTACGTTTAATTCATGAAAGCCATACATACTCCAGAGTGTTTATAAAAGATATTTGTATCTGTTCTTGTGTCGATTTATATTTCTTATTTTTTACCATCACAAATAACGCTGCTTCGTGTGTCATGCGCACACGAATAGGAATTTTCCTGGGGTATATTCCGAGCAGTGGAAGTGCTAGGTTGTATACTTCTCACATCTTCATAGGCATTGTCAAATTGTTACCCTACGTGATCACACCATTCTGCATGATCTCTACTAAAGTAGGAGAAGTTCTCATTTTTCTACATCCTTACTGGTAGCTTCAAAATTTTTTGCTAGTTTGCTGAGGCAGACATCTTCAACTTAGTGCTAGCCTGTCTTTGATACCTCTGTAACACACTGGCTAACCACACTTCGTCACAAAGGGAAATCAGACCTCAGAGCGAAAAATTTCCACAAACGGAAGACTCTAAACTTTTATATTATCGTTTTACTTTCCCTGTGTTTGTTAGAGTAGCCTACTATTCTTGGGCATGTGATATGATTTTCCTTTTATGATAAAGTAAGCCAGATGAAAGTGAAATACCTGGTAAATAATAGTACAGGTCACATGTGATTATGAGAAATAAAATCATGCAAGGGGACCGGAGTGACTGTCGATGGGAGAAATGCTCCCCTGTAGACTAATCACAGGGGCATGTCGTGGAAACTCTGAGATCAGTGGCTTCTGCAGCGGGTGACAGGTCCCTGAAAACAGCACCATTTCCGGACTGAAAGAAAATTTAGGGAGAGTGTAATCTGACTCACTTGTTTCACAGGTGATGAAATTGTGGTCTAGAGAGAGGAAATGTATTCCCCGTGGTGGCACAGTGAGTCAGTGGCTGAGGAAAGGCTGACATTCAGATTTTTCTGACTAAACTCATGACTGGGTACAGGCTGGATTGGTAGGAAAGAGAAAAGGAGCCTTACAAGTGGCTAGGAAACCTTACTCTAGTTCCTGTTTCTGTACACCTAGTGTTTGCTCTTTCATTACCCATGATCCCTTGGGGATAGATTCTTAAGGCCTGGTCCTCCCCTCTCTTTCAAGTGCCTCAGAGGCGAGGTACTTAAGAAACAAGTTCCTTATCTGTCCAAGCAACTGACTCCTGCCAGCTTCTCCATCCATAGCTATGACTGAAGATTATATTATCATCTATTTCATCTATTAAAATACTCTTTTGGTTGCTTCTTTCCTAACTCCTAAATTTTAAGCTCCTTGAATCTCTTTTTCGCTCAGGGCTAATGGATGGGCATTACCTCCTTGTCCAAGAAATCACATAGTCCTCTAATTACTGAGAAAAGAAATCTCAGAAAGAAAGAGGGAGTAAAAAGGGGTGAAAGTTTCCTCTTCTCCTCTAGCTGCAGTAAAGCAGCTACCATTCTGCATCACAGTTCTGATAAAGCTGAGAATATGAGCATATTTTCCTTTACATTCTTTATGCCTTTTTCATTTACAGTTACAGTCACTGCGTTAAAAATACTAATTTCAACATCTGGGTCATCTTGAGGTCAGTGTCCATTGACTATCTTGTCTTTTGTGAATGGGTCCCTTTTTCCTGTTGCTTCGAAATAGTCAAGTAATTTTGGATGTTTGCTGTACTTCATGAATGATCGGTTATGAATACTCCGGATTCTGTTTGTTGTTGTTTCAGCAGGCTCCTAACTTGGCTGGGATCAAATGCAAAGTGTCCTACCCCCGCCCCCCACACCACCATAGTAGGTGGCAACTCAAATCCCAGTTCAATTGCTTTAGCCTTAGCTGAGCTATCTGAACACTGACCATAAGTTATACACAAAATTTGGAGCAACTTCTCTCTGTCTCGCTTCTTTCTAGATTTCTACCCCCGCTTACCAGCAGCTATTGTTACCCCAAATTATTTCCCCTGGTCGTTTAGGGCAGTAACACTTTAAACATTTTAACAGAGTTTTATTAGAGGGCATGGCAGTGATTGAGATGAGCCTTCAGGCTAAACTCAGGAGCTGGGAATTCACCAGTGGTATTCTTATCTTCTCTTCCAGTATCTGCTTCCTCTGGTCACTCTCCAATGCCTTCAGGTAGTTGGTCTTTTTTTTTTTTTTTTTAATATTTTTTTTCCAGAGTTTATAGTTTTTATTTATGGTTGAGTTGGTCAGATAGGAGCCACTCAGCCATACTGGAAGTGACAGTCCTTCTTTGTCTCATTTAAATGAACAATGCAAATGGTCCCATCTAAGAGACGGTAAAGCTGAGGCCAGGAGAGGAAACAAGGTCACGGGTATGTTTCAGAATGGGCAGAATGGGCAGGTAATCAGCTATGATAAAACAAAAAAAATTGAGTTGGGGATTTTTTGTGTGAAATCGTAAAACAGACTGGCTCCTGTGTAAAACCTCTATTTTGTGCATTAGTAAATTGGGGATAATATTAGTAGATAGTCAGTGTTCATTAAGTGCTCACTAGGTCTAATGCTAAGCCCCTTAAAGGCATCATCATCTTTTAATCTTCAAGACAACTCAGTGAGATTGGATTACTTTTATTAGGAGATTTTGCAAAGGTGAGACTGAAGTTTAGTGAAGTTAACCCCAAGATGACAGAATTGTTTGCATGATTAACCAATAATAATAATAATGATGGCAATAAAAATGGCTCATATTTATTGAACTATTGTCATATTGTGGATAATGTGAGGTGTCCTATATATATTATGTCACTTAACACCCCCCCCCCAATAACTCTAGGAGGTAAGTACCATTATTCCCACTCCATCGAACTCTATGAGGCAAATACTGTTATCATCACTCTGTCTTTTCAGATGGAAGAATGGAGGCTAGAGGAGGCTGAGTAACTTGCCCGAGATCATATAATTCGCAAGGGTTGGATCTGGGATTTGGACCCAGGCAGATTAGCTACAAACTCAATCGCTTAACCTCTATGCCCTAATTGCCTTCTTGTCGGGATAAAACATCTGAAAAATCCCATCACTTTAATGTCCTCAAGAGGATCAGGTTCCCTTCCTCTTGGTAAATACTGGCTTAGATCAAGTGGAATCCACAAGGCTACGTAGGCTGCTCTGACACATGCACACAGATGGTACCTGAGAATATCTGTGGGGTCAGCCCACGAACCCACTTCCAACCATTCACCGGGCGCCCCAGCCTACAATGCAAATGAAGAAATCTTCCTAAGCAGGAATAAACTGCAATAAACTGCAGTGGTTCCCTCATCCTGTTTTTCACTTCATGTTTTGGATGCTGCAGGCTGGGTGAGCAGAGATTCCAGGCTCCGGCCTGGACATCTGCAGTGCCTCCGAGTGCCACCATGAACCACTTCCAGACCATCCTGACTCGCGTCCAGATGCTGCTCTCCAGCCATCAACCAAGCCAGGTGCAGGCCCTCCTGGACCACTTGCTGGAGGAAGAGCTTCTCTCCAGGGAGTACCACTGTGCTCTGCTCCACGAGCCAGATGCTGAGGCTCTGGCCAGGAAGATCTCCTTGACCCTGCTCCAGAAAGAAAACCCAGACGTGGCCCTCTTGGAATGGGCCTGGAGTGGGCTCCAGGCCCCGGTGGCCGAGAGGGACCCCAGCTACAAGGACTGTGGTGGTAAGTTGGCATCCCCTTTGCCCTAGGAGCTCTGACTGGCCACAGACAGCTCAAGGATTTTCCTCTCCTCTCTGAAAGAGAAGTCCATGTGGTCATCCCTGTTCCAAAACGGGAGAGCATACCTGGACAGGAATCAGGGCCTCTGGTGGAGCTGGCAGGGGTGGCAAGTGCTTGGAGAACTCAGTCTGCGTTGCTGGGTGTGCTGGAGGCACACGGCATACTTCCCACTCTGCTTAAGAGGAAACCCTCCTGGATGCACACAGACAAATGCCCACTTGGTTTACTCTGTGAGCCGCCTTGATGTGTCAGGCACGGTACTGGGCACTGCAGGGGTGGGGCACAGATGGGCAGATCAGCTCTTGCACGCAAGAGGCTCACGGTCTAGTGGAGAAGACAGATGCAGGCACAATCAGTGTGGTGCGGTGATGGAGAAATGAGGTGCCACAGACAAGAGGGGCCAGAGAGCAGGGCAGCAGAGGGTGCTGTGTGTGTGTATGTGTGCACGTGCACAGGTGTGTATGTGCATTTACGTGTGCGTGTGCATGTGCGCGTGTGCATGCCTTTGCATGTGTGTTCATTGGCATTGCGGAGAGAGACCAGAAACCGAAGGACAAATGGAGAGAGAGAAAGGAAGGGAGGGACAGAAGAGAAAGAGACAGATAGACAGGAGAGAAGAAGGGAGGGGGAGGAAGGAAGGGAGAATGGGGAGGAGGAGAAAAAGAGAGTAGGCGCAGCGGGTGGGAGGGAGGAAGAGAGAGAGACAGAGAATAGGAACCAGATCAAAGGGAGAGCCTGTCTTATTTTTAAACAGTATTGATAACATTTGATGTATCTGAAATCAGAAAAAAAACAAGCCTACACCATACTGTTTTATTCACAGCCCTGGCTCCTTAATCATCTCATTAGATCTTTCTCAAGTTCAAAGAGGCCTTCTTTGTTTCAAACAACCTTCTTCCCAAAGACACATGTTTGTTCTGTTTCCTTCTCTACACAAATCTATGCTTTTCTAATTTTACGACTTGTGTCATAAATTCCTAGCCCTTCTTGGTCCCTTTATGGTTTTCAGAGTAACTTGAAATTTGAGATAATAACAGAGATTCATATTTATTGAGTACTTACCATGTACCAGGTATATCCTAAGCCCTTTGAGGATCTCCATCCTTATCTTACACATAAAGAAGAAAACAGACTGCCCTGAAGTGACACAACCCTGGGTGCCCAGGTGGGAAGTGGTGGAGGCAGGATTTGAAGACAAACAAGCTTCTATACTCAGCCTGGCCTCGAGGGGTGAAATGCTTTTGATGGTCTTGACTCTGCACCAGGGTGATATTGATATTTCTCCAACTCTTCTGCCAAGACCCAAGTTTGCATGGCGTGGGCTCTCCTCTGCTTAACTTCTCACCGAGGTGGTCTCCTGGACACATCTTTTACTTGCCCCCTCCTAACAGACCCCTGGGGGAACAAGCATCTTTACCACCTGAATGATCTCTTCGACTTCTTAACAGAAGTGCCCACAGCCTGTGTGGTTTCATTGGCGGTGCAAAGGCCAACCTGGGGCGGGGAGTCAAAGCTTCTCTCCTTGACACATACTCCCCTGCAAGCTGCACGCTCCTTCAGATACCTCTGCCCCTCCCTCCTCTCTCTAGTTCCTGTTATTTAATGGTGTTTCCTCCCTGGGGGTTTAATATTTTTATTTCTGATCCCATGTGACTCTAGAAAGGGAACCGGGCTTCGGGAAGCTAGAAAGTTAAACCTCTTTCTTTCTTGCTCTTTCTTCTGCCCTGCAGGCCAGCTCCTCTCCAGGGCTGAAGGCTTGACCCAGGACTAGGCAGATGTGCTGCTGTGGTGCAGGTAGAGAGGGGGCAGACTTTAGAGTGAATGCAGGAAAACAAGGAGAGAATTGCATGGTTTATAAAGAAAGGGCACTGACTTTAGTTTTACTGGGGTTGCAAAAAAAGGAAATCAAGTGAAGTTTTTGTAACTCCACAGCTGATAACAGTTTTCGCCCCCACCCCCCACCACTGCTCTCACCCCTGCACTGGTTCCCAGCGTCCCTCACAGGAAAAGCGAAAGCCAGACAATGACTCAGGAGGCCCTTCACAATCTGGCTGCCATCACCACTCTCTCCTCTCTCATCCCCTACCTCTGCCTTGCTCGCATTCCAGTCATGCTGGTTCCCTGCCATTCCTGGGACAGGCTTAGCACACTCCACCTCAGGACTTCGGCAGCTTCTGTTCCCTCCGCCCAGGACACTCCTCCGGATGTCCTCTCAGCCAACCGCCTCATGTCCTTCAGCTCTTTGCCCAGGCGTCACCTTCCCATGAAGGCCTACCCTGACCACCCCATTGAGAATTGTAGTTTCCCCTCCACACTCTGAGCCCTGTCCCTAGATTGACATTTCCACCTTCTAAATATTTTACTTTGGTACGTTTGTTGTCTATTGTCCGACTTTCCCACGAAGTTCCACGTGGGCAGGGATCTATGTTTGCTCATAGATGCATCCCAACTGTCTAGCATGATGCCTGGCACAGGACAGGTGTGCAATATGCATTCGTTAAATGCTGGATAATAGATGGATAGGTGGATGGAGAGATGGATGGATGAGTGGGTGAACTGGGTAGATGGATGGGTGGATAGGTGATGGGTAGATGGGTGGGTAGGTGGATAGGTGATAGGTAGGGGAATAAGAAGCGGGTGGGTGGGTAGGTGGATAGACGGAGGATGGATAGTTCATGTACTGCCGTTATTCTCACTTTACAGCTCATTTGACTGAGGCACAGAGAGGCTAAGCGATTTGCCTTACATCATAGCCTGGGAGTAGGGAGGGCTGTTAGGTCTCACTGAGTCCAGTTCTATCACTGCACTTCCTGCCTGGCTGCCTCTTCTAAACAACCTAACCGTAAATCTACCAAAAACAAATGATCTGGCTTCAAAATGAAACTACCCCGATGATTCAGAAGGCATCTTCAAAGATTGCAGTGCTTCAGCTGTAATTGTGCAGAAAGACCACTTCTGGGGATGTGGCCTTGGGAGTTTAACTCTGTGGTACATAGAGCGGAACATGTGGGTCCAGCTCCAGGCATGCTTGGGAGAGGCCTGAGCATCAAGGTCATTGTCCTGACGAAACTCAGTTTCACTGGGGAATCAGCAAATTCTCGGGCATTCTTTGATCGACAGTGTACAACAACCCCTGTTAGGGCAATCCAAGGCCAGAGAAGAGAGAGTTAGGATGGCAGTGATGGAAAAAAGAACCAGGCTGGAAGCTGGACCGCTCTGGGTCTGGGGCTGTCCTCTGCTACTTACAAACCATGTGACCTTGGCCCTGTTACTGGACCACTCTGACCCTCAGTTCCTTCATCTCTAAAATGGGAGTGATGATATAAACCTCCCAGGGCTGTAGTGAAGGTTGAATGAGATGGTAGCTGCGAAGGTATCCAAGGCAATGAACATGATGACTGTGGTGAGGTCAGATACAGCCGGCCTTGGATTTGTGAATGGAAAGAGGGCCATAGCAGTGCATTTTGGGAATGCTTTCTTTTCTTTCTTTTTCTTTCTTTCTTCTTTCTTTTTTTTTTTATTTTTTTTATTTTTTATCTCTGCCTTTATTTTTTTAAAATAATTTTTTAATTTTTCAATTACTGTTGACATACAATATTATATTAGTTCAAGGTGTACAACATAGTGATTAGACATTTATATCACCTACAAAGTGATCACCCCAAAAAATCTAGTACTCTTTCTCAGAGGCTGTAGAACCTTCCCAGCCCCCTCTTCCCACTATAGTTTTATATTTTACTGTTTCTTTGGCTTTCCTTTGTTGTTTTCTGGCTCTCTGTTTTCATGATGTGGTGCTTTTGCCCACGAGAACTCTGTGCTAGAAACCACAGAACAAAGTCTCCCTCTAGGATGTTGCCTGATTTATTGGAAAAGGGAGGGACACATGCCAGGCAGCCAAGCTCTTCCTCTGGCTTCCTTCCCCATTTGACTCTCTGGAGAGGCACCAGAGCTGAGGTCATGGCGAGGAGAGGGGCCGTGCCCTCCCTCCCTCGTCCTTCCTCTCCCCAAAGCCATTCCTGCTCCGAACTGGGGGGGGGGCCGCTTTACCCTTGGAAGGAACAGTGTCGACAAGGACAACTGCCGTCCTGTTTTACCTTGGGTGGCTTCCCAGCCAGATGACTTCACCTTCACCCCCAGGAACCATGGAAAAAGAAGCACCTGCACCCGGAAGTTGGCACTTCCCCATGGGTTTTCCCAGGCTGACCAGTGGCCTGTTCCGTACTTGGCTTGGCTCCAAGTCTGGTGGCTGACCCAGCCAGGGACGGTTTCTGTTCTCTGTTGTAGTTACCTAGAGCAGCTCACCTGTGTCCTTACTGTCTATCGGTCTCTCCAGCCACCTGCCTAGCTACCTGCCTGCCTGCCTGCCCTCAAACTTACCTGGTCTACCTACTTACCTACATCTAATTAATTCATCAACTTATATCTACTATCTACTTATCAATTTATCAGTCTTTCTACTTATCTAGTTGCCTATATATTAAATGTGTAATTTACCCGTCTTTCTATAACTAAGCCATTTGTACATTATCTACGAATAAGCTTATGTTCTCATACACCTCCCTACCTGCCTAATTTGGATACATACCAGTTTTCTTTTCTCGACTCACCTACCTCTATACTTACTAACCTCTTTTCCTTTTTTTCTTACCTCCTTCCTTTCCCCCTCCTTAAGCATGTATTTAGCACCAACCAGGGATTGTGGTGGTCACAAAGAAGCACAAGAAAAAGCACTTCCAACCTAGTAAGGGCAGACTCTTTATCTATCTGGGGCATGAGTCAACCCTTATCATTCAGATCCAAATTTCGCCCATTCATTCAAATGAGCTTGGAGTAGTGTGTCTTCTAAATCAGAAAATAAAATGTGGAGTCCCAAACATTAATGCCTTAATGATCTAATCTGAGGCAAGGGGCTGTATTCACGAAATAGAAAGTTCACAATGTATTGTCGAATCCATGGCGATGAGTTTGTTTGTTTGTTTGTTTTTAAAGCAGAAGATTGTCGTTAGCTGGAAAAGTCAGGAAGGTGGGAACTCAGGCCTTGAAGGATGGCTAAACTATAGCCTGATGGGAAGGAGGCAGGAGTGGGATCCTGGGAGGGGATGCTGCTTGAGTAGAGGTACACGGTAGGGCCAAGCCAAGTCTGTCTGAGGAGACTGCAGCAAGGGATGGTGAGTTTTGTGGAATGCTAATCTTACTTGAAAGATCAAGCCCCCCCATCTCCCCTTCTTCAGACTTGGCAGGGAACCCCAAACTGGAACCTTATCAATGCTTCTTTTGGTAGCTAGTGAGTGGTCTTTATCATGCTAGATCCTGACTTGAGACAAAGCCAATCAGATGCCCAGGGCAAGGCTGGCCTCAGTAGCACTGAGAGGGCCTCTCAGGTAGGAGGGAATTGAGCCCTGAGCTCAAGAGAATGGTCACCACCTCTGGGGGTGTTTTGAGGAGGAACATCAGTGGGAATGCAGAATGCTCTAATAGGGAGAAAATCCGAAGTTGGCTTAACCTTTCCGCCCCACTCCTTGTTCTATCTACTCCGTCCAGGAGGCTTGTCATTCCACCTCTGTGCCAGCCTGCCCCCATCCTCATCTCTCTGTCTCCACTGCCTCTGCTGGAATTCAGAACCCCATCAGCTCTTGGCTGGACACCACAGTTCCTCCTGCATGGTGCCTCTATCCCAGGCCCTCCTTGTGCTGATCTGCAGCCTTCGTCATCAGCCAAACACACAGGCTGTCACATGTCACTGCCTGGCTCAGGCACCATCCGTGTTGACACAGCCATGATCAGATTCGGGTCTTGTGGAGTGTGGGTATGGAGGGGTCAGGGAAGATGCAGAGAGACCAGGGGGAAGGCTGTTGTTCTTGTCCACACGAGGTGATGACACCCAGGCAGGTGCACCTCCAGGCCTGGCTGACTGTCATTCTAAGCTCTGCCCTGACGTGAAGCTGGTTCAGAACTGCTTTGGCCATGGCCATGGGAGTTGGCTACCTCTGAGGACAGGAAGGGACTCCTATAGATGGCTGTAAGAAAGCCGAATGGCCAGGGGTGCCTCTCCCTTGGCACCGGGTCATGGGAGGGTGAGACTCCCTGAGATTTCTAACATCCATCTCTTCTGTTTTGTCGGCCTACAAAGTAAGGCTCTGTTTCACATTGACTATTAGCATTCTTATTTGTCTGCCTACTTCCCCCTGACACTTCTGAAAGCAGCACCCACTCCAAAATAACCATTATGCAAAGATAGGCATCACTATCCTCATTTTATACATGGAGAAACTGAGGCCCATACAAAGTGAGAAGTCCAAGGTCACACATCTGCTAGTGACAGCAGGGGTTATACTCCAGCTCTTCATACTCCCAACATAGTGTTCTTTCAGTAATAAAATATGAGGCACTAAAGTCAAACTTTGTTCGTTTTAGTTCCACCCATAGCTGATGTCAGCATACCAGCTATGCTGTTATTTACTTGACATTGTTTTTCAAACCACTCACATTCTTATTGAACTTTATTTTTTAAGGAAGGTTTATGTCTATCATAAATGAAAAAGAATGCCACACATAGATGGCAACTGTGAAATAGGAAAGCAGAATGCTGTTACTTAATTCTAGCCAAATACTGTGGTCTATCGAAGGCTTGAGGCTGGGGGCTGCTCTGTGTGAAACGGGGAGATCATACATTAGAAGAGTTAAAGACACACTAGCCCCAAACTGAGACTTTCTCCCAGATGCCATCAGGAGCATGGGCAGAGACTTGAAAGGGCACTGACTTGCTTGTGTGAGTCAATGTCATTTGACGCCACATCTGCATGCCACCCCAAACCATCTGGCATATGTACCATATTTGGGGTAACACCTTTTTATGTGCAATTTATGTTTTAGTCCAATATCTTGGAATAAAAATGGTGAACAGACCACTCATGATCTGCAGGTAAACTCAGGGCAGTTTGGTGTGGGGTTAGTGGTAGAGGGGAGGGGGAATCTAGGAAGTCTGCTGGAGCCCAGCAGGGACTCTCAGCTTGTCTAAGATTGTGGGGTTCTGATCCTGGCCCCATCCTGCAAAGGATGACAGATATTGGCATCTGGCACCAGCATGGTACCATTGTGAAACATCATTTTCAGAATGTAAGTGTGTTGAAGGTTCCTCCAACAGACAACTTCCCAACCTTCTCTAGCCACCCGGTTTGGTCCATAACAAGGAACTGAAATTAACATTGGAGGCATGGGGGCAGTTTAAGGGAGCGTGGACAAATTAGAGCGTGTCTAGACTTGAGAAATCTGAGGGCATGAGGCTACCTTGCAGGGGGAGAGTTTTCCGCTGGTCCCTTACTGGCAGACTTTGCATACTGACTTAGTCTTGGTGGGCTCCTGGCTGGTGTAGGGAGACAAGCTAGAGATGAGGCTGCCTGCTCCTGAGCTGGACACCTGAAGGCACCCTCGGGCAGGCTGAGGGCTCTGGGAGGAGCTGCTAGACTCACCGCGCTTCCCGCACCATGCGTTGCTTGGCTCCACACTCTGCGGATTCCTACCTGCCGGAACCCCAAGGTAAAAAGGCGGGTGGCTGGAGGACATTGGGACTGAGAATGCTTCTTAATTTAGAGGTGAGGTCTCAGCTGTTCTTGCCATCCGAAATGAACAGAGACTTGCTCTGAACCTGGGGGCTGGAGTTGGAGAGGGGCGTCCTTGTCCTGCGGGGGCTGTTGGAAGCTGTGAGGTGGTTGGTTATTTCCTTCCACCTGAGAGATTCTCGGGTCAGCCTAGACGCCTGGAATTGTGAGAGGGTTTTATCAGTCCTTGAAGGGTTCTAGAGGGCCCACTTTCAGGGGCCACGTTGTTAGCTCTCAGCATTGATAGCCTGGCTCGGCCAACCACAAGGTCCGCTCTCTGCCAGGTAAACACGGAGGGGTGCCCTTGAAGGATGGGGCCCTTGCCAGACCCCACCCCCATCCCCGGGGAAGCAGGGAAACCAAAGCCAGAGTCGGCCCCTCTGTATAGTCATTGAGTCCCAGCCAGCGGGCAGTAGTCACCTGGATGGATGCTGCCCTCTCGCCAGTTTCCAAATGGCATTTCGGGGAAGAAATGAGGAACAGATGACTAGAGACAGCATGGCACAGACATCTGGCGCCAGCTCCGAGGTCAGAGCGGCATGTTTGAATCCCAGCTGCACTGTTCGCTGAGTGTGACGTGACACAACACACCGCCAGCCCTCTCTGAGGCTGTTTTCTTAGGCTGTACGATGGGACGTAGGGAAGAGTTATGGCAGGTAATGGGGAGGGATCGAAGGGTCCGGCCCAGTGCCTGGTGCGTCGTTCGTTACAGGAGCTGGCTGTCATCGCAGGAGCCCAGCATTGCTGGTGTCGTCGTTGTGTGGTCAGAGGGGTGGGACTCCTTTTCTCAGACACTGCTGAAATGTGTGACTTCCCCTGATCCCCCAGATTGATGACAGATTTGCTGGCTCCATTGGCCACAGGCAGAGCTGGTTGGGGGAGTGTTTGAGGAGCGGAAAGAGAGGTCAGAAGTTACCTGGCCCAGCCCTTCAATCCAGATGAGGAAATCTGAGCCTGGGAAGGGAAATGAACGCCCCAAGTTCTGTGGTGGGCGAGACAGAACTTGGGGAGTTCTGGAGGAGGAAGGGCTGGAGTGATGCTGATGGGGGGTGTGGCGATGGACACACCAGGTTGCTGGGGATGAGCTTCCGGCCACTGAAAGTCCCCAAGTAATTTTCTCTTCCTCCCAAGGGCATCCAGCTTCGCTTACTCTCTGGGTCCATGCGCCCTGCAGCGGCAGTTTGCCTCCCTCACGGTGGTGCTGAGCTAGACAGAAATCCAGGGCCACTCGGGAGTGGGGACAGGAGTGGGGACCAGGGCTTGCAGGGAGCACTCCCATGAGTGCGCTGGCTCTCCCGCTGCAGGGGTCTGGCCATTTCAAAGACCTGACTGGATCCTCTGGAAGCGCTGAAGAGAGTGAAGGTGCAGCCGACCAAGGCACTTCTGAGAAAGCACGTGGTGGATCCAGCAAGGGGCGGCTTGGGTGCCTGCTTACTCCCCAGCCTGGCCCAAGCCCCGCGGCGTGGTGCAGACAGAAAGTGAAAGAGAAAAAGGGCTGTTGCAGGGGGTGGAGTGGGTTGGCTAGGTGACAGGCTGCCCAGGCTCATTAGCAGCCCCAGAGCTGCAGGGAAGGAGAGGCCACCGGCAGCGCGGGAGTCCCTGGAACAGTGGTAGGTGACCAAAGTCCCCTCTGCCGCCCCTAAAGTCGGGCTGGGGGAATCGAGACTCGGAGACAGGCAGCTCTACTTGCCCGAGGTTAGAGCAAGGCTGGGAGGAGCGAGAGGGAATAGGTGCAGGGTATAGACCCGGGACACTCGTCGTTTCCATCATCCACTGGAGGACCGCACACGGGAGCTAGAGCGGGGACCTGCAGCTGGGCTGCCGTGCCGGGCGGGCGCACGCACGGGCCGAGGGGAGGTGGCGGGGCTGAGCGGGAGTGGGTGCCTCTGCAGTGGGGCTGGATGCAGACAGAGGAAGCGCAGAGCAGAGACAGGTGGTGGGGCCAAGCCGGATGGGCGGGCAGGTGACAGAAGCTATGCACCCTCGATTCTGTAGAGGTATGCAGGGGTGCATGGAAGGGACACAGTCTCCCTCTGCAGGGGGCCTTGAACCAGGGCCGCCCTTCTCTGGCTTCAGTTTCCCTGCTGGATCGTATTCCTGCTCAGACTCTGGAGTCTGGGTACATAGCCGTCCTTGTGAGGTCCCCGGGCCATGAAGGCTGTGGGGGGCCGGAAGAATGGGAACTTTAGCGAGCAGACGGGGGAGAATCCTCGCCTCTCTTTGACCATATTGGGAAGCAGGGGCTTTCCCAGACTGCCTTGATGGTTAGCATCTCTGTCTCACTTTGGGGTCCTGAGTCACACCCTGTAAGCCTTAGAGTCTAAAGAGATAATCAAGGGCACCCAGAAGAGGAGAGTGGGGCTCTCTGGGGTCCCAGAACACTGGAATTGGAGCAACATGTCTAGTTCTGTCTGGGACTCTTAACACCGCAGTTCTCACCTGACACAGGGGAGGGGACACAAGCCTAGGAGTTCTCAGTGCCCCATCTCCAGTCGCAGCCAGGAGTTCCTCACGTTGGCAGGAAGTCTTCCATCTATGCACCCACTTCCCCCCAAAAAAGTACTTCTAGTCAGAAGATCAAGGAAATTGTTGCTTCATGCTCTGGGGCCTGGTGGAGCTGAAGAGAAAGAGGAGGACACCCCAGTAAATCGTCATTTTCCAAACCCCAGGCTGCCTTAGGCAAGGACCTGGTCTCCAAGATGCCAGGAGGTCAAGTGGAAGGGTCCTCAGAGATAACTGAGCTGGTGGGGGGGGGTCCCAGACTTCCTACACATGGGAGTCACCTGGGAGGCTGTTTAGTGTGTAGGTTTCCAGGCTAGGCCTGGGGTGGGGCTCCTAACAGCAGGTGAAACCTCTATCCCAGGTAACTCCTCTGTCAGAGGTCCAGAGGTCATACATAAATTGAGAGGCACAAATGTGGTCAACCTCTGTACTCTCTCCATGTTACAAAACTTCTCTGGGGACTTCCCCGAGAGATTCTGTCAAAGTTCACATAGCTGAGAAGTTGGTAGAGTCAGGATTTGAGCCCAGGTCTCCGGAGCGGACTTTGACACATGCATAGTGAGTGGTCCAGGACACTTCTGTAAGAGGCATTGACACTGGTTCTCGTAAGGAGGGAATTGGTGCTTTTCTGATTCTTTTTCATCCTTTTCTGTTTTTATGTGTAGGGATCTTTAACAGCATTCTAAATATAGTACTTGTTAAGTGTTCTTTTTAACAAAACAGTGGGGCAGCCAACACTGTTTTGATAACATTGTTTTGTTTTCAGTGGCAAGTGATACCTTTTTTATTCCATGTGAGGCTGTGATTAAAAGTTTTTTTAAAAAAATAATAACAACTGTTACCAAAGTAACCATTTTAAATGTACAATTCAGAGGGCATGAAGTACATACACAGGATTGCACAACCATCGCCACCATCCATCTCCAGAACTTTTTCATCTTCCCCAACTGAAACTCTGCCCCCGTTAAACAATAACTTCCCGTTCTCCTCTCCCCTCAGCCCCTGACAACCACCATTCGACTTTCTGTTTCTATGACTTTGACTGATCTAGTTGCCTCATATCGGTGGAATCATATCCTATTTGTCCTTTTGTGTCTGGCTTCTTTTCACTTAGCATAACACCTTCAGGGTTCATCCATGTTGTAGCACAGGTCTGAACTTCATTCCTTTTCATGGCTGAATAATAATAGTGTGTGGATAGATCACATTTTGTTTATCCCTTCATCCGTCGACAGAGACTTGAGTTGTTTCCACCTTTTGTCTATTGTGAGGAACGCTGCTACAAACATTCGTGTACAAGCGTGTGTTTGAGCCCTCACTTTTGATTCTAGAAAGTCTCGTTTTAAAATAAATATATTTGTTTCTTTAAAAATTCTAGAATAGGTGGTATGAAGATATGACCCCCAAATTGTCAAGGATGCAGAAGTTTGGGAGACACTAGTAGGAAGACTGGTAGCAATTAAAGCAATCTGGGGGGCTGCTAGATCAAAGGCATGGCAGCTAAGGGGCTTCTGGAAGGAAAAAATATAAGAATCGATGAAGTGTCCAATGGCGGCAGAAATGTAGGGTCTAGAAGGTTCACTTGGGGGAAGAAGAACGGTAGACTTTCTGGTGTTCTAGAAAAGCCATTTATACCAAGGGTCAATGTCTTCTTGGCAACTCAGGCTGCCTTGGAAATCAAACCTCTCTGAGTTCTCAGAAGTACTGTGTGTGTGTGTGTGTGTGTGTGTGTGTGTGTGTGTGTGTCCCAGAGGGGTGTAGGAGGGGGATGCTCATTTAAAAGTTTGGAATTCTGGCCCCCGCCCCAGACCTACTGAATCAGAATTTCGAGAGGTGAGGCTGTGTGTTTGGCGGCCTTTCCAGGCAATTTTGATTTATAACCAGGACTGCCAACTGCTGAGCTCTGTCAACAAATCCTGGCAGGCTGGGCCAGCCCTTGATTCATCTTGGAGTCTCCAGAGCCTGGCACTAGCTTAGGTGCCACGTTAGGTTGAGCTGGGGACAAGAAATATAGTTGGAGGCCTGACTTGCATCCTCATTCCCCAACTTGCCCCAGCGCTTGGCTCAGGTTCTTGTCCCGAAAAAGCTTGTTGGACTCCTTTCCAGGTTATTGAGTGCAGCTAGGAATGTTGGGATGTGCAGAGAGAAGGCCACTTGGAGGTGGGAGAGGCCAGGTGAGCCTGAAGGGGGCTTGCATTCCGGACCAGCACTGAAGGCAACCCTCTGCCCCCGGCTGCAGCTCTTAACAGTTTCTGTCCTTCCTTCTCATCCTGGGACCACCTGGCTCCCCATAACTGAGCTGTTTACAGGCACATGCACAAGCTGAGCTGGTTTCATTTGAGTTATGAGTCTTCCCAAGTTGTGATGACGTGGATGTCCTCAGTGGGGCTTGCACTTAGTGGTGTCCAGAGAAGACAGGTGGCTCACCTCAGTTCTCGGAGGTGGTCTCCATCGGGGGTCTTGTGTAGGATTCTTTATGATTTCCAGGCCCCGCTTGGGAAAAATCAGAGCCGAGTTGTCTCAGGTGGGGCTCCCTGGAAAGCAGACTTGGAGATGGGGATTTGCACAGGAGAGAGGTTTACTGGGAAAATCTCAAGAGGGGAGAGAGAGGAAGCAGGACCAGGCAGAGGGAGGGGTTGGTTTGCAATATGGTCACAACAGAGCTCTATGCTAGTCCCGCGTGGAGCACTAAAATTAGGATGGGCTTCAAGGTTATCTCAAACTGAGGCATGGAGGCCAGACCTTAGTACTCACCGGGACCAATCATTGCATGTGGGCTACCTCGGGGGAAGGGCCATGACTTTGGGCTATTGCAAGAGAGCTTGAGTGGTGAGCTGTAAGCCACTTGCCCTCTAGCAGCTGGTGCTAACGGGGCTCATCTGAGCAGCAAAGCACAGCATCTATTACACAAGCTGAAACTGTGAAATCAGAGAGTATCTGGAGGCCGAGGCCTAAACTGTTATCTGGAGGAGGGGAGATTCAGCCTCCCCTAATCCCATTTAATCAGACAGCTCCATCATCACCTGTTCTGGGATTCGGGGTCCTTCTACGACTTCACGTGAAAGCCACTGCTATGGAGTGAGGGTCTTATTGAACAGAGGAGGGCACTGGAGAGCAGAGAGGAAAAGGGGCTCGGCTCGGGTCCTAGACCCTCAGATACAGAGCAGGCCCAGATCTGAGGTTTCATGACTGTGTCGATCCCATCCCACCAGTCTGTTGCAGTAAACTCAGCTGTCGCCATGGCTGTGCCAGTCCACTTCCTCCATGCTCCCTCCAACTGCTGAGAAGCCCTGTGAGCAGGGACTGGAGCCAAGCTTGCTTCAATTTTTGGCTTTCCTGCTCGGAGGCCCCTTTGCCCTGGCACAGGCTGGTCCCAGCATGGAGGGGCTGGGAAGCTGTGATGGGAGTGCCGAGATTCTCGAGGGTGCAGGAACTCAGGGTGGGGGGAGGGGAGGAGGTAGAGCAGCAGGCTGGATCCAGGGGGATCCAGTGGCACTCCGTGCCCCCACGGTTCTCAGACAGCTTGTCTCTTAATCCCCTTAGTCTGAGCTGGCACCAGAGCTGGAAAGACACCTAGCACCAGAGATGCCGCAACTCCCATGCTTCCTGCTCCTCCCCTGTGTGCAGCCGGCCAGTCCCTTCTAAGTGCATCCTTGGAAGAGACCCTCCTCTGCATCTCAATTCCATTATGGGCAGGACAGAATTTAATCCTGCCTCTCCCTGCACCAATCACACATCCATCCCAAGCCATTATCTTTCCAGCAGGTCAGAGATAGAAGGGACATTAGAGGGCTTCCGAGCCAAGGGTTGTGAACCCAAATACCCAAGGGGCCATAATTGTGCAAAATGGGGCCAGGCAGAAGACAATAGGGAGTAGTGGGGACTTTGGCAACAATCACTTGTATACTCTATATGGAGACATCGTGATGGTAATTAAGACACACATACTCACACTGAAATTGCCTCGGGAAATAAAACACCGAGGTCTATGGGCCTGACTCGGCTCATTTTTGATCTATATTCCAAGCCAAGTCCCTGAGGCACAGATTAGGAGCCTGTAGTCAGAGTCGGGTACCAGAGATGACGAACAGCAATATTTCCAGACTTCTCCTGACGTCAATCTTGTCTGGCCTGCCGCCCCCATGATAGGTTCACACACGCGCATGCGCAAACACGCACCCGTCTGTAGTCTCCCTGCCTGGAGGAGAAGCGACCAGAACCTCCAGCCACCTTCCAGCCCCATAAGCCCCTTAGCGTGGCCACCTACCTCAGTTTCCCCTCTGTCTCACGTGACTTCTGCAAGCCCCTCCAGGAAGTGAAAGTCTTGAGCGAGACCAGCAGTTTCTGCAAGTCATCTCTGTCTCATTTTCCCGGGACGCCCACGCTGGGCTGGCAAACGGCATGGGGCTTCTTCCTCTACAGATGGCACTTGCCTTCCCCTGTCCATCTCCAGGTCCTGCACATTCTCATCTCTTCTGCCAGGATCCGGGGCTCTTGGGCCCAGATCACCCTCCTCAGACAGCCTACGGAGCGATGAGATCTTCTATGGGTGCCAAGCTCTGTGCAGGTACAGTTGGGGAGCCACAGAGGTGGCCTACCCCATGAAGCTTCCATCATCCTTGTTTTTGCTTTGCCTCCTGTAAACTTCAGGAGTCTTTCAACCTTGGGTTACCTGCGTACCTCACCTCATAGTACTCTGTGGTCTTTGGTCCACACGAGGTAGCTCCCTGTATTTCCCTTTCCCCTTTCCGGCACTCATTCCAGTGTATTCAAGGTGTATTTTTTTGTTTGTATCCGTTTTTAAAATTAAATTTATTGGAGTAACATTGGTTGATAACGTTATATAAGTTTCAGGTGTAAAATTCTATAATACGTCTTCTATTCTCTACCCAAAGTCTAGTCTCCCATCATCTTACCTTTGACCCCCTTTACCCAGTTCATTCTGTTTGTATGTGTTTTTGTAAAATGTGTGTTGCCTTTTCATGTGCGTATGGCACTCTGCACACCTAGAATCGGGCTATGAAGAGGTCATTCTGTCTCTTACTTTTTTACTCTGTGTCATTAAGCTGTACCTGTGTCGCTCTGTGTGCATTTGATTTGCCGCCTCTAATTACTGCATCATCCTCTGTAGATTGTGGCTGCTACTTTTTCCTGTCTCTCCCCCCAGCAATAGACACCCGGGTGGCCTCCAATTCCCTGTCAATGCAAATAGCACAGTAGTGAGTATCCTCAGATTAACCTCCTTGTGAGGATGGAATATTTCTTTGGGATGTATATACTCAAGAACTAAATTGCTGGGTTGTAGGATCTACATATCCTTAAGTATGCTAACTGGTGCCAGTTTCTTCTCTGGGGTGGCCATACCAACCCATTCCCATCAACCCATTAGAAAGCATTGCCCAGCTTTCTAATTTTTGCCAGTCATATAGTGTCAAGCGACACTTCCATGTTTTCATTTTGGAGCTTACATCTTAGTAGCACTTCTTGGATATGTCACTTTAGGCAAGTCACAGCAAACAAGGGAGGTACACACTATGCCAGCCAAGTGCAGGAGGTTTCACAGCCCACTGAAGCCGAGTAACCTACGTGAAGTCACACAGTTAGAGCAGAACTGGGGTTTGAACCCAGAGCTCACCCTCTTAACCACTGTACTATTATTATCATGTTTTGTCTCTCTTCTAAAATATTATCTGAGTCTACACTACAAGTTTCTTGGCAGGGACTGTGTTTTTTACTTCTTTAGGGCCCCTGGAGAATTGAACCCAGTGACTTTCGTATAGGAGATGCTCAGTATATCATTGTTACAGATTTAGAGAAGAAAAGTACAGGAGGTTTTTTAGAGTTTACCTGGAGGACTACGGGGTTTAAGAGGAAAAGAAGAACCAATTTGATCTATGAACCCCACAAAGATGCTGACTGGGAGCTGGTCATGGTAGATAAGTGTTCCTAAGCTCCTGCTTCCCACCGCCATCTGACCTCCAGAAGCAGCTTGTCATGAGGTTGAGGAGCAGGGCAGTGTTGGGGGAGGCCCTGGGGTCATGGAAAGGGGTGAAGGCTAACAGGCAATGAGGAATCTAGGCTCCCAAAATGCCTTAGTTGAATGCCTTAGCTGCCGCATGCAGCCGGTGAAACTCAAGCTCAGAGGGGTAAAGAAATGTACCCAAGGTCAAAGGCAGAGCTGGAACTCAACCCATGTCTCCAGACACAGTTCAGAGGTTTTCCATTCCTTTCTCAGGAGAAGTTCATAGTCAGCAAATAGGAAAGTATTCCTTCTCACACTCTTTTATCACAGTGCAGAAATGGGCTGAAGGCTTTTGGGGGCAAAAAAAAGGAGCCCCCTTTTCTCTCTCAACACCTCCTCAGACTCTCAAGGATATATTCCCCTTTCTGAGGGAGGGGGGAACATCTGATAAACTGAGCCTAACCTCATTGTCGTCATCTGTTAAATGGGTATAATAATACCAATTTCCCAGAGTTTTTCCGACAATGGAAAAAAGATTATAAATATAGAGAACCCAGCATAGCCCGAGAGACCAAAGAATCTTCTCAGCAGAGACAGGATGTTACGTTGACACAAGAAGAAGCTGTATAAACTGAACATCGAGTTGCTTCAGTTTGAGTGAGGACATTCTGGTCACACTTGATTTCCCTTGGGGGAGAGAAATGAATTTTGTTTCAGAAAACATTTTGGTGCATACGCTCTTTCAAAATACACGGCATAGTGTGAAGTGAGGGTGGAAACGAACCCCAAAAGGGATTTTTGGTGGCAAAAGGATTGCGAATCTTTCCTCAGGTTGGATGTAGAAGGTGGTGGCTCCGGCGGAAGGGCAAGCTCAAAAAGGACCTTCTAAAAATACTGCTCATTTACCAAAATGACACAAACCACTCCTCTGCTGTGCCCCAGACGTTCCTCAAAAGGAGAAATTGTCTTGCCACCCACACTTTCTCTCACTGGGTGAGGGCACCCCCCTGGGGGCTGGGGTCCAAGAGCACCTAGAAGAAGCTGACTTTGGAGCCAGGCAGTGGGTTCAGATCCCAGCTTCCTACTCTTCTCTCTGAGTCTGTTTCTGCATCTGAGAAATGGGAATACAAATAGCTAATGTGTGAGGTAGACGAGGTAGGATAATGTCTATCCATCATGTTGTTTGGTGCCTGGCACTCACCTGTGAATTTTAGTTATACATCATTCCTGTTGGTAGAGGGAGCCCGCCAGGTGCCGGAGCAGGCTGGAGCCCAGGAGTAGGGGAGCAAGACAGACAGGGACCTGCCCTCCCAGAGCTCCTGGCTTCTATGAGCTGCCCTGTGCTGGGCAGCTGAAGGGGACTTTCTTCACTCCAGTGGGGTGATCAGGGCCATTTCTGTCCCCAGTCCCCTCTGGAATTGCAGGTGGAGAGAAAGAGTTCGGTTGAGGGGTGTTTGAAGTATTTCCTTAGCATCTAGAGACACAGGAAACATGGATGTGGGAACCCCCGGGGAGAGAGGGTGCTAGGCTGAATTGCACGTAGATCTTGGCATGAGTGGGAGGCGCTGTGGCTTGTGGAGAGAAGTAGACTGGGAACCTAGACTCTTGGGTCTGAGTCTCAGCTCTGAGACATCCTAACATCAGGGGCTTCCTTTGGCCTGTGGGCCTCCTGTGTGCCTGGTGCACCGCCCAGAATCCCTCTTGGCCCTTTGATGATCCCACAAGATAGCCTTCATTATCCCGATCTACTGGTGGGATCTACAGGAGGCCTAAGGCCTCTCCACCAGAATTCAACCTCAGGCTCTCCAACTAGGTGATCTTGGACAAGCCATTTCAGCCATTTCAGCCAGGTGTTGAGTACCTTCCTCTGTCCAGTGAGCATAATGCTCCATCCTGCCTTCTCCCTGAGGCTCTGTGGGAGCTCAGATGGTGAGGCCACGGTGGAGGCAGAGTCCATTGTGAGCTGCAAATCCCTGTCTACTCGGAAGGAGGTGCATAAAATGCAGGGTTCATCTTGGGGGAATAGGAAAGAAGGGAGGTGCTGTGATATATGTTGGGGGTGTCCGAGAGATTTCTTCTTGTCCAAGTTGAGCCAACAACACAGAACTTGGTCCCTGGGTGACTTTTCTCCCAGGCACCTTGTCAGTGCTGGTAAAGGGGGTGTAACTGGGCCGTCCAGGTTGCACTGCTGACTAGGGGACTTTCTTGTTTCCATGGGGTTTCCTGCCTCAAAAGAACAGAAAGCTTGGCTTCACAATGTGGTGACTCGGGCAGGAGTCAAAGAGCTAAGAGGTGGGTAGTAATAGTAATAACGATGATGCTGATGATGCTGATGCTAATCATTATTATTAATAATAATGTGGTGACTCAGGCAGGAGTCAAAGAGGTAAGAGGTGAGTAGTAATAGTAATAGTAACAACAACAACCACAGCCACAACCACCATCACCCATACTGAGCTCATCATGTATATGTTGGATGCTGTTTTAAGTTTTCATTCAGTAAGTGCTTATTAAGCCCCGGTCACCTTCCTAAGGGCTCTACATGAATTAACTTACCTAAGTCTTATGAGTTACCAAGTATTATTATTCTCATTCTACAGTTGAGGAAACTGAGGTTGCAAGAGGTTTAAAACTTGAACTTGTCCAGGTTTCAGTGAGTTGGTAGGTAAAAATAGTTTCAGAGTCAAGCAGTTTGACTCTAAATTGCCTTCTTTCTCTCTGGTGTTTGACCACATTTGGTGATGTCGCCCAAGGTTTGAAGCTGAGCTTGTCAATAAGTGAGGCTGGGCTGGACATTTTTAGGCTCCTCCCCATTGCATGTCCCTCTATGGCCCATCTGTGATAGTTGCTGTCCCTGTTCCTGCACCTAGACACAACAGGGGTGTTCATTTGAATGAGAACATTTTGATTGGCAGGAAAGAGCAATGCACTGGGAGTCTTGTGCTGGAGGATCAGCTGCAGGCTTGGCCACTGGCAGGCTGTGAGGCCTTGTGCAAGGCACTTTCCTCCTCAGGGTCTCATCATCTTCTCTGTAGAATGAAGGAGGTTGAAGGTCCCTGGCAGTCCTAATGGCCTATGAGAAAACGGAGTTTGAGTAACTTGACCAAAGTCATACGACTCATTCCTAGAATCGTTGGGGCCACTTCCAAGCTGCTGTCACCAGATATTACTGCCTGGAAGAAAGAGGCAGATTGCTACAAGGTAGGCAGGCTCTCAATAAATAGCATGGGATGAAAATGGGAGGCAGGCAGCAGTTAAGGTTTGGGGCAGGGAGGTCTTCTCTTACCATTCTTGAGAGAACAGTAGGTTGCTTGGCTAGCTCTCAGGACCACCCAGTGTTTGGAGAAGTGGAGCCCTTTTCTCTCCCCTTTCTCCCAGCCTTGGCCCCACTCCAAGAAAAGGGCAGTAGATCTGTGTTTCAGTTCTGCTTCCTCCAGTCATAGCTGGCTGGGCTTTTGATGCAAGTCTGTTGTTTGTGCTCTTGCAGCCACAACCCAACGTGTTATAACCAGACAGCTCCACCCAGGACCCCTTGTACTGGAAAATTCATTTGCTGTGACATCTGGGGTCTGTGTTGAGACCCTCCATGGGTAGTGAGAGTTGATGAGTGAAAGGAAAAGAAGCAGCTGGAAGGTGGCGAGTTGTGTGTGGTTTTTCATAACGTTATCCTCCACTGTCCTTCCCCGTTTCAACTCCCATTTTCTTTTGGGCCGGACGGGGACACCAGAAGGCTCCTCACATCCTCTGGCCTTCAGAGTTGGCTCTCTTCTCACCTCCTCCAACAGACTTCCTCAGATTCTTTCCAGCATGTATGTGTCCCATGAACAGTGAGTCAAATGAGGGTCCCCCCAAAAGATGTCCACATCAAATCCCTACAACCTGTGAATGCTACCTTACTTGGAACTTTTCAGATATAAGTTAAGGATCTTGAAATAAGATCATTCTGGATTATCCAGTAATGACAAGGGTCCTTATAAGAGAAGAGCAGAAAAATTAAGATGCAAAAAGGTAGTATAACCACCAAGGCAGAGATAATAGTGGTTTGGCCACAAAGGCACATGTCAAGGAATGCCAACAGTTCCTGAAGCCGGAAGAGGCAAAGAAGGACTCACGCCTGGAGCTTCCAGAGGGACCGTGGCCCTGCCAACAACATGATTTTGGACTTTTGGCCTCCAGAGCTGTGAGAGAATAAGGCTGTATTGTTTTAAGATGCTCAGTCTGTGGTACTTTGATGCAACAGCCCTCGGAAATGAACACACCATGGAATTTTAGACTCTCTGAACTAGGGAGCAGGCAGTGGCACTGGCGCCACACAGGTGAGGCTTCATATTGGCCCTTGCTGGCAAGAGCTTAGCCTCTCTGAGCCTCAAGTTTCTGACCTGCAAAATGGAGACAATAATGCCTACCTTCCAAGGTTAGTGTTTTGTGTTGTTTTAAAAGCTTTATTGGGATATAATTCACATATCGTACAATCCACCCATTTAAAGTGTACAATCCGGTGGTTTTTTTTGGTATACTCACACAGTTGTGCAACCACCTCCACGGTCAACTTTAGAACATTTTCATCTTCCCCAGAAGAAACCCCCATACCCATCGGCAATGGTTTTTTTTTCCCACAAATCTCCCCTAACTCTAGCCAACTACACTAATCTACTTTCTGTCTCTAAAGATTTGCCTATTCTGCATATTTCATGTAAATGGAATCATACAATGTGTAGCCCTTTGTGTCTTGCTTCTTTCACTTACCATAATTGTTTTCAGGTTTCATCCATGCGGTAGCACATGTCAGTACTTTACTTCTTTTTATGGTTGAATAACACTCCATTGTATAGATTTACCGCATTCTGTTTATCCATTCATCTATTGATGGACATTTGAGTTGTTTTTGTATGTTGGCTATTATGAATTATGCATCTATGCAATTATGCTCTATATACAAGTTTTTGTGTGGACATGTCCAGGGTTGTCTTGAAGATTAAATGAAGTAGCATCTAAGAGATCCAACGTGTCCTTCAACAAATGATAATGTGGGATCTTACAGAGAATCTGTCCCAACTGCTTCAATTTACAGATTTGGCAAATGAGGCATAGAGAGGGACAGAGACTTGCTCGAGGTCACCCATAGCAGTAGAGCATAACAGTTAAATGCAGGCCCATGCGTCGGACTGCCAAGAACCAAATCCTAGTGCCTCTTGAAGCAGAGTTACCTTATGTAAGTCACTTCACCTCTCTGAGTCTCGGTTTACTAGTGTGTAACATGAAGACAGTAATAGTACCTGCCTCACATGGTCGTTGATGTGAGGATTAAATGTGCTAGCCTATGTGTCTGGCACATCTTAGGTGCTCTACTGGTCTTTGCCGTCACTCTTCATGGCAGCACAACATGTGGAACTCAGGTCCTCCAGCTCACAGGTGTAAAACATCTTGACTCTGGGCTTCCCTGGTTCCCTCTCCTGTATCATGGGCATCTTTCTGGTGTGATTGTAAGTTCCTTGAAAAAAGGGAATGTAGCTCCCTCTCCCCACTGTTCTGAGCATGTAAAAGGTGCTAAATGAACACTTTTCTCACTTTCTTTGGCTCCTTCCAACCCTGGGCTTCACTGAGTGACCCGGCTGGACACTGTGGTAGGCGTTAATTCTCTGCATCTTTTCAACATCCCTTCCAGGCAGTGGACAGTGTGCCGCCATGGATTTGGGGCCCCTAGAAGGCGGGTACCTGGAGCTTCTTAACAGCAGTGCTGACCCTTTGCAGCTCTACCACCTCTATGACCAGATGGACCTGGTGGATGAAGAGATCGATCTCTGCTCAGGTGGGCTTTCCTCCCTCTGGCCCCGTGGCACCCCATGGCACACCGCGGGAAGCGCCGGCCGCGGAGCTCCGGTCAGCACCGCGGACAGCTCCCGTGCCTGCGTGATGCTCTCTCTCACTGAGGCCATCTCCCAGCCCCGCCCCGTCTCTCCCGCCTTCCCCACCAGCCCTCTTCCCAGATCTTCCCTGTTTCATTCAAGAGGCTTTTCTCCCACAGAACCCGACACGGACACCATCAACTGTGAACAGTTCAGCAAGCTGTTGTGTGACATAGAAGATGATGAAGAGACCAGGGAGGCTTATGCCAATATCGGTGAGGAAGTACCCTGAGCCCAGAAAAAGGACAATCAAGAGGAAAGGTTTTTCAACTCCACTTTTGTGAATCTCTTCTATTCTCTGTGAGCCACGGCAGGCCCCTCTATCAGAAAGCAGGGCAAAGGGGATGTGGGGTGGCGAGGGCTAAAAGGACGGAGACTCCAGGGAAGAGGGGATGTGGAAAATAGTACAGGATAGACCCCTTCACTAATGACCCACGGGCAAACAAAATCGCACTTTTACATCCTCTGTCTCCATTTCTATACCTTTTTTTCTATTTCTTGCTCTTCTTTCCTTCCTTCCCACAAAGCCCATACCCTACACCCTCCCCCTCTTTTTCCCCAGCCAAACTACTCTAGTATTTGCACTGTTGCATACTAATCACTGAATGTGTGTTATGACATCAAATTCTTACAACAAAGGGAGTAGATACTGTTTACATCTCCTTTTTACAGATAACTTTTACAGATAACACAATGGAGATGTAGAGAGGTGAAGCAATCTACCCAAGGCTGCATTAGAAATAGTAATGCCCATGTCTGAAATGCTAACCTACATCTTTCTAGTTTCAAAGTCCTTATTTTTAACCACAAAAAGGGAAGTATCTGGGGTGGGAAGGTTTGGTGAGGCTTAAGCTGAGAGGTTGCTTTGCAGCTTTAAAAAAGAGCTACAGCTTTCAGATAAAGGAAGATCTCTTTGGGGAGAGGTGTTTCTGCTGTTCTTGTTTTTGGGGGGTGGGGATGAGGTAAAGGATCTCTCCTCACCAAGATCACCACTGTCTCATACAGAGGCTTTATCAAATTAGAAAAAGATGCCCCGTCTTCTGGAGGACGCAGCCCCCAACAGGAAGTAACAGCTGAACTATCAGAGTGCAGGCTGAATTTCCTGCCCCCACTTTCCCTCTTAGCTGGGTGCCCTTGTACCATGAACAACCTGTACAACTGTTCTTAGTGGCCGTTTTTCTGGCAACCCAAGAACCACATCACTCAGGAGGTCTGTGCTCAGCACGAATGTGGCTAGGCTTCCCCCAGCACGCAGCTAACCCAGCATCACACAGGGGCAGAAAATGGCAGGGAGCAGTAACTGTGTGTCTCAAAATTACAGAACTGAGAGTCTGCCTGCTTCCTCACCTTCCTGGGACTTTACTTGGGGGAAGCAGAAGTGTTTGAGGCTGAAGGCACTCACATTTCCTCACAATCGGAGGCAGTAAGGAAGGATTTGGGGATCACTTAGGATTTTCCCTTAGGGACATCTGCACAGGAAATGGAGCTGCCTGAGCAAGTGGAGGAGGCAGCTTCATTTATGTGCTCCTCAAATCTGCTCCTAGAAGGCCACACCCTGGCCTGGGCATGCAGTCATTGAAGCATCCTGAAATATAATGTTGGCTTCCATATGTGTAAAATGGGCATAGTAATTACACCAGTCTCGTGGGATGGGTGTGAGAGTTAAATAAGTTCTGTGTGTAAAGTAGTTAGAAAAGGAATTTGCAAAGAGTAAGCATTCAATAAGTAGTAGTTAACACCCCACCACTATAATCATCACCATCACCATCACCATCACCATCACCATCACCATCGTTGCTGCCCTCACTTCATTCCTCAGCTCAGAAGCATTTTGTGGCTCCCTATTGCCTCTAACTCAGTCCTAACTTTCTCCAACATGAAACGACAGATATCTCTCTCAGAATTTACCACACATACCCCAAACACCTTTCCCCACTACTCAGAACGCCTTCCACTTTCCACCTCTCAGACACCGCTCCATCCCACTATATACTCTCCTCTCCAACCTCCTGCTGTAATAACTGTCTTCCCATTGGTTCCAAGCCATGTTCTACTTCATATAATTAACCTCTATTTGTTGAGTGCTACTGTATACTGACTACTGCATTGGATGCTTTAAATGCAGAGCCTCCGATCTTTACCATCCATCCCTGGCTTATGGGTGTTATTTACCCTCTTTACACAAATGAGGAAATAGAGGCTTCGAGAGGTTAAGTAACTGGCCCAAGATCACACAGCTCATAGAGCTAGTGTGCGGTAGAGCTGGAATTTAAATTCAACTGTGCTGCATTGCGCTACTTTATAGCAATAAATGAGTTTTCATGGGTACATACCTCATCCCTTCAATTAGATTAAGGGCCCACGAAGGCTCAGCCTTTCTTCGTTAATTTGATCATTCGTTCCACAAACATTTATTGAGCCTTACCGCGTGCGAGGCCTGAAGTGTCACAGCTCACTGGCGCATAGCCCAAGGCCTGGTACACAATAGGGATTCAGTGAGAATGTATTGATTGACTGTACTTTTCCTTGTCTGGGCAGCGGAACTGGACCAGTACGTGTTCCAGGACTCCCAGTTTGAGGGCCTGAGCAAAGACATTTTCAGTAAGTTGGGGAGCTCTTGGTTCAGCCTGCATTTCTTTCCTGTTCCTTAGGGAGCATTGTAGTACCCGATGGTCGCCCTTCAGCGGGTGGTCATGTCCCTCTGGGAACAGTGGAGGTTCACCTTGGGTGTCCATTGACTGGGCGTGTTGGTGTCTGGTTTTTCTTCAAAGTCGAGCACATAGGCTTGGAAGAAGTGATCAGCGAGAGCATGGAGATGCTGGAGGAAGCAGGACAGAGAAGTCAGAAAAGACGTGAGTGAGCCCCTCCCGATCCAGCCCAGCCCTGCCCGAGTCCTGGCCCTGCCTTAGCTCCAAAGCCTGTCGTGGCTCCCATTTCCTTCCCTCACTGAGTCCTGTCCAGTCCACCGGGGTTTGGGTATCCCACTCGCCTCTCCCCTCACCACTGCTCCCTGCTGACCCAGGGAGGAAGCAGATGGCCGGGTGCAAGTGGCCACTCTGCTGGTGGATCTCTGTCCCTGGCTATACTGATTGCCGTTTCCAAAGGGACTTTGGGCTCTGGCTTCCCTTTCGTCCTTAGTTGTCACCCCTGTATTTGAGAGAGGTCTCTTCAAGCACAGGTTTTGGAGTCAGCAAGAACTGGCTTTTAGTCCTCTGTCTGCTGTTTATGGTCTCTGTGACCTTGGCAAGTACTTGCACTTCTCTGCCTCCTCAATCTGGCCTCACCTGGCAGCCGACATGAGCTTTTAAATACATATCAGATCATTTCATTGCCCTACTAACCTTCCAATGGCTACAAAATACATACTGCAAGGCCTGCATGACCTGACCCTTCCCACCTCTCCGACTCCCCATGGACCACTCTGCTCCAGCCACACTGGCTTCTTTCCGTTCCTATAACCCACATACCCTTTCCAGCTCAGGGCCTTTGCACTTGCTCTTCTCTCTATATGAAATGCCCTTCCCCTACTTCTTTTCAGGTCTTGGCTAACATATCACCACCTCCTGGAGGTCTTCCTTGATCACCGTTTCACATAGATTATTTATTTCTCCTTGTTTGTGTCTCTCTTAGCATCTTAGCACTTGTCAAAATCTAGACATACTTTATTTATTGCCTTTGGAGTTGTCTGGAGTTGTCTGCCTCCAGGGAACACCCCTTCCTTCCTTCATTTCTTTCTTGTTTCCATTTGATAAATATTTTTCCTCTACATTTTATTATGAAAATTTTCAACATACGGCAAAAGTGAAAGGATTGTACTACAAACAACCCACCACTTATATCCTATAATTAATATTTGTCTATAGTTGCCTTAACTCATCTCTGCCCATCCCTCTCTCCGTCTACCCATCCATTTGTTTTATATTTGGAACATTTCAAAGTACACACAGACACCAGTACACTTCCCATAGTTCCTTCAGCATCCTTGTACTTTTTCCAGACTGCATGGTATTTCATTGGTGGGTGAACCATAATTTGTTTACCCCTTGCTAAGGGTCACAAGGGTTTTTCTTTATTGATGTGCTAAGTGCTTGGTATTCACACACGGATTTCCAATGTGCTCCTACAAGGTAGGAATCACCCCTACCCCCTAATTCACAGATTAGAGATCGTAAGCTCAGAGGGGCTGTGTTGCAAAGACACACAGTTAGGAAGGGATCAAAAGCAGGTTGTTTTTCATTTTTCTTTTCTTTTCTTTTCTTTTTTATCTTTTATTTTATTATTTTTTTTTTCAGGCAAGTCTGTGGTGACCTCACAGACTGCAAGGACCTTGTCAGCTTATAATCCTTTACTTTTTTTGTTTTTTATGCCTACAGCACCTGGTCTTCCTAGGTGGTCTCCCATCCAAGTACTAACCAGGCCCAACCCTGCTTAGCTTCTGAGATCAGATGGGATCGGGCTTATTCAGGGTGACATTCATTTTTATTTTTTCAAACTCACACTCATCTTGTTTGTCACCTCTGTGTTTCTGCCACTTCCATGGCCTCACTGTCCTGCGAGCCTTGAGGTGGTGTTGGGCAGGAATGCTCAGAGGAAGGGGAGGGGATGGGACCCCCAAGGCCACTTCCCAGCCATATAAGGCAAGCTGTTTGGCCTGCTGGGGTCTAGGAGCCCCTCCTGGCTTGGAACATCCCTTCCCTGGGGCTGATGACCTCGTGTTCTCTCTGCAGCCTTCCCAGAGGAGCTGCCTGCAGACCTGAAGCACAGGAAGCTTGGTGAGCAGGGTGGGCGGGTCCAGGGAGATTTCGAGGCTGGAAGGCTCAGGCCTCCGCAGGTGCGCGTGTAAACTGGCATTTGAAAGCAGAGGCTCTGAGAGGTGAAGCCACTTATCCAAGATCACACAGCTAGTGAGAGATGGAGCTGGGAGGCTCAGCTTCTCCTACAAAGCCTCTTCCCTAACAGCCCCCTCTTCTTTATGCTGAGTCGAGCTGAGCCACCGCCCCTAGCCTTGTTCCACTGCCCCTCTAGGCCATACTTCTTCTTTTGGGGTGCAGAGTCCCCAAGGGTCAGCTGGTTACCCAGCTGCCCTCCTTCACTCCTTAGAACCCCATGCCTCAGTGAGCCTCTTCCCCCAAGCTCACCAGCTCCTCCCACCAGATGCTTCCTCCCCTTCTTTTCCACCCCCTTCCTCTCCCCAGCCCTCTTATCTAGTCCCTTCCCCTCCCCTCATTCTCCCCTCCTCTCTCCTTGCACCCAGTTGTGACTGCAAAGGTGGAAAGACCAGCTCCTGGGTGGGGACAGACTAGGGAATGAAAGGCTCTAGTAGAGGAAGCCAAGTCCCAGCCCTCAAAGAGTCCCAATCTGATGGGGAGATAGCGGCCCTGCCGGTGAAGACTCCAGGACAGTGGAGAAGTAGAAGGACCTCCCAGTCTGATGGTGGGGGTGGGAGGGGAGCGAGTCTCTACCCTCTTAGATCTCCTCATTAAACAGAGAAAAACCCTGTCCCAGTCTGACGAGGGTACAACCCCTCCTTTCTTTGGGAAGTGCTTGGGGCCTCCTAGGGGCCCCCCGAGGGGCTTCCTGACTGGCTGTAGAAGTTTGTAGGGGCCTGGGCCAAGAGCCCTAGTGGCCTAATGGGGCCGCCACTAGCTCTCCATCTTGGGAAGCTCTCTGGGCCCAGTCACAAGGAGAGGGCTGGCGGCAGGAGGCTGCCTGGCACAGAGCAGCTGCTGATCAAACCAGCTTCACCCCAGGCTGCGAAGAGGATCGGCGTGTCCTCCGCCTGCCAGGGGAGATCTGCTCTGCTCCTGGAGCTTTCCCCACCCTAGGGAGGCCCCTTGGGGCACCCACCCAGATCTCATGCAGCCTCTAACACCGCCCTTTCCTCACAGCCGAGCCCCTCACCGGGCCCGTGGTGACTGGCACTTTCCTGCTGGGGCCAGTGAGTGACTCCTCAGCTCTGCCCTGTCCATCACCACCTGCTCTGTTCAACAAGGATTCAGCATCCAGCCAGACGTGGCTGGAAGAAACCATCCCAATACCCGGTATGTGAAGGGCTTGGAGAAGGTGGGCTTGCCCCCGCCCCAGAGGTGCCTAAGAAGTGACTGAGGCAGAGGCCACCGGGCCAGGAACCCCACTGCCAACTACTGCCACCCTTTTCTGTCCCAGTCAGTCCCATCTTCAGGGTCCCCATCAGTTCAGTCTGTACCAGAGAATGTGCCCTGGAAGGGACCTTGTCCCCGGGAGGCACAGCAAGGAATCCTTACCAGTTAGAGACTTCACCTGCATCAACTATGGAAGGAGCACTTTTCTGTGCCGACCACTCTGCTGGGCACTGGGGACATTGCCGTGGCAAGACAGACATAGCAACCACTCTCCAGGAGATTGGAGCCCTTTAGAAAGGGAGTCGGATGTTAAATAATCACGAAGCAGGATTGCAAACATAGATGCTACGGAGGATCTCACCTCACTGCCTTTGTCCCTTGCAGTGCCCTCCTCCACTTCCTTGTCAAGCTGCCTGAGTCTCCCGGCTGGACCCATCCATATCATCCCCACTGTCCCCACTCTGCCCCAGGGGCTGTGGCACATCTCAGGGACTGGGACAGAGGTCTCCAGTATACTCATCTACCAAGGTGAGTGAGTGAGGCCTGGCCTCCCACCCCCTCTTCCTGCTACCTAACTACTCCTGGACCCTGTCCCCACCCCTTCCCCAGGCATCTGACCACTGTAGCCCAGTACCTTCTCATGATCCTTCTGATCCAGAACACCTTTCCATGTCCCCATTTCCTATAAAGCAAAGCAGAAGAGCTGAGCTCCTGGTCTAGGTGAGTGACCCACTGAATAGCTGTGTGGCCTTCTATGTCACTTTCCCCTACTGAGCCTTAGTTTTTCCTTCTTTTTTTTTTAAACTTTATTATTAAACTTTATTATATTTTTAATTCATAACATCAAGATGTGCTCATTAACAAGCCAAACAATAAGAGATGCTTAAAAGAGTTACTGAGTCTCTCCCTCACTCTTTTAGTTTACCTCGTGTGGAGTTTGATGTATATCCTTGCACAGCTTTCTCTGAATTACCTTGTTTCTTGATCAGTCAAATGGTTTCTTCTGACTGCCACACTGACAGGTTGTGACTGGTCCAGGAGAACGCATGTTTGGGTTCTCAGGAGTGGGAGAGAGAATGAGGCCAGGGGAACACTTCTACTCATTTGAAGAGCATACTTTGAAGGTTGCATGCCAGTTTTTGTATGATGCACTGGTGTCCCAAGAATCAAGGGAGCGTTATATGTATCTAGGAAAATGAGCACTGACCATACACTAGGAAAAGTACCATAATAGCACTTGTCCTAAGCTCCCTATGAGCTGATTATGTCCATTTCACAGATGGGGCTCCAGGAGCTAGATGTAATTCTAGGGCTCTCTCCTCAACTCCATCCTGAAATGCCGTTCTTTGGAAGTTCTCCTCTCCTCTCCCCAGTCTTCCCAAATCCCACAGCTTGATATGGGGTGGGAGATGACCCAGTGGGTTCCTGAATGGGCGCCTGGTTGTTCTTACACTCCCTTCTCCCCCAATGTAGGCAGGATGCCTCAGGCCAGCCAAACACTCCCTTCCAGCAGCGCAGCTGTCCACAGCCTCCCAAAGTCCCCAGATCGGCCCAGCTCTTCCAGCCCCTTTGCCCCATCCGCAGCTGACCTTCCCAGCATGCCAGAACCAGCCCTGACCTCCCGCACCAACATGACAGGTAAGGATCTCTGGGTCCGTAAGGGTTCTTAGAAGCAGGATTCAGGGCCTGGGAGAGGAAATTGCCTCAGACAATTATTAGATCCTCAGACAGCTGCCTACATGGACAAGCGGGCTGTGTTTATGTAAAGCAGGGCAGCAGGGGTCTCCAGGGAGTGGAGGGCATGGGGGGTTGGGTGAGGGGGACAACTTTCCCATGTCCCACCTGAATGGGGCCACCAGCCTTCACCAGCTTGTCACCTGGCAGGAAAACTGGCCCAGTGTGGCCTAGATCCTCTGAATTGTTAGCAGAATCTAGAAATCTTGATTTTTACATAGGTATTATGATTTTTAAAACATTGGTAAAAAAAAAATTAAAAGTACGAAGGCCAAACAAAGACATCTTTGAGCAGGATACAGCTTCAGGTCACCATCTTGTGACTTCCTTCTTGGGGAGACCCAGCCCATGTAGGCTCTGCCCTCTAGATGCTCAGAGGACTGAATGCCAGAGGGAGGGAAGATTCTGGGGTACCCATCACCCTAACTCTGACACCACCTTCTTCATCTCCAGAGGACCAGATGTCCCCCACCCAATGCCCAGTAGCTCGCGAGGTCTCCAACAAGCTTCCAAAATATCCTGGTGAGTGGTGGCAGGGTCCCTCTGCCCGGGATGCTGAAGGCGGGAGCCCATATTTGGCTTCACTTCACTCACTCACTCAACACGTATTTGTTGGCACACTCATTCAGTCACTTACTCATTTGATTCCACCATCATTTCAGCATTCATTCTGCCACTCACTTATGCTTAAGTAATATTTTTTGAGGACCTTCCTCTCAATAACCCCATGACATCTTGTTTGTGAGGCTGAGAAAATGAGCCAAGGGAAGAACAGGTGATGGAGTGAGTGGACGAAGGAAGAAGTTGATGATGTGTATGAGCGTGATAGAAGGTGAGAATGAAAGAGCAAATAAGAGAATGGCCAAGTTACTAAGTGCTTACTCTGTTCCAAGTCTAAGCATATTATATGACAGCCCTCATATTATTTCCATTTTACAGATGAGGAACCTGAGGCATAGTGGGGTATATAACATGATCAAGATTACACAAATAAGTGGTGAGACTAGGATTTGAACCAGACGCATGAGTGCCACAATCTTAACTCTTAACACCCCACCAATGGCTACCCTATTATAAGTGAGCAGCAGAAGAAGAAAGTTAGTGAGTAAATGAAAAAGTGGAAAGATAAACGAGTGAGAAGATGAGTGAATGAATGGGTATGGGAATGAATGAATTAATGAATGAGTGGATAACTGAACGAGGCAACTGATAAAGAAGGCGGTCAGTGAAGACTGCGTGGTGAAATGATGAAGAAGTTCGTGATGGTGGCCTGGCCGGCCTCTCGGCTGCCCTCGTCATGGCCACTAGCATCCTTCCCTACCCTAACACACACCTCCCTTGGCTGTGCAGAGAGTGTGCGGCAGTTCTGCTGCTCGCTACGGGACAAGTACCAGGCCGAGCCTGCAGGCCCTGAAGGCATCCTGGTGGAGGTGGACCTGGTGAGGGCACGGCTGGAGAGGAGCAGCGGCAAGAGCCAGGAGAGGGAGCTGGCCACCCTGGACTGGGCAGAGCGGCAGCCGGCCCGAGGGGGTCTGGCCGAGGTGCTGTTGGCTGCTGGTGATTGCCGGCGGCCGCGTGAAACACAAGTGATTACAGTACTGGGCAGGGCAGGACAGGGGAAGAGCCGCTGGACCCGGGCAGTGAGCCAGGCCTGGGCCCTTGGCCAGCTGCCACAGTACGACTTCGTGTTCTACTTGCCCTGCCACTGTCTGGACCACCCAGGGGACACCTACCGCCTGCAGGATCTGCTCTTCTCCCTGGGCCCACAGCCAGTGCCTGTGGACGATGAGGTCTTCGGTCACATCCTGAGGAGGCCGGACCGCGTTCTACTCATCCTGGATGCCTTTGAGGAGCTCGAAGCCCAGGATGGCCTCCTGCACAGTACGTGCGGGCCCACCGTGACGGAGCCCCACTCCCTCCGGGGGCTGCTGGCTGGCCTCCTCCAGCGCAAGCTGCTGCGAGGCTGCACCTTGCTGCTCACGGCCCGGTGCCGGGGCCGCCTGGCTCAGAGCCTGAGCAAGGCCGACGCCCTGTTCGAGATGTCTGGCTTCTCAGCTGAGCAGGCCGAGACCTTCGTGGTACGCTACTTCGAGCGGTTGGGAGCCGCTCACCACCAAGAGAGAGCCCTGGCACTCCTCCGGCGCCAGCCGCTCCTCCTCAGTCACAGCCACAGCCCCACCGTGTGCCGGGCCGTGTGCCAGCTCTCAGAGACCCTCCTGGAGCTGGGAGAGGAGGCCGAGCTGCCCTCCACGCTCACGGGACTCTACGTCGGCCTACTAGGCCCGGCAGCTCATGACAGCCCCCCAGGGGCCCTAGAGGCACTGGCCAGGCTGGCCTGGGAGCTGGGCCGCAGACACCACAGCACCTTGCCAGAGGACCAGTTCCCTTCGGCGGAGGTGAGGGCCTGGGCTGTGGCCAAAGGCTTGGTGCAGCCCGCCCCCAGGGCCCCGGAGACCGAGCTGGCCTTCCCCAGCTTCCTCTTACAGTGCTTCCTAGGGGCCGTGTGGCTGGCTCTGAGCAGTGAGGTCAAGGACAAGTTGCTGCCACAGTATTTGGCATTGACCCCAAGGAAGAAGAGGCCCTATGACAACTGGCTGGAGGGTGTGCCACGCTTTCTGGCCGGGCTGGTCTTCCAGCCTCCCGCCCTCTGCCTGGGAGCCCTGGCAGGGCCGGTGGCGGCCACCTTGGTGGACAGGAAGAAGAAAGCGCTCACCCGGTACCTGAAGCGGCTGCAGCCGGGGACCCTGCAGGCAGGGCGGCTGCTGGAGCTGCTACACTGTGCCCACGAGACTCTGGACACCGGCCTTTGGCAGCATGTGGTCCAGGGGCTCCCCACCCACCTCTCCTTCCTGGGCACCCGGCTCGCACCTCCAGACACCCATGTGCTGAGCAGCACCCTGCAGGCCGCGGGCCGCGACTTCTCCCTAGATCTCCGTAGCACTGGCATTGACCCCTCTGGACTACGGAGCCTCGTGGGACTCAGCTGTGTCACCCATTTCAGGTAGGGGCAGGGGAGGAGGCTTCTTGGCATTGGGCACAGGCTATGGTCTTGGTACCATGCTGAGATGGATCTGTGGGGTCTTATTTCATGTGCACAGCAGCCAGCTGGAGGCAGAAGTGATTCCCGCCCTTTTTAAGATAAGGAAGCTGAGGCTCAGAGAGGGCCAGCAGCTTGCCCAGGGTCACACAGCAATGGAGCAGCATCATTCTTTCAACTAATATGTGAAGGTCTGAATGTGCCAGGCACTGAACCATGTCTAGAATCTAAGACTGATCTGGCTTCAAATTTGTTTTCTTCTATTTCCTGATAAAGCCACCATTGCATCATGGTTAGATTAAAGCCACCTTCCCTCACCCTCCCTGCCTCCATTCTCTCCTATTCCACTCCACTTTATATTTAACTATCAGAACAATCTTCCCAGAACTTGAATTTGACCATATTCCACCCCTACTTATAATACTTCAGCCTAATCTCCAGAGAATCTCTCCCACCTTTTTAAACATACTTTGCCTAAGCCGTAAGGTCGTACACCATTGTAGTGGTTCAACTAATAATTTAGCGCTGAGCTTCCTGGTAGCCAAAGCAAAAAGGGAAATAAAAACAGTGGAAGAGTTGAGAAAAAGAAGGAATGAGTAAGGGCTGGAGTAGTCATGGAAGGCTTTCTGGAGGAGGTAGGGGTTAAGCTGAGGAAGGAAAGTATCTGAATAGATAGGATATTCCTTCCTGTAGCTGCCGCTCCATTATGGTCTAGCCCGGTCACTGTGCCTGGGTCTGAGGCCTTCCCTCCACAGGGCCTCCTTGAGCAACACGGTAGAGCTGTGGGAGTCCCTACAAGAGCATGGGGAGGTCAAGCTCCTCCGGGCAGTGGAAGAGAAGTTCACCATTGAGCCTTTCAAGGCCAAGTCCATGAAGGATGTGGAAGACCTGGGCAACCTTGTGCAGATCCAGAGGTGAGGTGGAGAGAGCATGGGAGGTGGTCCAGGCCATGCAGGTTGAAGGCATTTAGGACCTGAGATCAAGTTTGCCATTAGCATTTCCAATGCCTCCTCTCCTTTGGGACATCCCAGCACCCCTCCCCACTCCCTACCCCCCAGGCAATGGCCACCCAGAATCTCTCTCGCTGCAGTCATCACCCAGGCAGAGCCCCCAGGACTTATCACTTTTTCCCATTCAAAACTTGCCATCATGTACCTAATGCTTTCTCAGCTAAAGCCAGGGACGTCCTCTCTCTTGCTAAGAGTTGATGAGCTGCCTTTGCATCTGGTAACAAAAGGGACACCTATGGCCACCTTTCAAGGCAGCCAGAGCCAGTATTGTCCCCGTTTTATAGGTGGCAGAGCTCTTAAGATCCACAGGGCAGAGGAAACTTGACTGCAGAACAACTGTCTTTCATTCATGCCTTTATCATACATTGTCTGAGCACCTACAATGTGCTGTCAGGCACCTACTATGTGCTGTCTAGGATGGGTGTTGGTAAGTGCCCACTCTAAGGCTCTTCTGTAACACACACAGTAATGCCTTAATAACATCCTGTCCAGAGGTTTTTATTTTCAATGGGAAGTGTGGGGGGCAACAATGGCCATGAGGAAGGCAGTCTTTCCAGGGAATTTTGGGCACTGGGGCAGGTGTCCTGGAGCACATAGGTAGGGGCTCGGCAGCAGGCAGAGAGCTTGCTACCATGTCATATTGCCCATTCTCTCCAGGACAAGAAGTTCCTCAGAAGACACAGCTGGGGGACTCCCTGCGGTCCGGGACCTAAAGAAGCTGGAGTTTGCGTAAGCAAAATGGTGGATTGTCTCGGGCTCCCACAATTTGTCTTCTCCAGTGTTAGCTGGGCTTCTGACAACTGAATGAAGATAGGTCCCCAGAATCATTCTTACTCTTCGGTCCCACCCCTCTGGGAACCAGTTTCCGGCAGCTGGGGCATCTCAGGTCTGGGATAGTGAAGCTACTTGGTGAACATGATCATTCAGATTCATTTGATATACCTACTCAGGTGACCAAGGCAATTGTCCTCAGTGAACTTGCAGCCTCATGTAAATAGACAGTTACCACCTGCTGTGATAAGTGGCAGGGAACTCAAGGCTGACAACTCAGACTTGGGGGAGATCAGTGGACTTTCCTGGAGGAGGGTGTTGAATCATTACTGCTTGACAAAAGAGTGGGAGTGAGCCAGATGGGGAGGCCACGCAGGGCAGAATTATTATTATTATTTCCCCATTGTACAGATGCAGACACTGAGGCCCAGAGAATGTAAATTGTCCAGAGTCACAACTGTCAGGTCAGCCTGGCTCTTGCTCCAACAAAGAAGCTAGATTCATGTTCGGTCCTTGTTAGAGAATCGACAATCATCTAATGATCAGGAAGGAACTATTAAACACCTACAGAGTACTCAGTGCATTTTGTATATAATCTCGTTAATTTCAAGAGAGTCGTTATCTTCCCCATTTTACAGATGAGGAAACTGAGGCCCAGTGAAGTTAAGTGACTTACCCAAGGCCCCCCAGCTATCTGTTCTTCCCGATCACCACTTCCCCTGCACCCCAGAAAAAGTAGCATTTTCTTGTTTTAAACAGAGGCCAAGTTGCCAAATTTGTGCAGAGTTAAAAATATTGCTGAAAAGAGGAAATGTATGAAAAGAATCACTGAGGGCCACTCTGGCTCAGAATTATTTTCATCTTAAAAAGCCCCTAGTTCTAGGTCGGAAGTGTGCTCTATAGAACAATAGCCGTGGGGTGGAACAGGAGACCAGCCACCTGGAGGCCCAGAAGCCCCAAGAAAGTTCTGAGGAAGGAAGGAAGGAAGGAAGGGAAGGATGATTTTGGGTGTGTGACCGGCAGCCACTGTTCCAAGAACCGTGTAGAGTCTGACTCCTCAGCCACCCAGAAGCCCAAGGACAGTGTCAGTAGCCAGGATCCTTCTCTGCTTCACCTTTACTTCCTGTCCTTTCTCCCTTGCTCACTCCATTCCAGTCACATGGGTCTCCTTGCTGGTTTTCAGTCTTACTAAGCGTGGTCCAGCCTCTGAGCCTCTGCAATTGGCTGCACCCCGGGCCCAGGATGCTCTTCCCCAGAAATCTGTACAGCCCACGCCCTCACTTCTAGTTTTCATTAAGCAAGGGCTTTTCTGACCCCCATTTTTAAAGGTAAAATTTCACTACACTCACCACCGTACTTTTCTCCATATCACATATTATCTCTCACACCAGACAGTTTACCAGTTTCTTGCCTACTGGAATGTCAGTTCCAGGAAGGCAAAGATTTCTGTGTTTTACTCACAACTGTCTTCGTGATGGGCTCTATGAGCCTTGGCAAATGGTCAATATCTGATGAATGAATTCCTTAGTCCTTCCAACAGTTTCATAAGATGAGGGCTAAATTTGGAGAGATTTTGATTCCGAGGTGAAGGGATTTTCCCAAAAGACCCCAGAGGAGGGAAATGACAGAGCCCAGATTCAGTTCAGATTTCAGACTCTTATCTTGTGACCTGTCACTGACTTTGGAATTTCCCATACTTTGGAATTTCAAAGACTGAACATATTTCAGAGTGAATTTGAGTGTCTACTTGCATTTACCATCTTTTAATTTTTATCAGGTATGTTTATTCAAACAAAATAACCACTGCTGATGCCATCATTTTATCAAAATTGAACATTTTAATATTAAAAACTTCAAAGGATATAATTTCAGAATAAAAGATAGTTCTTTCTTTACGTTGAGTACATTTAAATGTATTTTAAAAACAAATCAGCCCTCTGTTGTCTTTATTTTTTTCATTCCCTTGAAGTCTCATCTAAATGTTAATCCAGGCTATGTGACCTTGTATGAGTTAGTTAACCTTTCTGTGTCTCTATTTCCCCACCTGTAAAATGGGTTTAAGAAGTGCCCTTAGCTCAGAGTCATTGTGAGGATTAAATGAGATCTAATCTGAATGAAAGACACTCAGTGTGTGTGGCACATAACAAGTGCGCAAGAAATGGTTCTATTTATTATTAAGTAAAGCATCTTTCTAGGGACCAGTAGTGGCCTCAGGCCAGCATTTGGGAACCACTTTCCCAGGCCAGGGCAGAAGAAGGATGCATGTAGATGCTGGCAGGAGGGAGAAATGGTTCCCCCACTCAGAAGTAAAAACTGGGGAGCCCCCAGCTGGCCACTTTGTGAAGTCTGCCTAGAGCAGAAAGGATGGGGTTCCACCTGGGAGGAGGTCAGGCACTGAGGAGGCAGGGAAGGGGAGGGGCCTCAGACCTGCCTTCTACGCCCTGTCTTTGCCTCACCCTGGGCCAAACTGAGGGGCTGTGACCATTTCAGGGTCTTACCTCTGCTCTTTGCTTCTTAGGCTGGGCCCCGTCTTAGGCCCCCAAGCTTTCCCCAAACTGGTGAGGATGCTCGAGGCTTTTTCCTCCCTTCAGCATCTGGAGTAAGTACGGACCCTGGAACCCTCCCCTTGACCTCAGGTTTTGGCATCTCCAAACCCTGCCCTTAAGGCACAAAGAGAAGGGTCTCCCCTTGGTCCCTTTTCTCTCCCTTCCCCTCTCTGTGTTGCTACCTCCTCAATGTGTCTGGTGCGAGTGACCAGGTGACCCCACTGCAGGGAAGGGACAGCAGGTGAGAATCCCTGAGTATTAAAAAAAAAAAAAAAATTGAATCCTTTTGTCAGCTTTGAAATTTTTCAGAGTTTCATGTGCTGCTCCCAGTAGCCCCATGGGTAGGCAGGGTCAGGAAGCATGATCCAAGGGTACAATTAAAGTCCCAAGAGGTGAAGGAAGTTGTCCAAGCTCATGGGGCTCCCAGGAAGCAAAGTAGGGATTCAGATCCTTTAGGGTCTAGAATCTTGTCCCCTGGCTAGCCAATAGGTGCCCCTGGGTAATGAAAACTTGCTCTCAAAGGCTTGGGAGCAGACGTATGCTATGGTGTGTCCAGGGGTAGGGGGATGGGTCAGAGGGAGAGGGAGGGCCAGGCGGCCTCTAGAGAACTGGCTGATGGCCCTCCATCTGATTTCACCTACAGCCTGGACTCACTGAGTGAGAACAAGATCGGAGACGAGAGTGTCGCGCAGCTCTCGGCCACCTTCCCTCAGCTGAAGGCCCTGGAGACGCTCAAGTAAGTGAGCTGGGCCTGCCCTTCCTGTTGCGTTTGGCCCCCACAAGGCCAGTTGGCTTTTGAATTCTTCCATTCACTTATCCATTCAACCATTTATTCATGTTGTCATCCATCCATCCATCCATCCATCCATCCATCCATCCATCCATCCACCCACCCATTTATCCATTCCCTCATTCACTTCTTTATTTAATCACTCATACAGCCACTTATTTATTAATTTAATCAACAAACATTTAAAGAGCACCTACTATGTGCAGGTATCATTCTAGGCCCTGGACACCCAGCTTTAAACAAAAAAAAAAAAAACATAGCTTCCGACCTCAGGAAGGTTCTAATGAGGAGACCCAATAAACAAGCAAATAAAAAAATCCATAATTATAAAGTAGACAGTAATGAGAGTAAACAACGTTTAGTGACAGAAAATTATGCTGGAGGTGAAATAGGAGACACAGATTAGTATTTATCATTAAACATCAAAATAGTACACTTTTGTTTTTTAAATAACTGTTTTGGGCTTTGGGAAGTAGGAACTACTTCCTCCTTTCTCCTCATCACTTAAATTTTTATTGAGCACCTACTATGTGCTTGGCACTGCTATAGGCACAGGGATACAGTAATGAACAAAGCAGATCCAACCCCTTGCCTTGTGGAGCCCACGGCCATTAAACAAATAATAGGGAGCACTTATTTCATTACAGTGCGGAAAAGTGTTTCAAAGGGGATGCTATAAAATCATGAAACAGGTGTGAGAAGGAGAGAGATCTTTCTCTCTCCCTCCCCTCCTTCTCTTATCTGCATCCTTACCCCCATTATCCAGCTCAGCCACAGGACCTAACAGTACCTTTTTATGTATTGAGTTAGCGTAAGTCTGCACACAGCGCCATTCATAGTTCATTACTCACAGCTCTCTTGGAGTTCATCGTCATGTGTTAGTTACTCCGGGCCACCCTGTGAGGAAGTGAGAGTTTCTCAGCTCTGCCCCAGGAGAGGTGAGGGTGTGTGTCAGGGGGGCGGCTGCTGATGGGGAAAGGAGATTGCAAGTCTGGCCCTGAGCCCTTCTACTTGCTGTGTCTCTGCAGCTTGTCCCAGAACAACATCACCGATGTGGGTGCCTGCAAGCTCGCCAAGGCCCTGCCCTCCTTGGCTGTGTCCCTCCTCAGGCTCAGGTGAGTGGGTCCTGCCAGGATTAGGCACTGAACCAGTGGGCTGGGGGAGGGCGGAGAGCTCCCTTTGTGCCAGCTGCAGAGTTGCACACTGGGGCCCTGGGAGCATTCAGTACGGGTTATTCTGCTGCATCAGCGTTGCACAATTTTGTGGGATGGGAGGTCGTCTTCAAATCCAGTAGGAACACAATTTCCTGGCACTGGGCAATGCCTCGTTCTTCATCTGGAAAGTAGGCTCCATTCCAGTGGCCTGTGGAAAGCACTCGGTGCAACGAACACCTGGTCCTGCTGCACAATAAATATTGGTCCTCTTCCTCCAGGGGATGGTGGGATTGAGCTTTTTCTAAGTCCAGGGGTAGTGATTTCTAGAAAGTTGACCACCTTCCAGCAGCCCTGGCTGGCTTGAGAGAGAGACAGAGACAGAGACAGAGACAGAGACAGAGAGAGAGACAGAGAGAGAGAGACACACACACACACACACACACACACACACACACACACACACACACAGCCATCTTCTGGTAGGCCTTGGCATAGCACCTCACCTCTTTTCATAAATCCCCTGGTAATACCAGGGGCTAATGAGGGAACTGAGCTTGGATGGGCCCGGTCATTCAGCTCAGCGTAGCCAGCTCTCCTCTTTTACCAGGCTGGGAGGGAACTTCCCTCTTTTTCCCCAACCCTCATCACCTGCCAAAGACAGCCAGAGTCAGATTCTGTGAATGATGAGGTGGGTGGAGTGTATGGAGGTGACACCGGAGATGGCATCCGGTTCACTTGGTTATCTATGTGTCCATTCTTTATCCTTCCATTCCGGGCCACCGTGTATATAGCTGTTTAGGCTGTGTATTGTGCAGATCGTAGTCTATATGATCGGCATCTTCGAAAGTTGTGCGGGGCATCTTATATTCTCCGACGTAAACCGTGGCACAGAACCTGTGCTAGGAACTAGATACAACTACAGACAAAACAAATGTGGTTCTTGCTTTCTTTTTTTTTTTCTCTTCATAATAAGTAAGCATATGTATAAATAAAATATTTTAAAATAGTGATTCATGCTGAGAAGGAAACTAACAAGGGCCCAGGGGGTAGAATAGGGAGTATGAACTCACCAGAGAAGTCAGGGGACTTCTGAAGAGTTGGCCCTTCCCCTTCTATGGAAAGCTGTGGGGGGAAAGCATTCCAGGAAGAAGGAACAGCAGATACAAAGGCCCTGAGGTGGGAAAGAGGTTAGGTCTTGGAGGGGCTAGAGGGGCCCCTGTGGCTGACTACAGTGAGGGAGGGTCAGAGGGTGGCAGATGAGGTGGGAGAGGTAAGTGAAGGCAAGATCGTGCTGGGAGGCCCTCATAGGTCGGGGATGGGATGGAGTTTTTCTTCTGTGAATGATGAGGTGGGTGGAATGTATGGAGGTGACACCTGACCTCATCGACTCTTTAAGAAACCTCATATTTCATGGAATCTAAGATGCTGTCCTTGTAAGACATCATTAAGAGGACAAAACGCTGCAAATTATACTATGACACTCCATGGATTATTAGACAGATCCTGATCTCGGTATTATTCAAAGATGAACACGTGCATCTCAGCATTAATGAAATATAGGGAGAATCCTCTGCCTGAGGAGGGGAGGGGCCTCCTGGGTTCTAAGACCCACCCCAGGAAGAGATTACAAAGCCCCCTCCTGCTGCCTGCCCTGGTACTAGCCAACTTGTGACATCAGAAGATGCTGGAGTATAGCCCGAATCCACTTTGCTGCAGTGTAGACCTGCTGCTTTTACATGTAGCCCTGCAGTGTAGCCCTGAGGCTGTCATGGCAAAGTCATAGCCTTGAAATTAGAACTATGGCAGCACCTGGCTCATTGAAAGGATGCTCAGTGATGAGTGTAGCTTCAGTCAGCATCAGCAACACCTGTTGAGCTATTTTCAACACTGGTGGTTGTGAATATTCCACAGAAACCCGAGCTGGCTCGTGATTGGGCTTTTCTTCTTTATCATATTTTCTACAGTAACTCATTTGACTCCCATAAAACCGCCCAGGGTAGTAATAACCATAGTTAACATGTAGTGTTAACTATTCTACGGGTTTTATCAGCATTAACTCATTTGCTCCTTCTCAGAATTACTCTATCATGCTCATTTTATGGAGGAGCAAACTGAGTCACAGAGGAGTTAAGTAATTCACCAAAGGTCACATAGGCCACGAGTGGTGGAACTGGGATTTGAACTCAGGAAGGTTCAGCCAGGAAGCTACCTCCTCTTAGTCTTGTTGCTTCCTTGGACTCACTGCATGACCACGGAGAAGCAGCCTCAACTCTCTGAGCCTAAGTTTGCCCCTCTCTAAACTGGGGCAGCAATCCCAGCAGGGTGTGGGTCCCTCTGGGTCCTGAACTCCTTCCCCCAGCCCCTACCCTGACTTTTGTTTCCGGCAGCTTGTACAATAACTGCATCCGTGACGTGGGAGCGGAGAGCCTGGCACACGTGCTTCCAGACATGGTGTCCCTGCGGGTCCTGGAGTGAGTGTGGGAGCCTGGGCAGTGGGTGGCAGTGGTGCAGGGCTTGGGGTTGCCGGGGTCTCTCTCTGGCATCACAGGAAGGACTGGGTGAGGTCTGGTTGTTGAGAACATGGTGGTGGCCTTTGTCTGGGCCTGGATGGTTGAGGGCCAGACCCCACGATGGGTTTCTCTCCCCAGTGTCCAGTACAACAAGTTCACGGCCGCCGGGGCCCAGCAGCTCGCAGCCAGCCTGAGAAAGTGCCCTCACGTGGAGACACTGGCGTAAGTCTCTGCAGCCCCGGTGGGCGGTTCCTTGAGCCCTGAGCTCAGATCCTCACTGATGCACGACCTTGGGTGAGCGGCCACTTCACCCTGCGGCATCAGTTTCTTCGTCTGTAAAATGGGGGTGATGATGGTACAGGCCCCCAAGCAGTTTGGTGAGGTTTAAATTAGTCAAGATGTACAAAGCACTTAGAACAGTGTCTGGTACACAGAGTGCTGAATGTGTTAGGTCGAACAACATGAAATCGCTTACATAAGCCATTTTTGACCTACAAAATTGGCAATTTTATATGGCTCAAACTTATCGTGTTACCATGATGTCTAATGCCCAATGCTAGTACTTTATACTCTCTCAAAGCACTTTCATTTACATAATCACTCATTAACTTCTAAGAGGGATTTTACAGATGAGACAATAAGGTACAGAGAGGTTAACCAACCTTTTGGAGGTCACACAGCAAGTCAGCAGCAGAACCAAGTCTAAAGAAGGATCTTAGGGTTCCTGGGCCTCTGCTGTCCCCGTGACCCCATACTGGTCTGGTCCTGTCACGTCCCAGTCTGGGTGGGGGGAGAGATTTGGGGGCAGCTTCTGTCGGGGCTCCAGCCACAATCTCTCCCGCAACCCGGCCTCTGCGCTCCTTGCCCCCATCGCAGGATGTGTTCGCCCACCATCCCGTTTGGTGTCCAGGAGCACCTACAGCAGCTGGACTCCCGGATCAGCCTCACGTGATCCTGGCTGTGCCCGAGATAAGGTAACTGGTGTGGGCTTGGGAGGAGAGAGCCACAGGGGCCACCGGGCTCAGTGTCCCGGAAAGGCAGAATCCATAAACGTGGGCAGGGCAACAGGTGGGATCTGGGTGACCACCCTTGGACCGTGCACCATCTGGGGCCACTCCCTGTCTCCATAGGGCTTGGTGAAAGTGTCCTAAAGGCTTTGTGGTTGGGCTCTGAGGACCCTCCCTGGGGTCAGACTTGGAGACTAGGGCAAGGACAGGGCAGGGGGGCTGTCCACCTCCCACAGCCTTTTGGGGACTTCCAAGGCATCTGCGCGCATCTGTGCTGCTGTTTCAGCTTGTTGGCC
>CM053501.1:6031606-6148632 GCA_028627145.1 Eidolon dupreanum | reverse complement strand
CATTCAGCTCTAGCCCTGATGCCCAGGCCCCAAACTCTTCTCCTCTTTCCGGCAAGTGGGAGTCAGGGGTAGGGCGGGCCCAAGGGACTGAGACCCAGCTGCCTGGTTGGCAGTCCTAGCAGAGAGGTGGGTGCTTTCTGCCTTGGCCAAGCTGCAAAAGGCATCAGGCGTCATGACCCAGGTTTGGGCTTTAAATAGCTTGGGCATCACCCATCAGGGTGTCCCCACATTTGTGGACTTTGTGGAGTCTGTGGGGCTCCCATTTGTGTAGCCACAGGAGTGAGCACCCAGCCAACCTCCCTCCAACCTTGGCACCCACTGCACCGTCAGCCATGCAGGGTCTGTTGAGATGACAAAATGATGCCAGAGGCTATAATTACTCATAGTAATGATTTTAAGTGAGAGCTACTGTTTATTAAATGAGTTGATACATGTAAAGCACTTATCACAGTGCAAGAGCATAATAAGTGCTCAATAAATATTAGCAATGATTATTACTTAGTGTCAGACACCATGCTAAGCCCCTCCTACTCAAGAGGCACCAGAGCCTCATGTCAGCAGCACAGACTAGAGCTAGACCGCTTGGGCTCAATGCCCACCTCATCACTTATGCAAATTACTTCTCTGTGCCTCAGTCTCCCTATATGTAAAATGGGCACAATCACCGTACTGTCATTATCATGGAGTTACGGTTGAGTCAGTGAGCTTATACAGAGAACAGTTCAATCCATGTTAGTTGTCCTGATTACATTTGAATGTATTTCACTCATTTCTGCCTGGCATACTCTTCCCAGCTCTTCACGTGACCAACTTTTTCTCATCCTTCAGGACCCAGGTGAAAGGATAGCCCATGGGAAGGTGTACCAGGCCACTGTTAGACACAGACACCACTACCCCCGCCCCCACACTCTCCAACCTCGTCACTAAGTTTATCTTTTTCACTCCTATTTGTTGTATTGTCTGCTCTCGTCCCAAGATATGAGCACCAGGAGCGCAGGTAACTTGTCTCCTTTGTCCACTGCGGTGCCCTCTGCTCCCAGCAAGGTGCCAGCACACAGTAAGTGCCCAATAAACATTCGCAGAATGAACCGATAGCCTCGCCACAACTTTGCTTTATTCATTCCACAAAGATGGACTGAGCACACAGGGATGAACAAGACGCTCTGATAAGTCTTGTACTTTAGTAAAACATTTAAAGCCTCCAGGCACAGCTGTCGGGCACGGTCGGGCAGCGTGTGCACTGCACAGAGGGAGCGAAGGGGCCGCGACCCAGTCTGGGCTCCTTGCTGAGCCGAGGCCTGGTGTGGAGCTCTATCTGCCTGTTATTAACACAAAGCCGTGTTATGAGGTCGGTAAGTTACTGTCCCCATTTCCCAGATGTGACTTGCCTAAGGTCAAACCCGTATGAAGGAGGCAGTCAAGATGCAAACTCGCCTTCTGGCTTCTTTCGAGGGTCTCCCCGTGCTGGAACTGCTCCCTGAGCCTCACTTCCTGGATGGGAGAAGCAATGCTCACAGGAAGCGGGCATGTGACATCTGGAGTCACACTGGACATTGATGGCATGACTCTACATTTAGTGGATTTCAAGTCCATGCATCTTTTCAACTCCCACTTTCCTCTCAGGAGTCTCCCCAAATCTCCCTTCTCACACTTACCTTGGGCCTCCTGAATGTCTTCTATCCCCATTTCTTGACTCTTGCCAGACCTTTGTCCTGATTACATTTGAATGTATTTCAAATGTAATCCTTATCTGTAGGACGGAACTGTCTGTACCTGGTTTAACGTGGTGTGTGTGTGAAGGTGCTTTGAAAAGCAGTAGGTATCGGCAAAGTAGAGAGAATGACGCTATTTTCTTTTCATGAAACTTCAAGTGGACCCAGGTTCACTCATTGATTTGTTCCTTCCCTCCCTCCCTCATTTTTACTGGAGCCTACCATAAGCCCAGCCTGGGGGTACCACACCTCTGATTTCTCTGAAATTTGGGCCTGATTTCCAGCTCAGCCAGCAGGCCTTTGCCACCACACCCTAAAAGGCTGGCCCTGGCTTGTCAGGCTTGTAGAAGTCAGGAGGGAGAACGGTCCAGGCCAGCCAGCTTGGATACTCCCCAAAACGGCTGGACCTTCAACATGGGAGGCCCTGACTCTTCTTCTGCCTTTGGTCAACCTTCTGCTTAAGGATGCCTTTCCCCAATCTCTCTCAAAGGAAAAAAAAAAAAAAAAAAAAAGGCAGGGCCCCCAGGGGTGGGCCTGGAGGAGCACCTTTGTTATTAACACAAAGCCACGTTCTGTTGGAGTTGCATACATTTTTTTTAATTGAGAGGTCAGCCTCCTAAGTATTGCTTTTACAAGTTTATCGAAGTCAAGTATTCATACCACTCACATTTTCTAAAAATATTTCTGGCCAGAGGAGCAATGTGGCCCTTCCCCGGCACGATGGATCAGTTCTGGCAACCTGATGAACAAGCAGCTTGAAATGAGTAAGTCAAAACCCTACCCTCAGCCCCCAACACGGTCCTCACCTCTTCTCCTGAGCCACTCCCAGAAACAGTCGCTGCATCTAAGACCAGCCTGGTCCAAACCCAGCGGGCTCAGGGCTCCACGGGCATCAGCTGGATGTGAGTCTGTGGTGTGAAGTGTCCTCTTGAAGGTTAAGTGGGGGAAGCAGGTGCAATCGGGGGGTGAAAGCAGGGAGGCAGACTCCGGCTGGTTCCTGTAAACATCCATCGCAGCGGCAAAAGGTCAGAAGCCGAGGCAAGGCCATTTGTGTGAGCTGCAGGCGGGCGAGGTTTTCAGATGCCCCAGCCTTCTCCCTTTGGAGAGGCGGGCAAATGCACTCAGTCTCCACCTCTCCATCGCACTGTCCTGGGTCTGGACAGGAACCTCTCTGTTGGCACGGAGCTTTCGAGAGGAGCAGGCCTAACGAGAGGGAAAAAAGGGAATTACCAGCATGGAAGCACCGCCTGCCACTCATTCTAGGGGGATCTGGACCCCCCCCCCCGCCCGGCCCCAGGAGGCTTGGGGTGGGCCAGGGAAGTCTTCCTCTATCTCTCGAATTCAGGGAATTACCAGAAGCCCCCAACTCAGGTTGGCAGTGTTTTCTGACCATTTTTGTGAAAAACCAATGAATTTGCCTGATTTCTAAGGACCCTGGGCTGAAGAACTGGTGCGATCTGACATAAGAGAGGAAGGACTGTCCATTACTGGGGAGAACAGTCTGCTCAGGAGTCACCCAGGACCTGCTGGCTGACTGAGCTCCAGGTGGCTGAGTGAGCTCTGGGTCGTGGGCAGGGCTTGGCAGCAGCTCCCACGTTGCAGCCTATAGGAAGGCTGTGGCCACAGCCAAGCTGCTCAGCAGCCCCACTTCGCTTGTCCTTCTGGGATACGACATCGTCCTCCACCTGGCTCCTCCTCGAAGGTCTCTATTCCCTGTTCCCTTCTCTCTGTGTCCAGCTTGGTGCCAGGGTGTCTGCAGCATCTCACACTACCGTGCCCAACCCCCTGCCCCAGTTCTGAGTCTCATCTTTGCCAGCTCAGCCTATTCCTTCTGCAAATGTCATCAAGCACCACATAAAATTTCTGTTAAACACCCAACACGTATTGTGCGTCAGGGTGCTTTCAACATTTGGGGCAGGAAGATTCTCCGACGGGGTGGGGTGGGCTGTTCTGGGCACTGCAGGATGTTTAGCAGCTTCCCTGGTCCTTGACCAATAAATGCCAGTAGCACTCACAGGTGTGTTGACTAAAAATGCCCCCTTGCCCCATTTCCAAGGACCATCCAAGAGGGCAGAATTGCTTCCACTGAGAACCATACATCTCCTGCAGGTGGAAGCTGCCTGTAGTTCCTGTGATCACTTCCCCAAAAAACAATTTGCATTTGAATCTTTGTCCCAGGGTCTGCTCCTGGGAGAGTACACCTGAGATGGAGCCTTACACAGGTGATTTCATTCAACCCTCCTAACAACCCCAGGAGTTATATACTATTAATGATTCCATTTTACAGGTGGAGACACTAAGAGAGTAAATGACTTGTCTAAGGATGCCAACCTCTCCAGGTCTTTGTCCTACTGGAGATCTCAAAGACTACAAAATCTCAAACCTCCCATGTGCCAGGGCCTGAGCTGGGTGCCAGGGACCCTGTGAGGGGCACAGCTCCTGCCTTTGACACACAGTCTAGTGAGAAATTTCAGCCCAAGGTAATGCGCCTGACAATAGGAGGAAGCATGGGATGGATGGAGCTCAGTCTGGGGAAGGCTGTGTACAAAAGGTGCACCAGGTGGAGGGCATGCAGGGGACCAGGGCACAGCAGGACCTGGAACCTCCCATAGTTTGGCACTAGGTAGGAGGGGATAGACAGCAGGGAGATGAGGCTGGACAGGTTAGCAAAGGCCAAATCGTTCAAGTATCTTGTGACCTTTGCCAGATTCCTCTCCTGGAGGCCAGCTGGGATCATGTCCTTCCAATGCTCAGAGACATTCCCCGCTTCACAATGACACAGGTAAGCCCTCATGTCCTCAGGCCCCATCCCACCTTCCCACTGGACCTGGCAGGCAGGAGGGGAAACCGGGGCCACAGCCAGAGCATTGGTGAGCTCAGTGCCCTCGAGAGGGTTCCCCTCCCAGGCCGCCAGGAGTCTCCTTCTGCTCACCTCCCTTCTCTTAGGAACCTCTGGGGTTCCTGTGTGTGTGTGTGTGAGGGGGGCAGTCAGCAGTGGTGCTGAGAACCCTGAGGTCTGTGAACTTGGGGCTCAGGGCAGCCATCTCCGAGGCAGGGGACCCTAATTGAGCCCATTCGACTTGTGGGGACAGGGTGTTAGAGAACACAGAATCGCTCCGTGGAACGGGGACTCGCTCCCTTCCCAGTTCTTGTGACCACAAAGAGCACTGAGTCCCCGACACTGTCAGTCTGGCTGGAGCGCCTCTCACGAGTGCTAATCTCTGTCTGAACAGGCTCAGGGCCTGGAAGGCGCTGGCTCCGGCTGGAATTCACAAGCTCTTCCGTTTTCAGGGTGGTTATCTGCAGTCACCTTCTATTTGTGGCAAGTGATGCCAGTTTTCCACATTTGCTAGTAATATGAAGCTCCTCTCTTTCCAGAACATTACTTTCACTTTAAAAATTTAGAGACAGTTTAAAGAAAACAAGTACATAAATAATAGTTCAGGCAGTAGGACCATAGAGCAAATATTTTTGACAGTGTCATGTGAGATTTGGGAGACCTTGAGCCAAGTTGGTCCTGCTCGCTCCACAGAGGATGAAGGGGCCCAGAGAGGGTGGTGACGTGCTCGAGGTCACATAGCAAGTTTAAGATAGAGATGTGATCCCAGGTCTCTGAGTGAAGTCCTGGAGCCTCTCATCTGTGCCACCCACTGGTGGCTGTTAAAGATCAGTCTCCTTGTTCCTTTGACTTGCAAGTCTGGCCTCACAGTAAACCCCAGAATGAGAATAGCTGACGTCATCAATTAAGCACTTTATGCTCACCTTATACTATCTGCTTTAGAGTCTTAGCTCATTTATTTCTCAAAACAAACTTAGGAGGTGGGGCCAAGGAGAACCATCATTCCTGAACTTCAGATGGGGCTCAAAGAGGTTAAGTAAATTGTACAAGGCCACACAGAAAGAAGGGACAGAGCCAGGATTTGAACCTCTGTGGTCTGACCCCAACGTCTTAATTCCTCTCAGCATCTTAGGTTCATCTCTGTCCTCCAAAGCATCAAGAGCCCCAGCTGAAAACATCCTGGGGCTGCAGCTTATAGAATCCAAGGCAGTGGGTTCTCCAACCTTCTAACATCATTAGAACACGAGACAATTCATTAGCCATTGGCTTTTTTTCTTTCTGAAACTGCAAACTTTCATTCCAGGCCACACCCCAGAGCTGGTCAGAAGGAGTGGCTCTCTGACTGGCTTCCGTCATTAGAATTGACAGTTGAGCACTTGATGCATTTTTAAGCAGCAATGTCCCAGCTTGCTACCTCTGCAGAGAAGCTGCCTAGTTTGGAGCTGGGCGTTAAGTGAGAAAATGGTCCTTATGGGCATGATGCTGAAAGGGGATTCTTTTGTGCAGTTCAGCTGTCCCACTGTCCTCCTCCTCTGGGGTGGCCCGGGCGAGGTCTGGAGCTGGCCTGTCTCGGGTAATGCTGGCTCTGCCCCTTCCTAGCTGTGTGACCTCAGGCAAGTCGCCTAATCTCTCTGTTTGCTCATCTGAAAGGAAGACAACGAATGCCTATCTCAGTGGGCTGTTTGTTGTGAGGATTACATGAAATTGTGGGGGTGGAATGCCTGCCATACCTCGCACACATGAGGCATCACTACCTGCTGGCTCTTCTCCTTGTCCTCGCCTGTTCTCAGTCAGAAGACACCAGGCAGGGCGACCTGCTCAACGCTGGGGGCCTTCTGAGAGGAGCAGCCCTTTTCCTCCTCCAAATGCCTGGCCTGCTGGAACCATTACTCGTTCCTCTTCGTCCACATATCAAACAACCAATTAAAGTGGCTCAGTCACCACAGTCGTCACCCCGACATGACTTGCCCAGTGTCTCCACTGTCTTCTCCACGACGGGCTGTGCAGCAGGAGCCTCTGCCCTGTCTAGTTGACGAGTGCCTGCCCGGAAGGGGAGAGGAGAGGAGAAGCTTCCTGTCTGCCTGGGTCCATGTCCCTGACGGAAGCCGGCATCCTAGAGACACAAGGACCAGTTTCTCAAAAGGGGATTCTGGTTTAGGAGTCAGCTGTCGACGCTCATCAGTCGTGGGTTTTGTGAAGATTTTTGGTCCGGAGCGCGTCTCCAGTCAGTCGGTGCCCAAGACTCGGTGAGGCTCAGAGGGCAGCATTTGCCCAGCGCCCTCATGAGTCCTGCCACATCCAGGAACCACGTGCACTGCTCTTTATTTAGCATTTTCAACCAACACGCCTTTTTATAACTCCAAAATTTTAAAAAGAACCTTTCTTTTGTCACTATCATGAACAAAAAGTTGTATACTTTGTCATAAACAAGACTAAAAATGCTAAAAATAAACACGATGGAAATGAAACTATAAATTTCAGCGAGATGCCCCTGGCCTGCAAAGCTGAGCCTGGGCTTGGTTTCTCTGATCAAAGGGAAAAGTGGCAAGTGCCACAAAGATGGCAGACAGCTGACATCTGGGTGGCACTCTGCCTCAGTGTACCCACTGCCTCCCAGGATGCCTATGACGCAGGACCTCACTGGGGAAGCACTGGGAGTATGGCTGAGTGGCCCGACTCAACCACCTCATAGCTGGGCATCTGGGTGAGTCACTGAACCTCCCCAAGCCTCAGTGTCTCGCCCTGCATAATGGAGCTAATGAATCCAATTACCTGCTTTATTGGGTGACCTCAGGGGAAGCTATGGAAAAGTGGGGGAGGTAGTTATTTTCAACCACCCCACTAAGTCTCCTGCCAGGAAGGAATCCCAGGAATGAAGTCTTCCCATTCTGGAGGTGACTGGAAGTAGAACCAACTCCCAGCCACCCTCAGGCTCAGGGCAGGCAGAGGGTGAGGGCTATGGGGGCACCAGTCATCATCCCCAGGCTGCTTCAGAGGCTGCCCACACAGACACACCCTTCTTGGTGACTGGCCCTCAAGAACAGCAAGAGAGTCAAGGAAATGGGAAGGCCTCCTGGGCTAAGTCTGAGTCTAACACATGATCAAAACCAGCAGCATCATTAAGAACTGACTACATACCCGTCCTTCACCATCTCATCCACTGTGCACAAGGCTTTCAGTGGATACTATTATCCTAGGGAGATGAACTCACTTGTTCAAGGTGTTGGCAGAGCTGAGATTTAAAACCAGTCTGATTGCAAAGCCTCTATGCCACAATTTTAGGGGTACAAGACCACGTCACACGCAGCGAGTAAGCTATTTGCTTTTTGGTTCTAGGTCAGTCCTTATGATTACTTCCAGGAGAAAGTTCCACTTTGGAGCTGGGGTATCTTTATCTGTCTTTTTAATGAAGAGCAGGCCAGAGGCCCAGCGCCTTTAGTTGGGTTTAGCATTTGGCCAGAAGCTAATGACTTTGGCACTTACTGTTCTTATCCGTACCTGGTGATGCTGGTTTTCAGTGACATAAACATTCTTTAAAGAAATAGTAACTTTACAGTGGAAAGAACTGACAGACACCACCTAAGCCAAGTGATCAAAGTTAACATCACCAGTAATGGGACAGATAGGTATCATATGTCTTCCGATACGATGCACTCAGAAAACATGCATTCACTTCTCTGTGGTCTTCCTGCCAAAAATGCATCATCTGAATCTAATCTCAGGAGTATGCATCAGATAAACCCAAATTGAAAGACACTCCACAAAATACCAGACTTTTACTCTTTAAAAATGTCAATGTCATGAAAGATACAAACAGACTAAGGAGCTGGTCCAGACTGAAAGAGGCACAAGAGACATGACAATTAATGCAAAGAGCGATCTGGGATTGGATCCTGGACCTCATCCCCCTCCCCCTTTTTATTGTGAAAGGACAACTGATGAAACTGAATAAAGGAAATGATCAGATTGGTCCTACGATTGTTATGAGTGTTAAATTTGATGATTTTGACAATTATATTGTGGTTATGTGACTGTCCTTGTTCTGAGGAAATAAATTGAAATATTTAGGAGTAAAGAAACATGAAGTCTGCAATCTGTTTTCAAATGATTCAGAAAAAGAACTACACATGTGTGTATATATATATAGGTTCATACACACAACAGAGTAAACATGTGTCGCATCCACGAGAAAACGTAGCAAAATGTTCATCGGTGCAATTGGTGAATTGGGGTGAAGGGTATACGGGAATATGCCTCTTATAACCTTTGTCTAACTGTAAATTTCCAAATAATTTTATTGAAAAAAACAAAAAACACTCAGGAAAAAGGGGCGAGAGTGCATGAGGCAGGCCTGGCAGAGCCAGGAGTGGTATTCCAAGGGTAAGGGTCGGAGCCCCTCCCTGGAGGCCCCTGGACCCCCAGCACTGGGTAGGAAGCTCAGCTGTCTTACTCTGGCCCCTCACTCCCCGTTTCTGGGCCTCAGTTTCTTTATTTGTGAGATGGGGATAATGATGTCTGTTCCGTGTATTGTGATTTTGGTTTCCCAAAAGCAAACTAAACTTACAGAAGTCCCAGGGGGAAAAGTCAGCAGATAAAGCAGGAAGATGAAGGTCAAGTTGAGAGAAGCCCTTAATTTCTTATCTCCATAAAACAGACACAAGGGCCGTGAGGGTGTCCCTTGGACAAGGTCTCCAGTTTGCGCTAAAGGAGTGCGACCTCTGACATCTCAGCTATCTTGAATCACATAGTGGGGTCTTCCCCTGTCCAAAGGGGCAGCCAGCACGAATGCACCCTGTGGACGGCGCCCTTCCGGGTTAGCTTTATGTCAGGACAGAGCTGGAAAGTCAGCAGGTCTGGGGATGCACATGCCTACCCCCCATCATCACTGCCTGTCTTCCCACCTGGTTTCCCCCATCCACCCAGACCCCTGCCTGGAGCTCCACCAGCTGCCTGGGGCATCTCCCAGGACCTGAATCTATCACGCCTGTGTCCCCAAGGAAGGTTTGAGCAGAGCAGCGATATGTCCAGCCTGTGTGTTCCACAGACGGCACAGACCACAGATGGCACAGAGGGAGCAGGGCAGGTAGATCAGGAAGGAGCAGCTGCAGCACCCAGTCGGGAGACTGAAGCCTGGGAAACCTTGTAGTAAGTAGACTGCTGGGTCTAGTTCCCCGTAGCTCCAGGTCTGAGCTCCACCAGGCCACACTGACTCTGGCAGTTGCATTCCCCAGTCTCTCCATTTCCAGCACAGTGAGGCTCCTCTCCACAGCCCTCCCTCTGTGCCAAGAGAGGGCTGGCAGGCACCAGTGGCTTTCATCAGGAACCAGGACAAATCAATCCGGCTGAGCTGCTTCCGCATCAGAACTGCTGGGACCTGCAGACTCTCACCGGCTCCCTGGCCGGCGCAGTGGCCCTCTCTCCTGGGAGCTCCTGACTCCCCACCCCCTGCTCCTGGGTAACGATTAATGCTCTAGAACACCTCTCTCCAGCACTCCAGATCTGGTGGCCTTTGGAGGCACAGGGCTGAGGGAAAGGTCTCCCGAGGGTCCTGGGCCTGGAAGGCAGAGTGGGAAGGCTGTCTCGGTAGTCCAGACCTGCACCCACCCAGCACTCATTCAGCCAGTTCTCTTTTGCTCATCGCGAGACATAAATATTCTCACATGGGTGTACGTGCAGGTGTAGGCATTGCAAGGGCCCGAGTGTACACATTTTCCATTATACCTGACTGTTAACAATAATAGTGGTTAATTTTAATATTTACTATATGCAGGACAGTCTAAAGGCTTTACATATATCTCATTTAATCCTCACAAGGAGGTAGATTTTCATTATCCCCGCTTTCTAGAGAGGAATTTGACACACAGGGAGGTATGCCGCATGTCCAAGGACACAGCTAGGACTGGGTAGCTGAATCTGAGGTCCTCTACCTTAACACTGCCTCCTTAATTGGTGCTCAACAAGTGTTACGTGTGGGTACACACATAGGAGGGAAAAAAAGGGAGCAAAAGTGAGTGCATCTTTTCATCTTGAGATCCACCTGCATCCCCACTGCTTGGCATGTCCCTCACCCGTAGTCAGTGCTTCCTAGATTGGCTTGTGTGTGACACGAGATTGTGTCCACGTGAGAATAAGCAAGAGAGAACAAGATTTGACCACTGGTGTTCCTCTGCTTATGGAAAGGGGTCTGGAGATGGGGAGTGGTCATATCATCTTTAATCTTTCCCAAAGGCTTTTCCTTCTGCCAGCAACCCCTCTCCCACCCAAGTCTGGGCTTCTCAGGTCCTCGGAGCTAAGGCCACCTTGGCTTGGCTTGGGGAATGAGGAAGAAGGAATGCTGTGTGTGGCTTCTACCATTTCTCTGGGCATGAGTACTTCCCACAGGGTCGGGCCTCCCCACCTCCTAGGGTCTGGCCCTGTCACTTTGAAAGCTTTGCAGGGGTGTCCCTGAGACATACTTCCTCTGTTTCTGCTCAGACAGTGTTTGCTGCAAAGTATGTCAAAGCATTTGGGCTTCAGTTTTTGGTTCAGAGTATGCCAATGTTTTCACTTGGAAGGGGAAGTGTTTCTGTTGATATGGTAAAGAGATAAAATAAGACATTCTTCATCAAGTTACACTGTCTGAAAGTCAAGCATTTGGCTTGGGAGCAAGGATTCATCTTGGGATCCCCAGGGCTTAGCACTGGGCTTGGCAGAACAGCAGCCAGGGCTAATGTTTGTTGAATGACTGAATGAGTGAATATGCAAACAGCCTAGAAGCAGGTGCGGTAGGTGATCAATATCAGTACAGGTTTTGAATGGCTCTCACAGGCTCTACCTTCAAAAGGTGTTCTCCTTCTGTTTGTGTTTCTCAATCTTCACTAATCTTGGCTCATCCAAGCCTGTCACCTCTGGCCCAAGCCACTGAACAGCTCCTAACTGGCTTCCCTATGTCAATATTTGCCCCTATAGCCCATTCTGCCCACAACTGCCAAAGCTATCTTTGTAAAGTGTGAACTGGAATTGTGTCATTCCCTGCCTAAAACCTTCTGCTCATGGCTGTGGCCTCCAGATCCCACACAGTCGGGCCCCCATTCACCCCAATGACACCTCCTGGAGCCACTCTCCAGCCATGCTGGCCTCCTTTCAGCTGCCAGAAGAACCATCTCCCACCCAATGGCCTTGGCACTGGAGGTTCCCTTTGCCTGGATTGTTATTCTCCAGGTCTTTGTGTCTGGCTACTTCCATCAGTTTAAGGCTCAGCTCAAATGTGTCATCTCAGAGGGGCCTTCTCTGATCCCCCAATCTGCAGCAGCCTATCTCTATTCTTTTGTGTTACTCACTCACTAGATATTGAGCACCTACTAGATACCAAGCATTATTCTAAGTGCTGAGGAAACAGCAGGGAACACAATAGGAGATGCCTGTGTCCTTCTTACCTGCCTTCATAGCCCTCAAAAGAATCTGATTATCTTGTTTGGGAGCCTGCTTGTCTTTCTCACCAAGTAAGTGCCAGGAGGGCTGAGGCTAAGTCCGTCTTGTTCTCTGTGTTCCCCATCAGGCACAGTAGGTACTCAGTAAACATTTGTTCAATAAAAGAACCAATGGATGGATGGTAGGCAGATTGGGTAGGGATGCAGAGCAGCTCAGCTGAAGCTTTCTTCAAAATCTCACTGCTAACCCATCAAGGGAGCCCGTGGCCCACAGCACGACTGGCAGTAGATCCAGCCCCACCCTGTATCACCCTGTATGGTCATCTTGGCTCAGACAGGCAACAGGGGAGAGGTGTTACTTCAGCCTCCCTGGAGTCAGAGGCATTAGTGTCTGTTTTCCAAAAGAAGCCCTTGCCCACGGCCTCAGTATCCCCATCCACTGCCACTCATCCACGGATACTCCAGCACTGGCCGGCTGACGGGCTCCAGCCAAGGAGTTCCTGCATGCCCCGTGAACCCTCACCATACCCAACATCTGCCTCTAGTCCAGCTGCCTCTCTTCCTTGCTATGTGACTTTGGCCAAGTCTTTCTCCTTTCTGGATCTTCATTTCCCTTCCACCAACACACAAGGTGGGGCTGCACACAGCTTCCTGGTCACAATCCAGAGGAAAGACTTTAACATTTCAGTGCAGTGATCCTGCGGTTCCTTCTCCTGCTGGCCCAAGAGCCTCCTGAGGCCTTGCAAACACTGCAGGCAAAGCCAGCCCAAGCACCAATCCCCAGCTTGCCTGCTCAATGAAGGCAGCCTGTGAAACTGGCAGCCCCTGCAGATTTGAGCTGCAGAATTGCTGAGCTGGGGCACCCTGAAACCTCATTCCAAAAAAGCAAACCCAAGGCCAAGGGTAGTTAAAGGTTCTTTGTTGAATTCTCTCACAGCCAGGAGCCTTGCTCTGAGTCCCCATCCAATTCCCCAAGGGGTCACAGGACAAAAGCAATCAGTGCCTGTCTTCCTATCTTTTCTGACACTCCAAGTTTTTATCTTTCCAGGACTCGTGAGGATCCCCCCTCATGCGCACACACACACAAACCAAGGTCATCATCATGCCAGGCTGAGGATGGGAGGAGGAGCTGACAGCTCTGCCTCAAATGGATATGGGTGCAAAGGCTTTTTTCACAAGCTGTAGCAGTTAGTACGCCGGCTAACCGAAACGCCACCTTAGGCCCTGCCTCCCTTCTCTTCTTCAACAGCTGTCACCTTCATTAGGGGAAGCTTTCCAACTCCAACTAAAGACCTAAGAGGAGCCCAGCCATTCCTGGCACCCAAACAGACCTGGAGGAGGTAGACGCAGCAATCAGAAGGCTGGGGGAGGGGTGTGTGTTTGGCTTGGAGATGCCTCTCTCGTCCCCACCAGGGCCCCAACCCGCCCTCATTCCACACAGAGAGGGCACTTACAGGCCTTGGAGGCCAGAGAGGGCCTCGTCCTGGAGGTCCCATCCCTGGCCAGACGATGCCCTCAACCAGCAGCGGCGGCATGATCTGGGCTCCTGGTCCTGGCGGAGGGTTGCGGGTCGCGGGAGGAGTGGGGGACCGGAGCCAAGCCTACTCCAAGTAACCATCAAAGACGTCGAGCTCTGAATCGGCATCGTAGAGTCCCGAGCCGGGATCGGAGAGCACGCCGAGGTCCACGAGCGCTTGGTCCATGTCTTCCGGCAGGAAGACGAGGCCCACGTTGAGGACGATGTACTCCATGAGAAAGGCGTAGTACAGGATCAGCACATTGACAAAGAACAGGCCCACGTAGAACATAGAGGGCAGCAGCGGCGGCGGCACGTTGGGGACCAGGGGGCCCAGCGCGTCCAGGTGGGCCGCGACCCGGGCGCCGGGCATGCAGGGGACCGCAAGGACAGCAGCGGCCCGGCGATCTCAGCGAGCTCAGCCGCTGTGGTGCCTGGGCGGCCGGCGAAGGGGCAGCTCAGCCATCCAGGGGCGCCCTGGGGCTCGACCAAGGCAGCGCCCCCAGCAGTGCCCCCCGGGAATGTGCGGCGGCCGCTGCGGCCGCGCCCTGGCTCCCAAACCGTGACTGGCGGGGTCACCGCACCCTCAGATGTTCCCACACAGCCCTCTCGATCAGCCCGGCTGCCAGGCGGGCCCCTTGAAGTGGCTGGTGTCTCCCTGGCTTCTCCGAGGTGACCTGCTTGCAATCACGGGCCCTCGCAGAGCCGGCGGGGACCCCGCCGCGGCTCAGCGTCGAGGGCCAGTCCCGGCGGCGATCTCTCTAGCTCAGCCGGGTAGTCCTTCGAGCCCCCTTCGCGCCCCCGCAGGCCCAGCGCCCATGTCTGCGGCCGCCGCTTCTCCCTGCTGGTCGCGTTCCGAACTCCGCCTCCGGAACGACCCCGCGCTCATTGGTCGACCGCCCCCTGCCCGCGCTCATTGGCCGGCTCAACGCCCGCGCTCATTGGCCCGAACAGTACGGGGGCGGGTACCTATTAGCTCTGCGCCTGGGGTTCAGACCTCTGAGTTGCTTTCCTGGTTCCGGACTCGGCCGTGGTCTCAAATCCAGTTCACTCAACACAGTTCAATTCTAGACATATCCTAAAGCGACAAAAGTTGGAGGAAACCGCATCTTCCTCCGCACCTTGTTGGACTTGAGTATGGCCTCTTTGGGACTCAGTTTACCAGTTGAAAAAGGAGGCGGGATAGGGAAGGGGTGGTGACCTTTAATAGTGAAAATCTTTCCCAAAGTGCCAATTTTTCATGATAGGGATGATCAATTAGTGCCCCCTTCCTTTCCAAATTCTGGCTGCTGGAAGCTCTGCCCATGGCGGGAAGGCGGGGAGGTAGGCAAGTGCCCCTTCACTAGGGACACCCGAGTAAAGAGACTCAAAGACAGGTCAAACCTTCAGCTAGTAGGGTCGCTTCTTGTTTCTTTGTACTTTGTAAACCATGTTTGAAAACAATAATACACGTGGTTAAACATTCAAGAAATACACAGAAAAGCGAATCTCTCTTCCATTCGCTGATTTTCCTCTCATGGTCAACCTCGTATATCCTTTGGAGACTGCTTTCTCACAACGCCTTCTAAAGCAGTGCGACAAATCTTTTAATCTCAGGCCACACTGAGCTGCTGGGTGCTTTACATGTGTTGCTTAGTTGAAGCCAGATGGGACACAGTAGTATGTTACCCATTTTTACAGATGAGGAAACCGAGAAATGGAGGGACCCTGGAAGATACTGGGCCTGCCAGTGTTTGGGGGCCAGAACCTGCCCTCTTGTCTCTATGATGATTTCTTGCCTTTTAGACAAATTACAGAGCAAACCATTAACCTTCTACTACCTCATTTCTTAAACCGCACAAGGTGAAACAAACCTTCATTTATTCATTCACTCTGTCGATATTTGTTGAAAAGCTATTATGCACCAAGCCTTGTGCTAGGCATTGGGGAGAATGTCGGCCCCGACCCAATTCTGTCCTGAGCACAGTAGATGGGACACAGTAGGTCTTAGATAACTATGAGGTATAGAAATAAGTAAATGAATGAATGATGAACAGAGTCATCTTACCTCTGCAGAGCTTCCCATGCCTTATCCAGGCGAGAAATTTAGCTACATTTTCTTCTTGGCTCACTTAGGAAGTTGAGTGTTTCCTTTTTTTTTTTTTTTTTAGTGTGGTAGTTTGGGAAATGGCATGGATTTGAGGTGAAGACCAGAGAAATCCTCTGAAAGTACAGGACTTTTAGTTTTGATACACTGTTACTTGAAGGCCTTTTAGTATGTATTTTTTAATTGGAATGGGAAACGAAAAAGTCTGTGAGGACAACAAACAAGGCCATTACCGATTTGATTCAGTTTATTGGGAGATAAAAATAATGGTGCCTGGGTTTGAACTCTAGTTCTGCCACTTACTAGCTGCATGCTCTTGGGCAAGTCAACCACCTCTGTGATTTAGTTTCCTTGACGGTAGAATGGAGATTATAATAGAAACCAACTTATAGTATTGTTAGAATTAAACAACTATATAGATGTAAGCGCTTAGGAGAGTGGCATTTTGTATACTCTATGCAATGGCTACTGTTGTTCTTATCATAAAGCTAATAATTGTTAATATTGCAGTTACTTTTATTCCCCGACATCATCAATTTCCTTCTCAGCTCTGCACGTTAATTTTCACATTCCCGCCCACCCAAAAGATACTGCGGACTCTCCTCCTCTCGCTCCGCCTTTTCTCAAAGGCCGCAGGCTCGCAGCTGAGCGATGCACGCCGGGTCTTGTAGTTGGTTCGCAGAGTCCTGTCGGCCAAGGCCTCGCAGGTGAACTGCATTTCCCAGCGTTCCTTGTGGCAGCGGCCGTAAAGCGCGACGGTCGAACGGCCGGTTCCGGCTGAATGTCAGTGCAGGGCTGTGGGCCGGGGAGGAAGGTGGTTGGCGGTCTCTTCACCACCTCCGCGGCTTGCGTTGCCGCCGCGGGCTCCCGGCCGCTCGGCCGCTGGGGCATGAGACCGTGAGGCGAGCAACCGGCCGGAGCCGCCAACATGTTTGGCCGCTCGCGGAGCTGGGTGGGCGGGGGCCATGGCAAGTCTTCCCGCAACATCCACTCCTTGGACCACCTCAAGTGAGTGTGTTGGGGGCGGAGGTGGGAGGCCGCGGGGCTGGACACGGGGATCGGGGAGCATAGCCCTGGGCTTGGGGTCCTGGGGCATGTGAGAGCGGTGGTGGAGGGCGGAGAGAGGCGCCCGGGAAAGGCTGTACGGTGGTTAAGAGGGAGGGCTCTGGAGTCAGGGCGCCTGGGTTCGAACTCTGATACCGTCACTCCTCGCTGTGTGACCTTGGACAAGTCGCTTAGCTTCTCAGCGTCTCGGTATCCCCATCTATAAAGGAAGGGCGTGAGATTTTAGCTTACAGACGCAGATTTTGTTCTTGTTGGGGCAGATCGTGGGCACCAAGTTTTCCGGGGTCGTACTTCTTAGTCTGCACAGCTGGGGGGTCGAGGATCAGAGGTCTGGATCCAGGAGTCGGACAGATCTGGATTCGAATCTATGTGTGAATTTAGGCCTCAGGTTCCTCAGTTGTAAAACGTATTGTGACAGCACCCGCTTTGTACGATTGTCTTGAGGGTTGGATGAGAGACTGCATGTAAACCTGGAAGCGCATACAGGTGCTCAATGAAGGGCAATAATTTAAAACAATTTTCTTGAGTCTAGCGAGGAACTGTCAGAACTAGAGTTCTGGGGGGAGGACAGGTGCAAACAGGGTCCAGGTAAGGAGGTGGAGTACACAGAGTAGCTTTGCAGTCAGACCTGTATTCAAATCCTGATTCCACCACTTAATGGCTGTGTGACCTTGGACAAATTACTTCACCTCTCTGAGCCTCTAGTACCCCATCTGCAAGTGGGGATGGTGAAACGTTGTGCAAGGATTCAGTTGTGTCATGCACAGAATGAGATTGACCCAGTGTCTGTTACACAGTAGGTGGCCGATAGTGGTAGCTGTGTTTATCAGTTAGGCAAGGCCTTCCCAGACCTCCCACCTAAAGTGCTTCCCCCACACCATCAATGCATCTCTACTATCTGCAGTTATCCTGTTTGTTTTTACCACTTTTCTGTCGGCTACTAGACTAGTTCTTTAAGGAGAGCAGAGACTGCTTGCTTTGTTCAGAGTTGTATTCCTAGCATCTAGCTCTGTGCCTGGCACATAGTAGGAGCTCAATAAATACTTAAAAAATGAATGAACTGGGGAGAGCTGCAGAACATAGAGGCTGAGCCTAGGATTTTTTTCCGGCGGGGGAGGGGGCTATGGGAAATAGAGATCTTTGAGGAGGGAATAACTTCAGGGTGGGAAATCTAGCCGAGGGTGGGGGAAGTTGGGTGGAGGAGGAGGCAAACCTTTGATGGTAAGAAATAGGCTGGTTTCCAGAGGGTTCTCCCAAGATTACTGCTGGGAAAGAAGAAGGATCTAGGGGGGAGATGGGGAACAGTAGGAGGGAGACAGGGGTCCCATGTGGAAAAGATTGGTGGGAAGGAAATTATTTGGGGGCTTCTCATTTGGCCAGGGGTGGGGGTGCTGTGATTCTCAGCTATGACCTTTCTAGCATGGAGCATGCATTTAATGTCTGGATCTCAGAGAGGCGGGGGGGGCAGGAAGGCAGATCCAGGGTGAGAGATAGTTTTAGGGAGTGGTGATGTGAGAAGACATGGGGAGGAGAGAGGCCCAGGACAAGGAGGGGGTGTGTGTAGGGAAGCAGTAATCTTAAAAGGAAGGGCAGCTGGACGGGAAAGGGAAGGGCTTAAGGATTTCAGGAATGTAGAGAGTGGGTGGATGTGGCTGAGAAGGGAAGGGGGGTTGGGCTTCCTGCCAGCACCCAGGTACCTGCAGGCTCTCACCTAACTGCCTGGCTCTAACCCTTTTAAATTATTTTAATATTTATTGAATGCATTTTCTGTGCCAGGTACTTGCCAAGGACTTCTTCCTGTGTGTTGTTTTTCCTCTAGTCCTCACGAGTCTATGAGTTATAGGAACTATTATTGTTTCCATTTTATTAAAGTGGAAACTAAGGTTCAAAGAGGTTAAATACTTGCTCCCAAATGAAAACAACTGAAGAATGTCAAAGCCAGGATTTGACTTGGGTACTTGTACTCATTACACTGTCTTTTTGAATGAAACTTCCTTGTAAGTCGATTTGGGAGACTTTCAACTGGGTTGAGTCTCACTGCCCAATGGGATATCTTCACTCTCCTGCCAGCCAGGGAATGGTAAAGGTTCTCATGTTCCTTTGAAGTATCCTGGGAACTGCCTAGATAATTGTTTAGGTCGCATGGCCATCGGGCCCTTTTTGGAAACCTGAGCTACTTGCCCTGGATCAGGCAGATCAGCTTAATCCATATTACAGCCTGAATAACCTAGCGATTTGTGTACTGGTGTGGAGCTTAGTAGATCCCAAGGGGACTTGGAAAAGAGTGCTATAAACAGCCAGTGCCCACCCCAACACTGATGATGGTTTCCATTTGGCTTTGCTAGTAAACATCTTGGGTTTGGGGTACAGAATAGCTCATTCCCTGAAGGATTTCGCAGGCTGATGGGAGAGAGCCATAGCACCAGTGACTGCACTGCATGGCAGGTGCTTGGGACCGCTGTAGGCACAGGGTTCTGTGGGAACCTTTTTGGAAGCTTTCTGGAGGAGGCAGCACCAGAGTGGAGTCTTCAAGGATGAGCAGGAACCACCGTGTGGGACAGCAGGCTGTGTGTGGGGGGGAGAGGGGACCTTAGGATTTGTGGGGTTCAAGGTGAGACTGGTAGTTGTGGGAAACGAGGCTGGAGGTGGAATGAGGCTTGGGGTTCATCTGACACGTGAGGCAACCAAGCATCCTGGTGTGCCTGGGACTGAGGGGTTTCCCAATGCATGGGACTTTAAGTATTAAAACTGGGAAAGTCCTGAGGATGTGGTACAAATTGGTCTGCCTACCAATGACAGGTGACAGTTTCTAATGCACTCTTGCCCTGACCTAAGAGAAATTAAGATATGTAAAATAAAATATTAATATGTGTAAAAGAATTTAGAATTGACATTTTTTAAGGGCACACAAAGCATCTGTGAATGCCCTCCCCCTTTTTTAATGAACTTAATTTTTAAGAACAGTTTGAGATTTACAGAGAACTGAGATAGTCTGGAGAGCTAGAAACCAGAGTGGAGTCTTTTTTAACCACGTTATTCTACATAATATTCCCAGCTTTCAGACTAGAAAGGAATTTTCCTGTGAGTGTTTTACTTCTGCTAAACAATGGAAAACTTTGTGCCTGTAGTCTTTGTCTACTAAATCGAGTTCATGATTTAGTTGAGGCAGATTGAAATACTAAGAGGTTATTTGCTACACGTCATGGGTGGTTTATTGCCCAGACTAGTGGTGACGCTGTGACATTGACAAACAAATGCATACCGCTGAGCAGAACCTTTACTGAGAGTTAAGGGATTGCTACCGAAACATCACCGGAACCAGGAACTGTGAGTCCACAACTGATGAAACTTTTTTGTTCTTGTGTCGTGATTGCCATAATTCCCATCACCTTTTTGTATGGCTTAAGATTCTTGGGTGCAAGTGACAGAAACCCAGATAGAATTGCCTTAAGCCCAAATGGAACCGATTGGTTCCTGTCACTGAACAGTCTGTCCTGGCTAAGCCATTGCTGAGTCTAGGTGTTCAGGTGAAGCCATCAGTATCTTCCTGTGTCCAGTTTTTATCTCTCCTTTCTCCTGTATTGGTGCATTTCTCAGCACACTCCAGGCTTCCATCATATCAGCTTAGCGATCCCTGGGAAAAGCTTCTTTTCTTAGTATTGCTAGCAGAAGTCCAGAATTGAGCATTGCTAAACCAACCTGGGATCTCATGCCCAACCCTGAACTAGTGACTACGGCAGGGATTGTGGGGTGCTCTAATTGGCCTTTCCCTGGTGCTAGAATGGCATCAGCTCCACTCAAGATAGTGGTCAGAGAATGAGAGAAAAGGGTGGTTCCCCATGGGAAAATCAGGGATTATTACCCAAAGAGATAGGGAATGTATACCCAGCAGGCAGATGTTCACCTAATTGGTATATTCAACTTTTGTCTAAGGTAGCACTGAATATTTTTAAACCTTGGGGTATAATATTGCCAGATTCATTTTCTTAGAATATTCTATTCACCGTGGTGGGTCCAAGGCACCCCTATGTCAAGTCTAAGTTTTTCCAGCACTTCATAGTGCTCCAGACTGTTCCCAACCATCTGGTTTGGTAACACAAAGGAGCGTCCTCAAAGCCAGGCTAGGGAATAGAAGCATCCTTGGTGGCTGGGCACCCATTTAAATGGAGACTTGAAGGATGAGTGGTTACCACTGTGCTGGGGGTGGTGGGGTGCAGGGTGGAAGGGAGGACACTCAGGCAGAGGAAGCAGTGTTTGAGAAGCCTGGAGGAGAGTGACCTGGGTCATTCAGTAAGGGCTGCGAGGAGGAGGTGTAGGACCCTAGAGGAGAGCAATAAAACGAAAGAGGTGACAGAGGCCAGGTCCTTCTGGGCCCTGTAAATCATGTTATGGAATTAGAACATTAGGCTGAGACCAGTGGGGAGCCATTGAAGGTTTTTAACCAGAGCAGTGCTATGGAGAATGGATTGGAGGAGGCAAAACTGGAGGCGGGTGTCCACTTGGGGGGCTGCTGCCATCTTCTGGTAAATTAGGGTAGCAACCCACTGGAATCCAAGGATATTTCTGTGCCATTTCACGCTGATGGTCCTTCATATTCACTGTTACATGCATCTCATATGCCCATCTGTCTGCATCTTTGTTCCCTCCACTAGAACTCCCCTCCTCTTTTTGCCCATCCAAATGCCTAACTGTATCCTTGAAATACTAGTTCTTCCGTAAAAATTGCCCTGGTAACTTCAGCTAAGAAAAAGTTTTACCATCTTCTCTAACTTCGCATATTCTCGTTCTCGCTGTCTCACTCAATTAACACATTATTGTGTAGAGTCTTCTCAAAGCCAAAGAGTTAGAATAGCTGTTAGATGCTCTGAGCTCTTCAAGCTTTATCCCTAGAAAGCTGGCCAGGGTTCCTCAGGCATATCCTTTTGCCATCAGAAATGGTCTTACTTAGTTATATATTAGGTTGTCTGTCTCCCAATTTGAATATAAGCTTCATGAGGACAGAGACATTTGTGGCTTGTTCACCTGGAAATTGTCAGATGCCGGCACAGGGCCTGGCATGTAGTAAGTGATCAACAAGTATTTGTACCAGGATGAACAAAAGAGGCAAGTTCTTGCCAAGCTTTTCTTAACAACAGCCTGTCCTTGCCAGTTTGGTCACAGTGTCCATACTGTGGCTGTGACTTTTTCTAGGGCCAAAACCCCTGCCTACACGCTGGCTATGATTGCCAGCTCCCTGGCCTTTCAGACCCAGTCTCACTCGCCGGCCCTGCTTGACATCTTTGAGGGTGATTCATTAGGAGAAGCACCACCGGTAACACCTTTCTCTAAGCCTCTAGTGTGGTTCCATGCTGGTTGGAGCTTCTTTTTGTCCTTCTGGCCAGAAGGCCGAATGCTGACCAAATGGAGGTTTTCAAGGCACAGAGTGGGACACTCTGGGGAATATCTGAGGCATCTCTACTTTGGTACTGAGGAGGCCAAACAGACACAGGCTCCATGTACCTGCCCTCTCCTCCACACCAGATATCATTATTTTGGGGGGATGTGCTTTGGGGCAGTGGATTTCTAGCCCCTGAGGCCTTTGTCACTCCAGTTGTCCTTTCTCACACTGTAGCTTGCAGAAGGTTTCAGGATCTTCCAACAGGAGCATCCTAAAAGGTATATTATGTTACAAGTCATAAAACTTGTATGAACTTGAACTTAGTATGTCTATCTCTGAAGTGGACATCATTGTTATTAAGTGTAATGGTTTAACTTGTGAAGTAAGTGACTCTCTTGGGAAAGCAGGGTCTGTTGGGGTAGGATTTGTTTACTGTCTATAGTCCTAGATGATGAGCCTCTAGTGTGTTGGTTACACATTGGCAATAGGCAGCAGTTCTCCAGTCTCCAGGCATTTCAAACTCTTAAGCTCGTCTCTCATGGTAGAGTTTGGTAATATGCAAGGGTTTGATATTGGGACTTTACATTCTGTAGAGCTTCTGTTAGAGATATGGTAATGCTGGCTGTTTTCTGAAGATGGCGTAAGGGCCAGTTATAAGACTTGCCTTAAGATCTGATACGTATTTTCATGCCTTTTTGGCTCGTTTATCTATTTGATTTTCTTCTATGCCAGGCATTCATAACTTTATGTAAATGCTTGGCTAAGAAAAGTGTTGTTTACTTCACTGTTTGCATTTCCTGTACTATGATGGTTATAAGCATGGAATCTGGAGTCAGGCCGCCTGGGTTCTCTCTGTAGGGACTCTGGGCAGGTTCTAGACTCCCAGAACCTCAGCTCTCCAAAGCATCAACCTGGTTTAATGAGTGACTGCATCTGAGGCACTCAGAACAGGATCTGGCAGTAGGAGGGTGTAGCAGCTCTGGTGATGATGATGATAAAAATGTGCACACAGAGTTTGAGGGAAAATGTTATCATTGTAACAGTTGTTATATTGTAAGAAAAAAGCCTTCATTTGCCGTAGTTAAATGTCCACTCTGTCCTGGGAAACTTATCTGAGATACGGACACAGCTTTGTTCGTAACATTGTTGATCTTCTAACCGCTTAAAAATCCCAATGCTCAGCAGAAGAGTAACTGCCATTGTTTGTCTTTTCAATGGTATACTGTGTAGCCATATAGATGTTTGCAACAGTTGTCAATAACAAAAAAAAAATGCTTTTATTTTAGCCAGAGGTAGGAAGAAAAGATGGACTTGGAAATTGACATACAACATGAACTCAACTGTATAAATATCCATAGCAAAGGAAAAGACCCAGGGAAATACCTTGTATTTCCGGCAGTGCTCATCTCTGGGCAGTGGCATGATTGACAATTGTCATTTCTCTTTTGTTGTTGTTGAAGTTTCCAGCCTTTCTAACATGAGTGTTACATTTCTAAACAGAAAGTTATTAAAATTATTAAACTATGTTAATATCCTGGAGGTGGTTGAATTACTTGATTTTCCAAAACACTGGGATTAGATACAGCATTAAAATATTAAATCCTAATCCATTAGGCTTCTTTCTCCCTCACCCCCCAGTACATTTAAGCAAACGTACATTGAGGGTTCCCAACCCCCAGGCTGTGGACTGGTACTGGTCTGTCGCCTGTTAGGAGCCGGGTTGCACAGCAGGTTAGCAGTGAGCCGGCGAAGCTTCATCTGTATTTACAGTCGCTCCCCAGCACTAGCATCACTGCCTAAGCTCTACCTCACACCTTTAGGCACTAGATTCTCATAGGAGCACCGGTCCCTGGTGGCAAAAAGGTTGGGAACTGCTGTACTAAAACATTATCTAAAACAGTGTGCTGGGCATAGTGGAGAGAAAAGGTGAGCAGGTATACGTATAATCATCATAGAACTTCAGAGCTTGAGATCTAGTGCATTTTTCTATTTACCAACAATAAACATTTAGAAAATGAATATTTGAAACACTAAAATTTACGATAGCATCAAAAAACATCAAATACGTAGGAATAAATCTAACAAAAGATATGCAAGACCCCTCTCCAGCAAACATTGAAAGAAATGTGGTGAATGTCATAATGTTACATTACTGTAAAGATATCAGTCTCTCCATATTTAGCTATAGATTTAGGTCAATCTTAAAGGAAATCTTAGGTATTTTTGTGGAAATGGAGTAGGTGATTTTTAAATTTATATGGAAATGCAACGGGCCAAGAATAGGCAATACAGTAATAAAAAAAAAAAAAAAGGAAGGATAGAAGTTGGAGGACTTACACTGTCACAAAGCAAGATTTATTATAAAGCTCTAGTAATCGGACAACATGGTATTGGCACAAAAGTAAACAAATATATCAGTGGAACTAGAGCATCTAGAAAGTCCCACATGCGTAGTCGCCTGATTAATGACAAAGGTGACATTGCAGTACATTTGAGAAATGAGGACCTTTTCAGTAAATAATGATGAATGAACTAGATATTCATATAAAAAACAATGAATTTTGGCCAATACCTCACACCAAACATAAAAATGAGTTCTAGGTGTACTCTAAGTCAAAGCGTAAAAGGTAAAGCAGTGATTTTTTCTTTTTTAGAGAGATAACAGCATTTCTCCATGACCTTTGAGTTGGAAAGGATTTCTTAAGCTTGATAAACACTATCAAAGGGAAAGACTGATAAATTGGACTACATTAAAATTAAGAACTTCTGCTCATCAAAAGACCAGTATAAAGAGAGTGAAAAGGCAAGCCACATTCAGAGAAAATATTTGTCATATGCATATCCAGTACAGGATTTGTGTTCACAATATATAAAGAACTCCATCAAATAAGTAAGAAAAAGGTAACTCTACCTAATAAAAGATGAGCAAAAAGACTTGCATAAGGACCTTGCAGAAGATATGCAAATAACCATAAATATATGAAAAGACACTCACTTCAGTTATTATGCAATAAAGCCCCAATGCAATGTCACCATATACCCAGCAGAATTGCTCCACTGCAATAGGCAAAGGGCCACATGTGTTGGAGGGGCAGCTGGAACAGCTGGAACTCTCAGACCGGGCCCCTTTGGCTGTGGCCAAGCTCCTGAATGCCCCTCACTTGCTGTCCTGGCTTGTGCAATGACCACGATTTCCACATCCCCCGGTTACTGCAAGTATGAACGTACAAAGCCCTTCACACAGAACCAGGCATATAGGCCACGCGCCACACATGGGAGCTTCCAGAATTTTCTTGTCAAGATTTACTACCCTGCTCTTTCCCCTAGGTTTGTCTGTAAGGGCCTCCTCATAGTTACTAGAATTTTTTCCAGAGGTTATTTAATGAAGCAGTGATGATAACAACAATAATAATAGCCAGCACTTGTGTCGTAGATAGTAACTGCCAGCTTAGATATCTTTTTACTCATTTATTTCTCCTAACAACACCATAATGGGCAGGCACGAAAGCATTATGGCACTGCTGTTTCTCCTATTTTACTGGTGAGAGACCTGAAGTTCTCAGAGATTAAGTGACTTGCTCAAGATCACCAGCTAAGACTAGATTTTCTACTTCCTACTCTGGTTTCTCTGTACCTTCCCATAACTCTTAAAGTCTTTATGACCGTTTAGATCCAGCCTGATCTCTCCTTCCTAAGTTCTGGAATATTTCTTGTATAACTCAATAATGATGTTAATAACAGCCCCCACATAACAACCACAACATAATAATAGTAGTAGCTACTACCTCTGTATCTGTTGAGTGCTTACTGTGTGTCACATGCCATGCTTGGCTCTTTTTGTGCATTGTCACATCAGATCCCTGGAACAACCCAGTGAGAGGGCCTTGAATGTCACCACTGCTTTATGGAACCTGAGCTCCAGAGAGAAGTGCCTCGTCCAAGGCCGCTGTTAGGAAGTAGCAGGGCCGGAGGTCAACTCCAAGTCTGTCTGTCGGACTCTAAAAGACTGAGCTCACCACTCGCTGACACTCGGTGTGTTTGGCTTTTGGACCCTTGACCATGTTCAGTCTCTGAATGCTCTGATGTACCTTATGTTTATGACAACAGTCCCCTACCCCCCACCCCCCACCCCATTCAGCACTTACTGAGCGCTTACTGTGTACCAGATATTTTGGGGTATATTGGAGTCACCAAGATCAACAAGATGATAATTCTGACCTTGACAGACTCAAATCTAGTCAGGGAGGCAGATCATTGCAGACGAGGTTGGTCTGTGCAGCAGCAAATGCATATGGTTACGGAGGTGCCGGAGAGGAGGGAACAATCAAACCCACTTGGGCAGGAGGCTGGGGAGGTTCTGTAAGGAGTGCTTTACCAAGAGCTGCCTGCGCTGGGTTTTGAAATAGGAGTAAGAGTTGCAGCAAGAGCATTCCAGGCAGAAAGCACAGTGTATAGATGTCAGGGCTAGTCCTAAAGGTTTTATTTTATTTTATTTTATTTTATTTTATTTTATTTTATTTTATTTTATTTTATTTTATTTTATTTATTTTTATTTTATTTTATTTTATATTTCATTTCATTTCATTTTATTTCATTTCATTTCATTTTTTAAGCACGGCAACCTTTGGTTGACCTCACAGATTGCCTTGTCAATTTACGGTCCCTTCCTTATTTGTTTGTTTGTTTGTTTGTTTATTTATTTATATGCCTGCAGTACCTGGTCTTCTTAGGTGGTCTCCCATCCAAATACTAACCAGGCCCAACCCTGCTTAGCTTTCAAGATCAGATGGGATCGGGTTTGTTCAGGGTAGCATGGCCGTAGACTAGTTCTAAGGGTTTTAAACTCTACTATTCCTACCAGGGGTCTTTGGAGCAGACCCACTCACCCAGGCCACTGCCTCCCACGGGGCCGGGGGTATGATAGCATGATGCTCTTCGCTGTTATCCTCTACACGGAAGGAAATACCAGAGCGGGGAGGATCTGCCTCTCCCGTGGCACCAACAGTGCCTGTCACAGCAGGGAGTGGGCATGCCGTGGACTGCATGGAGTGTCACTGATGACCACAGTAGGAGTGACTCGATGGCTCTGAAACTTTAGTGGAAGCTTGTTCAAAATGCAGATTTGCGGCCCTGCACCCAGGAGTCTGTGGGTTGCTCTGAAACCAATGGGTCCTGATGTGCAATCTGTGTTGTGGACAGGAAGCCACTGTCAGGACAGAGTTCGGAGACAGAATGGTTTCCTGTAGACAAAGGTGTCAAATGAGGGTGCATTTTATCTCCCTATTTGTTTAATCTGTATGCAGAACATACCGTACGAAAAACTGGGCTAGACCCAGAGGAAGGAGGAATGAAAATTCATGGAAGAGATATTAGTAATTTACGATGTGCAGATGACACCATCTTACTGGTAGAAAGTAGCAGCGATCTGAAACAACTTCCAATGAAAGTGAAAGGAGAAAATGGCAAGAGCGGGACTTGCGTTTGACTGTCAAGAAGATGAAGATCATGACTACAGAAGAAACACAGAACTTTAACACAGACAGTGAAGATACTGAAATTGTTAAAGATTTTGCTAACTTCAGTCCAGTTGTCAATTCAAATGGTGACTGCAGCCAAGAAACCAAGAGAGGGCTGAGACTCAGCAGGGCAGCAATGGAAGAATCAGGAAAGATCACTAAGAGCACAGATGTGTCATTAGAGGCCAAGGCTAAGATCATCTACACCCTCATATTTCTAATTATGATGCAAAGATGCAAAAGTTGGACATTGAAGAAGGCTGATGGGGAAAAAAAGAATTGATTCAATTGAAATATGGTGTTGGAAGAGAGCTCTACAGATACCTGGGACGGCCAGGAAGACAAACAGCTGGGTCCCAGAGCAAATTAAGCCTGAAACGTCACTGGAGGTGAAAATGATACAACTGAAGCTGTACTATTTTGGGCACACCACGAGAAGGCAGGTTTCTTTGAAAAAGACAATAATGCTGGGAAAAACAGAAGGCAGCAGCAAAAGAGCAAGACTGAATATGAGATAGATGGACTCTCTAAAAGAAGCCACAGGCCTGAGTCTGCAGGAGCTGAGCAGGGCTGTGGAGGACAGGACATTACAGACAGCACTCATTCATGGGGTCGCCAGGAGTCGGAGCCGACTCACCAGCACATAACACACCCGGGAGTCAGTTCCATGAGTCAGGGGTGGGGAACTAGCATCTGCAGCTTAGGTGATTCTGATGCAGGAGGCCTGTGAATCACAATTTGAAAAACTCTGCTCTTCGAGTCTCTTGGGAAGGATGAGTCAAGGACACATGACGAGAGATTTCTGAGTGGATCCCCCTGGCGGTTCATCCAGGGTGGTTCAGTGCTGTGGAGTTGCCTTATCGCAGAGGGAAACTGGCCTCTTCCCCCGCCTCGTGCAGCCTTGTGGTAGATTGGGGCCCAGGTAGTGACTTCTGTTCGTGGAGATTTCTGTTCTAGTTATTGCATGGTAAAGTTGTAGGCAATTTTTAATTCAAACCCAGCTTCCTTAAGCAGCAGATTGTTCTTTATTGTTCCATCTTCAAGGTTCTACCTCTCACCAGTTTTTAGAGATTTTCAACTCTCCAATCTTTACCTGTCCTGCTTTCACCAGCCCCCACCCCCAAACTGAAGGTGGTGATAATAAGTCAGGAGATGAGTCACTCCCTCTTTGTATCCCCTTTTCCTTCCCAAGTCTGAGGCTTCCGTAGCGGCTGAAATTACCTCAGTCTGTGGACCCTGGCAGTGCCGCCTCTTGAAAGCTGTGCCAGGTGGCGTTCTTAGGACATCCAGCCAGGCTCCTGGGCCCCACACTGCTTACGACAGGCCTCAGTGACTCTTTCAGTTACCCTCACCAGAGGACTGGCCTGGGCCTTCTTGTTTCTGCCCCAGCGGCTGGCACAGGTCTGGAGCAGCGTAAGCCTTCCGGGACCATATGGGTGGGTGAGGTACAGTGCAATGGTCTCAGGCCCACTTGACTTTGTGAATTCAACAAGCTGCACTCAACAGATAAGATAGGTGCCCTGCAAGCAACCCAGTTCGTGTGAGCCATCAGTTCGGATGGGCGATCTGCACTTTACGGGGGATTATGGGCAATTCAAGGGTAATCTTGATTGCAGGTGATTTTTACCTCGCTTGGGACCCACCCTCGTAAACTGTGGCTCTACCTCTTTGTGGGTCTTATGTTAGGCATTCAGCCCCGAGCCACGTTTTTCTACATGCTCCACGAGCATCAGAATCAGCTGGAGCATGTGAAAAAGACCAGCGCTTGCTCTTCCCTCAGCCCCCCTGAATCTGAATCTCCAGGTGGGCTCCCATAATCCCACTTTATCCAGCTTTCCAGGTGATTCTCTTATGACTGAGAATGGCTGTCTTCAAGGGCTTGACCCTTCTAATGCCTCAGTTGTGGTTGGTGTGTCCCTGGTTATTTAATGCTTCAAAGCCATTTTTCTTGAATGGAGAGTTCTGTCTCATCTGAATGGAAATTGTGCTAACTGGATCTGAAAAAGCTCAGCCATATTGTCCCCCAAGTATTGCTAATGATCATTGAGCCTGGCTTTCATTTCAGTTGGTAATCTTTTCTTTCCTTTCTCTCAGGTATCTGTACCACGTTTTGACCAAAAACACTACAGTCACAGAACAGAACCGGAACCTGCTGGTGGAGACCATCCGTTCCATCACCGAGATCCTGATTTGGGGAGATCAGAATGACAGCTCTGTATTTGAGTAAGGGTTTCTGATGTTTTTTAATTCTTCTTCTTTTTAATATTTTTCTAAATAAATATCAGGAGTCATTTCTGATGTCAGAATTTCACGCCAGTTTGGTCTTATACAAATATATATCTGTACCTCTCTATCTGTATAAAATGTCCTTGAAACACTGTAGAAATGGAAGCTGAAAATGAGGTAATTATGGAAATGAGTCTCTCTAGAAAATCTGACAATATCGTGCATCATTTTCCCAGCGGTGTCTGATTTTCACCCACAAAGAAGGAGATGGTGTCCTGGATGCTTGGACTCTAAGGGGCCTGAAAGGGCCCTGCCCTGGGGGAGACTCTAAGGGTGACTTTTTGTGTGTTTACTGATGGACGAGGCTCAGTGCCGAGCTCTTGCTGAGATAATCGCCCTGCATCTCTCAGGACCCAGGGTGGAGGCCCTGTTGTCCTGGTTGTGTCTAAGGTCACGCAACTGTTAGTGAGGTGTTGCAGCAGCGCCTCCTACTGGAACCCACACAAGAGTTGTCTTCATTCTCATGCTTCCTAGATGAGCAGTCTTAGGCCAGCCTCAGTTTCCTCTTAGTCCAGCCTCAGTTTCCTCATCTTTAAAGGAGAGAGAAAAAGTTTCTTGCCTAGCACCTTATATGAAATAGGCACTAAGAAGTGTTAGCAGTTCATAATAAAAAAAAAAAAAGGTGTCCCTATTTGAAAGTTTAAAAGAAAAGGCTATAAACTATGAACTAATTCCCAGTAGACCTGGCTCAGGATCTGAGTGCAGGTTATGACAACCACCAAACATAACCACCAAAAATATTTTATATTTTTATATAAAACAATCTCAATTATAAGTATTGAGGTCACTTTAAAACCCATTTAAAAAAAAAAATAAAGGTATTCCATTTCCAACCTGGATTCTTATTAGATATGCTGATTTTCTGGATAGAGAATTTTCAGCAGTAAGATTTTCATCAGAAAGATTAACTAAGTAAAGCTACTTGTGGAAAGTGTAAACCTGTGACACTGGCCATGATCCCCAAAGGACAACGTAAGTAATAAAGCAAGGTGTTGCTTATAAATGAGACTAGCTTCCTTTAAGTATCCATGGGAAATTGGTTGGTCATTATATTTTTGGAAATGAGAGAGACCCTTGCGTTAAAGATTAGAAACCGTGTCCCCGTTTACTAGAATGCCCTCTTAAAAATCTCCTGAGCTCTTTGACATCCAGTGATTCTTAAATAGCTGTCTAACAGAGTCCCCAAGAGAATTTGTTTTTAATACATTTTTTATTTTGGAATAATTCATGAAGATAGTACAGAAAGTTCCCATATACCCCTCCCCTCTGTCCTCCATTGTTATCTTTGATTGCCGCAGTGATTTGAGCAGCAGATATCGGTACCTGATTATTGAATAAACTCCAGACTTGATTTGTATTTTGCCAGATTTTCCTATTAGTAGCCTCTTTTGGCTCTAGGATCCCATCCAGGCTTCCACAGTGCGTTTAGTTGTCACATCTCCCTAGTGTCCTCTGGTCTGTGGCAGTGTCTTGTCTTCCCTTATTTTTATGACCTTGACAGTTTTGAGGAATACCTATGCCACCGAGGAGCGTGAGAGTTAAGCCTCACCTTCTGGAAAGGGGGAGTAGCTACATTATTTGAAATTCTTCTGCATGGAAGATTTATTTCTTTTCCCCAATTATTTATTTAGTCAATCATTTAATCGATATGAATTCGTGGATATTTATTTTATACTTTGGATTATAATCCAATACTGCATTGTGTATTTTGTTGCTCAGTTTGTCCCAGCTTTGGCCATCGGGTGCTCTTTCAGGTTGGTTCCTGTGTCCCTTTGACACACCCCCGTCCTTTTGTTTTTTGAGCACTTCCTGACTTCTTGGTACTATAAGATGCTCTAGGCTCATCTCATATTTTCCCTGCCACAGCCCTAAAATTAGTCATTTTTCCAAGAAGTCCCCCTACCTCCTCTGGGGTGTTTTAAAAATCCAGGTCCTTGGACTTCATGCTGGACAAGCTCTAGGTACAGGCATTTTGATGAGTTCCTAAGTGGGCTATCATTGTGCTGCTATGAGCTTGTTGGGTGATACTTGTAAACAAGGTAAACAAAATAGGTCAAACGGTTGGAATATTCTGGGGGATCAATGTGAATGGCTCCCAGAGTCAGAGTTGGAAAAGAATCTAGGGGTCTTTTTTAGGCCATTTATTCATTCATTCACTTTTTGATGGATTTAAACAAGCCCACAGCCCTGCCACCATGGAGCTGACAGCTGAGAGGGGCGAGAGACAACAAAACTAAGTCAACCAGCAGACACACTTGGCTGCAGGAATTTGTTTGGAGTATCCCAGATGAGAGGTTATCTGGTCTTAGCTTGAATTCAGAGAACAGATAACTAGAAACATTGCTTTCTTACTTTAAGGAAAGACACTAGGGCGTTCTGTCTCCTTTTCAAGACTAAAAGAGCCAGTGTGTACCACCAAAAGCCAGTGCCGCCAAGTTGCGTGCAAACGAGTGTACTATCCAGAACAAGAATGGCAAATGCAGACGTGGGAACTCCTAGGGTCCCCCGCCACACCAGCATCTTCTATTTCCTTCCAGTTCTTTTTCCTTAGATACGGAAACTACAGACTTGACAAATCATAAACCAAAGCGCTTAATATTCAGCATTATCTTGCCCCTTTGTAGGGAATTCCCATTGTTGTTGTTTAATATTCAAAAGACATGGAGAGCAAAGGAAATGATTAGTTAGGAAAATGAAGGCTATAAAATATTTGATGGAAAATTCTACTTGTTGGGTTTATAAGCATAGATTACTCTGTAATCATTTCGCAGGTAAAGGTCTTTCCCATTCTGTCAGAAATCTAGTTAACTGCTTCCCAGAATCAGCACTGTTCTCACATTCTGGGAGGAGCGTTTGGAAGGTCGCATTGGCCTTGGTGGAAGACGGCATCGTGGGAGCTGGATAGCACAGAGGCCAAGGCCGGGCGGATGACGTGGCCTGGCTACTCTGCGGATGGCTTTGGGGGATGGGGGTACATATGTGTACTTTGCATGTAGCCAGGATGATTTGGACTTCCACATGTGGAAGCAAACCACTGACACTTTCCCATTCCCTCCCTAGCTTCTTCCTGGAGAAGAACATGTTTGTTTTCTTCCTGAACATCCTGCGGCAGAAATCAGGCCGCTACGTGTGCGTTCAGCTGCTGCAGACCTTGAACATCCTCTTTGAGAATATCAGTCATGAGACCTCACTTTGTAAGTACTATCCTTGACACCTACCTGCCTTCGTGCCACCAAGCGTCAGCAATAAGTAGTTTGGCATGTTTTTTTTTGTTATTTTTTTGAATGTCCGTGCTTCCCATGAGTGCTTGAGCTGCCGTGACAAAGTACCCCAGACTGGGTGGCTTAGACAACAAATTTATTTTCTGAAGGCTGGAAGTCCAAGGTCAAGGTGCTGTCAGGGTTGGTTTCTGGTGAGGCCTCTCTTCCTGGTTTGCAGACGGCTCCCTTCTCGTTGTGTCCTCATGTGGTCTTTCCTCTGTGTGCATGCGTGCACGCACACACACACACATACACACACAGAGTTCTGGGAGCCCTTCCTTCTTATAAGGACACCAGTTCTGTTGGATTAGGGCCCTGCCCTAGGACCTTATTTAACCTAATTCTCCTTAAGGGCCATCTCCAAATACAGTCACATTGGGGATTAGGACTTCATCATAGGAATTTTGGGAGTGCTCAGTGAAGGGTTAAGAGAGGACTCCCCACTGCTGAGTGATTCTGTTTGCGTTTCTACTTCCTAATTTGTTACTAAAGAATTAGGAATCACTGAATAATCAGTTAGCCAACAGGACAAGCATTGGAGCAACAAGGGGAGGGAGAATTCGCCAGGGAGTATGCAAGGGTGTAGGGCTTTAGCACCCGCCAGACTGGCATGTGTGACTTGGAGCTTCTTCTCTGCCCTCACCATGTCCCCAGTTCTTTATCTGAAACAACCCCTGCCCCCTCCCCCCTCCCAAGAGGTAGGTGCTGTCCCTGCCCTCAGTTAATACCTGGAGAGTTTGAGTCATTGGCACAAGGTGACAGCTCTAGCCAGAATCGAGAAAGGGTTCAGCTCAGGTGAGTTATATCAGTGGTCCTTTACTGGGGGGGAGGGGTGCCCCCGGGGGGGGGTACCCCCAGTGGATATTTGTCACTATCTGAAGACATTCTTGGTTGCGGTAATGGTGGTGGTAGTGGTGGGGTTTGCTACTGGCATTTCATGGGCAGAGACCAGGGATGCTCCTAAGTATCCCACCCTGCACAAGACAGCCCCACAATAAAGGATTCTACAGCTCAAAATGTCAGCAGTGCTGAGGGCGAGAAACCATGATTAACCCCAATTAAGGCTGAGCATCCTCTGTGCTCGACCCGCGTGCTATCTTTGTTATTATGAGATGACCACACCAAGCCCCAGACCCTGCTGCAGAAAGTAGGGGAGAGAGGACAAGTGACCAAATGTCTTTGTCTGAGGTAGACTTTAGGTTCCCCAAGACAGGTTTGAAAAAAGTTTCTAGTGAGTATAAGGAGGTAAAGATGGTGTCATTGACATTCCTTTGGGGAAGGAGGGAGAGGTAAGAAATAGCGGCTAAAGGGAGGCTCTCAGAAGTGGCCACTAGATGGTGCTCCTGTCCCACAAGACTCCTTACACTGCCTGGAGAATGTGAGTTGACAAATGTTGAGTTGACTCACTCTCCTTAAGTGGTTTCTCTTGTTATCAGCTTTTGTTACGCTGAATATGAATTATGTGCGGTTTCTGAAAACTCCAAGCGGGGAAGACCCAGCTCAGTAATGCAGGCCCTGGACTCAGACCCACACATTCCCCACGCATGTGTGGGGAGTGATCCCCAACCAGACTGTTAAAGACAGTAGTTTCTGCTTCCATGAAGAGGAGCTCATCCTAGTACCTGCAGGATGGAGTGGTTAGAGGACTAAGCGTGACAGCGTGTGTGCAGCGAGTAGTATGGGCTCTGGCAGATGGAAGTGTCCAGAACAGCTGGTTGTATCATTTAACTCCAGCGTTCCCCCAAATGTCTGTTCTCTGATAACCCCTTTCTAAGCCCAGCGAGCCACAAGCTATAGGATTAAAGATGGGGGTTGGGACAATGAAACATTCTGGGGTTCCTGGATCACATGGCTTTTCTTGTAACAGGTCTAAGAAGGGCTCCCTGAGATAAGAAACCCAGGCAGATGCCACTGGCTCTGTGGGGAATTCACCACTGCGCTTTTATAAAACGCTGCCAAAGTGGCAGAAATCACTGCCTTGTTACAGAACTTAAATTTGTGGGGGGTGAGAAGGATAGATGACTTTTGCTTTTATTTTTATTTTCTAATTATAGAAAGAAAATGTTTTCATTATTAAACAACAACCAAAAAAAAATCAAGCATTACAAAAATATAGAAAGCAAAAGCTCTATAGAAGTTCATGCTCAGTTCAGTGTACACATACCATTCTTACACCATTCTGCCGCTTGCTTTATTTCCTTCCAGCATGCCATTGTATCTTAGATCTTCGATTGTCCGTTTATGCATCCTTATGTAGTTTGGTTCAAGGGTTGCATTTTGTTGGGTCATAACTTATTTAACTTGACCATGGGCATTTAGGTGGTTTCCAGATTTTCGCTATTACAAGCAGCCACTTCACGAGTGCACCTGTTGTTGCCTGTGACATAAGTGACAGAAGGCCCGAGAGACTGAGATTACTTATAGACTCCTAGGTTTATTATAAAAGGATACCACAGAAAGTTGGCTACACAGTGAGGGGGTAGGAGAAAAATCCCAGCCGAATAATAGACGCACCCCCGCTGCCCTCATGGTGGCCCCCCACCACCCACAGAGTCACCCTGTGGAGGCCCTGGAAAAGTCCCCACGGGGCAGCGATTGGAGCATGTGACTTTTCCAGCTCAAGAATGCAGGCAGGAGGCTCATGGTTGCATGTGTGAAGCTGCCGGCATTGGCATCTGTACTTCTGGTGGCCCGGAAGCCACTAACCAGTCACAATGGGGCTCAACATGACATCTCCACAGTCTCTTCTCCTGCCAGCCCATTGATGCCTAACCACAGCCAGAATGACAGAATGGAAATGAAGAACTCTAGGCAGTAGCATCCCCTAGGCTGCTTGGGTAGATGATGGACTGTTCAAGCATGGAATACTGATTAGCAAAAAGGAAAAAAGGGAGTAAACTCCCACTATGTACAGCAACACAGATGACTCAGATGCGATGAGTGAAAGAGGCCAGACACAGGGAACGTGCATGCTGTGTAATTCCATGTATGCGAAGTTCAAGAACAAGCAAAACTAACTGGTCTATGGTGATGGAAGTCAAAGTAGGGGTTATCTGTCTTTGGACAGCAGGTAATGACTGGGCAGGGGAATGAGGTGCCTTCTGGGGAGCTAGGGATGTGCTGTGTCTGATCCATGTGGTGCTTATGGTGTCTGTGTTTGCAAAAATTCATCAAGCTGGACACCCAAGATTTGTGAGGTGTGTGTGTATATATATATATAAAAAAACACACAGAGGTACGTGTACTTACATTCATATATATGTACATTTCCACGTACATCAAGCTGTACACTCAAGATCTGTGACATGTGGAGCTTCGTTTTTAAACACAGTAAGATTCTTAGGCCCTCACTCCAGACCTCTCTGGGAGCAGGCTGCAAGATCTATCTCAGGAATCGTTCCATTCTGGAGATTTTGAAAACCGTTTTAAGACTACACCCTTCATGGCCAGTCTGCAAAGTCAGAATACCTAGTGTGCTTTTCTGAACGCAGTGGCTTTCCTGGAGAGCTGGCTTCTGAGGAGGACCCAGCTGTGGCCTGTGCCATGTCCTCTCACAGCCCTGGACTCCCGGGTGGCTTTCGTGTTGTGTTTGGTGATTCCAGTCTTTTCAGTAATACTTTGGCCTAAGGTCAGTACCTTATTGGGCCAAATAACTTAATGGTTTATTTCCAGTTCACTTAAGAGCAGTCGTGTTTGGTCCTGGGAATACAGTGGTGAAGATTATGACTCCAGATGATAGCAGTGAGAATAGTGGCGGTGCACGTTACCAAGTGCTTACTTTGTGTCCCTCATTGTCTTTAGTGCTTTTTGTGTATTATCTCTTTTAATTCCCACAACAGCCCCTTGAGGCAGGTACTGTTATTTTAGTTTTCAGACAAGGAGACTGGGGAGTGAAGAGGGTAAGTGGCTTGTGCAGAGTCACCCAGCCAGGACGTGGCAGAGGCAGTGTGGGTCCAAGTCCACATTCGAACCCAGTGCATCTCACACACCAGATGATGGCAAGCCCTTTAGGGTTTCTTAACACAGAGTGCTGGGCCCACCCCAAAGATCCGACTGGGGGTCGGGGCTGGGGCCCAAGATCCAGTGTGTCTGACTAGCTCCCAGTGATGCTGTGCTGCTGGTCTGAGGACCAGTTTTGAGTAGTGATGCTCTGAACCAATCTGCTCTACTGCCTCGCGTGTCTGCCTGTGGGTGTGGAAGTCAGCTGTGTTTTGCCTTTAAACATTTGCTGGGAGGTGGGTGGGATGGTACAGAGCTCACAGGCTGGCAGCTGAGCAACCAGCCTGTGAGACACAGTGGGGACAACAGAGCCTGCTTTGCGGGGTGACTGGTGAGGACTCAGAGGAGAACATGTCTGACAAGGGGCCCAACACCAGGGTCACGAACTGCAGGCCCACGGGCCGTGGCTGATCTTTTTTTTTGCTGGCCAGTGCAACTTTAAAAATGAACTGATCTAGTGGCCAGTGTTTCAAAATCAGGAGATGCAGCATTAAAATCTGTTTCTTAGCTTCCTTTGCACAGTCAGAAGCTCTTACCAGGCTGGCCTATATTTCTGCAAGGGCCTGGAACTGGGAGCTTGGAGGAGGTGGCCATTCTACAGTTGGCCCCAGTACCCCAGACCCTTGTCACCCTGTTTTTATTGTTGGCACCCAGTAGCGATGATATTAACACAGGCTTTGACTTTGGACCTGAGTTTGAATCTCATCTCTGTGATTTACTGTCTTTGCATCCTTGGGCAAATTAATCAACCTCTCTGAGTTTTTGTTTGTTTGTTTGTTTGTTTGTTTTACTTATCTGCAAAATGGGAAGAATGAGACCTACACTACAGTATCGTCATGACAATTATAAAGGAAAGCGCTCAGCTTGCTACTGGGCTGGTAGTGGAGTGTCAGCATAAAGTAGCTTTTAGGAAATTGTGTTACAATATAGGGAGAAAAGAACCATATGAGGCCCTTTGTGGCTTTCAGGGATGACAGAGTGACTTTTGCTAGCAAAATGGGGAAGCTTTTTATAAAATACAATACTTTTTACCCGCATGCATCGGTACTTTGTGAAATGCCCACACTCAACTCATCCGTCCCACCCCAAGCTCTGTGTCGAACTGCGCAGGCAATGAAAGAAAATGTTCAATTGTTCTTTTCTGTTCAGCGTGGGAGGCAGGGGTAACCCAGGCCTTTCTTTTGCATTGCTCTTGAACTTTTTAGTGACTACGCATAATGGCCTATTTCTTTTTTGGCTAAAGGTTAAGCTCTCTGCAAGCTTGTTTAACCTCACCCACCCAGAAGCTTGACTGGTTTGGGTACCTTTACACTATCATCTGCCTGTTACCTGACATTTTCTGCTTATCTTTCCTCTAGCACAAATTAACCAGTTTTTCTTTTCTTTTCTTTTTTTTTTTTCTCCCTCTAGATTATTTGCTCTCTAATAACTATGTAAATTCTATCATTGTCCATAAATTTGACTTTTCCGATGAGGAGATTATGGCGTATTATATATCGTTCCTGAAAACACTTTCATTAAAACTCAACAACCACACCGTCCATTTCTTTTACAACGAGGTAAGTAACTGCCACGCGGTACATTTGAGAGGAGAGCTGGCTGGTCAGAGCAGCACCTTCTTTCCTGGTGGCCTTCTCTCTGTTTACAAAGCACTTATGTGTTCACTATTTCCTGACTTCCACAGCAATACTTTGGCCTTGGCGTGCTCAAAATTTTTTTGAATTTAATAAGTTACCTCTCCGTTTTTGATGTAAAATTTCAGTTTGTGCTACCTAAGAGCATTATACCTGGCAGGGAAAAATGCTTGGAAGTTGACTTGGCGTCATGTTGCCCTGTGGGAAAATCAGGTACTCTAGACAGACCTAGCTTTGCCACTTCCCTGCTGTGTGCCCTTAGAAAAGTCCCAGTCCTCTGAGCCTCAGTTTCCTCCTCTGAGAAATGGGAATGATAATATATACCTTGTAGGGTTTTCTAGGGATTGAATTAAATATGATGATGTCTTGAAAACACCTAGGATTTATCTGGCTCCCTAAAATCGTAGCCATTGCTGTGCTTTACAAGTCAACATCCCTGGTATTCCTTGGGAGAATTACTAGAAATTTAAATAAATAAATTGCTGTTGTTTTCACAATTAAAAGTAGCTTAAAAAATAAGGTCAATTTATCTCACATGCCAAAAGGTACATATGCCGTCTATCCTGGGGCTGGTTCATCCTGTAGCTCAATCACTTTATTGAGAACCCAGGATTTTCTGTCCTTGGGCTCGACCTCTCATGGTCTCAGAATGGCTTCAGCAGCTCCAAACATCGCATGCTCACATGCTACTGCTGAAAAGCCCGATGAGATCACTTCCTTATTTGTGTTCCTTTTTAACTTTCAAAAACTTCTTTCCCAGAAGCCTCCCAGCAGACCTCCTCTCATGTATCACTGGTTAGAAATCTGTCACATTTATTGAACAGTGCATCCAGAATTTGGGAGTGGTCTGGCAGAACATTTCTAGTGTGGTATCTTATGAAGCTGCAGTCATCTGAAGGCTGGACTGGGGTTGCGGATCTGCTTTCAGATGACTCGGTTATATGGCTGGCCTGTTGGTACTGGTTATTGTCAGGAGACCTCAGTTATATAAGCTTCTCTAGAGGCTGCTTGAAGGTCCTCATGGCATGGCAGCTGGCTTGCCCCAGAATTAAATGATCCAAGACACAAAAACAAGCTATAATGCCTTTTATGAGCCAGCATCAGAAGCCATACACCATCACCTCTGCCATAGTCTTTAGGCCACAAGGGCCAGGCTTGATTCATTGTGGGAGAGGACAACACGAGTGTGTAACACAGGAGATCAGGATCATTGGGCCACCTTGGAGGCCAGCTATCACTCAGCCACGTGGCAGGCATCTTCTAATTGGTGGTTACATATGCTGCATGGCCTGAGTTTGAAGTCAGACTGCAGTCTCAAACATATCCTCTGAGTCTGGGCAGACTCCATCCAGCTGTCCTCATATGATGCAGCAACGGTGGCCTGAACCTTGCTTTTCTTTTTCTTTGGAGAAGAGCTGGCCTCAAAGGGAAGAAATACGAGCTGTCAACCACAAAACCTGTGGCAGTTTGAAAACTTGACATTGTCTGGCCCAGTACCTAGCACATAGTAGGCGTTCAATAAACGTGTCCAGAGACCAGATGAATGAAATAGCATTCTCCAAGGGACTCTGCCTGGTGGAAGAAAACCCACCTGCAAAGGTCAGACCAGAGAAGGGGCCAGATTCTCCCTCCACTCGGGTGCAGCTGGGCTTCTGTGCACCTGACTGGGAGAGCAGAACTTTGGAATTTCAGGGCCAGAATGATGCTTCCAGAAGAGCATCCTACTGGTCACCAGAGGAATGGTACAAGCCTCGTTTTTTGAGACGGGCTTGGTGTCCTCTTTTATATGGGCCAGTATGGTAGCTACTGTTAAGTGTACACTTGACTTCTAGTGCTCAAAAGTCTATTCGTCCTTAATAGACAGTTGTCACCTCGCTGGAGATGGCCTCTTCCCCATGCCCTCAGTGCCCAAGAGCGCCCTCCAGTTGGCCATGTGGAAAAACTGGCCAGAAGGGGGCAGCAAAGCATGTCGTGGAGCGGCTCCAGGCCCAGATCCTGTTGTGCCTTTTTTTTTCTAAAGACTGCCACAGTGGACTTCTGTGGTTCTGAGCTGTTCGGGTCTGTTCCAATGATCTGGAAGATTCCTGAGGCCTCCTCCTCCATGATAACGCTTATTCACCCTTCTAGTGTTTCCAGATAGAGAAATATATATACTATCCAAGACAGAAAGCTTGACCCTTGCATTTTTTAGCAACATCTAATAACAACTAGCATTACTACTGAGTGCTTCTGAGGTACCAGGTGCTGGAAGTAACCTCATTTAATCCTAGCAGTTACGAAGTGGGAATTATTATCCCCATATTCTAGATGAAGAAACAGAGGCTTAGAAATATTACATCGCACAGCTAAAAAGTGGTAGAATAGATCACACATGAGCCCAGGTCTGGACCCTTTTTGTTTCTTCCATGATCTCGCCTCCCCATCCCTTCCCACAGTCCCCACTGGGAATGAACCACTGGCTTAAGGTTCATGTTTGGTAACATTTATTGGTCTCTGATAGAGTTTAGAAAGCTGGGGTCAGGGTCAGGCCTGTCTTACACGCTTGTGACTCCTTTTTGGTATTCTTTTGTTTTAGCACACTAATGACTTTGCCCTGTACACAGAAGCCATCAAATTTTTTAACCATCCTGAAAGCATGGTTCGAATTGCTGTGAGAACCATCACTTTGAATGTCTACAAAGGTAAGTTTTCCTTCTGATTTCTACCATGGCAACTAGTATTTGCTCTCAGGTGTTTATGCATACAATTCTCTGGTGGTAACAGGGAGCCTGTTTATCTTAGCGCCGGTTGCTTGTCTCACAAAAGGCTTGTAGTTTTTGAACATTTAGCTGGGCCCTTACTGAAATTTTTATACCGCTTCCTTGAGCCTGCACGCTCAGTTCGGCATGCTAAAGTCTTAGTGCCCATACACAGAAGTGGTAGTATCCTAAGAGAGGCACATGCAGGACTCAGATTAAATAAAAGCAGAGTTGTTTTTTTTTTAATGTTAGATTTAAGTTTTTGTATTTTGGCTTACAAAATAGACTTCCAGTGGGGATGTTATCTTCAAATAATATATAAAAGCATTTCACAGCATGGACAGCAGGGGGGCAGTATTGTATTCTCCACCAGCTGCCAAGCCCAGCAAATTCCTCCTTTCTTTCAAGATGTGCTCAATGTGCAAATCATTGCCTCCAGGAGAAAGCCTCCCAGGGCTCCCTGCCGGCACCAGCACAAAGCCTGGCTGCTCACAAGTTTCCCGACCTGGAATTGCCCTCCAAGGCGATATCTTCTTGGCCGAAGGTTGGGGTTATTTTCCTGTAATCACCATACTGGAGCTGGGACTATTTTCTCAGGGACCTTCAGGAGTTAACGATGTTACTACTTAAGATGACCCCTAATTGGGAGGGGGCGGGAGCTCCGCAGGGACTCACTCCAGCCTAGTCTGGGATTACGTTAAATTGAAGAACCAGCCTTCCTAAGGGCCCAGTGGGGCCCATCCAGAGGTCGCAAACCGAGGGCCTGGGAGCTAAATCCAGCCCTGACAGGTTTTAATTGGCTTGGATATATAGTTTTAAAATACCTAGTTGCCAATATTTAAAAACTGAGAGGTCTTAGGTAACAATCCAGGTTTCTGACTTAAGAAGGTAGATTTGGCTATTGTGGGTCCACGGACCTGCAGGGTGATGGTGAGCTGGTGCTGAGAAGTAGCTGCCACCTGTGGGGTCGTGGTCCCCAGTTCGCACAGCAGGCCTGCCAGCTTCACTCACTGAGTCCCTGGCCAGCCCCGCAGGCTTCTGAGTTTGCGACCTGCTCCAGGCTGCAGTTCTGCCGCCTCCCTTTCTCTGTTTTCTCTTGTTCTCTTCTAACCTGTGTCTTTTGGTTTAGATGCCTCCTGCCCCAGCTCTCTCCCTCTGAGCAGCTGTCTCACCATCCCAGTTCCTAACCCTGTTAACCGTTGTCTGTTTTTTGCCTTTCCTTCAATGACGATTCCTGTGTTCCTTATTCCAGTGTCATGTAAGTTATTAACCTCTGGTTTTCTGCTTTCTTAGCTTATCCTTACATGTACAGGAAATACAGGAAACTTGCTTGAGAATGGTGTAGCTTTCGTTGTAGCCTAGCTAAACACACTGCTGATAAGTAGGCTTTCTAATGCATTATTGATGTTTAGCCCAATTAATTAATTTTATTAATGGTGAAAATAGCATAAGAACTGCCTTGATGAGGATAGTTTTATGAATAAGATAACCATTTTAAAGTATTTCCAGGAAGCCAGAAAAGATTCAGATTCTAATAGAGAGCTTTTTCATTGTGGCTTTTTTTTTTTAATCTCCCCCAAGTTATTTTTGGTAGCTTGACTTTTTTTTTTCTCTTCTTTTGTGAATTTTCTCAGTGGATAACCAGGCCATGCTACACTATATCAGAGATAAAACTGCTGTCCCTTACTTCTCCAATTTGGTCTGGTTCATCGGCAGCCACGTGATCGAACTTGATAACTGTGTGCAGACTGATGAGGAGTAAGTGACCTCCTGGGGTGCTTATTAGGGAGACAGAGTAGGGGAGGAAAAAGTAAACATTAGAACAAAACTTACCCACCTGTGTTTAGGCGGAATATGGACTTCCACACTCAAAGGTTTCACCCACCTTTTCACTTTTAATAGCAGTGGAAAGTTGGAAATACTCAAAGGAGGTGAGTACACTTACAGATGGAGTGCTAGGCAGCTGGTAAAAAGACAAAGAAGATTCCTCACTGGTGAACGGATAAACAAAATGTGGCATTTGCATACAGGGGAATAGTATTCAGCAATAAAAAGGAACGAAGCTCTGCCACATGCTACCCCATGGATGAGCCTGGAAAGTGTTATGCTCGGTGAAAGAAGCCAGACACAAAGGACCACACAGTATATGATAGCATTTATGTGACCGGCCCAGAATAAGCAGAGCCATAGATTTATAGGTTAGCAATTTCCTAGGGCTGGAGGAGAGGGTTTGTGGGGGAAATGGGAAATGACTGTCTGTGAGTATAGGTCTTTTTATGGGCAGAGAGGATAAAAATGTTCTAAAATTGATTGTGATGATAGTCGGACAACTCTGTGAATATAGTTTTATATGTAAATTATTAAATACAAATTTTATATTTTAAATGTGAATTTTATGATATGTGAATTATATCCCAGCAAATGATTTAAAAAAAAAAAAAAAAAAGATGGTGATTTGGGCCCCAGAGCAAAGAATAAGGATTTCTCAAACTCAGCACCATGGGTCTTTTGAACTAGATGATTCTCTGTTGTGAGGCCATCCTGTGCCTTTTAGGGTGTTCAGCAGCCTCCCTGGCCCCCGTGCAGTAGCACCCCTCTTCCAGTGTGACAACCAAAAATGTCTCCTGGCATTGCCAAATGTTTCCTTTAAGGCAAAATTACCATCGGTTGAAAACCACTGCTCCCAGAGTGACAGTTTTGCACAGACCTGGGGAGAGGCACGTTGGATGGGGTCAGGTCAATAAAGGGACCTAGAAAGGCCTCCTAGGGGAAAGGGGGCTAGAGAGAGAGAATATTAGCTCTGGTATTGAGAAAGAAGCAAGGATAGGAGGTGGGTGGCAGATCTGATGGAGCATTTGGGAACATAAGGAGCCATGTGGGTGTGAACAGTCATGGACGTGAAACATAAGGACGTACTTAACTCCAGAAAGAAGCAAAAAGTGACACAAGGAAGGAAATGAACCCCTAGTCCTCTCTTTGGCTCTACAGTGAACAGTAATGATAACGTCAACAATTGTTGATGGCTATTGGGGTGATGAAGCAGAGGGAACACAAAGGGCTCTGTCATACAGGATGTCAACATGTAATTCTGGAATGGCTCAGTCGCAAAATAGAGGTCCTCACAGATTTTATAGAAATGTGGGGGGACCTCTCCATAAGAACTAAAAAGTATTAAAAACTGCCTCCCCTGGAGGCTGGGCCAGGAGCTGTTCCTTTTTATTATCGGCTTATCAGTATTATTTGATTTAAAACCCATCTACATATATTCACTAAGATAGTTTTTGAAGTAATGTTTTAAAAAGTAAAGTATATTAAATTTCCTGCTAAAGAAAAATCCCCACAGTGTCCTAAGCAGGGTAGAAGCTTGCGAAATGTTGCGGTGCGGATAGTCTAGGCTTTTGGGCGGTGGGTTCATAGATACTTGTTATAATGTTAGGCTTTGCAACACGTATTTGCTATAAATATTTACTAAGTGTCTTATTAAGGTGTAATGAGGAATAATTATCCAAAATTATGTAAAAGAAGCAAAATCGATCCCATTTTTACTTATTTTTTTAAAAGCATAGATGGTTAGAGGGATAGGTATACAACCTGCATTTTAGGTATCACTACAGAGAGACAGAAATGTGGAAAAACAGGCTGTAGGGACAAAAGTCCCAGATATTGTCTGTTTGTTGTGGGACTGTAGGAGACTTAGATTTCTTTTTGCTTTCTTTATTTTTTTTAATTTTCTGTTTTCTAAAATGACTGTGTACTACTTGAGTAATACTCATAATACAAACACAGCGTCTTACCTTATCTAGATTGCTCTTTGCAACAGACAGCAGCACTTTGGGGGGTAGGGAAAATGCCTGCTGGCTGTTTTAGGGGCTCTGTCCCTTGGCACGGGGGAAACTGACTCACCCATGGAACCCAACGAGCTTGTTTATTGCTTCACTGAAAGAAGACAGAGACCTCCTGGGGCCTGAGGTGGGATGTGCACTTTGTTCCACATACTGTCAGGGCCAGTGGGTCCCACGCAGCTGCTGAGGCCTGCTTTTTTCTTCAGAACTTCTCTGGAGTATTTTAATTAGCAAAGATTTATTGCTCTATTAATACGGCTTATCTTTGGAGCCAGGGGATCTCGCCACACTGGCTAGTGGCTACTCTTGTGAAATGGCTCGCTAAGAGCTTAGCTTGTTTTCGTTTTGTTTACACATCTTGTTTTGCAGTGGTGGTGGTGGTAGGGGGTGAATTATACGGAGGCCTCCAGAGGGTAGGGGAATCCCGGAAGTCCCCTAAAATCGATTAGCGTGGACATGTCTATATTCCCATTATGTATCTTAGAAGTAGGGCCAGGATAGGTGTCTCTTGAGAGTAGCTCAAATATTTATTGTTGAGGCCCCCAGTGACCTAAGTCTCAGGCCATTGATTCTAGGCCCAGGGGCTCAAGTTTGGGATCCCAGGCTGAGATTGTCATTCTCTCGCCAGGCACCGGAACCGGGGCAAACTGAGTGACCTTGTAGCTGAACACCTGGACCACCTGCACTATCTCAATGACATTTTGATCATCAACTGTGAGTTTCTCAACGACGTGCTCACAGATCACCTGCTCAACAGACTCTTCCTACCCCTCTACGTGTATTCACTGGAGAACCAGGACAAGGTGGGCCTGGGGGCCTGGCGCCACTGCTCCTGTAGGCTGAAGGTCATCTTCAGAAGGGGGAAAAACAGTCACCTTGAAAAGGGCTAAGCTTTGCAAGGAACCAAGGCTTTGAGTCTGAGAAAAAGTCCTTTCAAAGCACCGGCTTTCCTTTCCTTTCCTTTTATTTCCTGAATTAGGGAAAGGTGGCAGGGAGAGAAAGAGAAAGCATGTGTGTGTGTATAGACTGCAAAACTGTAAAAGTGAATGAGAAAAGAACACCGACATCAGAATGAAACAGGAAACCTCTGCAAATTTAGGTTTTTGGCTTCTGTGCATCTTTCTCTTGAGGTGTTCTCATCCCTGGTAACTTTTTCTGGTAGTTGCCAGAGCTAATTGATTTGGCGAAGATCCAACCAGCCATAAAACTTGCACAGAATGGGTGGAAAGGGATGAAACACACTTAGGAAGAACTCCCAGGGCTATGACCGCCCCCATTGGCAGGCTCAGACTCCCTCGCGGGGAGAGTGCTGTTCAAGTGCGCATCCTTGGGTGTCCCCTTCCCTCTCTCCGGGATGCTGGTCCAGGGGGTCTGGGGTGGACCAGAAGTCTGCATAGTTAACCTGCCCCCAGGGGATTCCCAGCTGGTGGCTCTCAGCTTCCCCTGTGAGAAACGCTGCTTCAGGGAGGGGAGACCTTCCGCCCTGTCCCAGAGTTAAGGGACAGAGGCCTCAGCAGGAGGAGGGACAGAGCCAGCTGGTTAACTCTGCAGGGGCTTCAGCCTCTGCAGATGTGTCCCGAGGGGGTGTAGCTTTCTTTTTTGGAAACGGAAGATGGAGATTCTCACTGAAAAAGAGTACACAGAAGAAAATTGCAAGCCTAACTAGATCTAGCAGAGGCAGCTCTGGGAGGCAGACAGAAAGCATGGGAAGTGGAGTTTTCAGACCTGGGTTCAAATTCTGCCTCTTTTTCCTACTGTGTGACCTTGGACAAGGCAGTTAACCTTCCTGAGCAAAACAAAGGTCCTGAAGATCCTCGCAGGGTTGGTGTGAGCTAGAGCTCATTGAAGCTCGGTACAAATGAGGGGCTTTTCCAAGACTAGAGGGACCGTTCTCTCCCTGCCCCATTGTGTAAGCTTTTGAGAAAAGGCCTCCGGGGGCCTCCCTGGCCGGACCTGGCCCTGGGCTCTCAGTGCCCCAGCTGGGGGAAATTAACATTCTTAGTAATTTAAGGAGCCAGTTCTTCTTCTGGGTCCAGCCTCTAATCTGTGACTTATAGTGAAAGATCTCTCAGGTAGAAAAATTGTGGTCTTGCAAATAGTATTGAATGGGGTTAGACTGAATTTCTTTTACAGAGTGGACTTTTGACTAAACCAGAAGAGCCAGAACCGCTCAGGGGCCTGGAGGAAATCAGGGGACAGGGTGCCTCCTCTCCAGACAGACGGCTTTTGGCTGCATGTATTTTGTGCTACTCGCTTGTGTGACCGGATTTCTCTCTCTCTCTTTCTCATCAACCTTCGCTAGGGAGGAGAACGGCCGAAAATCAGCCTGCCAGTTTCACTCTACCTTCTGTCGCAGGTATGTTTGATCATTTGCCCGTGTCCCCAACACATTTAGGGGGCCTTGGAACACCCCCAGAAATGTTCCAGGTCACATTGCCTTGTCTTCTCTCTCAGTGTCCCCCATTTTGAAATAAAATAACAATAAAAGGAAAGAGGGTTCTATTTTGTAGACACTGAGAGGAGGTGCTAGTTTCTTCTTCATGGTAGTAGATGGAAATTTAACAAGAAATGAAAAATAAATCTAACCTGGCACTTAGGTAGTTGTTTTACCATGGGGACTGGGGTTTCCAAGACAACCAAGGAGTGTTGTAAACACCCTGGGAATGCAGACTCCTGGGCCTTATTCGTGGAATTTTGAAATAAGCTCCAAACTGCAGAACCCAGTGTGTGCATATACACAGCAACCCTGGGTTAACAAACTTCCATTAATGAGGCGGTTTTTAAAGGCTTTATCCTGGTTCTAGTTCCCACATTACCTTCTGGAAGGTATCTTGTAACAGCCTCAGTTCCCAGATTTGTGTCTCGAGCCAATTTGTCTGCCTCCCCCCCTTAAACAAGTGTGTTTCCTTCTTATAATTATGTAATATTTACAAGAAGGGAAAAACTCCATGGTGACCCAGTTACATAACTTTAAAAATATTTTTATTACAAGCAGTCCAGACTTTGAGGCCATCTCATTAGACTGTCAAGTAGTCAAACGTTTGACCAGAGCTCTGTTCTCACTTCTGCAACGGCACAGGTATTTATTTGCTTTGCTGAGAGAATGTCCTTCTAACTCGGTCCCTGGGCCATTCTGAGTTTGAAGTGGGGCTGTCTCCCCTTCACCTGAGGAGAAAGGCAGACCCAGCCTGCTCCCAGCGGCTCAGCCCATCGGGAACTGCGGTGGCCCCGCTTACTCTTTCGTCACCCCCGGCCGTGTTCTGGGGGCCCTGTTTGCTTGGAGCTCTGCACTGGCGCTGACTCCTTCTGAATGCCCCTCTGTGCAACGGAGCTCGGTGCAAACCCCAGCCTCTCCTGGCAGCTTTTTCCGCCACCTCATTACGAATCTGCCAGCATCTCCCGCTTGGGATTCTGGGAGTCTGGCAGGACCTGAGCAGGCCAGATGCTCAACCACAGGAATCTCATGGAACACACCCTCAAGACCCTTCAGCTGTCGGAGCATCACACGGCACGGGCTCCTCCCAGGGGCGAGGGATCCGGCCATGCCGCTTCTCTAAGAGCCGCTTTTTCTCCTTTCTTACCGAAGGACCTGCAGCTCAGGCACCTACTTACTTGTTTTAGTATCTCACAGAAAGCGGAGCCTTTAGTTTGATGTCCTCCAGCTTGCGTGACACAGCCTTCCGTCTCCTGCATTCTCACGTAGCTTCATCATAACATTGCCCAAGTATGTGAAAACCTCGAAGCAAGTATAAATCTTGTGTCCTTAAGTGATAAATCAAAGCATCTTTATAAATTATTTTACAAGCACAGCCACAAAGCCAGGAAAATTCACAGTAACATTAATTTAGTGTGACGGGATTTTGTCCTGATGAAACTAAACTGTCACTTGTAACAAGAGTGTGATTGAGACAGGCTAGCCCAACTTTTCGAGCCCGGCCTGCGCATACTTCCACGTACCATACAGTGACTGGCTCTCCCCTCACTTTTCCCCATCTGGAGCCCAGAGAAGAATAAACCCTGTGTGTGTCCACAGGCAAGAATTGGTTGGCCTTTGTCCGGTGGGCCTTTATAGATGCTCACTGTATGTTTGTGGCCTGACTAAAAGAATGAATAAATTAAGATCACACAAGATGCACAATAGGTGTTTGTGGAATGAATGAACTCAGTGATTGGGGTTTGTTTTGTGGTTAAGTGTGGCAGTAATTTAGCTATGATAAAGATGAGAAAACTCACCTTCCTCGTCATTGTAATTGCCAACCGTTGAATGCCTGTCACAGCCCTGGACGTAGGTGAACTCATGATCATTCACTATAGTTTCTATGATACTGTGATAGTAAATGTCACCCTGGTGTTTTAAAAACAGATGTGCTATTTTTTTTCCCCCTAGGTGAGTACCACATTTGGCTAATCTGTCTATACCTTTAATTTGAATTATGTTTATTTTTTTGAACAATATATTTCCCTCTTCAAACAATACAAAATGTCATACAGGGAAAGGTCTCCCTCTGAGCTCTAACCTCTGAAGCACCCAGTCCTAGTCCCACTCCCTAGAGGCAGCCAGTGTTTCAGTTTCTGCCTTTACTTTTTTTTTTTAATAATATTTATTTAAAAAAAAATGTTTTAAGTTAAAAAGTTCAAGCAGGTAAAAACCAAGTTTCCTTTCTGCCTTTGTTCAACCCCCTGATTTCTATCCCTAGAGACAGCTATAGTTACAGGATTTTCCTCTGTCCTTCCAGAAACGTTCTTTGCCAGGGTTCTCTCCTAGGGGAGATCTCACACGCCTTCTTCCCCTAGGGAATGTTTGGCAATACCTGGAGACATGTTTGGTTGTCATAACTGGGGTGGAGGGTGCTACTGGCATCTAGTGGGTGGAGACCAGAGATGTTGGCAAATACCCTACAGCACGTAGGATGGCCCCCAGTGAGGGATTGTGGCCAAGGTTGAGAAATCTGGTCACACGCATATGTAAGCCCAAGCCACGTAAATGTGAGTACATGCCCTTTTTATACACAGGTAGTTGATAACCCCACTGTGCAACACCAGTTTGCCTTTACATTTTAAAGCAAAGCAGCGAGTGTGTCTGAACCAACTTTGCAAGACAGTTTTGAATACTCTGGTTCCTGAAGCCGTTCCTCTGGGCAGCAGGGCAGGGTAGCAACGCCATCCCACATGGCCCAGTGCCTTCTGATTTTGCATCCTGGCATGACTAGGTCTGTCTCTGGCTCGTGTGGCTTTTCTTACCCATGTTGCCACGGAATCCTGGTGTGGCAAAGCCCACCACAGGGCTCACTGTTTGCTCAAGTGGTGGGATCACTGTGTAGCCGACCCTTTGCCAAGTCCTTGATTGGAACAAGACTCGTGGCCCCTTCTTCCCGTATAACTAAAGTCTTGGGCTGGTGCCTTCTGATCTTATCATAATCAAATTTGACACTGAGATGCCTGTGGAGAGGAAGGAGTGTGCTGGTTTGGCTGCTCCTTTCCCATGTTGCTTCACTTCAGCTGGATTTGGCCTCACCCAGCCATGAGGGACAATCTCGCTTTTAATGCACTTCCTTCCGCTGAAGAGCAGCCAGCCAAATAGGCAATAGTCTGAATGAAGGAGGGGCCAGCCCTGAAAGGAGAAACGTGGAACTGGTGTCTCCTGAATGTGACCTATTCTTTGGATTTTAAATCACAGGGATTGCCGCTTAATACTGGACTTTTTGTAGCCCAGACTTGCTGCATGCAGGTCAAGGCAGAATGGTTGAAAGACTGTGCTTTAATGCAAATCCCATTTGTTCTTTTTCATCAGGTCTTCCTAATTATACATCATGCACCCCTGGTGAACTCGTTAGCCGAAGTCATTCTGAATGGCGATCTGTCAGAGATGTACGCTAAGCCCGAACAGGATGTTCAGAGAAGTTGTGTAAGTCATTAGTGTTGGGACTACTTCTTGACCTTGATAAGAGGCCACGGGGCTCATTTTGGTAACCTCTGTGTTTCTTTAAAACCAGAAACCAACATTCTGCTTACAGCAATGATCATGCATAAGCTGGCCTGGAAACCTAATCAGAGTCTTGAAATGGGTACCTAGGAAAATCCGGGGTTCGGTACCAAGAGTGGATTCGTTGGTCGTGTGTTGTTGAACATGGAACTGTACCACTCTGGGCCTCAGATTGTGTGTCTATGAGACACCGTTGTGGGGGCAGAATGAGAGAGACCTTGTCTAAGGCACAAAGAGCTGCAGAAGCTGGACCTGAAACATCTGTGAAGACGTAGGCCCCACATGAGAGCAGCAGGGAGTTGCTGGGACTGCGGCAGACTGGAGAGTGTTTGCATCCTTTGTGAGCAGTTGCTCTTCTCCCCCCGTCTGCACTCATTCTGCAGGATTATGGATGCAGTATCGCCAGGTTTTCTCACATTTGCAGAGAAGCTGGGATTCTGCATTTTAATGCAAAGTCTCCCAAGTTTCCAATGATCACCCAACTGCAGCGCACACAGCGCATGTCTGTGCATTTTGTGCTCTGCTGAAGGAAAACGCTGGAAGACCAGCAAGGCTTTCCCAGCTTGGCCCCAGTGTATTTCGCCTGCGCTCCCTCCTGTCCTCCGGCTTACGTGTCCTGAGCTCCAGGCTACCTCAGTGCGGGTCCAGCTTGCTCTTTCCCCAGCATGCCGCATGTTTCTGCCTCTGTACCTGTGCTCTTCCAAACCCAGTCTGGAAGGCCCTGGTGCCTGGTTCCCTCCTATCAGAGATCTTACCAGCTTCCAGCAGCTTATGGCAGGCATCTTGTCTGTCATTGTATCCGCGGCAGCATGGCCTCGGCAGGCGTGTCTGAAATGAGTGCAGTGTTTTTCACAAAGGCTGTTTCATGAGGGCTCTGGCTCTGCGGCCAAATTCTCGGGCAGTAGCCACACAGGTAGCGGGGCTGGCCACACCCTTGGGTAGTCGGCTCTGTCGCCATTATTGAGTGAGTGGGTGGAGGGCCATCCTGTAACATGAAAGGCCAGAACTGCGTGGCGTACAATGACCAGAGGCCCCTGCCCTTCTGGTTTTTCTGGTGCACGATGGGTCAGTTAGGCCATTTTGCTTTTTAAGGCAGCATTTGAGCCTCTGAAAAGGTTCCCAGAAACTTTTTGTCCTTGTTGGTGGTGGCGTTAGTTCAGCTGAATTGAATGGGGCCTTTTCATGGCCACTGTCTGGCCCATCCCTTCTTTGATTCATTCAGCAAGTGTTTCTTAAGCCCTTTCTTTGGCACTGACATCGTGCTAGTTCTGGGAATATACAAAATCCTAAATAGTTTCTGTCGTTTTTAGAGCCTTATGGTTCAGAAGAGACAGACGTTGATCAAATATACAAAGGGCTGTACTATCTCGAGTCTTGTAAGTGCTCTAAAGGGAAGGAGTAGTGTTTGATGAGAGGGTTTGACCTAGAGGTGACAGGGGTGACAAGTATTGAACAGGAAGGACTCCCCTGCTGGTCCGCGTCATGACAACACATGGACTAGAAAATGCAGAGCTGACTCGGTGTTCATGGAGCCAGAGATATTTCTTTGCAGCGTTCTTAAATTTGCTTTTGCAGAACGAATGCAAGGGCTGAGTCAGCAGAATCAGCAGGACCTCCCAGTCAGAGCTGCAGAGGACCCGCCTATCAGTGGGCCACCTTGGGCAAGTTGTTTCACCCCATTTAGAAAACAGGGATCAAGCCCTACTCTGGAGGGCTGTTGGTGAGGATGGGAAGGAAACATGTAGGTTGCAACCTGGCCCTCAGAGCTGTTTGGTGTGGTGTTTATAGTGTTTAAAAGGAACTTTAGGAAGTTTCACTCTGATTTCAGGATTGTCTTGAACAGTCAGGAGATCTGGTTCCCATTGTGCGTGTTTCTGTGGGAAGCTTCTCAGGGGTGGCCTCCATCACATGAAGCATGAGTTTGCCATTAAATTTGCCTGGTCCCCACCCAGCCTGCTGCTACCTCATAGTCCATTTAGTGGCAACATATTAGACTTTCTTTTGTCTCGTGATTTCCAGAGAGCTGCTACGGCTTCATCGTAGGATGTCTTCCTATAAGATACTCACTGCTGAGTGAGAATTAGTGTTCCAAGATGAACCCAGAGATCGTTAGGACAATGGGTTTTGCAGGGTTTTTTCATTGAAAGTGATTGGCATGCAGTTGTAAGAAATAATAATACCCTTTCTCTAGTTTTCCCCCAATGGTAACTTCTTGCAAAACTCAAGTACAGTACCATAAGCAGGATATTGACATTCATACTTGGGGTTTACAATTTGAGTAAAAGCAAACTTCAAAAAGTTACTGGTGACCTCTCAGCTTAGGATACCCACTTTAGTCGAACCTTCTAATCAGAGGGAGCATTTAGATCTGTTCTTCCTCCCAGTGGCCTCTGCTTGGGATGAAGGTCGTGCCTCCAATGTGACAGACATACAGACTCTCGTTGTGGTGGACGCCTGAACTGAAAATGAGATTCTTTTGAATGTGGAAGGAATTGCCAGCTCAAGTGAAAGTGTCAGCTTTCTACTTCCGGTTTTTGCCTTACCTCGGTGTGAAATCAAAGTTTGTTGTATTCTGATGACGGCAGTTGAAATTTGGGAAGAGTGGAGGTGACTCTCATTTATGATTTGTTTGACAATAGTCCTGGTAAGATTTACCTTCCTTCCCTCTGAGCAAGAACAGTCTCCTGTTGTTTCCTGCCTAACTCGGATGTGGTTTGGTCATACTTGTTTTAAGTTTCTTGGTCTTTTTTAACCTACTTTCTCCTTCCCGTAATTTATAGATAAGTTACTGGTATTGCTTCATTTTACCAGCAGACCTTTCACAAAACCAAACCAAAATTGAAGAGAGAGAAGCAGAGAGGGGCGAGCAGTTATTTGAAAAGTCTGTAATTTAGGGTTAAATTTAAAACACATCAGCATGGTTAGGTAAATGTCTAATTGAAATTCATCTGTGCATTAAAATCATATGGTTCTTTCTAAGGGATAATTCTTGCTATAATTCTAATGCGCAACAGATAGTGTTTCTTGCCAGGGAAGTAGAATGAGAGAACACTAATTCTGAAACTGCTAACATCTCATTACTTTTGCAAAATGAACGTATAGATTAGATTATGGGATATGCTTCATGACCTGTAGGTACTTTTTTTTTTTAAGTAGGGGCTTTTTTCATCCTGGGTTTCTGTGGATAGTTTCCTTGGGTTATGCATTCATTCATCCATTATTCCACAGAGATGCAGTGGTGCACAGGGGAGATGCGACCCCTGCCCACCCACTGCCCTCACTGGGCTTCTCATCCCCCATGGGGACAGGGAACCATGTCTCGGAGATGCCTGCATCGCCTGTGCCATCATGGGGTTTGCCAGAGAGGCTCAGGGGGCACTTACTGCAGGAATGAATGACTCGATGGGTGAAGTGGTGGGGTCACAAGGGCCCTTGTGAGGTTCTTAATGACTCTCAGAACAGAAATAGCCTCAGGGCCTGACCCTCACATGCCACTTTCTCTTTGATCAGAGGCTGGCATCTCGGGCAGTGTGAGTGGGTTGCCTTGGTGCTGGTCCACATTCTGCCTTAAGAGGCGGTCTAGTGGAGTGGACTCTTCGGAGTCAACTGCCTGGGCCCCTCAGATCCGGGCTCCTTGTCTCACTACGTATGTCTCAGGGCAAGTCAGTACACCTCTCCTAGCCTCAGTTTCCTCACCTCTCTAATTAGAATGACAAACGTGGATTTTTGGAGAGGGTTAAATGCAACATAAAGAGCTTCTTCCAAAACCTAGCAATCATCAAGTTCTAAATATTAGATGTTATCATTAGCATGATCTTTGATTCTGAGCCGGCAGAACAATTCTGTTGGGACTACTTGGGACTTCCCTTCTTCGTACGATTAGCATAGAGGCACACTCAGTGTGCCCCTTAGGGAAGCGCCTTATGACAAAGGCATGGAGGGCCAAGTGTTAGCAACAATGATGACACAGTGACAGCGCTAATAGGAAGCATTTAGTGACAGTGGGATGAGCCGCCCCGATCCGATCTTTGGAAAGTGCAAACACTTAACCAGCAGTTGTACATTTACCTGGCTGGCTGACTATGAACTCAGAATGGGAACTGAAAATTCGGGAGAATACTCTCATCTGTCTCGAAATGAGGATGTCAGCCATCTCTCTGTAGGCACCAGTTCAGCCATTTGGGATGGTCTCCAGATGATTCTCTGGATCGGAAAGAGTGAGTGCACACCTATGAAATTAGCTGACAGTTCCGTGTGCAACACCTTTCCTTACTGGCAGCTGGGCCCTCTGCTAGCAGAACACGCCGCCGAGACGTGGCCTGGGGAGCCAGTGACTGAGAAAGCAGCAGCCTGGCCACTCTGGCCTGTCTTTGCAGAAGCCGAACCTGGGCTTAGGGACTCCGGCCACGACTTCAGTGCTCTCTCCAAACCAAGCTTAAATCAGATGGCAGCCAAGCCTCCCGTGTAGCGAATGCAGCAGGCAGGATAGTCCCCCGGATTAGAGTTCCCCCACGTCTTTCAATGACCTTGACCTTACTCATGACCTCTGATTAATCAGTGCTGGTTCTGAAGGACACACCTTCTTCTTCCTGGAAGTGGTAATAGGCTTCGGGGAGAAGGTCGATTATATCACTGAAGGAAAAAATAGACTTGTGTAAATCAAGGGCCTTGACTGGCACTGTTGCAAGCATTTCCACAAAAGAATCCGAGCTCGTGTGTATTATCCCTTTTTGCTGGGCATTGTGGCCTATCCTGTGATCCCTCAGTGGGGTTACAGCTCCGAGGCACCACTGTTGCCTGCAGAAGTGTTGAGCGGGGCAGCGCTGGTTCACAGATATGAGGATTAGACAGAATCAGAAAGAATCCAGGAGACAGCGTGTTGCACATATCAAGTAAGGCATCGTTGTAGATGAGCAGCCTCTTAGAAACAGTCACCTCTCCCTTCCCCCCCACAGAGGTGGGCTGGACAACTGACCAAGGCGGTCCCATGGTATGGAGGCTCACAGAGGGGTACCCTTCAGCCAGGGCTGCAGGTGACTGGACCCAAGGGGCTGGGGGTGCTGTTCCCGATCTGGTGAGCCAGAGAAGGGCCAGGGTTTCTCAGTATGGTCACATCCCGGAGGAGCCAAAAGGGAAGAACAGAGTGGGCAAAGTGGGGGTGGGGGTGGAGAATTTCCGTGACTCAGACCCTAGCTGGCTTTTTTGTGTCTGCCGGGCAGCATGACACAGAAAGGGCTCGGGAGGCCACAAGGCTGGAGACAGACAGCTCCGGGTGTGAGGTGGTGTCACGCCCCCTGCTGAATGAGTCTGCCCTGAGACTCGTCTGTATTGAACCCCTGGTGACTTCTTCAGGAAAATCGAAGATGAGGTCAGAAAAATGAGGCACACCAGTGCTGGTGTAGACTCTGCCCTGGGGCTTTGTTAGTTTTTCATCAGTCGCCTGATACCTTTGGGGACTGGAGGTTTTTAGCCAGACTCGTGAGCGCCCATCTGTTGGGCAGTTGCTGCGTTTCAGGCTCGTGCGTCTGCTCCCCTTTTCTTCTCCCTCCCCCCGCAGGGGTTTCTGGAGCATCCACACATTCCGGGCAGGCGTCGTGCTGGCCGCAGGGAATACAGGATGACCAAGACAGATGAAATCCCCTGTCCTGATATTCTGGGCTGGGGAACCAGTAAACAAGCTCGTCAGCACAGACTTAAGACCAGATCTGGGAAGAAAGAGGAAACAGGTTTGGGAGGTGATGGTGAAGGAAGTCCTCCCTGGGGAGATGACATTAGATGCGAGGACTGAAGGGTGAGGAGCTTGCTCACCCCCCTGAGAGTTGGGGGGTGGGTTGGGGGCAAGGGTCGTGATGGTCAGGGCATGGAAAGTGGTGAATCAGAGCCCTCAGTGGGAATGAGTGGCTGTCTGGGATCAGAGAGAGGCCAGCATGCGAGAAATGTACCGGGTCAATGGGAGAGGGGACGTTTTCCATTTTAGAGAAGAGGCACCTGCGAGTTCTTCGAACATCTCATTTAAGACTCATAATAACCCAGAGGGTGGGGTCGTATGATCTCCCATTCTCCAGGTCAGGGAGCCAATGCTCCCAGAGGATAAGTGAGTGAGTGATCATTCTGTTGTCACCCAGTTGCAGGGGACTGCAGGTGTCTAGCCCCGAATCTTCATGCTGTTTCTATTTTGTGTCCTTATGTCACCATCTGCAATCATAGTTACTTCCAGTTTAGCACGAGATGTAGGGTTCTGGACCTAGTATTTCGGGTGTCTGAGAGTCACCAATCTTTCACAGTCCATTATCTTTTTTCATAAAACAATATAGTAAAATACTCTTCCTAAGGAAATACCAAATAAGTGCGTGAAATGTTATTATTTAATGAAAAAGTATATTTTATTTTGCATGAGCATCAAACATGCCTCTTCAGTCATAAATATCTTGCAGTTTATTCATCCCATAAGCATTCATTAGCCCCTGACTGATTCCCAGGTGCAGCATTGTGGGGGACAGAGAAGATGACCGGGGAGAAGGCCGGGCGGTGAGGCCGGTCTCCTCCAGACCCAGCAACACCCCAGAGGTCGCCATCTGGGAAGTCACAGCCCAGTCTTGATGTTCCCTGCTGTCCCCACAAGAGTGCTGAGCGAGCGTGCGGTGTATGTTTTCTGAGCTCAGACCTCGTTCCGATTCCAAATAGATGGGCATTTGCCTCTGCAGCTGTGACACCTCCTGATAATCGGCCAGTTCGTGGGGAAGAATGGCCATGCTCCTCTTGTTAATGGAAGTGGCCTGTTACCTCTTCATGTTTCCTCCTTGCTAGGTTTTATTTTCCCCGTGAAATCTGGCAGCGTTGCCCAGACGCCTCACTGATGTGGTTGCAACGGGCCGGGAGGGGAGCGGTGTGTCACTCATTGCCTGACTGAGGGCGACATGCAGTGGCCTTTGGTTCTGCAGCCCCACATTACTCAGGGTTTGGCACGTAACACTCGCCCCCATATATCACCCTGGAGTTGATTCGGTCCAAAGTTTGCTTGCTGGTCACCTCATCCTGGAATGAGAAGAGGCTCATTCTGCAGCAAGTATCAGCCCGTTTCCCTCTGCGGCCAGTTGCAAAGCCATGTACTGTGGTGCTGTTGGTTATGCTATGCTTGGTGTAAACCTGGGCCACCGTGACCTCCTATGACGTTGGAAGCTCTGTGTATGTGAGGCAAAAATGGGAAACAATTACATATTATGTCTAGCCATGATGATCGTCAGGTCAGAGGGCCACCTGATGAGTGATGGGTAAACTGTCCCTGAGCTTTTGTTCCACAGGGCTGGCTACCTGCTCCTCCAATTAGTGTGACAGTGTAATGCCTTTACACCAATCCTTCAGGGGGCTGGCCCCACATTCGGAGGCTCTGCAGTGCTTGTTGAAGCAGATGGATGTTTGAGCAATGCAGCAGAATGGTTGAGCACAGGGGCAGTGAAGCTAGACTTCCTGGGTTCAAATCCTGGCTCTGCCTCTCACTAGCCGGTGACCTTGGCCAGATCCCTCACTCTCTATAGCTCTCTGCCCCATTCAGTTGTTTGGAGCAGCGGTCCCCAACTTTTGTGGCACCAGGGACTGGTGTTCCTATGAGAATCTAATGCCTGAGGATTTGAGGTGGAGCTGAGGCGGTGATGCTAGCGCTGGGAAGTGGTTGCAAATACAGATGAAACTTCGCTCCCTTGCCTGCTGCTCACCTCCTGCTGTGCGGCCCAGGGGTTGCGGACCTCTGGTTTGGAGGATAAAGTAAGTCCATGTATATAAAGTACTCAGAGCAGTGCTGGGCACATTGAAGATGCTCACTGGGTTTTACGGTTGTTATTACCTGGAAAAGGTGTCAAGAGAGCCCTGGGGGTGGGGGGAGTACTAATATGAGGCCCTATTGATGCATGTGGAAACCGAGGAGGAAGTAGTGAGCAGCGCAGCCAGGACTCACACCAAGTTGAGTAGGACACCGAGCCCAGGCTCCGGCTGCTCCCGTGCCCCTGTGGATCTTACCTTGCCTTTGCCACCCCACCAGTCCCTGCCCCTGAGGCTGGAGGGTGCAGAGAGTGGCCAGGGTCCCAGGAACACTTTGGAGAGGCTGAGTCTAGACTACTAACAAACCAGAAAGCCAGCAAACAGTAAGTTGCCGGGAGCTAGGAAGTCAAGTTTAAAACAGAGTGCGATTGTTTTTTAAAAGTTAGCCCTTCTCCTCCCATCTCTTCCATCCCAGTGAGCTGTTTGCCAGAGAGTCAAAGGCAAACAAATATTTCTAGAGTCACCCGTTTGTGGCCGGCAGTATGCCAGGCAATTTTGCAGTCATTTCGGCCCCATGGCAGCATATGATGGATACTATGGACCCTGTTTTGCAGATGAGGAAACTGAGGCTCATTCAGTCAGGGTCACTCAGCCAGTAAGTTGGTGTGAGGTCTGGCTTCACCTCTGCCCTTGCATTGGGCCTGTTTCTGTGAGTTAGTATGGCTGCCTCTTTTCTCGGGGAAAACCTTTTTCATAGTTCTCAAATCCTTTCGCAGAGCTGTTTGAACAAAAGGATTCCAGTTGCTCTCGAAAGGTGAGTGGGCTAGGCCTGGGAGAGCCTGCAGGTGAGCTTTCTTAGCTTCATTATTATGACCGCCTCTACAGATCCAGACAGAATTCTGGGGCCGTGTCATATGTCCTGTCCCTTTCTTGCCCCCTTTAGCCACCAATCTCTTTTTTCTCCATTTCCTTCTCAATGAAGATTCTGCCTGGTGTCCCCACATTCCTTGTCCTGGCCACTCTCCAGCCCCTTCCTTCTCCCCTCCCCACTGCACCACTGAAACACACTCAGCAGGTAGTGTGACTAGTAGGGCGCTGAGGCGAGGGCACCCCGGCTTCGCTTCCTAGGCCATGAGCATCATGGGCTCCTTCATGAACAGCTGGCTGGAGAGGCCGCCCGGTTGGCCCAGTGCCACCCCCTGACTTCCCGTGTTCATGCTGCTGCCTGGGGAGCTGGCCAAGCACATTGTGTCCCGGGCACAGCTGCTGTCACCGTCTAAGCTCCCCTGACCCCTAGCCTGGCACAGTTCCCACTCCATGCCACCGGTGTCCTCTTCCTCCTACTTGTCTCATGGGACGCACGACAGGACATTGCCTGCTCCCGGCTGGACCGCGGGTGCTGTGAAGGTGTGGCCTTGGCTTCCTCGCTCTCAGCCCAGCGCTCGGTGTCTCGTCGGGGCTCAGGGAAGGACTGGGTCAGCCCCCTGTTGGCTGCAGTGAACCCGATGGCTACAGTGTCCAGTGGGCTCCTGGCTTGTATTTAGGGCACTGTGACAGTCTGACTTTACTGAAAATAAAGTCTAGGAAAAAAATTTTTTTTTGAGAGATAATAAAGTGCATAAAAGTGGAGTATTTTAGGTGTACCGTTTGATAGCTTTGTACATATGATCACGTTTAGTGTAATTCAGGTGAAGACAGAAAACATTTCAGGCATCCCATACAGATCTTTCTCGGTCTCTAACCAGCACCCACCACCCCACAACCCCTCCCCCCAGCTAATCACCATTCTGACCTCCAGAGGTGCCTTTTTAAAGGCCTTTTTTAAAATTGTGGTGAAATACTTTTAACGAATAACATTTATGATGGATTAACCATTTCTAAGTACACAGTTCAGTGGCATTAGCACATTCTTTCAAAGTGGTCTTTACATTTAAATGGCACTGGTCGTACTTTCTTGGGTAAAACAACTGAATGATATAGAAGCAACTAGAGTAGAAAGTGAAAGTTTCCCCAACCTCAGCATCTTCCTCAGAAGGAACCACTGTTTTCAGTTTGTGTATCCTCCCAGACCTTGCTCGATGTACCGTCATGCAAATATCTATCAGCACAGGAAAATGCGAGATGTATACACATGTTTTAAATGGATAGTTTTGGTTTTTAACTGTAAACAGAATCCTTGATTGGTTGATTAATTGACTGATTGATGGCAACTACCCTTTTCACTTGCAGTCTGTGTCTGGCCTTCTAAGGGGGAGCGTGCCAGGCCTAGTGGAGGACGTTCTGTTTGGCATTATGGCATCAGTGATGCTGTGTCTTCTTCACTCAGATGCTGGCCTTATGTGTTTCTGTCCTTCCTCCTGACCCCTTCTCATTGGCCTCGCAGTCTGCTCTCACATCCCACAGCCCCTAAAAGGCCTTAGTTATTGTTGATCCCTGGGGAGTTACCTCGAGCATTCAACTTTTAAGCAAGGCCCAAAGCCTTAAGTTGGAGGAGTGACAGCTAGTGGAAGGTGTCATTAACCAGCAGGCAGTGACAGACACGTTAGGGAGCAAATAAGCCCTTGGGCCACCCCTGAAATCACATTGCTGGCCTTCAGCTGCCCCTGACCCCAGAAGCCAGCCTAAATGTCTAGCCAGAGCCCACAGCTCTCACCCGGCATCCCCGACTTGGGTACCTGGCAGAATGTCTGTGAATCAAGGAGGGCCCCGAATCCCCACGCTCCTGTGGCTCAGGCTCGAGGTCCCTGGGAGGTGAGTCCAACTCCTCCTGCGGCATTTGGGAAACAGACTGTACTTGCAGAATACTTTTCTCTGAGGCACACGTGGTGTGCTTTCTTTATGAGAAGGAAAACCCGAGCCTTCTGATTTTTGACTCTGAAGTGGGCTTCCCGACTAACTTCCTGATAGTTTCATCACACTTGCTCTCCCACTATGCGGACGGTCAGCTCCTGATGGTCAGGCAATGTGTTTCTTCTTCCTTCCTTTTCCTTCTTTGTTATTCTCTGCTTCATTTTTTTTGGATACAGTGTGGTACAGCCAGCCCTGAATTCACTCAGCACCCCAGCCCATAAAGGCTCTGCCTTCTGCAGGCACCTGGTTTAGTGTCAAGAGCACAGTGGGAAGTAAGACAGACGGGGCCCTTCTCCTGGGGGCTTTGCATCTGGGACATCTGGGATTGTCCGGCCTGACAAAGAGATTCCTGAGAGGCTTGCAGTTGGAAGGCTCTGAGCAGAATAGCAGGAATGATCTCGAATCTCTGCCCACGTTTCCCAGCCAAGCCCTATCAGCTTCTCCATGTTAACTGTGAGATTTTGATGATGTTCATATTAAGAAAAAAATTAGGTTTTTTAAATATGGAAGAAAAGAGGGAAAACCAAGTCCATAGTTCCAATGTCCAAATGATCCTTGCTGAATTTTTTAAAATGTCAAAGTGCATACATGATTAGAAATTTCAAACCCACTGGAAAAATGTAGAAATGAAAAATTGTAAGTACACTTGGTGGGTATACACCCACCCAAAGATGAAATACCAATATATTCTTATGCAGCTTTCCAGGAAAAATTGTGTCAGTACCATCACGTGGAGCCTTTGAAAAGCTTTACTGAAAAGGGACCCTACTGTGTTCCCTATTTTTGCTTTTTTCACCCTGGTGCTGTTTCTGTATCAGTATCACCAGATAGAAAAAAAGACCTCAGTCTTTTTAACATCTGTGTGGATTCCCACTCTGTGGACAGACCATAATTAACTGCTCCCCTGTTGATGGACATCTAGGTTATTTCCAGCTATTACTGGGTAGGTTGCATTTTAAAGGTTTGAAATTTCCCCAAGCAAGCATACTTTCCCTTCTTCCACTCCCGAGCACCTGATCACTGAGAAAAGCAGATCCCTTGGGAAAGTTTTTAAATTCATTTTCACAGTTGATTTTTTTTTTAATGTAGAAGGGGAAAGGAAGATGACTGTCCTTCATACGTTGGCTGCTTACTGTATCGCCAGGTTCTGAAGGAACGTTATGTCTTTGATTTCATACAGTTCTAGGTCAGTTACTTGTCCTGTGTGTTAGCCGAGGAGCCTGAAGCTCAGAGAGGCTCCACAGCTCATGTGGCTTTCACCTCGGGTTCGCACAGTTCCACCAGCCCTGGGCTTTGTGCACTGTTTCACTTCCCATAGAGCTCAGGGAGAGGTTTCTATATCCATCCTTGTGAATTTGCTCGTAACTTCTAAGTGGGTGGTGTTTTGCTCCACGTTGGGTCTCAGTTTTCTGTTTCTGAAAGCTTTGATTGTGTAATGGCATGCTCTAACACTCACTGGGATAAGTGGTGATTGGAGGGAGCAGTCACTTCATCTAGGATCCCTAACTTTGAGCAGGTTCGGGTACTTCAGGAGAAGATGCGGTGGGGATATGGGACTGCGTTCCATCACAGCATCCTGAGCGGGCTCAGATGGATGCCGTCTGTCAAGCAGTGCACACTTGGAATGCTCCCATCTCGGCTCTTGGGGGTTGGCGTCTGTAATGCGCTCTCTGGGTTTCCTGGACCCTAGAATGATATCTCAATTCATCTGTCATTTCTGTGGTTGAATAATTCTAAGTGGGTAAATAAAAATTAATGTTCGAATTTGGATGCTAATTTAGCTTTCAATTACATTTTGTTTTGAGTGTCATTGAAATTAATTTGTGTTCCTTGAGCACATTCCACTTATTGGCAAGGTACGGTGGCCCCCCGGAATATAATTGGTGGTTGTTTGGGATAAATTCGGAAGATGGATAAATCATATCAAGATAATGGAAAAGTTTACTTTAAAATTTTCTCCTTCTTTAATGATAAAATGACGTCTGAACATCATCCAGACCCTGGAAAGAGAAAAACACTTCAATCAGAATCCTGCCCCAAATAAATCAGACAGTTTTCTTTTGTCTCTGCTTCTTTCTAATCTGTTTGCATGTAAATACTTTTTAGAGAGTACTAATTATAGAACTGAGTTTGAGCTCCTGGTGAAGTACTGTTATTTTAGGAAGAGCTTGAGCTTCGGGATTGGGCAGGCTTCTATTAAAATTCTGACTCTGCTGCTCAGCAGCTGTGTGACATCCGGCAAGTCACCTAACACTTATGAGTCTCCGTTTCCTCATCTGTAAAATGAGACTGATAATCCTTATATCTCCTGGTTGTTATAAGGACTGAAATACAGCCATGTTTACAACAGGCCTTCTTTATGTCTCTTAGAAATCTTCTGACTTTTTTGGAAAAAACTTCTTCCTTTAGGGCAAGCTTCCCTTGGGGATGAGCTTTATCACTGATACTTGCTAGGCCCCCCTTCTAAGGAGAGCCAGCATTTGACTATATCCGGTTACCTTACTTTTTCTTTTATGTTATTTATTTTTATAATAGCAAGGTACAATGGTGTTCCATTTTTTGTGCTATAGAGTTTCATTCATTCATTTATATTATTATGGTGACACTGGTTAATGAAATCCATTAAGTTTCAGGTATACAATTCAACAGTAAGTCATATATATCTTGCATTGTATGTTCACCGCTCATAGTTAGATTTCTGACACCACATATTTGACCCCTTTACCCCATCTACCTCTCCCATCCCCTGCCCCATCCTCTGGTAACCACTAATCTATTGTCCACATTCAAGAGTCTCTGTTTGTTTGTCACATTTGTTCGTTGCTTTTAGGTTTATATCCCACATATAAATGATATCATGTGGTTTCCAACTTTTTCTGTCTGGCTTATTTCGCTTAGGATGATTATCTCCAGGTCCATCCATGTTGTCACAAATGGCAGTATTTCATCCCTTCTTATGGCTGAGTAATACTCCATTATATATATGTACCACAGCTTCTTTATCCAATTATCTATCGTAAGACACTTCAGTTGTTTACATGTCCTGGCCGCTGTGAATAATGCTGCTATGAACATCAGTGTGCAAATATCTTTTCAGATATATGTTTTCAAATCTTTGGGGGAAATACCCAGTAGAGGGATTGCTAAATCATATGGTAGATCAATTCTTAGTTTTTTGAGGAACCTCCATGCTGTTTTCCATAGTGGCTGTACCAATTTGCAGTCCCACTAGCAATATATGAGAGTTCCTTTTTCTCCACATCCTTGCCAACACTTGTTATTACTTGTCCTATTGATAACAGCCATTCTAACAGGTGTGAGATGGTATCTCATTGTGGTTTTGATTTGCATTTCCCTAATACCTAGCACCGTTGAGCATCTTTTCATATATTTGTTGGCTATTTGTAGGTACTCTAGGGAGAAGTGCTCTTCCGGTCCTCTGCCCATTTTTTAATTGGATTGTTTTGTGGTTGTTGTTGTTGTTGTTGTTGTTGTTGCTGAGTTGTATGAGTTCTTCGTATATTTTGGATATTAGGCCCTTATCGGAGGTATTGCTTGCAGATATATTTTCCCATTTGTATGGTTGTCTCTTTACCTCGTTGATGTCTTCTTTTGCTGTTGCAGAAGCTTTTTAGTTTGTTGTAGTCCCATTCATAAAATGAATTTATCTAGATTAGAATAACATCAGTGTGCCATAGTGACACAAATTGTGCAGATGGTACGTGTGTTTGAATCCTAGCTCTTCCACCTCCTGGCTGTGTGACCTTGGGTGGATCATTTAGTGTCTGTGAACTTCAGTTTCCTCATCTGTAAAATGAGGATAATAACAGTACTATCTCACGGAGTCATAAAGTTTAAGTGAGATAATATAGTCAAGAGCCCTTAGAACAGCATCTGGTACATACAAAGTATCATACAGTGTTAACCAGAAGTCTGTATCTTATGCAAATGACTTGCCTTTGGGAAACAGGGAGCTGGTGTTGGTGAGGTAGGGAGTTTCTGACTTTGGATGGAGGGAGCTGGTGCTGTTGTCTTGATTATTTAATAATGATGTTAATAATAATCATAATTGCAAGCTAGGAGGTAGCATTTGTTGTTTCAGAAGTGAATTTCTTGAAGCAGAAACTCTCGGGCAGTGTGATGGGATCCAGTGAGATACCAAGGTTCAAATCCATCTGTTGTCTTGGTTCAACTTTCCCAGGCCAAGCCCAGCATTCGGTGCTTCATTAAACCCACCGAGACGCTCGAGCGGTCCCTTGAGATGAACAAGCACAAAGGCAAGCGGCGGGTGCAAAAGAGACCCAACTACAAAAATGTTGGGGAGGAAGAAGACGAGGAGAAAGGGCCCGCTGAGGATGCCCAAGACGACGCTGAGAAGGCTAAAGGTACAGAGGGTGGTTCAAAAGGCATCAAGACGAGTGGGGAGAATGAAGGTGAGTGCGCTGCGAGCCAGGCTGTCATTTGTGTCTGGTCCCCTCTTGTGTGTCAGCTGGTGCTTCTCTTCATGCCTGACACCAGTGTACCTCACTCTACACAGCCCAGCCATTTGGAGGCAGATCTGGTACAAGGCCTGCCCTCACCAGATGGGTGACCCGGAATAGGGTTCTTTACCCTTAACCCATGCCTCAGTTTCCCCATCTGTAAAAAGAGGGTAACAAGTAGTATTTACTTTGTTAGTATAAGAATTAAATGAGTTAATACATGTAATATGCTCAGAACAGTACCTGGTCCATGTCATAAATATTTGCTGCTACTGCTGCTACTGTTACTGCTATTATTATCATCATTGTCTTTATCATCTTCGCTGTTCTTATTATCCCTGATAACTTGGGATTATGATTTTTGACAGAAGTCATTATTTTCATTGCACTGCAGGAAGGAATGGGGTCAATGTTTAATGAACTTAACTGTTTTCGATAAGATTGGGGTTTTTTTGGAATCAAATAATCAACTATAATCCCCTAGGTTCTTATATTAAGATTTTTTAGAAGTCCTGTCTGTTTAGAGTGAGGTACACTTGTGTTTGGTGCCTGTGTGCTCAATAAGAATAGTTCGGTCCTCTTTTTTGCCTTTGTCAGAAATGATTCTATTTTTCACCTCCCTCTCGTTTAGATGCTAAGACCTTCCCAGTCTGGGAGCATGGTCTGCTCTGGGATTAAGCAAACTTAAACCATCCAGTTCCTTGTGTCATGGGCTGGGCGCACAGCCACACAGAAGGGGTCCCTGCCACGGCCCCAGGCACTCAGGGTGAAGGAGGTGGTGGGGTGTAAGTAGGATGGAGACTCTGCTTGCTGGGCGCGAGCTCCCCCCCCCCCACCTCCTGGGACAGACACCGGCTCTCCTCAGCTCCAGACTGTGATGTGCTGGGGTTGGGGAGCACTTCCTACAAGCCATCCTCTTGGGTCCTGGGCTCGCAGTGGCTGCTCTGAAGCCAGCTCTCCCTGCGCCATCAGCAGGGACTGTGCGAGTCCCTAGTCCCAGGCATCTGAAGCTGGGAAGCAGAGCGCCTCAGTAAACCAGTGACTGGGAGCTCAGTTATCTGGGGGAGTTAGCTGCAATTGTGCTGTCCAAGCCACTCCCACCCTGTCCCCTGCCAGCGGGCCTCTTTCTGATTCTTGGTGGTTCTCAGTGAATGTCACGAACACATTTTGATAAGTATCACCAAAGCATGTCTCTAGTGCCACCCAGCCCTCTTTTTGAGGCTGAGATCTCCAGTATACTTTTATTTCTGCTCAAAGTGCGGGGTAAGCATTGTGGTTTAGGAATTCTCTTTTGACTCAGAAAACCTTTGCCAGCAAATATCACTTTGGTGGTGGTTGGGGGTGGCGGGGTGGGGGGGGCGGTGAGAGGCAAACATGAGGGAAGCCATACTTGTTTGCTTATTTGTATCGTTTGGATTTTTTTTTTTTAAAACTTGGGAGAAGATTGTCTGCTTAAACCCTAGGTTTAGTTGTCTTATAGCCACATGAGGGGGAAAACAACAATTTTGCCCCATTTTGTACACTGTGTTCTTGTCGATTTTGTTTTGGAAAGATGCTACCTCTTTCATTCCAGTCCTTTTAAGGGCTGCTCTCTAACCAGTCCTGGGCCGTGACTAACCGTGGTGTGGACAGGGCAGGCTTGGCCTCGAGCACACAACCAAATGAGTCAGCCAGGCGGCCCAGGCCTGTGCACAGGGGCTTCCGTGGCTTGGCAAGGCTGCCATTCCAGCTCACTGCTGGGGTCGGAGTAGGGACTCCTGCATGCCCAGCCCACCTGCTCTGTGCTGGGGGCAAGGGGAAGGATGTTTACCAGCTTCCAGAAACCTGTTTTCCAGGCAGTCGCTTGGCCAGGTTGTGCCAGACAGGGCCCAGGAATTCCCCAAGGCTTAGCTTGGACTGTTGGTGCCGACTTCGAAGTCCATTTGAGCACAGCCCTCAGCGAGGCCCTCCGCATTTTGGTGCCTTATTATTTTCAAGAACTCACATTAGTCTTCCCACCCGGCTCCCCATAAAAAAAAAATACAGCTTTCACAGGCCCATCTAGCAAAGAGACACCTGACTGGGCAGCAGGAGTTGTATTCTGGGGCTTTTTGAATCACATGTTTGATTTCTTAGTTACTCTTATATTCGAAGGCGTGGCTGGTGGGTGTTCTCGCCTTAGACTGTTTCTGTGTTTGGGTAAAACCACACAGCTGTTAATTCCTGTGACTTGGAAGGGCATCAGGCACATTTTCTCATTCAGTTTCAAGCCAGAAAACAGTGTAGATGGAGAGGTGCCAGGCAGACGGGAGCCCTGACCTGCCGACTTGCACCCCTGTCTTGATGTCCAGGTTTACTGTGGGCCTCGGATGGTCTCCTCAAGTCTGGGCCTCATTTTCCCTTCTGGAAATTTTGAGCATAGAAAATATAAGTCATGTGATGAACTTTTTTTTGTTTTTATTTTTTAATGAGGACACGTTAGGAGTCTTGAGTTTGTAAGAGTTAGAAATTCAACTCAGATTGGCTTAAGCTAAAAGGGTGATTATTGTTCCTGTAACTGAGAGGCTTAGGCAGGGCTAAAGCCAGGTGCAAAGATGACTATGGACAATGCCAGGCTCACCTTCTGCCAACTTAGCACCCAGTGGAGAGGGAGCTGCCCTTCCCTCTGGCTGCAGCTGAAGTCCGGGGGCCGCTGCTTGTCATTGCCAAAGGGCCTGGCTTGCCTATCGCTGGAGAGGCATGCTCTGCACAGACTGGCCAGGCCTGGGTCACGTGTCTGCCCTGCAGTGACTCCTTCAGTAAAAAATGAGATACATTCATCAGAAGAAAGGGGGCACAGATGCTGGATCAGCAGAGACAGAAGATGCTAGCCTGGAAAGCCACACTATTTCTGCTACTCCCATCCTCTGAAGGCCATCTTCTCCCTTCTGGTTTGAGGTAGATAAGTGGCTATTTTCTGCTCCAGATTAGTTCTTCTCTAGCAAGCATCTCGCATTGTCTCTGGATCTCGGGTTTTGCTGACAGACTGGTTGTAACAAACAGGCACAGGTGACTTTTCGGTAAAGAGAGGCTGACACCAGTTACCTGCTGCCTACCCTGCCATCCCCATGTTAGTGCCAAACGCTTAAAAAGGTAGCCTAAAGCACAAGAGGCATGTGGTTACAAGTCACAATTTTGCCATGACCTGATTTGAATGTGGCATTAACATGTTTTTTTCTACAAATGCGGCACCCAAAACTCACACCTCCTCCACATTTAAGCCCAGACGAGGAAGTCGTGTGAAATGAATGTGCAGCCCTGGACCTCCCCATTCCCATCCCCGGTTTGCAAAGAAATTTGCTCTGCTTCAATGTGATGGGCAACTCATTCTGAAACCAAGAAAATCACAGGGCCCCTAAATTTTCAGAAATTGAATACCGAAGAGAAGACAAGGGGTGCCCTCGCCCTGCAGCCGGAGGAGTGTTCAGTGGATGTGCGCCCGTGTCCCAGCCTGCTCTTCAGTCTGAAAGGGCATTCATCTCTTTTGGATTCACTTAGTGCAGTAACTTAATAAACATGCCTGAGACAAGAGAATCAATCATCTGAACTTCTTGTTTGAAAAATAGGATTTGGCTTCTGTATTTTGCCTGTGGAGAAAGTAGATATCAGTTTAACGGCCTGACCTTCAAAGCCTGCTCTTGTCTTGGAATCCCTTGGAATGCCAGCGAGGGCATGGCATGGTGACAGGGGTAAGCCAGGGACTAGCCATCAGGAGGTTGGGGTCTGAATCGGTGCCTGAGCACTCAGCACGTGACACATGGGCACTGAATTGGAACCCCGGCTGAGTTGGGGAGCCGGGTCAGGAGTTTGGAAGGGGTACTTGAGCTTGGCCGAGGGGACTTTGTGCCCGGCACATTTCTGTCGGGCCCGTTTCCCTTTTAATCTCTATGAGGAATAGTGAGGTGGCTGGTGCTGTGTGTGTGTGTGTGTGTGTGTGAGTGTGAGTGAGATAGTGGGATGGGAGAGGAGGTGGATTGGTAGGCTGGGCCAGAGTGGCAGCTTTTCAAATGGGCTCAGCTAGTATAATGAGAAGGACTAGAGGTCAATTCAGACAAATCCTCTGAAAAGCAACTTCCCAGAAAAACATTCTGAATTCAATCTCATGCCATTCAGTAAAAGATAATAAAAACAAAGAAAGGGGCACCCTAAACACTCTGCACATACACACCCAGTTGTTGCCAGGTGCTATTGCCTCTTGAAATTCCACTCCAAAGCCAGTAGCATGCGGTCCTCCTCTTGTTCCCTAGGCAACCAGCAAAGGCTTCTCTCTCCTGCTTCCCTTAACCTTATTTTTAAGGCCTTCTTTTCTCCCCTTCCCCTCTGTTTATTGTCTGTCCTCTCCATGATTGCTGGAATGTAGAACACAGGGGCAACTGAGAAAATCCTGGAATTTGTGAGGTCAAAGACTATTGGGAGGTCATGCCTGCCATTTCCCTGAAAAGCACTTTATTTACCAAATATTAATCAGATTAAAGCGTACATTATCCCGGACTACTTGATGAATTATGGCTGTTATTTTAAAACATCAGAATGTCAGAGCATTGAGGAAGCTCATGGATTTGGCCAGGGTCGTGGTATCGAGAAGCAGAAGTTGACGTCCTTGGGTCCTGAGGGCCCTCAGGCCTCTCCTGTACATTCACACCATTGAGGAACCCCCGCCACCCCCAGCCCCAGAACCCTTCTCATGTTCCCAAACGGAAACTGTCCCCATTAAACAGCTCCCATTGCCCCTCCCCCCAGCCCCTGGCAACCACGGCTCTACTTTCTGTCTCCGTGGATGCGAGTACTCGAGGCGCCTCATACAATGGAATCATGCAAGACTTCTGCTCTTGTGACTGGCTTCTTTCACTGAGCACGATGTCCTCAGGGCTCATCCAGGTCATGGCAAGTGGCAGGATTTCCTTCCTTTTTAAGGCTGAACAATATTCTATTTTTTGGGGTATGCCATATTTTGCTCATCCATTCATCCATCGTCAACGGACACTTGAGTTGCTTCCATCTTTTGGCTGTCGTGAACAGTGCTTCTGCACACATGGGTGTGTAAATCCTCTTCCGCTCTGGAGGCTTTTGTGAAAATGAGAGAGGCCAAGGAGGGCCTGGGTAGGGCCTGCTGGAGCCCGAGGAGCTGGCTGTTTGGGGTCCTGCTCCCAGTGTCTCGAGACTCCAGTTGTATAATGGGGTTGTACCACCCAATGGACTAGGCTTCTAGAGCCTTCAGAATTGTGGGCTACGGTGCCTGGCAGAGGAACTAATACTGCACAGATGCTCATTTACAAAATGCAGCTGACAGGCGGTGCAGGAAGAGAAGGCCACAGCCACTGAGAGCAGAGGCCCACTACCTGAATCTCTTTGTGCCTCAGTGTCCCCTTCAGTAAAGTGCAGAGGTTACACTAGGTCATCATCGCCCCAGCCATGGGATATGGAGATTTTTTTAGGTTGGACAGAGCGGGCCTTAAAGGTGGTGAGAGGATTTTCAGTGAGTGCTTCAGGGAGCCTTGGATTTGGGGTGCCACGTCTGTACTCCTCTCTCACGTGCCTGAACCTGCCTTTTTCAATGCACACAGTGGGCCTGGACACCTTTTGGTTCATTCATCATATATATTTTCACAGTCACTTTCTATTTATACTAGTTTTATGTTTATAGTTGTTCTTTCAGATTAATAAAAAGTTAGAAAAATGAAAATAGTATAAAGAACACCCATTTATCCTTTATGCAGTTTCACTTTTTAACATATTGTACCTCATTTGCTTTCTTATTTACGTTTTCTCTGTCTCTCCCTGCACGCACACGTGCTCTCTCTCCCCCTCTCTCCCTCTCCCCCTCTCCCCCTCTCTCCCTCTCTCCCTCTCTTCCTCCCTCTCTCCCTCTCTCACTCACAAACTTTTGCATCCTGCCCCTTCCCTCCTAAATTCTTCAGTATGCATTTGCTAAGAATAGAGCATTCTCTTTCACGACCCAGTACAGTTATCAGCTTCATAATAGTTTTGTACTGTCCGCGTTTCAGTCTATCCGTTGTCCTAATGATGTCCTTTTTAGTGTATTTCCTTCCCCTAGTACAAAATCCTGTCTAGGGTCACGTAGTGCCTTTTATCATGCTGTCTTTTGAGCCTCCTACACTCTGGGACATTTCCATAGCCTTTCTATCTCTTTTAAAATACTTACATTTTTGGAGAATACAGAACCTCCTCCTTTGTTTTAATAAAATATTCCTCATTCTGTCTTTAATCTTTCTTGGTGATTAGATTGAGGTTGTGCATTCTTGGTTGGAGTATGACACAGGTGACATCATGTCCTTCTGCTCCTCGTGGGTGATGTTAATTTTGGTCACCCGGTTAAGGTATTGTCCAGTTTCTCCGCCATATAGTTACTCTCTCTTTTCTTTGCAACTAAGCAGCAATCCATAGGGAGACGCCCTGATACACAGATGTCCCACGCCTCATTAAGATTCCCCCTTAGTCTTGGCATTCACCGATTCTTGCCTGTTCCAGTCTTTGCAAGAATGGTGGCAAAGTGTTGGTTTTCCAACATTGATACTCTTTCTATGTTTAAAAGTCCACATTCCACTATAAGCAAGATTCCTCCCCTTCTCCCCATTTATTTATTTATCTGTCTATTCTTGGCAGGGACTCATAGATTTCAGATTCTTAGTGGTTTATATTTCATTACTATATTTAATTAACTTGATACTCAGATTGTCCCAGATTTGGCCATTGGGAACCCTTGCAAACTGGCTGCTGTGTCCTTGTGATAAGGCCCCATCTTTTCTTCGAGCAGTCCTTACATTTTGTGGCATAACAAGGTATTCCAGCTTCATCTTGTACCTACCCTGCCCATCCCCGGGATTAGCCATGTCTCTGAAAAGCCCTCATTGCTCTTAGTGGGCGATGGTATTAGAGGCCAAGATCTGGGCACTGGATGTGCTCATTGCTACTGGGCTGTCTTGCTTTTTGGCCTTTTCAATGGATAGAGCTGGGAAATACATGCATGTATATACACAACATAAACATTTATTCATGCATACATATACATACCTTCAAATATGCATATCTGTATTTTGGAAATCACATATTCATACTAGTACCTTTAATTCTGATCAGTTCCCAGAGGGCTCCCTCTGTCCTGCCTTTCTCCATTTCAGATTTATATGTTTTTTTCTTTTTCCACAGTGAGAGCTCTAGCTCCTATCGACATCAATAGATTTATTTTCTCAATTCTATATTCTACACATATATACTCTACATATAACATCTAAAAAGTTTCAGAATTGTTCCTTATTTAATAAATAAAGAATTTAGAATTGTTTGCAGTTCCCACCCACCCCTGATACTTCATCTGCCCCCAAACTAAAGGTATAGAGTCAAGTATTGTGTTCATAAACTATTTGGACTAGTCTGTCCTTTTTTCTTTTCCTCGTCAGGGTAGGTCCCATATTCATTTGACATAAATTTGGGTCTTTTTTTTTTATTATTATTATTCCATTTGGGATTCTTCCTTCCCATTTTTGCTGATTTAGTTTCTTTTTCTATATGGAATATTAACAAATTCAAAACCATGCCAAAAGTATGTTTAAAAGAGTGTCTCACCCTCCCATATTGCTGCCATATTGTTCCCCCTGCCTGTTGTAGATAAGGAACTTGATCATTTTGTGGAATATCCTTCCTGTTTCTTTTTGTAAAAAGAAGCATACGTATGTATGTTTTTTATTTTCCTTTCTTTCTTACACACAGGATAGCACACTGTTCATGCTCTTTGTCACTTTGATCGTTTCATTTAGCAATATCTCCGAAAATCGCTTTGTATCAATCAGTTCACGGAAATCTTCCTCAGTTCCTTTTACAGCTGCCCTGTGTACATGTACCATAGTTTGTTCAGCTAATCTTTATGCTCGGACATTTAGGTAGTTTCCAGTATTTTGCAATTGCAAATAATACTGCAGCGAACACCCTAGGGCGAGTGCATTTTCGTTTTATTGGAGGCATATCTTCCAGATAAATATACCTGCAAATGCGATCGCTAGGTTGAAGGGAATAATAGTGATTTAAAATGTCCTTTTTTTTTTAAGCTTCTTTAAAGAAATTCTTTTTTAATTGATAGTTTCTTCTTAAATGTATTTAGGTTTTAAAAAGTGAATTCAAATAAAACGATTAAGTAAATAACAAATAATACAACATGGAGACATGGCAAAAATTGTAAAGGCAGGCAAGTGACTGAAGTTTGAGCCAAACTAGGCTAGGTTATTGCTGTAGTCCCTTCAGACTCCAGACTGAAACATGGTTGAGGTGCGGGCTCATGGTATAATAACTGAGGTTCAGAGAGAGCCCCCTGGGAAGTTATCATCAGCGCCTGAGTCCTGGCTTTGGTGACTGCAGTGGAAATTTGAGTGCACATGAACCCACCGATCTGCTTTCCCCAGTGGTGGCAGCATGGCGTGTGCACCCTGGGGATGGGCCACACTGAAGCAGGCATGGTGTCAGCAGGGAGAGGTGGGCAGGGGGCTTAGAAAGCCATGTAGAACCATGCCAGGGTGTTCTGATGTGGCATAAAGAGGGGTTCACTTTGATAACCTTAGATTACCAGGAAAGGTCAGATCCTCTTTTAAAGATGGCTGTAGAATTTATTTTAGAGCAATGAGAACCTGGGAGACAGACCCTCCCTCCAAAAACCTATTACCCTCTCTTGTCATGCACATATCCCATTTTGCATACAGTTTCAGGGAGTTGGCAGGCTGTAGGTAAGAATTACAACTTTTAAGAGTTGTTGGGATGAAATTGTTAAAAAGAAGCTGAAAAAATACTTTTGGCATCAGAAGAACTGTTCTATATTCATCTAGAAAATGAATCTAGGTGGAGCACCTCCCCCCACAACTATGCCGGCTGGATGAGGCGTATATGGGAGTGGGGAGGAATGGGGGTGCAGCTGTGGAAACCAGGCGACCCAGCCGAGGTTCGGACTCCCCATTCTGCGTGGACAGGCCCTCATGGGCCTGGTCCTACACCAGCGCTTGACGAGGGAGGTGGGAAGGAGGAGCAGACCTGGCTTTCGCTGCTACTTTTCTAGCTGTGTCAAGCGTCACTGCACTTCTGGGTTTCTGTTTCCTCATATGCAGTGCCCAAGACCAGACCAGTGGTTTTCTGCAGTTTCATGGGAAGTTCTAGAAATCCAGAAAGGGGCCTCTGTGGAGTGCATGAGGGAACTTGTGGTTGGAGACATTTGGAACCCGCCTGCCCTTCACCTGGAGCAGCTCTGCTCTCGTCAGGTTACCAGACCATGGTGGTGCGCCATGGGAAGTTGTCATTCAGAATTAATAACCAGCCACTTAACTAAGTTTGATGAGCACTGGACTCGATTATCTCAAACTGCCCTTCTGCTCCAGAGGTCTGATAGTGTCCAGGAGATTAAAAAGCTGAAAGGGAATGACCACGTCACAGCAGGCTTGTTCTCCAGCCTGGGGCACTCGGGCTTGGCCTCGTAACCTGCGGGGGCTGGTTCTTGGAGCTGAGTCTTTCCCACATCAGCCTGGCTGGGAGGTGGCTCAAAGGTCACAGGGCAACAGGGCAGAAACCAGAGTGGGAAGCTGGTGCCGTGGTCTAGCTTTGTAGTCTTCAGGTGTCTTTGTTGACATGCCTTATTAGTAAACACAAATAAATACATAAGCTTGCATCTCCCAAATATATGTATACATTTATTTATTAAGAATCATACATTTGACATTACTGTGCTAATGGTATATACATTATAAAACAAAATAGGTTTTTTAAAAGATGAGAATAATGAAAAATGAAAGAGGTTCTGCTCAGGGGATCATCTTGCACACCCACCAAGGTGTGTGCCCTGCTGTGAGGACGGGGTAGCTGGGAGGCACCTGGAAGAGGCTGGTGGAGGTGAAGATGCCAGGACAGAGAACGTCGTTGGTTCCCAAACGGTAGTCTGCCCGCCGCCTGCCCTTTGCCGTGTTCATGCGCCACTTGAGCTACTGTGCACTCAATAGCTTTCCATGATTCACCCTCCTGTTTTTTATTTCTTAAATTTAGCCTCATCCTAAGCAGTAATATCCACAAAAGAACAGGTTGTTTTTTGTGTGCAATTAGAACTTTCTTCTAATGTTTATTAAAATAAATACAAGACTATGTAAACAAAATGTTTGTCTACATACCACTTAAAAAGCATGTCAGCCCCACCTCTGTGAGGGGGAGACGGCCCCGTAACACTTTGATCTGTGGCCTCTGACTCCAGATTACAGTGGGAGGGAAGTGGCTGGCGAGGGGCGGCCCCCTCACTGTCCCCCGAGGTCTAGGGCTGTGCGGACACGTGGCGGGCCCACTCCTCCATGCCAGTGAGTGGTCACAAGCACAGTCACGCCTAACAGAGTCCCAGAAGAGTGGTAGCGATGCAATGCCTCCCTGTGAGAACACTGTGCACAAATGGGTTGCAGGCTGGGTGAGGCTATGAACCACTCCACGACCTGTCGCAGCTGCCATGCATCATTGCCCGCCCTGCCTGCAGCCAGAAGCTCCTGTGCTGAGTTAGAGCAGTCACCCATTCATCCATTCCAGAGGTACTTATTGAGTACTCGCCACATGCCAGGCCCTGGACTAGACACTGGGGTTCTGGGGGACAACATGGCAGCTAAGGCAGCCACTCTTCTGAAGCGCACATTCTAGTAGAAGAAGGCAGGCAGGCAGCAAGCAAACCAATAAATAGAAAATCCAGGTAGTTATAAATGCTATAAAGTAAAATCAAGATAAGAGGGGAAGGGACAAATCTATGTGGAATTCCAAATAATTTATGTAGCTGCTACCCCTTCAAGGAGCTAGAACTCCCCACTCCTCAAGTGTGGGCTGTGCTTAACGACTTGCTCCCAAAGAGTATGGGGTGAAAGGAGGAGGGAAGGGACCTTCCAGTGGAGAAACGTGAGCAACGTTCACTGGGCCCAGCGGTGCAGGGGCACGTCAGCATTCATGAGCCATGCTGCTACCCTGGACCCTCGATGCGGTGTGATGAGAAGGCCACTTCCCCTCTGTGGTCCTTCTCCTGGAAACCTTTGACCCCCACCTAATTACCAAAAAAACATCAGACAAACCCAGATTGAGAGACATTCTACAAAATACCTGACCAGTGCTCCTCAAACTGTAAGGTCATCAGAAGCAAGGAAAGTCTGAGAAACTATCACAGTCAAGAGAAGCCTAAAGAATCATGACAAATACATCTAGTTGGTATCCTACCATGGGTTCCTGGAACAGAAAAAGGGCATTAAGGAACTTTGAATGACGTAAAGGAGAAACAGGTGGAGAGGGTGTCCAAGATGTCTCTGAGATGGTGACATTTGAGCTGAGCCTTGAATGGTGGGGCTGAGTCATGCCTGGGTAGAGAAGACGTGGGGAGAGAGCATCCCAGGCAGAGGAAACAGCCGTGTAAAGATCCCGGGGCAGAAACCAGCTTGGGCCAATCTCATGAGAACGAGAAGAGGGCAGGACGGCTAGAGTGATGCCGGGCAGAGGAGGCCAGAAGGTGAGGTCAGAGGTGGACGGGAGCCAGGCCGTGGAAGGCCTTGACGCTGGAGGCATTTGGATTTCATCTTGAGTGTGATGGGAAGGCAGCGGGGAGTTTTGAGCAGAAGGGTCACATGAGCTAATTTCCGCTGAAAATCACTTGGATCTTTGTGAAGGTCTATTACACCCGTGTGACAGCGTCTGTGACAGGGACACCTTACAGCGCAACGACCATCCACCCCTAATGCAAGATGTTTTCTTTTATTGTGTGTACCTTTTTCTGAAAAGTAAAATGTGCACCATGCACAATTAAACAAGTAGCACTTGTTTACTTGGGAAAACTAAAACATGGCTCCTAACCTCTCTCTGCCTTCTAGAAGTTGTAAACAGAAAGAGAATGCAAATGGCTTTAGTCATGTTGAAGCCTCTTCTAAAGCGTAAATAGTTTCAGAATATTTTCAGCGAATTTGGTTATGTTTTATTAACCACATATTTCTTCTATGCTGCCTCAGCTCCTTTGGGAAGGAGATGAGTGTGGTATCAATAAAGTAAGATAAATGCCTTTAAAAAAAAAAAACCCTGAAATAAAATAAATTATTGCAATTTGTGCTTTCTTGTCAAAATCAGGGCCTTGCTTCCTGGTGAGACCGGGATGCAAGGACAGAGAGGTTCTGGCCGGTGTCTTATTTCTCCCGCAGCATGTTGCTGGTGCTCCTGTCGCCGCTCTTGAACCTTCGCCGATGTGATAGTAGTAGTTCCCTGGGGCTTCCTCTGGGGCTTCATGTCTGTAAACCTAGGTCTGGGACACGCTGTCCGGGCTCATCCTGGTCTCTGCATTTTCTTCTAGAAATAGAGATGGTGATCATGGAGCGCAGCAAGCTCCCGGAGTTGGCCAGCACCTCCATGCAGGAGCAGAACACCACGGATGAGGAGAAGAGCGCCGCCACGGGCTTGGAGAGCGTGCAGTGGAGCAGGTAGCCAGCCACCCCGACGCCCAGCCCCGCTGCGCCCGCGCTGTGGCGGGGCTGCCCACGCCCCAGCCCGGCGGGCTGGGGTACTTACTGCTCGGTCTCTGGGATCAGGAGCGGGGCTCCTAAGGGTGAATGCCTGAGGGTACGGCTAGCCCAGGGCCTCTTCCCACCACCCAAATGGCCTCTTCGGCCTCTCAGCCAAGCCGTCTCGCTTCTCCAGCCCTTGGCTGCCAGAGGCCCAGCTCCTCTCGAGAGGCCTGGGCACAGCTGGCACTCAACACTGCAGTGCTCGCCCCTGGGAAAGAGAATGATGGAGACGTGGCGTCACCACCCCCAAGCACTGTGGTGCTGGGTCCTGTCCTGAAGGGTCCTGGCCACTCCTGGCAATGCTCTATGGCTCCCAGGAAGGGTGCCCTTGGGAGCAGCGTTTGGATCTCTCTGTCTCATTCATTCACTGCCACACACATCACCGTCCACACAGCCTGCCCTCATGACTCAGCCGGCATGATTTAATGCTGCTGTCCACCTCTGACTTCGTGCCTGATTATTCATTTCAGTGATGGCCTGCCAAAGCTACATCCTCTTAAACCTTTGAGATGCCCTGTTTCTTGCAACCTCGCTGTAGCACCACCCCTTTCAGAATGGACTGGGGTAGGAGCTGCTCCCCAAGTGTGCAGTGGACTGCTAGGAGGGCTTCTTTATTTTGGTATTATTTTCCCATCAAGTGGCCCCACTGCACAGACCCCTGACATAACCTCCTAATCCTACTCTAGTGTTAATAAATGGGTAACAGCATGGTTTTTCTGTCAGCCTACAAGGCATTCACTTCCTGAACTCCCGGGGTGGGGTGGCTGAAATCACACACACCTTCATCCAGGGCGGATTTATTCATCCAACTTGAAGTGAAGAGTTGAAACACACTAATTTTTTCCTCCACATCTTGTTTATCTCTTTGCTTGGCAAATGTTTCAATTGTCTGACAGGATTCATTTTTATCAAATGCACAAGGGAGCCATTTTTAGTTTTAGCTAAATAAAACACGAGTGCGGAGTACGGTGTGGGCTGTCGGTTGTTGTAGCTTATAAAGACCTTTTTGATTTTGCCTGGCAGCAAAAATAACACCTAAAGCTCTGAAAATTAAAGAAATCATTCTAAACACAGAAAGGGAGGGGAAAACAACCTTCAGGTGCCGGGCACAGCATTACTTAGAACATGAATAATTGGAAAAACCACAAATGATTAGAAGTGGGGGATGCTTAAGCGAATGAAGGGGCATCTGCTTAATAGAATATTAGCTGCTGCTTTTAAGTGAATACTGTGATGATGTGTTCAGTTTCTTAGGATCTAATAAACAGAAATAGCACATTTTTTACATAATATGGTAACACTATAGCTCTGCTAAAGGATGAAAAATACCCATGTATTGTTGGGGGGGGGGGAGTGAATATACCAAAATGTTATGTTTGTATGTGGGGGTTGAGACTTCCTTTTTTTTCTTGAATTTTAGTGAAGAGAGGTTTTTCTTAGAGTTGATTTGAGATTGTTCCTTAACTTTCAGTAACTTTAAGTGGTATCTTCTGCCATGTGGTTTATAATGGAAGCTGTTCCTGGTGCCTTGAGTTGGGCCACATTCAGGCTTAAGGCCCCCGGGACTTTGGGGCCAGAGTCCTGCTCTGCTATGAGCCCAGAGAGAGACTGGCCCAGGTAGAGAGTTGCCTTCTCCTTTGCAAAGGTATTGAGTTGTCGGTTGTCAGAAACACCGCCAAAGACTCTGTCCTCCCAGTTCCCGGCATTGAGCAGGGAGGAAGGCACAGAGGGTGAGGGAGGGGGACAGTTTGTTCTCCTTGACATGAATTGAATCTTGACATTGGTCCACTTGTCTGAAGAAACAGCCTAGTACAGAATGTAACTTCCTACATTATGGGCTATATCTGCATTCAGGGTTAAATATGGGCCAAGAAACTAAAAACCATTCAAAACGCTCTTTTCTGAAAAAAAAAAAAAAAAGAAAAAATGCTTTAAAAACTTATAGAATTAACACACATTCAGAAAATATTTTAAAAACTTGAAAAGTATAAAGAAGGGAAAAAAAGTTTTCCATGATGCCAGCATTTAAAGGCAGCTGTTACTAACATTTTGGTTATTTCCTGTTAGTCATTTTTCAATGCCAATTTAGTGGGAATTCTCCCCTCTTTCTCCCCAATAACTTATACCATACCATATCTGTCATTTTTCTTCTTTTTTTTTTTTTTCTGTCTGATAGCAAACACCAAGCATCTTTTTCACTTTATTGTACTCTTAGTAAACAAAATGCTAACAACTTCATAATACTTCGTTTCAAAACAGATGGTACATCCACCCATCCCGCCTTCTGCTACTGGGTGTTTGGTTTTTTGTATTATTTCCAAATGAAAATACAATCCAAACTCTAAGCAGCTGGTTTACAAGAAAAAGTTTTCTCCTTTATCGCACTCTTAATTTGAAAGTGTTATCGCTATGGGCTCACAAGAACCCAAATGCACACGTGGCAAAACTATTCACGAGTCTGAAAGGTCTGGGGATGCTTGGTCTGGGGATCCCAGGAGACAGAGCCCAAATATAAACATCCCCTTTAAGGTTCCTCCTGTAATTTCTGTGTATCCCATGTTTCTTTGAAATGTACGAGAAGTACATTTTCACTACTCTCTCTTTTACATTTTTCAATGTAATATTCCAAATCAACGGTACATTTATGGAGTTCGAAATTCAAGAGTATAAAAGGTTATGCAGTGACCAATCTCCCTGCTTCTCCGCCTCACTCTGTCATTCCCCCCAAACAGCTGATGTTGACACTGGCTATGTATATCCTTCCAGGGGTCAGGTGTGCCCTTGGTCACCCATCGGGGCACTCTGCTCTCTCCGCTTCGACCTGGCATCCAGAGGGGCAGCCACAGGTGGTCTCAGGATCAGAGCCTCCTGCCTCCATGCCAGATGAGTGCATATTCTACTATCCTTGCACTGGAGGGTTTTCCAGGCCAGGCCTTTCACCTGAAAAGGCGACATTTGGGGTATGCAGTTTGTGATATCTGCAGCCACTCTGTAGATCTCACCCACAAAGCATCCGAGGTGAGAGACCTCATTGATTTTCACTAGTCAGGGAAAGTCGGTCCAAGAAATTGCTAGGCTAGGACCTACCAAAATGAGATCATGGAGAAATGTCCTTGAAATATTCAAAATAGAGATCGAATGGCAGATCCTGTGTCCTAGCACTTTCCACTGCATACCTGGCCCTATGTTAAATGCCTTTCAGTTTTCCTTGTACTCGGATCCTCATAATAACTTTGTAGGGTTTAATCCCCATCTGTAAGGAGAGGTTTTAGACAACTAACCCAAAGGTTTGCAGCTAAGAAGGGGCAGGATCAGAATTTGGACCCCGGCAGTCTGGTTCCAGGGCCCACGTTCTGAAATTGTTCCTGTCTGGTGTTGTTAGTCTGCCACGTTACTCTGTTTTCCTCATTCTCTTGTCGCTCTTTGAAGTGACGATGCGGTCTCTCTGTTCTCTGTCTCTGCCCACTGGCACGGGAGTGCCACTAGAGCAGGAACTCTGTATCATTTATCTCTGATGTCTGGGACCGCTGGTGAACGATTGCAGAGTGATTAAGTGGTCTGTTCCTCAGCCAGTTTCTCCTCGAGACAGCAGCTTCCCACGGGCAGAGCTGTCGCTCATGTGTCTTGTCATCAGCGCCTGGTGCTGGACGGGGCGCATGGCGGACTCGCACATGCTGGTGGCAGAGCCGTAAGAGGCAAAGGCAGGTAGCTCTGTGTAGGTGCGAGAGGACAGCTGTTCACCCGTGTGCACCACGAAGCTCATGAGTGTCCCTCCTTTTTTCCAGACCCTTCCTGGACATGGTGTACCATGCCCTGGACAGCCCGGACGATGATTACCACGCGCTCTTCGTGCTCTGTCTCCTGTACGCCATGTCTCATAACAAAGGTAAGCCCATCACCTCACCCGTCTTCCCGACATCGCTGCCGTCTGCTGTCCAGAGGGAAGAAGGAAAGCTGCTTTCCTTGGGGAATTTTCTTTCTGGTTGAACTTCTCTTCAGCCTTGTTAGAATTTCTCAGGTGCTTTTCTACAGACTACAGCCACAGGAATTGGTTAGTCAGGCAGTACGGGGGAAAAGGGGTTCAAGTGTGACTGACCCAGTCTGACTGTATTCACGCTGTGGTTTTCTTTCGACCCCTTGCTTTACGCCTGCCTTAGCATCTGACCTCTTTCCTAACATCGGAACCAAAATCAGTCAAATTGTAATCTTGGTTTTGCTATTTATAATAGTTGATGTTCTCGTTCTGTGTTCAGAGCTAAAATAGACTCTGGTCGGATTGTGTGGAAGCACACGTTTCCTTTCTGAAGAAAGGTGTGGTTCCCCGGCTTCCCCTGCTGAGGCTGCGTGGTCAGGATCGGACTCCCGCAGAGCTGACAGATGTCAGTAGGATTCATTCATTCACTTCCTCCCTGGGAGCAGCCTGGTGTGTGCCCCACCTGGCTTGACATGAGGTTCTGAAACCTCCATGTCAGAGCCTCTTCGAAGAAGAAATCAAGAGTATTCCTGTGAGCTGGGTTTGGCATAGACGGGACTTTACATCAAGGGATGTTTTAGTTGGTTTTTCATAACTTTTTTTGTGAAATAGGTGGAGGTGTGTTTTACCAAAATAGCCTATGGCTAGAAACATGTAAAAAGCACTCAACATATAAAGCAGTATTTATTCATTCTTAAATCGTTAATCATGATAAATAAGATGACTAGTGGCAAAAGAATACATAGTGAGAAAAGTTTCCCCTCCATCTTTGTCTTCTGACTCTCTTCTTCGAAGCAGTTCTTGTAACCAGTTTCTTTTGTATCTTTTTAAAGATAGCCCAAGTACGAGTATATGCAATTTTATCTCCACAACTGCCACCCCCCAAAAAAGACATAAAAGGAGGTATTCCTTATTTATTGTCTATTCTATACCTTGTTTTTCTCACATCGTCATGTATCAGCACATCATTTTGCATCCCTATAGAACTGCCTTCTTTTTAATCGTATGTCTGTGCCATCGTTTATTCTGCCATTCCCTTCCTGAGTGGCACTGATACTATTTCCAGGCTTTTCCTACTACGACAGGACTCACCATGATGGCTCTTCTCCCTCCACAGTCTCCTCATGGCTTCCTGCGTCCCCTCCAGCTCCCAGCTTGGTGTCTGGGACCTCCTTGAGACTAACCAGCTCCCACCAGTGGATCGCTTGCCACTCCCCTGGCTCCCACCTTCTGTCCCCTGCTCATTCCAGCTCTGTAATCTGGAACTCCTGCTGGCTGCATGTTGGACGCTCTATCTTGGTATTTCAGCAACACCTGAAACAGTCTGTTTATACCACACTCATCCTTGTAAATGTACCCTGACCTCATCGTACTTCCTGCCATTTCTGGTTCAGTCGAAATTGCCAGCCAAGGTTGAAACTGCCTTGACCTTTAGCTCTTTCCCTCCCTGGATCCCAACATTTAGTCATCAAATGTCACTGCTCCCTCTTCAGCCTCTCATCAGCAGAATTTAACTGAGTGTGACTCAGTGCCTGGCTCTATGCTGAGTGCTGGAGGTGACAACCAAAGGCATAAGAGCAAGAGAAATATGGACACATCATTCTAGTGGCCAATTTCACAGCCTCCCCAAAGGATCAGACGCATGCTGTAATCCATCCTCCATGGCACTGCAAAGTAGTCCGGTGTAAGACTGTGTGGACCATGTCCTTCCCTGGTTCAGAAACCTCTAGCGCCTTCTTGCCCTTAAACTTCACCCTGCTGTACCTGTCCTTTTGAATATCCAGACTGCATTCATTATTCCAATTTGATCTGATTCCCCTGACTTCCTTTCACAGAGCCTTCGCTCTGGCCCAGGGATTAACCTTTTTATGTAGTAATCGAACTCTTCTGTAGAGAGAAACTTGCTGTCATGGTACTCATTGAACTCTTAGATGTTCTTTGGGTTGCAAGCAACAGAACCACCTCACATTAACCTAACTAAAAGGGAAAGTCTATAGGGAAGGCCCCTGGGGGGCGGCTCACAGGGTCCTAGAAGTTACTGAAAAGCTGAGGGATGGACAGGAACCGACCAGCTCTGAGGACTTCCCACAAGGTGGATCGTGATTTGGCCCCAGCAAATCCCAGGCTGGGAGTCTGTCCCCATCCAGGTTTCAAATTCTTGGGCAAGAGTTGGGACTGTTGCAGCTTGATGGCATGTCTCACTGTGGGAACAGTCAGGCTTGGCGGGGGATCAGGGCTGCATAGCGCAGACTTGGCCCCATGGGCCGAGCGCCGTATCTGGGACTGTTCTCAGTGAAAGGGGCTCTTTGGAAGCCTGGCCACCACCTCAGCCAGTGCCAGCATGCCTGCTTGTGCCTGGCTAGTCAGCCACCTTCTTGTATTCGTTTGTGGTTTTCCCTACACCGTCACCACCACCAGTTGAAATTCTGCTTGCTTATCGAGGGTCTTCTCAGAGTCACCTTCTCTAGGAAGTTTTCTCTGATCCCTTCAGGTGGTACTCACTCTGGGTTATTACCATCTAACGTGACAGGCATATTTTATACATTGCTAGATTTGATTTGCTGAAGTTTGGCTAAGAGTTTTTGCATCTATGTTCATGAGTGATAATAGTCTGTGGTCTTCTTGTAATTCTCTTGTTCACTCTCAGAGTTATGTTCACCTTATGGAATAAATCGGGAAGTATTCCCTCCTCCTGAATTTTCTGGAGGAGTTTTTGTAGAGCTGGTTTTATTTCTTTTTTAACAGTTTGGTAGAATTCACCAGTGAAGCCATCTGGAGTTTTCTTTGAGTGAAGATTTTTATCGACTCAATTTCTTCAGTAGATACAGGGCTATTGAAGCTTATCTATTTCTTCTTGAGAGAGCTTTGGTAGCTTATGTCTTTCAAGGAATTTGTCATTTCTTCTAAACTGTCAAATTTATTGGCATATACTTGTTCATTATGTTTCTTTATTATCCTTTTAATGTCATTAGGATCTGTAGTGATGTCTCTTTCTAATTCATGGTATTGATAATTTAGGTCTTCATTTTTTTTCATCAGTTAGGCTAGAAATTTATCAATTTTATATTAATTTTATTGGTACGCTTAAAGAACTTTCTTTTGGTTTCATTGATTTTTCTATATTGTTCTTCTGTTTTATATTACATTAATTTCTGTTCTTATCTTTATTTCTTACCTCCAGCTGCTTACTTCAGATTTAATTTACTCTTCTTTCTGTAGTTTCTGAAGATGGAAGTGTAGATCATTGATTTTTAAATCTCATCAATTTATTTTACTTTTAAAATTAGCATACAGTAAAATTAACTCTTTTTGTGAGTAATTCTATGAATTTTAGTACTCGTATGGATTTGTGTGAGTACCATGATAATTAGGATACACTACAGTTCCATCAGCCAGAAAGTTCCCTCATGCTATTCCTTTTCAGTCATACCCTCCCTATACTAGTCATTGATTTTTAAATTTTCCTTCTTTTATAAAATAAGAGTTTAATGCTCTAAATTTACCTCTAAGCATGCTTTCACACCCTGCAATGCATTTTGATATATGTAGTTTATTTTTATTCACTTTAAAATATTTTATAATTTCTCTCCTGATTTCTTCTTATCTATTCTGCCAACTATATAATTTCTAGCTATGTTCTAGTATTGATTTTTCTCCTGGTTTGGGCCATATTTTCCTGGTTTGTTGGTTTGTTTCTTTTCGTGCCTGGTAATTTTTGATGGGTTGACAGTTGTGGTAAAATTGGTTGAGTTTTGACAAAATTGGTTGAATTTTACATTGTTTGATGCTGAATCCTTTCTTCCTTTCAATATTTTTGAGCTTTGTCCTGGGACGTGGTTAAGTTACTTGGAATAGGTTTGCTCCATTTCGGGGTTTGCTTCTAAGCTTTGTTGGTGAGAGTCCAGAGCAGCCGTTAGTCTTAGGCTCGCCCGGCCCACACCTGGCACAGTCCCCTTCCGAAGACTTTACTTGATGAGCCATGGTTAGGTGGTTTTCCACACCGGCCAGCGGGATTGTTTGCCTGCTTTGTTCCAGTAGGTTTTTCCCTTTCCTCACATGCATGCGCAGAGCAGAGCTTAGCTGAAGCCTCACAAAGAGTCCTGTGCACATCTCTGCAGCTCCCTCTGAGTGGCTCGCTCCTCTCCAGTACTCTCTCCTTTCAGTTCTAGCCTCTTGGCCTCCCTCAACTCCAGACTCTGCCTTCTCATCTCAGAAAGACTGAGGCTTTGTTTGGGTTTTCTGTCTCTGTGCTGAGGCCTGGAAACTCTTTCCAGACAGTGAACTGGCGTGCCGGGCACGCTGCCTTTGCTTCCTCTCTCTTGAGGGTTACTCTTTTGTACTGTCCAGTATCTTATAACCATTGCTTTATGTATTTTGCCTAGTTTTTTAATTGCTTGAATCAGGAGAGTAAATCCAGTCCATCTTGGCTGGAAGCTGTAGCATATTTTTTTTTTAAAAAGTTTTATTAAGATGGAATTGATATATAATAAACTGCATGTATTTAAAATGTGCAATTTAATGAGTTTTGGCCTATGTGTACACCCGTGATACAATCAGCACATTCAAGGCAGTGTATATCCATTATCCTGGGGGTCCCCAGCCTGTTAGGGCCCGGGTCACACAGCAGGAGGTGAGCGGCGGGTGAGCCAGTGAAGCTTCATCTGTATTTGTAGCCGCTCCTCAACGCCAGCATCACCGCCTCAGTTCCGCCTCAGATCATCAGGCATTAGATTCTCACAGGAGCACCAGTCCCTGGTGCCAGAAAGGTTGGGGACCTCTGCATTACCCCAAATGTTTTCTCCTGCCCTTCGTCATCTCTCCCTACCTCTCTTCAAGCAACACTGAACTGCTCCCTGTCACTCTAGATTAGTTTGCATTTTCTAGAATTTTATATAAATAAAATTATCCAATATGTACTCTTTTTTTGGTATGGCCTTTTCAATCTACGTTTTTTTTTTTGTTTTTTTTTTTGTTTTTTGAGATTCATCCATGTTATTGTGTGCATTGGTAGTTCATTTCTTCTTGTCGAATAGTATTCCTCTGTGTGAATGTACCATAACTTGTTTATCCATTCATCTGTTAATGGACATTGGGTTGTTCCCAGTTTTCGACCATGGCAAATAAAGCTGCTGTGCACATTTATGTACAAGTCTTTTATGGACATATAGTTCTCTTTCTCTTGGGTATATATCAAGGAATGGGATGGCCGAATCATATGACAGGTGTATGTTTCTTTATTCTCAAGAAACTTCCAAACTGTGTTCCAAAATGGCAGTGTAATTTATATCCCACCACTAGTGGATGAGAGTTCCCGTGTCTTCACATCCTTGCCAGTGTTTGGTATGGCCCCCTTTTAAATTTTACCTGTTCTAATACCTATGTAATAGTGCGTTGTGATTTTCATTTTCATTTCCTTAATGACTAATGATGTGGAATATCTTTTCAAGTGCTTCATTTGCCATCTGCATATCTTCTTGGTGAAGTGTCTTTTCACATCCTTTGCCTATTTTTTAATATTATTTATTATTGTTTAGTTTTAAGAGTTTTTTAAATATGTTCGGGGTACAAGTTCTTTATCAGATGAGTTTTGCAAAGGTTTCCTCCCAGTGTGTGGCTTGTCTTTTCATATTCTTAACAAATGTCTTTTGAAGAGCAGACGTTTTTAATTTCCATCAAATTCCCATGGCACTCTGCATGTTTCCTCTCCTGTTCTGGACTGCCAGGCCTCTGAAGGTGGAGAGAAAGACCACATCCCTCCCGATGGCCCCCTGGAGCCCTGAGCCCCTGGTCCATACTCAGCCACAGCTGGCTGATTGGTCGCCTCTCAGCCCTGCAGCTGTTCCCCCCCGGCTGCTCTTTGCCTGGCAGCCTGTACCCAGGGCCTCAGCAGGGAAGATGCTATCTGGGAGTGGAGATGCCAGGCTCCAGGGTACCAAGGGGCACATAGGTGAGCTCTCTGTCTTGCTGGTGGTTGGCTTTTCCCATGGGCTTCCTTCCTGGAGCCCCGTGCTGGGGACTGGAGAAGTCATGGTTTGCACACGCACGTGGCAGTGCTCCTCTGTTCAGTGCTGTGGCCCAGAGAGACAGCCCTGCCTGAGGTCCTGCCTGAGGAGCCTCCCTTTCTCTCCTGGGGATTTCTTCTTAAAAGGATGGAACTGACTGTTTGAGGGCATTTAATTCCTCCTACCATTTCCCACTAATGCTATTCATTTATTTATTCATTCATCCTTCTAACAGATATTTTTGAAGCCCTCATTAGATGCCAGGCACTGTGATTAGTACTGAGAATACAGTGGTGGAGCCAGCAAATATTTTCATGGACGCGAATGGCTGCTGCGGAGGGAGCGAGTTGAGAGTGATGTGAGGGGAAGGTTAGTGCGACAGGCAAGTGGGAACCCATCGTGGCATTAAGGAGCTTAGATTGTATTCTAGTGGAGCAGGAAGCTCTGAAGGTTGTTCAAGCAGAGAGGTGTTGTGTAAAATATGTGTCTCATGTAGGTTTGCTTTCTTTTGAAAGTGACCGTCTGTTTTGTCTGAAATCTCCTCTGGTTCTAAGACCATGTAGTCAGGTATATCATGATGAGTTTATTCATGTAGTTATTCAACAAATGCACGTGGGGTACCAACTGTGTGCCAGGCTGTGCTCTCAGCATAGGACTGCAGACTCCAGGCTACCCAAGGCCCTTGCCCAAGAGGATGTGAACCCAGCCTGCAGGAGTCAGGAAAGACCTCCCAAGGACAGTGGGCTGAGGGTTCAGGGAGCTGGGGACGGAGTGGCCAGAAGAGCAAAGGGATCACTGGCAGAGGGCAGCGGAAAAGGTGTGTAAGAGCCTGTGATGCATCTGTAAGCTCGCCATTCATTCATCAGGTGGGCGTGCAGCGTGCCCCTGTTGGGCAGGTGCTCTGAGAGGTGGCAGGCTGGAGCTAGTCCTCAGGGAGTGGGTGGGCAGTGGCAGTGGACTGCATCCTATGAGCTGAAGGACAGTTCAGCCAGGAACTGATCCAATCCTCTCTGCATCCCTCCAAGTGGGTTCATAAGTTCAGCCAGAAGACAGTGGGATGGAGATTTGGGCAGGTGTGGGCAGTGTTGAGGTGAAACTGAAAGCTGTTTTCATCGTTCTCCAGATACCTGTTGAGATAGCTCCAGATATCTACATGCTAAGCACCATTGTGGGCAGTGGAATGAGTCTGACGAGTCTTATTCAAGTGAATGGAAAGACAAGTTGTGATTGTGGAGTGATAAAAAGTAAGCCGGTGGTGGTGGTGCAGGGTGGTCAGAGAAGGCATCTGTGAGGAAGGAACAGCAGAGCCAAGGCCCAAAGAGTAACAAGGAGTTAGCTCTGCAAAGTTCTGGGGCAAGAGCTCTCCAGGCAATGGTGTGTGCAAAGGCCCTGGGGTAGGAAAGTGCTTACAAGCTTGGGAAATTCTGCTTGCTTTAGATGGCTGGGGCACCAAGGGAGAAAGAAGTCTGACTGATGCCCAGATCTCTGGTTCCTACCATTTTGTAGCTGGCAATGCCATTTCTAGAGCCAGCAAGCATGGCCTGTGGAGCAGATTTAGAGAGAGAGCCAGAGAGTTCAAGTTTGGCACCCTGACTCTCAGGGCAAACTTCCCAGTGGAGGAGCCGCCACCTGGTTTTCACTCTCATCCTGGCCTGTGGGCACAAGTCTGTGTTTGCTGGGGATTTGTTGGTGATGGCGGTGGTGGTGGGTGTTGGCTGCTTTTTTGGTTAGGCAGCAGGCAGTTAGCTGCTCTTCAAACCTTCAGCCTCGCTTTTCCAAGTCTGTACCCTCCAAGCAGGCCCCCTAATGAAATGGTCTCTTTCTGATAGATTTTTCATTATAAGACAATTTTAACATAAAAGCAATGTTAATAAAAACCAAATGTTAGTTCAGGCCTTCCAGTAAATCATAATAGATTAGATGCTGCACCGAAATGAAGATCCCACAGTGGAGAGGGCTGACTGGTTGGAGGAAGGCGCTTGTCATGATTCAGTTGGGCCACAATGAATTCTGGTTATATCTGTAATAGAAAATGCAGCCTTCTCTCCTTTGTCAGGTCTGCAGAGCTCTGGCCCAAGAAGGGGCGGGGGTGGCAAGTTTTGCAGCTTTTATATTCTTAAAGTTTCCCCCACTCCACCTACTGTCCACTCCTGCCCCTCCATTTATCATTGTTTACCCAAGAGTCATCTTGGGCTTGTTTTTTTTTTGTTTGTTTGTTTTTCATTTTTTTGTTTTGTTTTTCTGAGAAGTTACTGGAACGTGGATGAGAGAGGTATGGGAAAGGTCGAAAGGTAATAGGATAAAGGGAGGCTTTCGCCATAGAGAGAGCTGGCAAAACATCATTTTGGATCTCGACTGACACATCGTCAGAACTAGAAGTACATTGGAGATCGGCCCAACATCTGCATAGGTTTTGAAATAGTTGGTCTATAGTTTTCCAGAGTTGGCAATGCTCGCGTGACTACAGCCAAGGAAACCTTGCATAGTCAACAGAAAAAAATATTATTTGACCATTGTTTACCAAGCATCATTGTGGTCTCTTTGTCCGGGTTCGACTGTCTACTTCTTTTTACATAACTTCAGTCTGGGCCTTTTCCACCCCTTTCCTGACTGGGAGCGACCACTAATGAGAAAAAATCCAGAAATCAGGACTTAGAGGGGAAGTTTAGTAACTAGTCATTGACATCGCAGAGCCAGTCTCCCTTTCTACTTCGGATTTTGAATTAGTTAGTTGGGAGCGTTCCACCCCCACCCCGCCCCCACCCCTGGAGATGCTGGGTGGAAGCAATGGATAGGGGAGACCAGTTCTGACTCATTCGGGCAGGATCTCACCCTGGCAGGAAGGGAACAAGGAAGCATGTGGTCTGCTGGAAGCCTGCTGGTGCATCTTTGCAGGCCAAGTGAAGCACATCTGGGTTTCTTTGGAATTTGTCTGTTGCTCAGCACTCAAGGGTTGAAGCAAATAGGACAATACATTATCCACAGTTTATTTCAGTCAGGGAGAAATGGATATTGAAGAAACTCGATCAGGTTTGCAACAGAGCCTGCCTGTCAGTGACCAAACACTTGTGTGTGTGTGTGTGTGTGTGTACACGCATGCAGGCGCAGACACACGTTATGGATATGCCCTCTCACGAGCATATCCTTGTCATATGGTGCCGTTGATGTTATTCATTTACAACTGTCAGCTGCTGTTTTGTTTGGACCCAGAAGAAAGTCTGGAGCTTCTGAATTGCTGCACAGGCCCTGAAAGCCAGGGGCCAGGCCAGGACAATTCAAAGTAATAGAAGGGTTTTAGAGGCCATGGTGGGGAAAGAGAGCGATAGGGGGAGGAAACGAGGCACCTGGCCCAGGAGGAACTTTGGGGACAGAATGTGGTGTTCAGAGGGTTTTTTTTTTTTTTTTTTTACAAAGTTTTGCCATATGTTGTGTGGAATCCGCCCTGCTCTCTGTCTCCCCATGGCCGATGGTAAAATCCACCTCACGTAGAACGCGTTACAATGCCAAGTCTGTTTGGAGAAAGGGCCAGAGTGTGGAGATCACCGCAAATGGCCGGGAGAAGGAGACCTTTTCAGAGTCAGCCAGAGCACAACCAGGTCACGTCACCTCCCCTAGCTGCCCTCCAGGGATCCTGGCATCCAAGGCTTGCCTGTCCCTCCCCTCTCTGCCAGCATCTGCCTCATCACTTCCCCACAAAGCCCCTCGCCCCACCTTCCCCAAGCTCTGCCCCACTCTGCTGTAGCACCTCGGCCGGCAAGTCCTGGCCCCCTGTGCAGCTTAGGGAAGAATCCCACGCGTCCCTCAGAATCCAACCTGAGCAGCTTCTCCCCTGAGCCGGCCCCCGGACGGCCAGCATGCCTTCGTTGGGCCTTCTCAAATAGCTTGAGTTTAGCTTTTGTAGGGTTTCCTTTTTGGTCCTTGTGTTCTTTCATTCTTTCCTCTTATAACACAAATGATACAGAAATGCATTAAGCCACACTCAAAGTAAAAATCGCCACCAGTGCGTGCTAACAGCAGGCTGTGGTCGTTGAACCGTGACTGCGTGCTTCTCCTGGATCCTGACGGCACACCTGAGACAGACAGTTACTGTAATGATCCCCATTGCACAGGTAAGAAGACCGAGGGTCGAAGACGTTAAGTAGCAAGACACAACTGCGTCTGCACCCTGCACCCAACTCTTGCTTCTTCTATCCTACGGCAACGTGGAAAGTCCCTGGGAGAGAGTGAGCCCCAGGGCACCATGAAGCCCTGTAGGTGGCGGCTGCTGCCAGCACAGAAGCAGGCCCCCTGTGCACTGCTCATCAAGGTCAGCTCACGTGCAGGCGGTCCACCCCCCAACTGGACCCTCTCCACCTTTGCAATCATCCCGGTTCCAAATGTGACTCTAACGTGCTCTGCGACCTTCGGGGTGTGACCTAACGTTTCTGGGCCTTCAATTCCCCAAACGGAAGAGGCTGCACTGGAATCTGGCCCTGTGACGTTCTGGAAGCATTTCAATCCCCCAGGGTCCCCTGCCCCTCTTCACAGAGAGCGGACCTTGAGGAAGGTCAGGATAAGGATAACCTTGAGGTGTTTCTTTTCTTGTCAAGAGATTTTGCCACAGATTTCATCCTTTTTGACAAGTTCTAAGAGAGCGGGGGCAATTACAGGAAGGAAAGAAAACGGAGCTCACCGTAGAAGCCCAAGCCCCGGTCTGAGTCGGTGTGTCTGGTTCTGCCGGCCCCCACCACACTCTCAAGGATGTCAGCATCTGGGCTCCCTCTGCCAACCATTCTCTTTGAAGTGGAGTGATAGATGGTCAGGTCATAAAGTTGGGTGATATGCTGGGCAGGCCGCGGAGCCATTTTTCCCCCAGAACCACTGACTGACAGAAATGAAAAGGGAGAGATGTTAGGACAGTGTTGATATCTCCGGAAAAAAAAAAACAAACGCCAAAAAGATTCAGTTGACATTCTTGCCATTTAATAAACCAGAATGCTTCAGAGTTAGACATTTTGCATCAAGATGAAGTATAGAATCCACAAATTACATTTTCGTTGCGATCACATTTTTTTTGACCGAAGCCACGGTGCCGATGCGTGAGAGAGAGAACTACCCAACTCAGACCCTCAGGCCGTCCCTCACCCGTGTCATCTCCTTGGCGTGACTTAGCCTCTGGTTTGGAGCTGGAAGGAATTCAATAAAACAAGATATATTGTTATGGTTTCTGACGTCAATGTGTGTGGGGGGGGAGTTACTTAGAATCCAGACAATCAGCTCTTCAATGCTATCCTCCACTGTTTTGTCAAGGTTCTAAATGAAGCGTCATCTAGTACTCAAGGGGCCGTATTTCAAGAGTTCCCAGAAGTGCCACCTTCCCCCCTTTTGTAGAATAACAGGAAAAGACGTGCTTCGAGCACAAACAATCTGTTCAGCTCTCTGCACTCGGATCAAGAGAAATGTTTGTTTCTGCAAGCGTGTGTTGCCAGAGCCATGTCAGATGAGAGGATAAGGATTTGGAATACCTCTCGTCCCACACCCGGCCTGTCCAGGTAGCCCTGACAGGTCTTCCTGTCGGGGAAAGACCTGCAAAGCCCAGCCTGCAGGTTTCGCTTTAGGAAAAGCGATAGTTCACGGTTAGACTTTGCACACTTCTTCTTCTCTGCCCTATCCCCCTCCCCCAGTCCTGTCTTGTCTTTTGTCTTTTCAAAGCTGTGAGTTTTCACTGGAGAATAAATGATTCGTTTGCCTCTTAGATACAGAGCCACTCTATGGGGTTCATGGTATTCGCACCTTTCTGTGATAAGGTTCAGCCTCGTCTCTTTTTGCAATACCACCCCCCACCCCAGCGTGGTGCCTGCTGCCGCCCACGTACGTGCTGAGTGGTGGGCCCAGCCCTGTGAGTTTGGTGTTGAGACCTTGAGGTGAGATTGTTGGGTATGACTGTCGTTTTCTTCCGGTCTGATCTCTCTTTCTCTAGGTGTCCCCCCTCCGTCCCCCCTAAGTGTCCCCCCTCCGTCGTGGCATATGTCTCATACAGGGATGGCCTCAGATGGCACCCAGCCCTGGTGTGAAATGGGAGGGAAGCTCACTGTGCAAAAGTTAACCCTTTTTTCATTCCCATTCTGTTATCTCTGCTTTTGTCCAGGAGCGTGTCACCATTTGGGACTAGGGTGGCTTCAGCACCTTTTAAGTCACCTGCCAAGCTCCCTTTTTAGCACAGACAGAGCAGGCCTCAGGCCCACTAAGCAGCCCGTCAATAGTCTGGGTAAAATGTAAAAACATCATTTGGTTTTCTTTTTTCTTTTTTTTCTTTTTTGTTATAGTTACTCTCAATATTCAGCAATGCCTATTTGCCTCTTACAAATAGTGATAGAGAATTTATATTTTAATATGTTTACCTAAATTTCATTTACAGAAAACCCCGAGGTGGAGGTTAAGTTCTAGTACAGACACACCTAGCCACGGCAGAACCACGAGGATGGAGGATGGACCGAGGCTGGCTGAGGGCGGGGAAGCCCTGTTCTAAGGAGCCTTTCAGGATGAGGACGGCTCCACCCTTACTTACAGCTTGCCCCTTCCTCCATTGCAGGCATGGATCCTGAAAAACTAGAGCGAATCCAGCTCCCAGTGCCCAGTGCGGCCGAGAAGACCACCTACAACCACCTACTGGCCGAAAGACTCATCAGGATCATGAACAACGCTGCCCAGCCAGGTGCCTGGGGCGTGTTGGCTGTTTGCAGGGGTGGTGGAGTTTACAGGGTTCAGCCGCCACACGGGGCATCAGAGCCCTGGGCTCTAGACCTGGCCATCCGGGGATCCAGGAAAATCTCGACCACTCTCTCTGCCACCCATACCAGTGTCTTGAGCCACCCATACCTATACCTTCCTGTGCTGCCACGTCTTCATTTCCAGTCTCCTCTCTTTCCTACCCACCGCAGTGTTTGTGCCAAGCCTTGTCTTTCTTCTCTTTTCATACCCAGCCCTTCTTTTGCCAATTTTGCCCAATGTCTGTGGCTCTCCTCTCGGGGTGAAAGTTTGAGTCGGGTGCTTTTGATAATACAAGATGTGCCCAGTGCCTGGCATTGTCAGCCTAGCTCTGAGGTTTTAGCCAAAACCGATCTACAGCCACAGCAAGGGCTAGAAATAGCAGGTAGAATGACCTAGCACAGTGGTTCTCAAGTAGGGCAGCTTCGCCTCCCAAGGGACACTCGGCAATGTCTGGAGACGTTTTTGGTCATCATGACTTGGGGAGGTAGTGCAAATGGCATCTTAGGTAGAGACCAGGGATGCTGCTAAACATCCCACAATGCACAGGACAGCCCCACAACAAAGAATTATCTGGCCCAAAAAGTCAACAGTGCCGAGGTTGAGGAAACCTTGTTTGCAAGGCAGGTTCTCTGCAAAGGTAGGAAGAGAGGTCGTCAGGGTGTGAGTGAACGCACGGGAAGGGAAGGGGCCTGACGGAGACGCAGCTTGGCGGAGGGCAAATGGCCAAGCTGAGCCATCAGGAGCAATCCAGGGGGTGGGCCCAGGTCAGGCCCAGGAGAAGGGCGGGGCGGGGCTGGGGGCTGTGATTGCATAGGAGGACTTCAAAAGTCTAGGAGAAAGGGCTCCACGTGGTGGCCAGAAGCACAGAGGACTGCTGGGGAGTGAGTATTGGGGCTTAGAGAGCTGAATTCATGGCCTCAAAGGTGTCAGTAGGGGATCAATAAACTCAACAAATGTTTATTGAGCACCTTCCGTATGCCAGCCACCGTGTGTGAGTGATCGGGGTACAGCAGCCCCAGCAGGGGGCCCGTGAAGTCCCAGCAGTCGAGGACTCCACATGGAGATGGAATCTGGAGCTCAGAGTGGGATGAGGGACAGAACAGACACTGTGGGCCTCACAGACATGTAGGCGGTTTTCTGACGCCACAGGAGAGGAGAGGCGTGTCTGGGACCGAGCCCCGGGCCACTGCAGATAGGGCTGGTGTGTAGAACAGCTTAGTGTCTGAAGAACAGAAGTTGGGGTAGCTCAGAGGGACGGCCTGGAAGCTGCGATGAGGACCAAGGAGCTTGCTGCTCTCTCTGTTTCCCCCACAAGACAAACCAGGTGGAAGGCGGTCAGCCCCTTGGTAGGAGCTTGCGAAGGGAGAAGGGTCTGGGGGCGGGGAATCATGTTGTTTTCCTGGAGGTCGCAGAAGGGGTGTTTCTGACCTGGCCACCAGTGTGGCTCGGTGGAGGCGTGGGCAGAAGTGAGGCTGGGCTCCGGGGGAACCAGTGAACACCAGGGAGGGCGGGCAGTGGGTGCCGCTGGGGCAGAGCAGCAACACAGAAGTGGGGTTCGTGCTGGGCCGGGGGCAGGTGGGGTAGGGGCTGAGGCCAGAAGAATAACTGAGCGGAGACCAACCAGCCTTCTTCCCCGTGCCCCCCGGGCTTATCATGCTTCGGAAGGCCTGCTTCTGTTTGCATATAGCCTATCCATTTTTGAACAAATGATTCTGTCTTCTCGTCTGTTCCCCACCTGACACCTGCGGCATCAGAGATGGCCGGGGAGGTGTGTGGTGGTCTCTCTGCCTTGAGTGTTTCCCAGTGGCACATCCTGGTCCCTGTATTTCCAAGCTTCAGGGATATGGCCTGGAGGCATCCCCCTCCCCTGGCCCCTCTTCCACATCATGGCCTCTCTCCGGAAGTGAACTGAAGGACCCAGGAAGGAGTTTGCGTAAGAGCAGGTTTCCCTTCCGTCAGGCAGTCACAGATGCTTCTGGGACAGATGTCAGCTGTGAGCTTTGGCATCCGTAGTGTCTGGAGTCCACCACCGCCCAGGGTGAGACTTTGGACAAGTCACTTCATTTCCTTAAATCTCAGTCTTTAGAGCACCCACTACAGTGGATTTTTATACAGATTCCTTGAGGGAGCATCTGTAAAGCACCCAGACTGTGCTTGGCCTCACAGTAGGATAGCCAGCCCGTGTCACTCAGAACTTGGTCATACAATTGACAGACACCCAACTCGGACTGGCTGAAATAATACAAACAGAAACAAACGAAACTGGTGGCTTGTGTACCTTTAAGTCTGTTGGGCCCCGTCTTTAGGCCCAGCTGGGTGGATCCAGGGCCTCCAACTGTTGTCAATACTGTGTTTGGACTCCGTGGCCCTCTTGGTCGGCAAGGTGATGGCCAGCCCCTCCAGCCCTCCCTTCTCCTTGGAGCCCCACACTTGCTATAGGAGAGACAGCCCAGGCAGCCCGGTGGGAAGGGAGGCTTGGGCTCCATTTGCAAAACACTCGACAAAAGACTGAAAATGCCGGTGAGGGTGGGGAGGTGGCCACTGTGGACTTGTGCCTCTAAGGGCTCCACCACTGACTGCCCCTGTCCTCTCCGCACCCCAGCACGAGGAGAGATTCTCTTGCCCAGTTGTTTGAGCACGTTTTGGAATTGAGTCTTACTGGCTCTGACTGGCTCCTTTGCCCGACACCTACCTAGTCACTGTGACCAGGGGAATAGCACACCCCCACCAGCCTGGGTGATGTGCCCACCCCTAGATGCGGGAAAGGGGACCAGCTTCACCCAAATCACATGTCCAGCAGTGGGGCTGGTGTTTCTCCAGAGGAACCGGTGGTGGGGAGGGGTAGTGCTCACCCCTGAAGAAGAGAAGGAAAGCTGGACAAGCAAATCAACCACAGATGTCCACTTTCTAGGCCTTCAGTAGTAATAGCGAGTTGTCCCCTTTTTCCTGCGTTCCCTCTCCCAGCGAAGAGACTGCAGGGCAGTATTAGGCACATGCAGTTTTAATGGGAACATTTATTTGTGATTCACTGGGGAAAGGATTGGCATGTGGCATTCCCTCTCTGTCCCCACTGGATGTCAGGGGCCTTGAGCTGTCCGCCAATCGGCTAGCTGACCCATCAGGCCAGGGACTGTTTAGGGGCGTGCGAGGCTGACCGTCGTGTGTTCCGCAGACGGGAAGATCCGGTTGGCGACGCTGGAGCTGAGCTGCCTGCTCCTGAAGCAGCAAGTCGTGACCAGCACGGGCTGCATCATAAAGGATGTGCATCTCGCCTGCCTGGAGGTGAGGGCCCCCCCACACCCTGTGCCTGTGAGCCGCTGTCACTGGGAGAGTGACAGAGGGAAGCTGGCGTCCACGGGACCACCGAGGAGAAGCTGGGCCCGTCAGCCCTGACGCCTGCTGCGACCTACCTGTCCCCACAGAACTTCCCTTCTGTTGGGGCCGGCTCGATGAGCCCACTTAATTAGTGAATTTGGGTAGTTTCTGTTACAATTATTTGGCTCTTACTTTTCTCTAGGATTTAAATTTTTTTCTTTTTGTGTTACAAAAGTTTTATACATGTACAAATATGTACACACACATTTATTGATAGTTTATTGTGCTAGTATCTACATTTATTGTTTTAAATAGCTTTTGTCCCCCCACACACACTTTTTTTTTTTTATCTTAGAAAATTTAGAAAGTGCAATTGTCAAAAGTAGCAACTGTAGTTGATACTTTGGTATGTGTCTTTTTAGATACATACACACATACTCACACACATTTTTAAAAATAATTTTAAAAAAATAAGAGTAGAGCCATCATGGACCCATATTTTATAACCCTCACCCCACACACACTTAACTGTATATTAACAACTTTCCACGTCATCGTGTTGATGGCCTATCCTTTGCCCATTTTTTTATTTTGAGCTCTTTCTCCACCATTTTATAGATTAAGGATATTAGCCCCGCATCTGTCAAATACACTCAGATTATAGGAACTGTGATTACCCAGCTCACTTGCCTCCATGAGGCCTGCCTCCCTCACGCCCTCCCTCTCTTCCACAGGGTGCGAGGGAAGAAAGCGTTCACCTTGTGCGGCACTTTTATAAGGTAACTTGGCATGGCACGGGGGGCAGCAGTGTGGTGTGTGGCATGCGCAGGGTTGTCGTGTCTGGCCCTGCACACACGGAGGCTACTTGTCTTCAGTTATTTCTCTGCCGTGGTGCCCTAATGAAATGCTGAAGTTCACGATCCCCGGTGATCTCTCAACTTCTCTGCCCATGCTCTTATCAGGGCAGCTTTTGAGGACTCACCCCTAGTATGTGACAGTTTGTTTATCATTTGATATGAATTTATTGATTGATGAAGTCACGTGTAAGTTATGAATTATATACATACCTGCACACATGACTAAATTATACATATGAACTGATATGCTCATGAATTATATATGCTTATACATATAAAATTATGGTTGACTCCTGGACAACATGAGTTTGGGGTATCCATCCATCCCCCTGCACAGTCGAAAATCTGCATATAACTTTTGACTCCCCCAAAACTTAAATACCTTTGCTATCTGTGAGGGATTGATTCCAAGACTTGCCACGGATACCAAAATCTGAGGATGCTCAAGTCCCCTATATAAAATGGTATAGATCAATGCATACAGTCAGCCCTCCCTCTGCAGCCTCAGACTCCCATCCGTGAGTCAAAAACAGTACAGGTATTTATCGAAAAAAATTCTGCATTGGACATTCGCAATTCAAACCCTCATGGTTCAAGGATCAACTATACTTTTGAATTACATATGAATTTATGAATTATATACATCTATATTACTTACATGCATGTATGCTAAGAAATCTCATACAGGCTTCCAAACATTTATCATTAGGGTTTAGGGAGATTTGGGAGAGGACCACCATGACTTTTCAGTAGCTGAAAAATTTGTAGATTTGGCTTCAAGTTCCAGATGATTGGTATTAAAATATCTCATTGTGATGGTTTCATTTTGCTCTTAACCTTAAGGCATGACATATCCTTAAGCGGAGCTCATCATTTGTCAGTAGTAGTAGATTAATCCATATGTCAAACCGTCCTTGCTTTCTGATATTTTGGCCCCCACGTCAGATCTCTCCAGATCCCGTTAGTCATGGTTTCCCCTCTCAATCTGACTGATGGAGAGATCCTCGCAGGGGGAGTAAAAGCATTGCTGCTGCCATTTCCTTGTTTATCTGTGTTTCATCGTCTATATTCTCTCCAAACCACTGTGGATTATATGCGTATATGCAAGGAACCTTTTTCTTTGTGGGAAGCTCTTTAAGCCGCTGGCCATAATTGTCTGTGTTTGCTTAGATAAAACCAGGTCACATAATCTGGAAATCCAGCTCTCAAGGGTCAGATGACCCCCATGCAGCAGCAACACGGTGGACATGCCCAGATGAGGGTGACACCACTGTGCGCCCCCACACCCTGGCGAGGAAATCCTCATCTCCCCTTAGACCATCCCAAACCACACATGGCCACCAAGTGAGGACACGTGTCCTGTAGCAAAGCCTAGAAATAGGCAGAAACCTCACGATTGCATTAGTCATCTTTGAATCTCTTTCCAGTATAACTGTTCTCAGTGTATTTCCCCCCTAGAAAGCTTTTGGGTCACAAAAACGGAAGGACACCTTAGTAGGCACTTTCCCAGAGGGTTTTTCTTTATCATTAACAGGAGAGCTATACGCAAGTCCTTAGATAACATCATTTCATTCAATGTCACTTCATTATAACATTAATGAGCCTGGGCCACTGCCCGTGTGGAGTTTGCACATATTCCCCACGTCTGTGTGGGTGTTCTCTGGGGACTCCGGTTTCCCCTCATGTCCCGAAGATGTGCATGTGAGGTGAACTGATGTGTCTAAATAGTCCCAGTTTTAGTGAGTAGGCATGTGTGAATGGCCCTGTGATAGAAGGGTGTCCTGTCCAGGTGGGTCCCACCTTGAGGCATGAGCTGCCAGGACAGGCTCCGGCCACCTGCAACCCTGAACAGGAATAAACAGGTTGGAAAAAAATGACCTCACTTGTTTTTATTAGTCTTTCTTAAATGTATGAGTAGCTCACATTTATTTCAGCGTTTAATATTAGAAGTGTTTTGGGTCTTTATTTAGAAGTTTGGTGGTGTTCTTGTGATCCGAAATATGTGGTAGGAACTTAACTCTTGTTTGTATCAATCAGCTTGTAGTAAAGTTCATTTCATCATATGCCATCACACTTAAAGTCGCAGTTTCTAATCAACTACGTTAAGTGAGGACTTGCTGTATTTTAGTTGCAGCTCTCTTCTGCCAACTCAGATTTGTCTCTCTTTTATCCTATAAGGTTCACACCCTAAGTGGAATATCAGAAGCTTTTGGGTTTTCAGGGGTTATTTCTGTGGTTATACAGCACAGTTCTCATAACTAAAAAAATGTATAAAAGGTCAATTTTTTTCCCATCCCAACTCTGTATGCATGCAAGACTCTGTGTGTGTGTGTGTGTGTGTGTGTGTGTGTGTGAGAGAGAGAGAGAGAGAGAGAGAGAGAGAGAGAGAGAGAGAGAGATTGATTGATTGATTGATTCAGGATTTATGAGAGACAGCACAGTTCCAACAGTCATGTTGCATTCAGCTCAGTCTCCCCGCCCCCCAGCTGTGGTCCCATCCAGCAGTGATCTGAGCTCTAACACTTACCAGCCCTGACCAATTGGCAGGCTCTGTGCTCAGCACTTTATGCGCGTTAACTCATTTCATCTTCACAAGGACCCACACAGACACGGGCAGGCATCCCAGTCTTGCAGCGAAACAAAGAGAGGCTCTGAGAGGTAAAGCTGGGATTCGGCCCCTGGTTTATGTGAGCCAAGTTCACACCCTCCACCCTGTTCAGAAAGGAACCTCCTGGACAGAGTCCTCAGGCCTGCAGGAACTGCAGAACCCCAATGGCGCAGCTCAACAACGAACGGAACAGGCCGTATAATTTTAGTGTCAGGCATATTTAATTCCTTTCAGACGTGTGGAGCCTCACAGTTTGAACATGGCAGCTTAACCAGGGTTCCCCATTTCTTCAGCCATTCTCAACAAATAGAGGATGTCACACACTCGACGTAGTAACCATTGTCATGTTTTAATTATATATGGTGTTATTTTTAGTTTGTGTTTCTTAATTGCCTTGACAGAAGAAATCTAACTACATGTGCTTTAAAAAGGGAGAAAAACTTTGAGAGGCGCAATTCGATATCTGGGCTTTCGTTTGAGCGTGTGTGTTCGTGTGCACGTGTGCATTTTACTTCCTAGTGATTTACGAGAACTCACTAACGAGAAACAGATGGCCCCAAAAGCCGTGAACTGGAGTTTATAATACTTTGTTGTTTATGGAAAAGAAATATGCATAATCTCCTCTACCCTCCCTTTCTTTCCTTTTAGGGAGAAGAAATATTTTTGGACATGTTCGAAGATGAGTACAGGAGCATGACAGTAAGTGAGGGGCCAGAAGGCACCTGTGTGCCCCAAAGCTTACCCTGCCGACCCGAGAGAGAGTACTCTAATTTGGGGCTTGCTGCCTGGATGGCAGAGACTCGGGGTTGGGGAGTGAATTGGAAACAGTGATCCCCACCACCGTGGAAATGTCAGATGACATTCCCTCCCCCTAAGTCAGGCTGTGTTGTGAGATGGATCAGAAAGATTCACTTTGATGTGAATAGTATTTGATTGAGGACTTACTCTGTATCAGGTGTGGAAAGCCTGTTATGTATATTAAATTTCTTAATCCCCACGTAAACTGCTGTCATTAGCCTCCCTTTACTGATAAGGAAAGGAGAGTCAGGTTGAGTGAGGTGTCCACATGTGCCCGGCCAGCGAGAGGCAGAGCAGCTCGTCTCCCAGGCCCCTGCCCTTCTTTGTTTATAATGCTGCCTCCTTTGCCAGGCCACCAGAATGTTCCAGCATGTAGCTCCTCCTTGAATCTGCAGCATCAGCCCAGAGCCTTCCTTTTCTCCATCCAGCAGGCAGAATCATGGGAAAAGACAGGTTCAGAAGATTAGAGCTTTCTCTGTGTCGTTCCTTTGTCTCTGCATCCCTAGCACCTGTCTCTTAGTTGGCACTCAATAAATAGAAGACAAATGATCCTTTTCGTGCACATTACTCACCAAAGAGTAAAGCGATTTGGGAAGTTTATAGTAAGCCTAAGTGTTTAAAGTGCCCAAGAGGAAAAGGTGGGCAGTGTGACTGTGTGGCTCCCGGGCTCCCTGGCCTGTCACGGGGCATCTGGACAGCTGGGCCCTCACCCCATCCTCTCCCACGGCACGTCTGAGGCCCCTGCAGAGTCTTTTCAAGGAAAAAACATCAACTGGCATAATTCATCTGTGAAAGCGCCCAGTCCTCGCCATGATATGCGGGGGTGCCTGTGAACACCTCACTCCCATTGCTGGCCACAGCCCCCCACTCATCCCCCGACCCCCCAGAAGAGTGTGTCAGTCTTCTACTCGTTGGAACATTTAATTAGAGTGGATTCAGTGGTTAGCTATTGTTTTAGCCCTGTGACGTCCCCTTCTGCCATGTCATTCCCCACAGTTTGGTTTCCTGTTTGGAAATGTAAGGCTCACATGTCACATGATGGTGCTGAAAAGCTCGGGCTTCTAACCCCCGCTGAGTTTCTGCTTTTGCTATGAACTGTGCGATTTGGGGCAGGTTGCTGACATTCCGAGCCGTGATTTTTGCATGTGTAAAACGGGGCCCAAGCCGCAGAGCTGTCCAAGCTGAATGCGAAACACCTAAGGGGTGCCTCCTGTATCGTCTTTGTACAATGACTATTCAGTTTCTCTCCCTCCCACTGTAGGGAGCTTCTTGGGTTTTATTTGTCTTGATCACACGTTTATTGTGTGTCCTGCAGTGCCTGGCACTCTAGAGAAGTACAAAGTTGACACTGCCCCAGTCCTCTTGTCTGAAACTCAGTACTAAGCTCAGATTTTAGGAAACCAGGCACCACGGTAAATGTAGTAAGTGCAGGCCCTTGGGTGCTGCTAAAGTGCTCATGGAGGCCGCTGCACTAAAGCCAGGCCTTTGCTTTTGACCATTCACTCATTTTTCTTATCACCTCTCTTTTAATGCAAAAGGCATACAGAGCGCGGCCATCCTGTGTGCCCGCTGACAGCAGGCTAGAATGGGCTTGCTGGGAAGGAGGTTGAGGGCGGCGGGAGCGGACGGGATTTGCAAGGGTGCGGAAGGCGGGCTGTGAAGGCTCTGCTGGAGGGTCGATGCCAAGGGCAGCCCTGGGGCAGGAAACGGGGCTCCGCCACCCCTGCTCTGGGATAAAGGGGTTTGGGATGGTGAACCGCAGGCCTCTGGAGGAAAGCGCCTATAGTGTCCAAAAGTAAAAGGCAGGTGGCACGCGCTGAGTGGCACCTCCGATCCCTGGCCCGTTCGCCAGGTCTCTGGACAGCCGGGCCCTCCCCACAACCCTGCCCTGTTCAGTCAGCTTTATGTTACAGGAGGGAAAAAAATTTGATACGATTGAAGCCCACATTCTAAAAAAGACACAAAAATAAGCTCGTGATGCTTTAAGGAGTAAAATTAATTTCATAGAAAATTCACCTTTGTGAAGTGTCCTTCCTTTATGAAGCCAGGTAAATGAAGTCCAACATGTATGCATTAAATAGTCGGTGCTGATGCAGCAAAGTTTCAGGAGGGGAGGTGATGGTTTCAAGTGCCTTAGTAATCAGAGAGGGCTTCGTGGAGGTGGTGTGAAGGAGGCAGACAGCTCTGGCCCTGTCTGGCCCAGTGGCTGTGGGCATACACCCTTTCTCTGAGGTCAGTGTTCTTCTTTATAATATAGAACAGCACCAGCCCCCTCTATCCAGTACGAGTTAAGCCTTGTAGTGCCTGCCTGGCCCTTAGTAGATGCTCAATAAGTGGGTTTGTTATATTCCCCCAGGTAAGATGCTAAGGGGGCGAGGAAGGAAGGGAGAATGTTGGTCATATGGTGGAAGTCATAGGGGGCCTGTGTCTGGGCTGCAGTCAGCCAGCTGAGGTGGCCCGGATCCAGTCTTCGGCTTCTCTGAGTCTGTTTTCTCATTAGCAGATTGGGAAGCATCCTCTCTACAGTTGTTGGGAGCATGACACAGGACCATACACGCAAAGCCTTTAGAGCCTGTCTCGTAGGCAGCGCTCCTTAAATGGAAGCTGCCATCACTACGACTATTGTCATCGTTCCCAGAAGTACAAAGAGAAAGGAGGCGGGCAGCAGTCAGGGATACACACGGGCAGACCACCCTAAACTATCGTAAAGGGACCGGCCTCTTTCCTGAGGACCCCACGCCCTGCTGCTGCTGGGTGGAGGGGAATGAGGATGGGAAAGCAAAGCTTTTCGTAGCAGGAAGGCCATTTCTCAAGAGTGTCTAAGCTGTCACTTCAAATGAAGGAAAATGCACCTTAGAAAACAGAAGGCACTTCTCTCACAGGCCTTCCTGCCTCAAGGCTTCCCCTGAGCCTTAATCCGGAGTTTACGTGCTCATTTACCGTGTGCAGGCCTCTGTGACCTGCCCGGTCCTTTTCTCCCTTCAGTGAGGTCTTCTGTGATGTCTCTCTTCTAGATGAAGCCCATGAACGTGGAGTATCTCATGATGGATGCCTCCATCCTGCTGCCCCCCACGGGCACGCCACTGACAGGCATAGACTTTGTGAAGCGACTGCCGTGTGGCGACGTGGAGAAGACCCGGCGGGTGAGTGAGCGCTGGACCCCTGCGGGGGAAGGGAGGGACGAGGCTCCAACAGGGTCAAGAGCCCTCCATCCCACGAGTTCAGATAGTGGGTAGACAGACAGCACCTCCCCACATCCTGCCGCTAGGCGAAACTTCCAAAGCCTGCTGCCCTCTGCCAAAGCAGGGATTGAAATCCCATCACACCTGGCACCGGATGTGGGTTGCAGGCAGGCTGCGTTCGCGGCTGGTGCAGGCCACCCCTGAGCTCTGGGGGAGGAAGCCCTGGGGCTGGGCTTCTGAAAGACGTGGGGGAAGTGAGCAGCGTCACCAGGTGAGGCTGGTATGAAATCTTAGCCTAGATAGGCTCAGGACTCCTGGAGATGGTGTGATGTTAAGGTATCTGCGTGATCTTGGGGTGAGGCACACGCAAACGAAATGGTAATTCTTGCTGGCCTGCCAGACGTGAGCGAAGGGCAGAGTAGTTCTCAGAACCCAGCTGGAGCGTGTGCTTCCGTTATCAGTGCTTTTTTTCTGAAGCAGTCTCGCAGGGCTGTTCATGGTATTTTATCTCCCTCATACGATCACACATTCTTTCTTAGAAAGTACCATAACCTTTTCCTAGAAAATCATTCCCTGGAGACGTGGATGTTAGTGGATAAATTAGTGGAATTCACTGAACTCAGCTCCCGTTATCAGCCTGCATCTTCTTCTGAATTAATCCCAGTGTAACCAGAGCAGCTGAGGTGTTTAACTTTTGGATTATGAGAAGCAGGAAGGACCTGCTAGATCCACCTCAGACCGGAGGAAGCTGGCGGGGCAGAGGAAGTGGGACACACGTGTCTTTAAGTCAATCCACATTCCCTGCTATCTGACCAAACCCGCAGGCCTCACCACAGGACCCGCCCTGGCCTTCCTCGTGCTCCCAGCCAGTGCTGCAGGCCCTGCGGTGTGCACACAGCTATGTTTGTGGGTGGCAGTGTTTGCACTGGGCATTCTTGGTGTCAGCTTTTATAAGGGGACTGGTTCTGACAAGTGACTCCATGACGTGGGCACGCTCACCCTTAGCCTTGGGTCGGCCTAAGACGTGCTCCCTAGCAAAGTTACGGCGAAGCTGTGCACCTAGAGGGGCCGCAGTGTCCCCAGGCCAGGAGGACTCCGTCCCCGCGGTCCTCCTCAGCCTGTGAGCACTGAGAGCCGCCGCACTGGGTCGCATCTGCCTGCTTTCTGGGTCACAGTCCATCAGGTTTCTTAACACTTACGTGAGCGCCTGGTCTTTGTTACGTAGTGGATCATTCATAGCAGTTCTTCGTGTGAACTTCCTTGAGTGATTCCACAACCATCCTAGGAGACCGGCACTATCATCCCCATGTTGCCGAGGAAGAACTGGGGCACGAAGAGGTCAAGTACTTTGCTCAGGGCGACCTAACTAGTAAGTGGCAGAGCCAGGATTCAGCGTAGGGGGTGTGGCCTCCAGAGCTTACGCTCTCAGCCACGCTGCTCCCCACTGCTCCCCACTGCCGTGTATTAGCCCTGCTCAGTGCTGGACACCAGGGACACAGAAGACACAGCCCCAGTCCTCGAGGAATCAGAGTCTAGAGGGGGAGGTGGGAAGAGGCAGCATCAATCCATGTGGCTGGGGCCATTAGGGAAGGAACATGGGATCAGGCCCCTAATCCTGCCTGGTGAAGAAGGCGGAGCAGGCACCAGAGGGATGTGGCCCTTTCCAGGGGACTGTGTCTGGAGCCAGAACGAGAGACATGCAGCAGGAAGGCATGAGTCTGGAGGGGCTGGAGGAGCCGGGTCTCAGGCGGGCCTGGCATTGTTTATGGATTCCGACATGCTCTGCTGGCCTGGGGCAGGCGGTCCTGATCCACAGGAGAGAATGGGAGAATTCGGGGATGAGGCCTATGGCAGAGGGAGAGCTCCTCAGGCTTTGGGGTGCCTTCTCCCTTCTGAGCCACTCTCTCCATCTCAAAAGCAGCGTGTACTCGCCTTGCCAGAGTTATTGTGAGGACTGTGACAGGAAAAAACACGGAAGGCCGGCAGTTCTCGCTTGCAGGGCTTCACTTCTTCCCGTGCCCCTCACGTGTCACTTAGGTGCGGGCTCCTAGGGCTCTGCTGCCCACCTCCCTCTCCCCAGATGACATGCACAGTCCAGATTGCTAACTGAAGCACAGACAGAGCTCCTGGGAACGTCCCGACTTCTCTGGGGGCTCTCGGTCAGCCTTTGTCCATGTGACAAGTTCATAAAAGCAACTCTCCTATCCCAGGGTCCGTGGGTTTAGAGCCACGGAGAAGGTGGCAGAGTGGTATAACACAGGCTGACAGGGCTGGCCACCTCCAAGCAAAGCCATCCACCTAAGAGAATCCTCCCTTTGCGACTTCAAGAGTCAGTTTCTTTTTTTTATTCTTTAAGTATAGTCACATACTTAAAGTATTATATTAGTTTTAGTGACAAAGCTATCTCCAAAGGGGAATTTCCACCACTCACCTCAGTCCCATTCCTGTTGCAAGGCAGCTGTTTGGAATGCTCCAGAAACGTAGCTCCTGAGCCCATCCCAGACATCAGAACATAGCAGTGTGCTTTGAATTTGAGCTTAAGGAAGTGTATGGTTTAGCAAGCAATTGAGGGCTTATGTGGTTTGTTTCAAGTTCTTTGCTTCTATCCAAATAACATTCCATTTCATCCTTTTGGATTCAAAGGTTTTCTTTTTTTTTTTCTTTTTTTTTTTTTCCTACCAAGTAGACTTTTCTAACTTTTAGGAGGCCGAGCCTTTTCAGAAATCCTACCCTTTATTTTCCTTAAGGACTTGTCAGAAAAGTTCAAACAACCCTGACTAGTAAATGGTTGCCAACTTGTAAGACATCCCTGTTTTCTGGACTTCACATGACATCGAGAGAGATAAAGTTGATTAAGAAATAAGCAAGTGTCCAGTTTGATATCAGAGGGCAGGAAAGGCTCTGAAGTAGAGAGGGGTGGCCCTCCTTTCGAAATAGAGTGTTCAGGAGGGGTGCTCCACCAAAGTTGGCATCTGAGCTGAACCTGAAGAGTGAGATGGCAAGGTTGATATGTGAGCCAGCCTCGCAAAGATTTATGGGAGGCGCTTTCCAAACAAAAGGAACAGTGATTGCAGAGCCCATAAGATGGGGCAGTGTATGGTGTGTTCAGGGAGCAGGGTGACTAAAGCAGAGCGAGCGGGCGGGGAGAGGAGGAGGGGTGGGGACAGGAGAGGAGGGCAGCAGGGCCTTGCGGGCCATGGGGAGGCAATAAAGTCACGTTTTCCCTCTCGCATGTTTATTCTTTCATTTGACATATTTGTTAGGCGTTTTCTAGGTGCCATACACCATGCAAGATTTAAGAATAAGCAGTGAACAAAAAATATAAAATTAAAATAAGACCAAAATAGCAAGAGTGCCACTAAGCTGTGGCAGCTGACTGGGCCCACACTGCCCTCTGCAGAACGGGCCACACAGGCCCCAGCTCTGAGTTTAGCAGCACGTAGAGGTGGCATAAGCATCATTTTTCGGTTTTTCATTGATTTCCTACCTTATGGGAAAGTTAGGAAGGTCAAACCTTACGGAAGAATAGAAGGGAAATTCGTGTTGAAAGGAGGATCATTGGAACTGCTGGGGTCCAATGAGAGCTGCGAACAGGATCGCGGGCTTGGGCCGCACTCACCCCACGTGTAGGGACAGTTGAGAGAAGCAGTTAAGAGAGAATAGGCTCGTGAGTCAGACCAACGAAGGTTCTGTACTAACTCTAGCTGTATGACCTTGAGCAAGTTACTTGACCTTCCTGAGCCTCAGCTGCCTCGTGTGTCATGCCTTTCGGCTCTTGCCCAAGGTATATGAGAGAGAGAGAGCGACTGTGAGGTGACAAGCTCAGTGCCGAGCACACAGTAAATGCTCAGATGTTGGCTGAACAGCAGTGGCGCATTTTAGCATCTTAGGTGGGAAAGAAATAGTCTTTCATGGCCTAAATCTCCTGAAGCTTAATGCTAGAGAAAAGAGAGATAGGAAAAGGATTTCGTAGTGAATATTAAAATCTGAATATAAGCCTCTAGTCATATGTAGGAATCTTGGAAGCCATTATGAAATAAAGGTATTTGCACAAAGTTTTATTTATCCCTGCATTCTGTTTCCCTGTTTTCTTATAAAAGCACAAACATTTTTTTGTGTGTGTTTATTAGTATCGACCTTAAGGAAGTAGGATATTTTGCTTTACTTTTCAGATGTGTATTACACATTAAAGAAAATACAATAGCATCTCACACGGTTTCAAAAGTAGAGAGAAAGAATTTTCCATGATTTCATCACCCTAAACAAACAACACTTAGACATTTTTTGTGACTCCTCCCTATTTTTGTTTGCAAATACATCTTTCCATGGTTGCAGAGAGAGCGTACCATGACCTTGCTTTATCCTCACCCCCTTTTTCTCCATTGTAAAGCAAGAAGTTTGTCACGTGGTAATACAGTTTTAATAAGTCTAATTTCTTACCGATACATAAAAGTTCATCTGCTCACTTCTGCCATCATTTACTTAGGTATTTTCCTACTGGTAGACATTTTGGTTGCTTGCAGTATTACATTATTTTCAACTAAACTGTAATGGGCAGCTTCACAAATACAGTGTTTTCTTTCTTTTGGCTTATTTCTTTAGGATAAGTTCCCAGAAGTGGAATTTCTGGTTCAAAGGGTATGAACATTTTTTTTCGTGACTCTCTGCATATTGCCAGATTGCTTTCCCAATGGGCTGTGCCCACTTTAAACTGCTTCAGCACTCTGTGCACGGCCACATCCACGGCCTCGGTGGGCTACTAACTCTGAGTGATTGTCGCCTAAACTCAGCGAGCGGCCTGCAAATGCAGCAAGGGATGCGGGGGAGAGAGCTCCAACAGCATTTGATCCAGGACCAGCTCCAGGGCTCGGTGTGTCACCTGCACTATGCTCTTGCATGTTCATGGTGGCCCTGTGACCAGGGGTGGTGGGTCGCCATTTCTAGAGCTTGAACCTGGGCCTGGAGAATTCGCGGGATTCACCTGACCCCAGGTTGAGCCAGGTCTGCCTGAATCTGAAGCCATCCTCCTGCCCTACTCATTAGACTCATTCCCTAGGACTCTCCATGCCAGAGTTTGCTCCTAGGTGCATTGAAGCAAACCGGAGAAGTCTCTTCTTGATATTTGAGCTTAGTCAGTAGTCAACCCCTTTTAAATCTAATCATAATCTGTTCTTTTAGAATCTGTCTTCCTGGAATTCTGTGGAAGCATCTGAAATAATATTTCATTTTTAATAATACTTTTTGATTTGCATGTTTATTTAGCAAAGTAAAGAAGACACTTAATAAAAGCCCAGGTCCCAAGCCTCAAATCTGTTGAAGGCAAACGCTTGTGGTTGGATGAACATGGACTTTGGAGTCCGATTATTAATTGAGTCACATTTGGGCGGACTGCCTGGGTTTTGGTTTCCTGTCTGTGAAATGGGAACCACACAGGTCATTAAGAGGCTTGAATGAGATGACGTGGTGCAGCCCCCAGCCGTACCCAGCAGGCCATGGATAAGCAGAGGACCTGGCCATTGTTTTAGGGATGAATTTGACGACCTTTATTCTGGTCTCTTACCTTCCTTTTGTGGATTCTTGGAGTTGTGTCGCTGGTCAAAGTGCCTGCCAGACCCTGTAGCACCCTGTGGGAGCCCAGCTTTTGCCCAGGTGGAGGACCCGGTCCTGTGGGAATCTGCTTTCCTCATGTTCATGGGCATGGACTTCTTTTGCGCTCTTCTTTTTCTTAAAAATTGGGACAGGAACCAGGAAAAGTATTATTGGGGGTTTTATTTTATATGTTTTATATTCTGCTTTATATTTTTTATTATTTTATTATTTTGTATTCCTGGAAATATCTTCCATTTGTTGTTTGCAAAGCAAAAGCAGATGTTTTACCAGAAAGGTCTATATTAGGAACCAGATTCCAAACTCCTTTTATACTGGAAGGTTTCTGGTTTTCAGAGCAACGGACTATAGAAAGCTACACACATTTCTCTTTCCACATCTCCTGACTAGGATCCTGCTTGATTTCTCTGCCTTCAGAACCCCAAGAGGAATGTTTTTTTGTTTGTTTGTTTTTAATTTTATTTTATTATTTATTATTATTTAATCCTACAGCACCTGGTCTTTCTAGGAGGTCTCCCATCCAAGTACTAACCAGGCCCGACCCTGCTTAGCTCCCAAAATCAGACATTGGGCTTGTTCAGGGTGGCATGGCCATAGAACATGGACCATGGCTCCACTGGGGCATGAACCCAGGACTTTCTGTGTGTAAAGCAGACATGCTAACTGCTACACTATGGAACCACGTCCAGGAATGGGTTTTTGACAGAAATCAAGCATCTACTCAATATGGACCTGACTGTGACAGGCCTTTCTCCTCTTTTTTCTCTCATCTCCAAGGTCATGACTCCCTATTCAAGAGCTCAGACTGCCAAATAGTTCAAGTGCCCACCCACATCTTGGGCTTTCTGTACTTGGGCTGGTGCGGGCATTTGATTTTCCACGTGAGCGTGGTTAAGTGACACAAGTATTAAATGTTCCTCGGTCCCAACCTCGGCTCAGCCACTCGTCAGCCCCGTGAACTTAGATTGCTCTGCCTTCCTCAGCTCCATTTCTCCCTGCATAAAATCTTTACATTGCAGTAAGGTTGTCCACATTGTCTGGCACATGACAGGAGCTTCGGAAATAAAAGCTATTTCAGTTTTTTTAAATGAAATTATCTCTCTTCTTCTGATTGTTGCAGTTGTCTTTACGGAGACTGTACCTTAAAAAACCAAGATCAGATCAGCACTAACGCTGCCACCACCGCCACCACCATCATCTGGATCATAATAGAAAAGCTTATCTTTCCCTAGTGCTTATGGTCGACAAAGGGGAATCATGACCTCAGAATAGGTGCAGGAAGTAGGATTGTTCTTCTGGTTTTCTATGTTAGATTAATTAGCCCAAGTGTCCCATGGTTCCAGGCCAAGGCAGGATTAGGATTCAATGTGCCGATGGGCATCCTTGCTGCCTGGGTTATCAGGAGCCAGTGCAAGCCTGGCTCCTTGCAGGCAGTAATCTGTCTCCTCCTCCTCGTTTCGGGAGGCACCTTGTGATACACAGGCAGCCTCTTCTCTCAGCAGGCCACCCCTGTAGCCCTCAGAACTGTAAACAGCGAGACCCAAAGTGGGCTGGAATTCACCTTTGTGTGCTCACCAGTGGCGACAGTTGTTTGTCCCCCATGCCCAGCTGTCAAGGGATTGGAATAAGGATGGCCACCCCTTTACAGAACACACTGCACCAGCATTATCTCAAAACCTCCTAGCAGCCCTGAGAGGTGCCACCCCCATTTCATAGGTGAGAAGAATTGAAGCGCACAGAGGCCAGGGGCCATGCCCAGTGCGATAGAGCTGGGAGTCCAGGTAGCCCTCGCGTATCCGACTCCAGAGCTATTTCCCTCAGGCGCATACCATCAAGCAGGCCAGCCAGCCAAGGTCAGGGATGGGGTCCTGGAGGCGGCCCCTCCTGCAGGCCGGCTGCCCTGCCACTTCTTGGTCTCTGGTTGGTGGGCAAGTCAGCGCCAACCTAGGGCTCCAGGGGAGGGTACCACCAGGGCAAGCTGGCCCCGGGTGAAGGCAGCTTTATGCACAAATTTCTCTGGCTTCTGGGGCCTGGGATTCTGCTTTTTTCTGCTTTCTGGAAACGCCCGACGGCCATGCTGGATTCTGCCCAGATACCTCTTGTATGAGTCAGGAATCCCAGTGCTGAGAGGGCCACTCTGCCTCCAGACAGCTATCTGGGGAGGCCCGAGAGGCATTCGGCACTGACGTCACTGCACACCTGCCAGGTGCCAGGTCCACTTTCCCATCAGTGGCACACCCCTTATTGTAAGGCCAAGGGCCCAAGGCTCCAAGGTGAAGGGGCTCATCCAGGGAAGGGCAGTGGCAGAGTTTCAGTTGAGTCTGGTCAGCTCTGAACCCCACCAGTAACCACCCCTTCTGTCTCCGCGGCCCCTACATTCAAGTGGTGGGACCTTGAAACACTCCCTCGTGATTTGGATTTCCAAATTCCGTGCTGTTTTGGTTAGAAGAGTCCTGGTTCTAGCCCTCCCTGGGTGTGCGGCCTGGGCCAGGTCACGTCGCCTCCTTGGGTGTCAGTACCCTGGCTTCAAAGTGGGACTGCCTGCTGAGCAGGGCTGTCATGAAGGTCACATGACACTAGGGAAAAGGGCCTGGCAAATGACAGGTGCTCAGTCAAGGTCAACTGGTCAAAACCTGAACCCACGGATAACTGATTGGAAGCAAAGCACAGGAACCATGATACTGGGAGAAGGGGAGAGGCGGGCTTTGTTTTGTTTGTTTATTTGTTTTTTTGTTTTTAACCGAGCGTCACAGTGTGATTTCTCCACGTGGAGAATCTCACCGAAACAACTGCAGTCTCACCCTCTACTCTCTGAACTGCTCATCCAGGCCATCCGAGTATTCTTCATGCTCCGTTCCCTGTCACTGCAACTGCGAGGGGAGCCCGAGACCCAGCTGCCACTGACGCGGGAAGAGGACCTGATCAAAACCGATGATGTCCTAGATCTGAGTGAGTTGGCCTCCGAGGCACGGGGGGGAGGACACGCCAGGCTGACTCACACGTCACTGGGAGGGTCGGTGTGCGACCTGCATTTTGTACTGCGGTTGATCTGTGACCATGAGCTAACAGTGTACACGCCTCACAAAACTTTCAAAGAAAGGGCCCTAGATTCTAGGCACCTCGAAATCAGCCCACAGGTTCTGCTGTCTGGAGTCCAGGCAGGACTGTGCAGCTGGCTTGCTGAGATATCTGTGCAGGGGGCTTGGGGGTCCTCAACCAAGGCTTTGAGGCTGGAGAACCATGTGCTCAGCCTGTACCTTGAGCTCCTTATTTAACCATGCAGTGCCTTTGTGCTCGCCTCTGCAGCAGGAGGCTGAGACTTAAAGGAGACAATAGGCATATTGGATCATGTTCCTGTAACTCTGCCCATGTCTGTATAGCTCTTTCTCTCCTCCATTTGCTATGGGGTAGGTAAGATGGTCTTCTTAAAGGCCTTGTGGTATATTAGGAGTCTTTGATCATAAGGGACAGAAAACCCAGCTTACACTGGCTTAAGGTAAAAGAAAGGGGAATCGGCCGGTGTCACTGGAAAGTCTACCTTCAGGAACGGCTGGATCTAGGTGCTCAAGCAGTGTCGTCAGGAAGCTACCACCCTCCATCTGTCGGCTCTGCTTTCATTTGTTCTGTCTTCATCTGCAAGAGGGCTCTCACTAGGTAGATTACTGAGGTCTGGCTTTCAAGCCAGATACCCCTGCCCTGCTTTGTGTTCCCTGAGCAAATGACTTAAACTCCCACAGTGTCCATTTCCTTGCCTGTAAAATGGGGATGATATTCTGTAAAAATGGGGTTGTTTTGATACATGAGTGAAATATAACATGAAACATACCGTGACCAAGCATAGCACCTAGTATGTACCTGTTCTCAGTAAATTGTAGTCAGTATCACCCATTAATTAAATGAAGTGACGTGTATAAAGAGTAGAGCACACTGCCTGACACACAGTAGATTCTCAGTAAATGATCATTATGGTTTAACTGGTTGTCTATCTTCTTTTTCTGCCTCTTGTTTATGTTCTTTTTTCCTTCTCTTTCTTGGAAGAACGAAGAAGCTATGTCCCTTCTGTGCTCTACGCCCATCTCCTTTGGCCCTTTATCCTTGAGAAATGACCACGGGGATTTCTGTAAGGGTTGAAATTGATCAAAGTTGTCTGGAGAGAACCATAACCAGTCTTTTTCTGATTCAAGGAAAGAGAGGGAAACAGCTCGCTTTAAAAAAGAGGGCCACTCCATCAGGGCAGCAAGAATGTTTGTATCTGTGAAATGGAATTGTGCTGGGAATTCACATTTCTTCCCCTCCCAGGAATGGCCTACTGAAATAAAAGTATTTCACTTATCCATTTTAATTGATTAGCTTAGTAGTCGAGGTCACTTAACTGGGCCTTTTTGGGTAGTTGGCCATTAGGAAAGGAATGACTGTCTCTCTTTACCCAGCCTGATTGCAAGCTGTCTTTGCTGAAGAGGGGCTGTCCAGAAAATACTAGGAATTATGGGCTTTGCACACACATGATACTAGAGTAAGGTCTGCATGTGTTGTTGACCTTTTTGTATATGTGATTGTTTTTAAATATTGGAGCTTTTGACCCTCATTGGAGAAAAATTAGCATGCTTTAAGTTTCATAGAATGCCTTCTTGAATAGAAAATGAAGGAAGCATCATAATGTAGGTGAAGGCATTCATACTTGCAGAATGGTTGGAAGCTGGGTACACTTATGAGCTTAGCTTTTTGAATTTCTGACCAAAAAAAAAAAAAAGCTGACTCAAGGAGAAATGTTTGGGGTTGGTCAACTTTTATCTAAGGCGATATGATCTGACAGGCTTTAAAGGAATGCCAGTCACACAGCAGGAAGAGCTTAGAGTGTATTTACTAAACTTGTCACGCTTTGATAAGGAACTACAGCATAACAGTACTAGGAAGCCATCTCACCTGTCTGCTGACCAGCAGCAGGTCTCTGGGCCAGGTGTGGCAGGTAAGCTGTAGCGGTGTGGCTTCTGACAACATCAAAGACGCAGTCACCCTGCCA
>CM053501.1:6002711-6031506 GCA_028627145.1 Eidolon dupreanum | reverse complement strand
AGGGAAAGAAGGAAGGAAGGAAGGGAGGGAGAGAGGGAGGGAGGGAGGGAGGGAGGGAGGGAGGGAGGGAGGGAGGAAGTGGGGAGGGGAGGGACACAGGGAAGAGGAAAAGGAAGGGGGAGGGGAAGGGAAGATAGGTAAGACTAGGTAAAGTAGATTAGACTTTTTAGAGAGAACAGCACAAACCTCCATATACCCAGGATTCAGCTTCAACAGTTATTACTCTTTTGATAAGTCTCATTTTATCTGCCCCACCATTTTCCTTTTTAAAATATTACCCCTGTGTCCAGTGTATCAAAATGAATGGGAGACATCTATCTATAAATATTTCTCTGTAACAGATAAGGACTTCAGTTACTCTTCTTAATTGGATTGGTTGCCACCATTGCTAATTGTGAGCTTCTCCAGCTGAGGGTCAGGGGGAGGACAGCCCCCAGACACAGGGCCTGCGCTCTCCTGCGTTCTGGCCTCCTGGCCCCATTGACATACGATTTTGCGGTCCTTGGTGTAGTTGGAAGTAATCAGTTTCGCGATCTTTCTCAGAGTCTTAATGCTTGTGAGGCCCAGCAGTGGCCTTGCTAACTTTAAAATGGTTCTAAAAGGTTTTTCAAAGACTGTCGAAGATCAAATGAGACCATGCACATAAGGCACAGAGCGCCATGCTTGGCAGAGAGCAGGCACTCAGTGAATGAGAGCTGGCTGTTGCCCTGTTATAGCTGCTGAATATCAAGATATAACTCTTAGTGTGGGGCAGCAAGGGGTGGGCGTTTTCTGTCTTGACAACGATTTGAGGTACGTACCTTGAATTATTCAAACCAGTGCTTAACTCATGATGACACTGTTTTGGGGATACGAAACAGCTCTGGCTGCTCGGACCCCATCCAGGCAGGGCAGTCTGCACCTTCACGAACAGGCCTAGTGAGGACAAGCAGGCTTCCGGGAGAAGCCAGGCTCCACCTGGACTGGCACTGGAGCCTTCTGAAAAGATCTTGCCTGTTTCCAAATAGCACGGCCAGTCACGGCAGGGGAAAGCACCCCATTATCCAAACACCCGAAGGAATTACCAAGCAACCAGGCATCCTCAGGAAACTTCCGGTTTCCTTCCCAGCCTATCCACGGGGGCTCTTGACCTTTACATAAGCCATACCGTGTACCACACGCACCTAATCTCGTATGCTGATTTTTAAATCCATTTATGAAATCCAGTCAGCGAAATCCATCCATTCATTCCAGTACGTATGGAGCGCCTGCTGTATGATAGGCACAGTGCTGGGAGCGGGGGTGTGATAGCAGGCTAAAGCCAGGCTCGGTCTCTGCTATTCTGCTTCCACTTGGGGGAGGGGAAAGGAACAGGGGGATGTAAGGACATAAATGGACCTTCATAGGATCGCTCAGATAGCTCTGTGGAGGTGATGAACAGGGTCCCGTGCTAGGGAATAACTAGGAGAAAGGACCTCAGAGGCTGGTTAGGGAGGGCCTCTCTCAAGAGGGCCATGCAAAGGAAGGACCAGAAGATTCTATAAGAAAATGCAGAAATGAGGCCTGCCACTTGGAAGGGGTGGCAGAGGTGAGGCTGGAAGGTGGAAGAAAGCTTGGATCCTAAAGGATCCCAGGATCCTAAAGGAAGCTGGCGTGGGTGGCAGGTAAGGAGCAGTGGGGAGAGGAGCTGAAATGAACCCCTCAATTCCAATGCAGTGGGAAGCTATCAGAGGGTTCTTGCAGGGACATCTGTCCTGAAAGCATACTTCCGGAACCAGAACTGCGGGTCAGACCGTCTCAGCAGAGGCCTGTGAGCCGTATCGGGTGCCAGAGATGCCACAGAGCATAGCGGGTATGAGCATGGTGGGGGCAGACGTGCCCGGAGTGAAATCCCGCCCTTGCCCCTTGGCTGCCCAGTGCATGGTCTTAGACAAGTGACTTAATCTCTTGGAGCTTCAGTTTCTTCACCTGTAAATTGGGAGTTCTTGGGAGGAGTAAATTAATTAATATGTGTGAAGTGCCCAGAACAGTACCTGGCACAATTGCAAGGAGGCCGTGTAGGAAGTTGTGGCCAAGGGCCGATGCCAGTGGGGAAAGAAGGATGGGGACACAGCCTGGGCACAGCATTTGGTGACTGACCTTCCATGACGATGCTGGCAGTCCAGCTTTACTCTGGGTTCTGAGCTTGGGGACAATCCTGGCATCAGGGGGTTGGCAGACAGTGATTCTGTAACCCAAGGGCAGGCCCCGGAGGAGAAGCTGGTTCCTAATGGGAGATGACGAGGCGAGCTGCCTGGCGAGGTGAGACCCCAGCAAGCGCCTTGGCTGAGATGTCCAGGGAACAGGTTGGAAGGCCCTCCCTGCCACCTCAGAGGCCGTTTTCCACATTATCCCACAGATTTCAGAGCTCCCGTAGCTCACTTAAAGCACCATTGACAGAGGTGTCTCGTGTAACCATTCCACAGTTGGTGGCACTTCCACATTTGCTCTGTTATAACCGAGATAGCTGTTCCTCAGAGGAGCCCCGCACAGCTGTGAGAATCGTAGGTCATGAGGTCTGGGAGAGAGGGCCAAACCCCCAGAGAGAGTTCCACGAATAAGCAGGCCTCTGTGCTCTAGGTCTGATTCCACGCCAGGCTGGACGCACTTGCCAGGGTCTGGGGGCCTGGAAGAGATCCATCCCTGTATAGAGCCGTGGTTCCCAGTGGTTCCCGGACCTTGGGACTTCACAGCCCAGTGAAATGCCAAAACAAATAACACCAAAAAGCCTCCAGGGACAGGATTGCCAACCTTTATTTCACCAAGTAGTCATATGGAAAAAAAACATTTATGAACTATTATTTCATGAAAGGAAGGACATCTTTTCAGAATAAGGGACAGTGGAACTGTAGGCCCACATACTGTGCTTTAATGGGGTGCTTGAAATAAAGTCAAGTGCAGACCAATGGCAAGAGCGAAAGCCAGTGTCTCTGTCTTTTCTAGTCTAGTCTTATGGGGGAGGCAAACACTGATCACAGTATGACACAGTCCAAAGTCAGATGCCACTGTGCTGTGCACTGTGGGAGCAGGTAATGGGGCGGGGGGGGGAGGGGGATTGGCCTCCCCAGATGTCAGGGAAGCTTCTGGGGGAGCAATGACCCCTCTGAAGACTAGATGTGGATGTGGGTGCCAGGAAAGGGGCCTGGCAGAATCACAGGTTCTGGAGAGTTGAGAAAGATGACAGACAGCCATGTGGCGGGGCAGGAGAGGCACAGTGGTGGTGAGATAAGGCTGAGGGGATTGCCCGATGTGCAGGCCTCGTAGATGTACCAAAGATTTGGGTTTTATCCTAAGAACAGTGAGAAGAGTTTTAACCAGGTGACATCAGATTTGGACCGCCGAGGGTCCCCTCTGGCCTCAGTGTAAAGAGTAGATTTATGGAGTTGTAGGGGGAGGGGATAGTTACAGCAGGGAGCTCCCTTGGGAGGCCAAGCATGCAGGACCTGTCCTGCAGAAGTGTCCAAAAGGCGATGCCCGTATGTTTCTTGCACACCCTGGTTTTCCCCAGTGAATTATTCTTGGGCGCTGCTGTGTTCTGCTCTGTGACCTGAGTGCAGAGACACTTAATGACACAGAGACCCCTCCTGTTTGTTCTAGCTTGCTCCCTGACACCCAAGCATCATTCCTTTGAAGTGAATGATTAACAATAATACTATTTCAGTTGTGCTCAACCCCTGGCAAGGCAGGCTGCTGTGGACCTTCCCTCTGTTCGCCTTCTGCCCGTTTCTAGCCCAGGACCTGCCTCTTTAAGAATGGGCTGAGGGTGTGGTGGAAGCCTTGGGTCTCAGAAAAATACAGATGTTAGAAGAGATCTGGCATCTGGATCCCAGCTCTGCCTCTTTCTTGCCTTGTGACTTGGACAGATCGATTTGCTGCTCTGAGCCTCAGTTCCCGCATTGATAAAATGAGAGTAGCAGTGCCCACCTGTTGGCATATAGGCCCACAGATGTAGTTTGGTGGCTGATAGAACATTTGCAAGCAAATTTTATATTAGTCGTTAACATTTTAAAATCAGGATATTTTATTGTTCCAAACCAAATATCTATCACTTTGAAAATGGGATGGGTTGGCCCCATGGGACCTCCATCCTCATAGGTAGCAGTCGGCTGCCTCTCTTTCCTGGGCATGCACCATTCTCACCAGCTCACCCTGTCTCCAGTCACGAGCCTCCGCCTTCCCCCAGACCTGACCCAGCTGCCTGCGCAGCATCCCACACCGACCACGAGCACACTGCCTGCGGCGGAACTCCATCCTCCCCACAAACCCCCCTCCTGCAGCCTTCCCACTTCCCAGTTGGGGGCAGTTACATCCTGCTGTCAAAAACCTTGGGCTCATCTTGACACCACTCTTTCTCTCAAGCTCGACTTCCAGTTGGTTAGTACACCTATTCAGCTCCTCCCTCCATCCAGGATCTGACCATCGCTCCCAGCCCCGCCCCTCCGCACCTGGTTTATGCTAGCGTCATCTTTCACTTGGATTGTTGGAATAGCCGTAGTCACTTGCTTCTGCCTTGTCCCCTACGGTTAATTCTCCATACAGGGCTCTTAAAATATGTCAGATCATGTCCTCCCTTCGCTCAAAGTAGCTTTCATCTCACTCTGACTAAAAGCAGAGACGTGGTGACTTGCCGTTCTTCAGACGCACCAGACGTGTTCCCACCACAGGGCCCTTGCTCTGCCTGTGTCCCCCACCTGCAAACTGCTCCTTCAGCAGAACAAGTGCAGCTGTGGCCATTTACTAGGCCACAAGCCCACAGGTGGCCACTGTGCTCCAAATTCTCAGTCCGTGTTTGAATTCTGGACCAAGTCTCCTTCTTTATCATTCTTTGTGTGTTGATAAATATGAATGTGAATGTCACAAACAGCCCTGCAGTGTTCCCCGTTTCCTCAGCTCCTGTCACTCCACGTGCTTCATCCCAGTGCCCTTGCAGGCGGGAGCTTTTAGGCCCAGCGGAAGTCCTTGGCTGTATTCATCTGATGGTCTAGAGATTTGTTTCCAGCAAGAGTGTTATGAAGCCCAAGCAAGTTGTGGTTTGATTGTAAGTCCGTGACAATGTGAGCTCATTGATTTGCTTCTCTTGCAAGACCAATGATAGTTTTGTGGTCCTAGCTGTCAGTTCTGGAAAATTGTCTAAGTTGCCTTAGTTTGCTGCTGGCCCAGTCATTGTCACATGTCTCATCCTGGCGAAAATGAGAGAATAGCTTAAGTAGTAAAGACTGTGAAAGACAAATCTAAAATGTGGAACATTCTAATAGACAACTGACTTGAACATTTTATAAATGTGAATATCATGGCAGACCAAAAAAATGGGGGGAGAGGCCCAGGGGTGCTATTCTAGGTTATTGAAATGAAAGAAACATAATTATCAACTTGGGTTGGATCTTGGATTAGGGCGTGGAAGTAGCTTTAAAAAACTTTTTTTTTTTTGTAGAATCGGAAAGTTTTGCAGATAGTTGTGATTAGATAATACAGTTGAGGTCAGCATTACATTTCTTAGGTGTCACGACGATGAGGTTCTGTGGGAGATGTCATTATTCTTAGGAAGGGCAGGCTGAAGTGTTTAAGGATCAAGTGTCATGCTGCCTACAGCTTTGGAATGGCTCACAAAATAAAATAGTGAATGTGTGGGTATAGTGAAAGAAAAGGTAAATGCACATAAGTATCAACAATTGATATTTCTAGATGAAAGCTGAAGGAAGTGGCAAGAGGGAAATCAAGTTTTTGAAAAGCCAGCCTTTAATTAACAAGGAATGTACTGTTTAGGAACTAGAGCTCTGGATTCCGAAAAACCTGGGTTTGAACCCCGGCTGCGTGACCTTGGGCAAACTACTTAACTTCTCTGAGCCTTTCTCCCTCATCTGTAAAGTGGGGATGGCAGTGCCGGTGTCGGGACTCTTCTGTGGGTTCACAGAGAGGATGCTCAGCTACAGCCTCTGTGTGTGGAAGCTTCCTAGTAACAGCAGTCATCAGCCTTCATCATCTGGACCACACATGGAGTATTGAACTATTTTTCATCAGAAGCTTCTCTGTAGGAGTTCTGACAAAGCCAAGCCTCACGCTCTGTCCATGGAATACTCTGAAAAGTGGAGGAGGTCACACAGGCTTGTTCATTAAGTTTCTTGGAAAGATGACTTTCAGGAAAGTGGGTACCGGCTGTTTGGAGAACTGCAACCTGCAGGGGAGGCTGGATTCAGACCCAGATGGCTCCTTGGGGGCAATTTAGTTAAAGCGCTCAGGCTTGGAAGCCCCAGAGAAGTGGTTTGTGTAGTGCTGACGCCAAAGTAGACCATTGTGAACGTGAAACCTGAGAGGCATGTATGGACACAGCATTAGAAGTCCGCTCTTGAGGCGGGTGTGGTTTTGCGGCTCTCCAGCCTACTTCCCCTGCCGCATTTTGTCCCTAAAAGGAGAACAGTCCACACTGGATCTCCTCACGTGTAGGCATGTGGTGGGACACCCCGGTGCACATCCCCACCTGCCCGTCACCTGACCTGCCAACATGGAAACGCTCCTGAGCCCGCCTAACCTCACAGTCGGGGTCACCAGCCATCCCTCCCCGGCCTATGCTGTCCATACCCAGCGTCTCCCACGTGGGATCGCAGCCCATGGCCTTGCCCCACTGGTCCATCCACCCCGCTGCCCGTGTCTAAAAGGCACAGCTAGCCCACCATCGCTCCCTGGCAGAAACTTTCAGAGCTCCTGGCACAGCTGCCTGAGCCAGCCTTGGCCCCCTGCTCCCGCCTTCCGTCTTGCTGCACCTGAGCCCCCCTGGCTGTGGTGCCGCCTACAGGCCACTGGACACAGCCCGCCTGCCACTCCCACCTGTGAGTCTTCGCCCAGGCCGTCCCATCTGCCTGGCTTGCCCTTCCAGGCCCCATTCCCAGCCTCCTTCCTCCTCACGGCCGGACTAGGTAGCCCTCCTCCTCCTCCCCTCTCCCCAAGCACAGCTCACATGTGCAGTGACCACCTTGTTTTCTATCCCTAGTGCCTGGCACAGGACCTGGCACAAGGCAGGCACTTGAAGAGGGCTTCTAGGATTGAACTGATTAAAGCTTAAGCTGTCGCTGTATTCATAAACACTTAAGGCACTTGCATTAACACAACAGTGACATTTCTAAATGTCGTTGAGTAATTTGGGGCAGTTGGCTTGTGAGTTGAAAGAATGATGTTTGTTCATCATTCCCATAAATTTGAATAATCAGGTTCCCAGTGCAGACTTCCTCCCGCCCCCGTGAAATATACCAAGGCTCTTAAACCCACCTCTGGTGTTTACTAAAAATGTAGATTGTCTTAATTTCAACTGTTGAGCTATCCCAAATCATTTTCCTAAAGGATAAAATGCTGCTTTTTTTCCCCGCCTCTCTTTGAAACTAGGACCCTGAACTAGACTGATCAGAAAATAATCACATTTGAATTAAACCACCAATTCTCTAAGGGAACAGAAAACATGGAATTAACAGCATGCCCCCGCCTCTCTCTGATCAGGCTGCTTCTCCCTGTGCTTGATGAATAATGTTACTGGCCCCTTTTCAGAAATGAAGTAGAAATATGGAGAAATGAAATTTGTATCTTATAAAGTGACTGGAAATGTGATTATAATACAGCTGTCAGTTTTGTTCAAGTGGAAAATTTTTAAGTAAATCCAATTGTAGCATTATTTGGTTCTTTTAAAGCAGGGTGATGTAGCTGTTTCCTGCGTATTGATTATTTGATTGGTACCTGTCTGCTGGACCTATTTTTTTTTCTCAGTAGCGCTCATTGATGTGGTTTAATGTATATTCCTGTAATCTTTCCCTGTTTTATAAACTTACGATCATAATTGAGCTGCATTAGAGAGACATGTTCTGCTGAAATCACAAGGTCACCTAATGGCTGTGCCCTCTGTTGTTGGTTCTGTATTGAAGTGGTCCTAGGACAGTTCTTCTGGAAAAGACAGAAGTCATTATTTTTTTTCCTCTACAAAGCAGAATTTCTAGATTCCATTCTATGCTCTGGGGAAATGAGGCATTTGAGTAGTAGAGACTGGGTTTTCAGCTTTTTCCTTCTTGGCCTATGAAAATGATCATATCTGCCGAAGGCAGTCTACAATTTAAGTATTTTTTTCCAAATCCTAGTCCTTCCCACGCATTCGAAAATGGGACCATAGTTTTAATTTCTCCCATCGGAGGGGAACTGGTGGCTTAGATTTGTTTTGCTCTAGGAGTGACATCTTCTGAGGCACATCACAGCCTCCTGAAAGGGGACAGGTTCTGGATTCAGCTACATCTCAGGGCGGCCAGGAGAGCACACGGAGTTCCAGCTGGCCGTGGGGTCCCAGCCTGGCACTCTCAGGCTCTGTGACCTTGGTGTGACCCCCTAACCTCACATCCCTCTGTCTGTACCTCATGAGGCTATTGAGAAGGAGAGATGCTACTGGTGTGCTGAGCACAGTGCCTCGTGTGACTTTAGAGGGCTCAGCCAGCAAAGGCCAACAGAGAAGCAACTCAAACTTGACAGTCTTCCCTAGTCTCTGTCTGGCAACTCAGTCTTTCTAGTCGCTCAGGCAAAAAGCCTGGGAGTCTCCTGTCTTCTCTCTTTCTCTCATCCCTACAACAGCGCGCCCCGCAATTGCTGCCTGCCAGTTAAGGCATTAGATAGATCCAGAATCTACCCCTGCTCCCCACCGTCAGCACCTCCACCTTGGTTCTGACTCTAGAAACCACCTTCTGAGTAGGGCGCCAACTTCCCTTGCTGCCCTTTCTTCATCCACAGCCCATTGCATCCTTTTAATTGTCCATCAGGACCCTCCAGAGACCCTGGCTGCCCATCTCAGGGTTAGCTCCAAGTCCTACCTGTGATCTGCCGGGCCTGCGCGATGAATGCCAGCCCCCCGCCACCTCCCTCCCCACCCCACCCCACCCCCTGCTACTGCAGCCATAAGGAACATGGGAATTCCCACCCTGACTGCTGGCTTCAGAGTGGCTCCCCAGTCCCCACTGCCTCGAGGTGCTGTTGAAGCCAGCCTCCTTGACCACAACTGGCTGGCAGGGGGAGGGCAATGAGCTGCCACAGGAAACAGGAATTCGTGGGGGAAATGGGGTTGAGGGTTAACGTTGAGTTTCGAGACATCCCTCACTCCAACCCACTCGATGGGGCTGTCTGGGGCTCTGCCCACACAGGGCTCCTCACCCCGAAGCCACCAGTTTCCCGCCCACTTTCACCACCCTGCCCGGCCACCAAGGACAACACAGGACTGCTGGGGCCTCGAGAGGGGAGGACTGGCTCCAGGCCCTGATCTCATAAACCACAGAATACCCCAAACAAATCTCTGGGGAGACTGAGGCAGGAGCAGACAGTGTGACCTTTACCAAAGGTCCATGGCAGGAACAGGCTTCCTGCCCTGTGCCTGTCCTCCAGCCAGGGACACCAGTGCCACTTACCCCAGCACCTGGCCTGCTAGCAAACCCGCTCTGCTTTTAGCCAGTCTTCACCCTGAGCCCACCCAAGCCCCCACTAGGAAAAGCAGGAATGGGGGAGGGGCCTGGCACCTTCTTCCTTTACTTAGGAGGGAGATGCGTTTCATTCAGGTTGCCCACTAGTAAGGGTCAAAGTGGAGGCATCGGAAGTACCTGAAATAACACGGAATGACCACTGAATCTCTGATTTAAAGAATGTCTCGATTTAAGACTTCTGGGCTCCTGTGACGAGGGTGCCTTGTTCCCAGTGACCAGCATGATTCGGGGAGCAGTGGGCAGTCTGAACTGATTTTTCAAATGAATGTCAAATGTTGTTTGCTCTGCTAAGCTTTTAAGAAATATACAGACTCCTGATCTTGGGACATGTAAAAGCTTAAGTTGTCATTTCACTTTGACCTGCCTGAAAATAGAAGTGAAAATTGGATTGCCGTGCTGCCCTTGCACGTGGGCACACAGCAGAGGAGCTGCTCTCTGGCCATCTGACTTGCTTGTGAGTTCATAGGACAGGGCAGGGCCAGGGCTGGGCGGTGGTGGGTGGGTGGTGGGAGGGCTGGTGATTTCTGGCCTGGGGCTCTCTGTGACAGAAGAGTGCGACAAGCAGAGATCCTCAACCCGAGTTGTACCTTAACATTACTTTAGCATCACTTGAAAAACTGTCTGTGCCCAGGCCCCACGCCAGAGGTTCTGATCATTTGTTCCAGGGATGGGGCCCTGGCAGCTATTTTTAAATGCTCCCGAGAGGATTCCATTGTGTGGGAAGCGTCAAGAATCACTGGTTAGAGTGGGGAATAATCTAGGACTTAACACTCAATCTCTACTTTGCCGCTCTCATGAATCCCAGCTCCTTCTCGGAGCTCTCCTTTCCCTCCTCCTAGTCGGCCAGGTGTTGTCAGGCTGGCTTTGGTGGCATGATGTGGTGATCACATCTCTCTCTAGGTTCTGATGTCTGCTTCCAAGGTGGAAGCCTTGTGCCATTCAGGTCACCCGTACAGATGCCTTGAGAAGGTGACATATAGGAAAATGACATCTCTCAAGGCATCTGACACAGCTGATCTTCCCTGCAGGGCTGAAATAGACCTGTCCCTGAGCGCCAGCGGATGGGAGGCCGCATTATGTGAGAGCGGGTATCTTTACCTGGGAGAATCTCACCTGGGCACTGTGAGAGGCGCTCAGGAAAGAAGCAGGAGGGGTCACAGGGAGGCACAGGGTCCCACCTGCTCCCTCAGGCTCACTCCTTCAGTGAGATGATAGCCAGAATGACCTGTGGCATTTAAGCTGTTACATTCCTCACCCCTCTCCCTTCCTGAACGTGTACAGTTAAGCTTGTGTAAGGTAACCGTGCATGCAGTGTGCCTCTGTCTTAGTCGAAGACAAATCACTTCACCTCTCAAGCCTGGGGCATCTTGTTGGAGAGAAGGGCCTGGGTGAGGGGCTGGGCCTCCTGGACTCCCCACTCCCCAACCTAGCCCTACAGCCCTCCAGCTACACATGTGCTCAGGCAGCCTCTGAAGCACCCTGTGCTTGGCCTCGTTTATAACTGATGTGGGCCGGGTGAGAGGGATTCTCGCAAAGCTGGCCGTCTCTGCAGCACTGGAACCCCAGCCTGTCCCTCACTGTCCGGTTGTCCTAAACCAGCTCCAGTCCTGCAAACGGCCTGCTCCACTTCAGGCAGAGTTGTAAAAATACCCCGGAGAAGACAGGCAGACCAGGAGGCTTAGAAGTCATTTGCCTATAATTAAGAGCTAAAAGTTCTCATTCGTCTTTCCCTCCTTCCTCCCTTGGTCTGGTGGAGGCCGCCATTTTTATACTAGAATGCAATAGACCTTTCATCTCCCTGCCAAATCTTCATGCAGAAAAGCCTCATGCAACTTCCTGGTTTTCAGCTTGGCATATCCAAGTTATATTTTGCATTCATCTGTTTTCATTACCCATGCCCAGGCCTTCGAGTTGCAATGATGTACTTTGCGTTTTTCTAAATGCAGTTGGGGTTTTCCAGAGCTGTGCGAAGCCAGGAAATATGCATGTCATTTAAATGACTCCAGTTAACCTTTAGCCTTTAGTTGCTCATAAAACTCGCTCCTCTCCCAGTGATGGGTTGCATTCTCCAGAGCAGCAAAATTGATGATCAACAGCTTTCTTAGTTCTGTGCTGGGCCCCCATCCCTCTGCTGCCTCCACCTCGATGAGCCCTGGCCCCAGACTCTCATAGAGGAAGCTGGAGGTGGAAATGGGAGTCCCGGGTCATGTCTACTGAAGGTTCTAGGCTAGAATCTTGCAGCCTTGTTGACACTCCTTGCGGTCTTCCTTGGCCCTGACTTCAGAGCCTGTCTTCCTGTTTGGCATCCTCTGCTGGATCACACAGTCGTGATGGTAGATACCATCTATTGATCCATTTCCTCGAGCTAGGCCGCACTGTAAGCATTTTACATGAGTTATCTCATTTAACCCTCGCAACCTGGCCAAGTAGGTCCTGTTATTATCCCAACTTTACAGACGAGGAAGCCAAAGCACAAAGAGGTAAAATAACCTGCGCCAAGATCACACTGTCAGGACACAGATGCAAGATTCAGACACAGAACGTGTACACTTGACTCTGGGCTAGGACACCTCTCTCCATTCAGTTACCCACTTAACGCGTCCAACCGTCCATCCATCATTTACCGAGTGGCGGACTCTGTACTGGGTGCCAGAAATGCAAAGCAGAATAAGACAGCGGCTGGTGCCCTGGCAGGAGCTACGTCAGCAGATAGATGTAGGTGCTCTGATGGACACGGCAGGGTGCGACAGGGAGAGCGGAGAGGCATTGGGCCTTTGCCGGTGATGGTGGGCGAACAGGGACAGGCATTGCTCCTGAGAGCCCCAGCTGTCAGGCCGAGTGTTGTTCTGAGTGGTGTTTGGCGGGCAGACAAGCTGGGCAGGAGTGTTCTTGGTGGGGTGGGGCAGCATCCTATGTGAAGTCACGAAGGTGCGTGTGGCGACTCTGGTCAGTTCCCTGTTTCTAGAACATCGGTGGCGTGTTCATTTTCTGTTGCTGCTGTAACAGATTTCTACAGACTTGGTGACTTAAAACAACACACATTTATCATCTTATAGTTTTATAGGTCAGAAGTCTGACGTGGGTCTCAATGGGCTCAATTCAAGATGTCGGCAGGCCTGCTGTTCTTTCTGGAAGTTCCAAGGAAGAATGCATAGGCTAGATTTACACACGCTTTTCCAGTTTCTAAAAGGCTGGCTCATGGCCCCTTCTTCCATCTTGAAAGCTAGCAATAGTGGGTCGAACCATTCTCATATCATTTCACTCTGACCCTCTATTCTGCTTCCCTCTTCCATTTTCAAGACCTCTTCTGATTAGATGGAGCCCACCCAGATAATCCGGGATCATCTCCCCATCGCAAGATCTTTAATTTAATCCCATTTTTTCACAGCTTCCAGGAATTAGAGCATGGACGTCTTTGGGGGCCATTGTCCTACCTGCCATGGGTGGAGTGTGGAATCTGGCAGCAGATGGGGACAGAGAGCTGAGCAGAGGCTCACCCTGCAGTTGAAAAGTCCCCGCAGACCAGTGGCAGGTGCACAGGATAGGGACAGTGACCTCTTGGGTTATGTGACCAGACCCCACCCCCAGCCACGCCCTGGGCAGATCCTTCTGACCTTTCAGCCCCATGTAGGGCTGAGCCTTGCCCTGCAGGGCCCCACTTTGGTGGTACAAGTTAAGCTTCTTCTCTCTGTGCCTCCCTGCTTCCTGCCACTGGTATCTGCCCACTGACATTCCCCAAGTTGCCTCCCCCAGTTTCGGACACCCAGCTACTTCTTGCTAGTATTCTCCATCCTTCCACTGGGTTCCTGCCCTAGGCTTTCCTAGGATTGGTGCTCTCCCAGGCAGCTCAGGTTCACTTCTCCCCAGAATTCCCTTTTGCCCTAAAAGCCTCAAATGTCACCCTCCATGGCCATCTGACCACCTCCCACACACAGACACACAAGGCACCACTCCCTTGGGTCCTCAGACCACAGGGCCCTTCTTGTTTCTTCTCATATACCATTAGCCTAGGACAGTGGCACTGAGAATGAGGGTTCTCTCCAGCTGATTTTAACCAGGAGGCATTTTAATCAAAAGCCCCAGTTTGGTTTTGAGAGGGACCTTTCTCTGGGAAGATATTAGAGAGTTCCAGTCATTAAATGGTCTGCTGCATTATGAGTCCTTGACTAAAGTGGTTGTATTTAGAAATAAAATAAATGTGTTTTAGTTGTGTGTGTGTGTGTGTGTGTGTGTGTGTGTGTGTGTGTGTGTGTGTATGTTTCAAGAAATGAGAACAGTGTTGACCATGATGGAAAAACATTCTGATTCAGGCCTAAAGTATATGTGTGAGAACTGAGGTTCTACAAAGTTCTGCGTATGCCATCCTCGATTCTGATGGCTCTTGTTAAAAAACAAACCCACGATAACCTTAGACACTGTGTGTTACCGTGTGTGTGCTCACAGATGTGTGTTTATGCGTATGTGAATGTGCATGCACGTGTGTGTGTGTGTGCGCATGCGCGTGCAAGGGGAAGGCACAGCAACCTGCTTCACGGAAAGCCAGGTCCACTCACTGATGGTTACTCACCCCTGTGGGCCAGGGACCGTGGGCTCAGGACCGGTGCCGCTTCCCCATCCAGGCCCGCCCCTCCCTAAGACTCAGGTCCAGGCTTTCACTTCTCCTCCTGCTATGAAGAAAGTGTTTCTCTTGAAAAGTGACAGCCCCGCCCTCACTCGCTAAATGATAGAGTGACACCAAAGACAGGAACTCATTTGGGTAAAAACTTAAAGGTTAAAAGTGAGAGTTGACAAGGCTTAAAGTCCTGATGGGTTTACTCACGAACTGGCAACGAGTATTGTGTCTAGGAGGCTGAGGGGCATTTACTGAGGCCCCACTGTGTGCCGGGGCCAGGCTGAGCACTGGGAATAGAGATGACACCCCCACCCCCACCTCTGTGTCTCTCTCTCTCCACCCTTCTCTCGTCTCCTGAAAAGTGGCACTTTCTTCCTAAGGCCAGACTCATTCACAGCTGGGTCCAGGGTAGCTGGTTCCTTCCGCCTGGGATGTACAGTTCTAAAACTTCCATATTTGGTGAATCTATATCCTGGTTTTGTTGCTTGGTTGAGCGTGGGTGTGAAATTATATTTAGCTCTGAAAATAGTGGGAGGTGGACAGCCAGCTGCATATCCACGGCTTCTCTGCCTAGTGAGGAAAACAGCAGGATTTCCCTGTCAGGTTCCGAGGCTGCAGATTCTCCTCCAGTCGGTCTTTGGGTTTGCCCTCCCAGCTCTAACCTCCATAGTAGCAGTGACCCCTGAAGAACCTGGTCAAAGTCTCTGAGAAGTCCTGCAGACCCAAAGCCACTGAGCAGGTGGAGGTAGCAGGGGTTGCCCCTGATCGGCAGCTCATTGTCACTAGGCACTGCCTGAGGATTTATGTGTAGACGCCTCCTCAGCTGGCGCCTGACCCCAGGTCCATCCACTCTGGCACCTGCCCTCTTGTACCCTGCCCGCCACCTCCCGCCCATTCCATTCTGGCGTGGCCCAGTCGTTTTCGACCCTAAAGCCTCATTCTTCCTCAGCACGTGTAATAACATCTCTAGAGTCCCCAGGACTGGTTTCAGTTGAAGGTAGGGCTAGGAGCCCAGGATAAGCACACTGCCCTGAGCCACGGTACTCGTCGCGACGTGGGGTGCCTTCTCCTCCAACCTCCTCCTGTCTGTGGAGCTGCTATCAGCTGGCGGGTCTGGGCAGGCTGTCCGAGGGGAACCTGTCACAGAGTTTGTTGGACTGAGGGAGACGGGATGGCTCTTACCTGCTGCTCCATGGGTTCACTCTGCCAGAGTTGGAAGCCAGTGGTGGCCTTGTTCACATGGTCAAGGAGGTGGGGGCAGGGGCACATGGCCTCCAGTCTCTGTCGGCAGCTACTTCCAAGTTCAGCTCTCCCTGGCTGGCTCCCCCGTTCACCAAGCCCTGCTGGGCCACCAGGGCCCACGGCAGTCTGACCCTCAGCCCCTCTGCAGCCACACTGCCCACACTGGGACACAGCCACACCACCCCTTCAGTCCCCTGACCTCGCTTTCTCCCCTCTGCTGTTGGCTCTCAGATGGGCCAATCTCTCTGCCAGGGACACTCTTTCCTGCCACCACAAGTTCCCTTTGCGTGGCTGACTCCCTGGCATCCTTCAGATCTCTCCAGATGGCTCACTTCCCAGCAAAATCTCTTCTGGTCACCAGCTCACTCTCTTGTCACGGCATTGGCCACCATTTGTAATTTTCGATTTTCATGCAGTTATTTGATTCATGGCATCAAGCTGCTTGGGGGCAGAAGCCCTGACTCTTTTTCCCGTACTTGATTCCTGGGGCTGACAGCAGTAGTAGGTATTTGGTGAAGATTTGCCGGATATGAATGAACAGAAATGAGAAAGTGGCTTAGGAACCGAGCCCATTGGCCTTATTTTCAGAAATCAAACTGTGAATCCAGGGCCCATGGGCATACTTGTAAACCTCGCTGTTCTGACCAACTCTTGACATCCATTCTCACTTGGGGCTGGTCTCTCTTTTCACTGGGAAGTTGGAATAAAATCAAGACTGGATCCGAGGGTCCAGTGTTCATTTTCTGAACTTGCCCGGCTATGTCAGTCATTGCCATGGTTGGAGGAAAGTAATCTAAAACCCGAAAGGTCAGTCAATATGTCAAAATATGCAGTAAATCACACAGCCCTCTGCAGGGGCTCCTTCCAATTCCTTGAAACGCCTGCCCTTGTGCGGCTCCCCTGGAAGATGCTGCTCAGGAAGCGGCAGCCCAGGCACGGCCGGCGATTACCTCGAGGAAAATTAATACCGTGCCATCAATTCTACAGGCAGAAAGGGCCCGCGGCCAGATGGCTGTGCATCGGCTGGAATAACGCACGGCCCTGGCCCTGTGTGTAAATCAGGAGGTCTTCCGAGGAGAGCTGTTGGCTGCCTTTGCTGGGGGTGGGGGAAGGGAGCCGGCGCCAGAGCCCTTCTTCCCCAGGGCCCGTCATGGGCCCAGGGCTTGAAAGGCACCTCCCCAGCACCTGTTCTCTGCCCAGTGCTGGACTCGTTCATGGGTGAGGCTGTGAAGCCCACGTCCTCGTCCCCAGTAGCATCATTGAAAGGGGCTTTCAGCTTGGCCGTCAGAGCGAAAACGTGGCAGACCCATTTTCACGCCGCAAGCCTTAATTGAATTGTCAGAGGGCACATCTGTGGCTTATAAAAAACAAATGATGCGACAGTTTTCCTCAAGGAGAGAGAAGACTCGTCTCGGAGTCTCAGATTGAGTCCCCAGGGATGGAGATGTGGGAGGCAGCAGGCTGGTGATCACAGGTGGATTTGAGCCCCGTCCCAATGCTGTCATTCGCCCTGAGGCCTCAGTTACTGTCTTCATCTTTATAGGCCTCTGCTCCTCCATCTGTAAAATGAGGATAAATGAGGCCAAACAATGTAACACGTGAGGCTAGAAGGAGGATTTGGTGAAAAAAAAAAAACACATTTAAAACGGTTTAACACAACACCCTTATGTTATAAGCACTCACTGTCGTTATTGCCCCATGTGGTCTCGGGCGGGCAGACCCAAGAACAACCTCATGTTTTAGTCTTAAGTGGCTTTATCTCAGTGTCTGTGGGACCCAGGTTCCAAGTGTCACGTGCTATATTCTTCAGGCCAGGAAGGCCATGCTGTGGGAACAGATTAACCTCCATGACTTAAGATTTATATCTTGTTCACTGTTTGTCCCACAAAGGTCAGCGGGGTGTCTCGCACCCCACGTCACCGAGACGAGCCTGACCGGGGTGCTGGCATCCTGTAGCTGCCCTGTCTGGCACTCACCCACCTCCTCAGTGTGAAGGGTGGAGAAGAGTGAAAAATCTGGGAGGCCATGCCCCAGATTTTAAACGCTTCCGCACAGAAGGGACACACTTTTTTCTCACTGCCCACGTGGACTCGCCAAGCTGTCAGCGGTGGGAAACGGGGGAGGGCATGGCTATTTGGTGAGCGGTAACTGCCTCGTCTACTCTGGTGAATACACAGCCTCTCCTCTCCCCTGGGAACCTCTTAATTCAGCAGTTGGCATTTGGGTGTTTGGGGGAGCAGGTGTACCCACTAAGCCAGGAAGAAATCTGAGGAACTAAGAATGAGGGAGGAGCAAAGACTGAAACTGAAAGGGAAAGGGAAGACAGTGAAATAAGGCCTTGACTGATTTTAAGGCAATAGGCAAATTCTGAGCTGGGCTGAGATGGGGCAGGCAGGCGGGTGCTTTGCAAATAGTCCGGTCCCTCCCTAGACCGTCACTGTTGCTGGCTTACCATCAGTACCAGAGAAGCTCCAGCACTACCCCAAGGTTACCCCAAACCGCCAGGAAGGGGGGAAACTAGGAGAGTGGGGACACATCTTGGCCATCTTGGCTGACTTCCTTGCGGGGATTCAGAACTGGTTTGGACCAAGTGAGCTAGTAACAAGATAACAGGGCTGAAGCCTGCATGGCAGAGGAGACTGAAGAGTGTACTGAGTATGACTGTGAGCTTTGGGGGCTAGCTGGCCTGGGTCCCAGTCCCCACTCTGCCGCTTGGTGGCTGTGTGCCATGGGAAGCAACCTCACCTCTCAGGCCTCGTCTCTTTCTCAGTGAAGTAGAGAGAATAATAAATAATGGCTACCCAACGGGGTGTCATAAGGGTAAGATTAGATGTGTATAAAGCATAGAGCCACTGTTTGTTGAAAGCACACTATTAATATTATTGCTTTTGTCATTGTTTGTGATGAAGATTTGATCCAAGCAGCTTTGTCTGCTTTGTCTTAAGGGGTGGACACACAAGGACCAAAACCAAGGATAAGGCTCAAGTTGGGGTCCCTGGATTGCTCCCTGGCCTGACAGGCAGGGGCCAAGGGTGTAACAGTTAGGAGCACGGGCACTGCCCGCTCCGCTGGCTCAGGTCCCCACTGCTGTGCCTGTGCCCTGGCAGGTTATGAAACCTCATCTGTAAAATCGGGATCATAATGGATTCCTCGTTCTGGGGGGTTATTGTGTGGATTCATTGAGACAATCCATGTCGTTTCCACCGTGCTTTGCCACACTGAGGACCTGGGATAGTAACTCAGGGTAACTAATTTCCTTGTTAAAGACGTAGCCAAGATGTAGCATTTTAGATGGTGGCGGGAGCCAAGTCCCAAAAGGGACAAGCAAGACTGTCCGAGTGTCTGGGCGCGGCCCCAGATCTTGCCTTTCTGGAGCCTGGTGTCATCTCTGAGGCGGCGCCACGCTAGCTCTTGAGTTCGGTCCACCTCCGCTCAGCAGAGGCAGTTCTGTGGGGGTACCAGTGCCCCCACGCAGGAGGCATGGGAGTGCCACCTTGGAGATGTTAGCCGTGTCAAAGAGCCATCCGTATTACCGTTTATTTAGTGTTTTTCTTTGAATCTCTTCATAAGTTCTCCCACTCAGGGCCAGGTGAGGTAGGGTAAGCTGGTCCTAACCTATACCCGTGAATCTTGGGATCCATAGCTCAGTATATGTTTTTCTCACTACATGTGAAGATAAATATAAAATGACTAAAAATAACCATTCACACATGTGCCATCTAAAACCATCTCACGTCCCCTGTGGTCTGCACATAGGTGTCTTTGCTGGTCACCTCCAGGCCATCCACCTGCCCACAAAGCCGCAACTGGTCCCCAGAGTATCCGGGGAGAAGCCTTCCCTCCCTAGCGGTTGGACTATTATTTTCATTCTGCATTGGTGGGCTGTGGGGACAGTTTGTAGAACCACATTTAATATTTAGTATCATCATTTTTAATTTACAGAATTAACCTAAACTCCTACTTTTTTATGGCTACCTGTAGATGTTTAATGTGGACAGATTTCGCCTGGTCGAGCATTCGTTTAGAAGGCTGGATTTGAATAATACTGGTAGGATTCAACCCCATGTTCTTTCAGGCCCAGACAAAAAAAAGTCCTATTTCCGTCTCATCAGTGCTTCTTCCAGGGAGGCAAGGAATCCGTACAAACAAATTATGTATCACAGTCACCAGGGATAGGTATTTAAAATGCTGATTTCTTGCCTCATTTCTTGACGGGCACAGGGCTTGCCCAGGTCAGCAGCCAGGGAGGGTGCTGCTCCCACGTGAGGCGGCTGGGAGGGAAGGCCCAGCAGGTTTGGGGCAGGAAGGATGCTGTCAGAGCTCCTGCCCTGGCACAGTTGTCCTGGAAGCCCCTGTCATATCAGACCCTTCGTGAGCACAAGCCGCTCGTACACTCTGGGGCAACTCCCGGGGCGCTTTGAGCCCTGCAGTCCTGTGGCTTCAAGGCTCCTGTTGCATTAGAGCCTGTTAGATCTTTCTGTCACCTGAGTTTCCTCTGTCCTCAAAGGGGCCCCCGCGCCAAGACCCCATCGTCCCTCCGTATGGGTAACATGTGGGCCCTACTCTGTGACAGGTGCCCAATGACGCACGTGTATGTATTATGTGAAAGGAATCTAGAGGGATCTTTCTGCACCTTTGAAGCAGGTGATTTTATGCCATTGAGGACTGAAGCTCCCAGAGGTCACGTGACCAGCCCGAGGGTACACAGCTAGGATGCACAGAACCAGCCTCGGAGCCCTGGCTCCCTGGCCCCCAAGGTCCCCTGCTTTCCTCTCCACAGCCAGGCTTCTGCCCTCGTCCTCACCCAGGCGGTCAGGCCGCCCTTAACAGAAGGTGACATGTTTTCTGTGCAGGGACTGTTCCCGGTGCTCATGGACCGTTCCCTGGGCATCACTTTCAGCTGGGAGCAGGTGGACCCCTGATGGGGAGGAGGGTGGGCCCGGCGAAGCCTCTGGATGCTGCTGTCTCACACCCAGAGGGAGCTGCTGGAGAAGGCCCGCAGTGACCCCAGCCGCGCAGTCCGAGGAAGCTCAGTGCTCTCGGGGCATTTCGCCCTCTGACGCACGGCCTCAGGCTTGGGAAGGGTGCCCTTGACCCAAGCCACAAGCTGACACTTTCTCCAGAGAAGACTGATGGGCTGCTAGAGTCCGCGCTCTGCAAACCTGTTCTTTCCAAACAGCCTGGAAATGATGCAAAACCTAAACCCTGGCATTGGTTGGAAGATTGGCCCCAACTGAGCCCCGTTCTTCCCCTCACCCGCCCATACAGTGGGCATCGTCCTAGGCCCGGTCAGGTTGGGGTCCTGCCACCAAGTCAGGAATTTAATTTTTCCCTTTTGCTGTTTAAAAGTCACCACATAACAGAGAAACATATTCATGCTGTAAAAAGCTCAAATAATAGCGTGTGAAAAGTGAAAGCACCCCTTCCGCCCCTCCAGCGCCCCCGCCACCCCTCCCACGCCCGCCGGCCTCGCCAGCAGGATCGTCCAGACCCCGTCTCCACACGTGCACACATCCGAGTTCATACTCATAGACACGGACCTCATCTTGTTCACCATGTCAACCCAGCCCTGACACAGATCCTGGCACTTAGTAGGCAATGTGTTAAATATTTATTCACTGCATGGCTGTCTCTGTTGTTTTTACACAAGTGGACCGTGTACATCTTGGTCCACAGCTTGGTTTTTGCCGTTAAAAATGGGGCTTCCCTGTGTCAGGACGTGGGTGGAGCTTATCTGCACGTCATCGCATTGAACAGAAGTGCCCTTGTGCGGCCACCCCCATCGATGGGCAGTGGACAGCTTCCAGTTGGTCACTCTTCCAAAGAACCTGAGAGAGCTGGGCCTCGTGAGTAGCTCTGTGGTGGGAAGAAGTCCTAGCCCCGAATTCCCTGGGTTAGACTCAGGTACCTTGATGTGTAGGACGGCTATTACCAAGGTGCCCTTCACAAAAGCAGCCCAGCCCATCGGGCCTCCTGCCGATGGTGTAGGGGGGTACCCATTTCCTCACCCTCCACCCACACTGACCAGTCTTTTTAATTTGTGCCAGCGAGACAAGCACAAGCATGTCCATCTACTAAATTTTGTCAACCCGGTCAAGTAGTCAAAGGGGGCTGTAGGAATTCCACCTCCCGGCCTCTAAGTAGCCAGGGGCAGGGGTCAGCCCAGGGAACGGTGTCGGAGGGAACGGCAGGGCAGCTTGCTAAGAAGCATCGAGTTCCGCTTGCAGCTTAGGGTCAGCACCCCGAGGCGCCATCCAAACCGGTCACCCTCATGCCCTGCCCCTGTTTTTCTCATTCCGGTCTGTTCATCAAAGAAGTGCCAGAAAAGGCCTGTGCGGCTGGCATTCCTGCTTCCTTCATGCGTGTGTAGAGGACAGGCAGCTGTGTGCTCTCAAACCTCCACTATCCTTCACACTCGGGAGATCTGTTTAGACGTTCCCAACCCTCCGCTTGGCAGTTATTTATTTTAAAATAGGACCAGAAATATGCTTGCTTGGTTATTTGATTCTCTGCCAAATCTCCATCACATGAAATAGTGTGTCCCTCATGAAATAATAGTGTTCTTCAGAACCACCGAAGAGGGCCTGCCTGATGAGACTAAAGCTTCATCAGTTGATTCTTAGAGGCTGGTCAGAAAAGGGACCACGGGGCACCCTAAGTGGGATTCTTACATGACGAATGTCCTCAGGAGGCAGAGTGGGATGTCAGTGGGTGTCTGAAATAGTGCCGTGGAGCCTCAGCGTCTCTGCAGAGGACTATTCCGTTAGCACATCCTTCCAGGAACACCCCGCCCACATCCTTCCTCACCACCGTGGAATCACAGCCCCGTGTCTTGGGAGGCGCCCCTGGATTTCGCTTTTAAAGCTCCCAACCTTCTTTCTCAGTAAAGGCCTGACGTAAGCAGTTTTCCCTTCTATGTTTTATCCACCCCAACTCGCACCACGGACTGCTTCTATTAAAAGCAGCAGGAGATTGATAACTGGTGTAGAGAAAGATATCACTTATCCCAAAGGGTGAAAGGGAAGTTGTGTGTGGCTTTCACTAAAAGCTCACTGGCCTTTTTAGTGTCAGCCACTCGATGGAGAAGGCCTGCTTTGTGGGATACTTACTCTAGGGTCTGAGAGAGCAGGGCCAAGAGGCCAGAGCACGGCTTTAGAGGCTGGGATTCCGGCCCGGCCACGTGGGGCTACCAGAGCCGTGTGCCCCGAGCAGCGCCTGCACCCTGAGGGCTTAGGGCCTCCCACCCACCTCTGCACGCTGACACGAGGTACGGGACACCACAGGGGGTGGGCCCCAGCATGGCTGCGAGAGGGAGAGGATAGGATAAGCAGGGCACATTGGACCATCAGCCCTCAAGCCAGCTCTGCTGCCCATCAATCACCTGGGTGGCTTCGGCCTGAGGTTTCCTTCACCTGCAAAATGAGGAGCATTGTTGGAAAGGCCTTGAGCACGGGGCCTGAAACACAGCAGCCTCGGAGAGGCGTGACCCCGTTTTATGAGTGAGGCCGCAGCGTGGCCTGCTAGGCTTCTGGTGACAGCTACAGCCCATCCGGCACCTGAGCACCCACTCTTCTCTGCAGGAGAGGCATGCCCATGTCACTGGTCCCCAGCTTGGGTGCCCTGATCCCCTGGGGGCAATTCTGAGCAGTGTCAGCCAGCTGCCTTGGTCGGCTTGGTTAGAAGGCTTTCCCACCAGCTAGCCCACTCACCGTAGGGGCTGCTGGGGTTCGGTGCGCAGGAGACCTCCATACTCACTTGGAAATAAGCTCTTAAAACACACTTATTCCATTCACTGGTTTGTAGACATTTCTAGCATTTCCTTAAAAAGTAATTTGCAAATACCTATTTGAAAACAATCGATTTCAGTTTATACCCCCAAAACTTTTGTTTTTGTTTTTTTTTTCTTTCTTTTTTTCTTTTGTTCTGGGCACAGTAGTAAGAGAAGGAGCCCTGGAGTCAGAATCCATCAGGGTTTGAGGACAGGTTAGTCGTCTATTCACTGGCAAGTTCTTTAAGCTCTTTGGGCCTCGATTTCCTCATCTGTAAAGCAGAGTCGTCGTAAGAATCAAATTACCTAATATTACCAGAAAGTGCCTGGTCCAGTGCCTGGCTCATAAGATAATGTTCTGTGTGTTTCAGGTCTCGTTATCGTTCTCACTGTCATGATTGTCCCCATTCTAGTAGGAGACAGGAGACAGGTGCTCCCCCGCTCCCCCGGAGTGTTGAAGTCCCTATGGAGCAGGAAGGAGCCAGGACAAGGACCCATCCCAGGAGTCCTCCTCTCCGGAGCCCCACCCCACCCCAGGAAGCCTTCGGGGCATTGCATGGAGTGCGCCTTCATCTCTCATGAGTTCAGCTAGAGCTGCTCAGCACAGCACAGGGAGAGAGAGAGGAGTTCCAGCTCACAGTCACTGATAGAGTGGCCCATCCCTGCCATTTCTTGCAAAGAACCCGGGCCCCAGAGTCAGCGCATCTGGAAAGGAAGCCCCCTTTCCTCTCAGCCAGTCTTGTTTCCCACGGCCGTACTTGTCCCAACAAGCATGAGTCCAGGACTCAGCAGTGTGTATTTTGAGTGCAGTGTGGCCTTCTAAAGGCCAGCTGATATATCCTGTGGTGCTCAGCCAAAAAAACAGCAGCCCCCAGTGCCGAGGGCCGTGGGCATGCCTCCCTGGACACTCTGGAGGGTTGCCTGAGCTTGCTTGTCTCTTTCTCCTCTACTCCCATTGGTGGAAGGAGGGCATGACGGGTTGGCTTTCTCTCTGTGTCCGTGCTGCCTGGCACAGAGTAGCCACCAAGTAAATATCTCTTGAAGCAGGATGAACTCATTTTTGAAGAAGGAGACATCAGCCAGGCACCCAAGGGTGGGTGGAAGCACACCAGGCGGAGGGCACAGCACAGGCGGGGAAGAGCAGGGCTTACCCGGGACTCAGTGGAGTACAGGGCGGGCATGCAGAGGGCATGGAGAATGTGGCATTGTCAAGGGGGGCGGCCCTCAGCAGGAAGGAAAAGCTGTGCCTCCAGAAGAGGAGGGATTTACTGGGATGTGTGCTCTAGGGAGGTCCCTTCCACGGTTACAGTCACGGGTGATGGCGAGGTAGTCTTGGACCTGGAGCAAGATGATGATGGCCCTGACCGAGTCAGACTATAGGATGGGGCAGCGAGTCTGCTGGGTAGAGGCTGGGAGGAAGGGTCCGCTGGCCTCATGACCCACTGGAGAGGGAGCAGGTGGGGCTCAGGGCCTTGGGACAGTAGGCAGGCAGGTCTGTCTTCTTTTATAACAGTGACATTAGGAAGCAGGACTGACCCCATCCTCAGTGATGTCCCGGTCCCCACCTTTTCTGTGGAGTACTTGCTGGCTCTGCAAGGCCCTTCCCAGCCTGTGTCCTAATGAACTACCTTGTAACAGGTCCCGCTGCTGTGTCACCTTTGGCTAACAGAAGATGCAAGCCCCGGGGGTTCAAAGGGAAACTGAAAGGTGATGTGAGTCAGGGGTTCCAGAGGCTTGACCCAGAAGCCCTGCCCCAGCCCCAGCCAGGCCTTGCCTGAGAAGTTTCCAGCTCTCCTGTGTGCTTACAGTAAACAGCCTGGAGGGCCCCTCCCCAATCCCCGGAGGCCAGGCTTCACCTACAGGTGCAAGGTTGTGGGAGGAGGTAGACGGGGCTCTGTGGCTTAACGGGCCCTCTAGGCACCAGCTGCTCGGAGCTAGGTAGCTGCGCCTCACAGGAGGCCTCGCCCTCTGAAGTCTGAGGCACTTTCAGCACTGCCCTCACCCCCCCAATCCAAGCCTTGGTCGCCCCAGCCTACCGAGTACACCAGGCCTTTCCTTTCTTGAGAACTGACCTCATGCATCTCTTTTGCATCTGAGTTCTTTAGAAAGAATCCCGCCCTTTTTTCCTCTGGGTTCCTGCCTGCCTGGGCCCCTGCTGCCCAAACATGCCTTCTCGCATTTCCCTGCTGCCTCTGCCGTGTTCTTCATAACATAACTCAAATGTGAAAAATTAGCTTTGCATGGTCGCCATGAATTTTACATGAATCACATTTAAATCAATAAAGTCTGTAGAGGGATTCCAGTTATCCTTATTATGAAGAAGTGGGGGCCAGTTTAAAGGGGCCGTGGGCCTTTAAGCACACCGCCCCTGACGGAGCAGTGGAAAAAGTTGTGTACCAGTGGATCAGCCATGAAATAGCAAGTAACCTTTCACAGGTCTGGGCTCCCTCAGTACCCGGATGCCTTTGAAGTCTCTGCATTTTTCTTGGGAGGTGTGATCAAGCAGAACTAGAATGAAAGTCAGATTTTCCATGACTTGTTTCTTCTTTGAACAGTTGCTAATCTTTTTTTTTTTTTTTTAAGTTGGTAATCTTTTAAATGACATTTGGTTTCAAATGTGTGAGCTTGGGATCTTTGATGTAAATAGCAGGAAAAAGTGGGCGGTAATGTTATGGACCGTGGAAAGCTTACCTTTTCTAGGCCATGCTTTAAGAGCGAAAACTAGAGAGAAGAAAGACAGGAAGGGCAACAAGCAGAAGAGTGGAGAATGAGCAATAAAAAAAACCCCTGTGAGGGAGCGAGGCTCTCTGCAGGCCCTAATCCCCGCCTGGCTGCTGCATATTCTACCCCGCCTGCTTGTCTTCACCTTGATCAGACCTGGCATTGTCTCCACAGCCAGCTCTGTCCGGGGGTAACAAGTGAGCTCTGTGCCAAGCAGAACCATCTAGCTCCCTGAGCAGAGGCCCAGCGGTTGGCCCCCTTGACCCTGGATGGTTACGGGAGTTGGGGGATGGAAGCGTGTAGATCGACACCAAATGGGGCCTTCACTTTGGAAGTTAATGTTTTCCATTAACTTCTAATTGCACAAATACCATACAAATACATTGTCCTTGTAAGAAAACAAAACTAAGTAATTCCTACTCCTCCCCTGTCCCCTCCCTCCCACCTCCCTGGGGATAACAGTCCTGTGTGTCCTTCCAGATCTGTCTCCCAAGAATGGGGAGCTGTAGGAGAAATACGGGACCACCGAAATTTTTATAAATTTATTTTTTTATTTGAAAAGTGTTATCAGTTCACTGTGGAAAATTTAGAAAAGAGACAAACAAGCATTTAAAAAAATCACTTGTCACTGTACCATAACCCAAAGATAACCACGCGAGTTTGTTTGACGTAAAACGAGGTCACTCCATGCATGCCATTAGATAGCCTTCATTTTCACACCAGGCCCTAGGGACACGCCTTTCCAGGTCAGTTCTGAGTGGTACACCTATGATTGTTTTTGTCCATATGAATTGTTATGTCCTCTATTGACAGATGGTGCTAATTTTGTACTTACATAAAGGATGCCGTTTCCTTTTAAAATAAATTTAAAGGGAGGGATGTAATTTAAGAAAAATATCAAATAAATGTAGCATCAAATCAGATGCTACAACTATAAAAAACCCTTAGGGTGGTAAAGAAATGACTGAGGTTTAGGAAACACTATTTTAAGAGCATTTTAAAAAACTGACTATGTAATACTCCGTCATGAGGGTCTACCAAGATTTAGTTCCCTATTTAAGCTCTCATGCATGTTCTCTTTCCTTCCCACCTCTCTCTCTCTCTCTCTCTCTCTCTCTCGCTCTCTCTCTCTCTCTCTCTCTCTCTCTCTCTCCCTCCCTCTCTCTCTCTCTCTCTCTCCCCCCCTCCCTCCCTCCCTCCCTCCTCTACTTTGAACTTCCCTGTAGCTGAATCTCTGAAGCCATAGCTACAATTCTAGAAGTGGACTTGCAGGTTCAAGAGCAAAGCCAGTTGATAGGTTTTCTTTACTTTCTGCCAAGTCGCCCTCCGGGAAGGCTGTAACAGTGTGAGAAGCAAGGTGGGTAACGGGCCGTTTTCTCGATTTAAATTTACAGCTGTAAGTAAGTGCCTCATGACCAATTCCCTCATCTAAGAGATTTAATCACTTCTCTCACCCTTGACAGATAGCATGCTCTCCCTGTGTTCTGGGGGCCTCTGTAAGTGCCTTTTAATATTTCCATTGTGTGTGTTAATCTTTAATTAGAATTTGATGTATCAGAAACATTTTTAAAAGGCTTACCTCAATTAATTTCATTCCCTGCCCTATTATTTTTCATCTTTCTTTACCTGAATCATTAATGGCAAAAAGCGCTGACATATAGGACTGAGATCAGGGCTGTTCTAATTAACTCCCGAGTACGCCGTAGGCAATCCATCAGACCCGGGATGGCATTACAGTATTGTGTATTTACTGGTGTTTTTTTCAACACCCCCTCCTTGTCCATGAGAACCTCACCAGCTTTTTGGCCCCGTTAGACATCTTTTTTCTGAATGGCCTGAAGCATCTTGCCCCTGTGTCTCAGAGTCAGATGAGAAGGATGTTGTGTATGTTTTGTTTTGAATTAATGGTGGGCTTCGAGTTCTTTGCATTATAATAGCAGGATCATAAGCTTCTTCATCAAGGCTGGGTTCACTGTTGCTCACAGTGTGGCCTTGGCCAAGTCTGCGTCCTCAGGTGATGCTGGAAGGCAGTGGTCTACAAACTTCGCTGCAGAGTTAAGTCACCTGGAGAGCCCTTAAGACACCCAGTGCTCAGGTCACACCCCATGCCAGTGAAATCAGAGTGTGCAGGGGCGGGAGCTGACGTCATTATTCCTAAAGATCCCTGAGTGATGCCACATGCAGCGAAGATCGGGAGCCACTGCTACAAGGCTCCACTGAAGCCTCTGAGGCACACACTAGCACGGTGACCAATAGAAGAGTGCTCAGTGCCCCCCTCAAAATAAAAAGAGTTAGTTTGGGGAGGAGAAGGAGGAATGTCAGAAGTCACACCCTGCACAGCCCCTGCTGTGGAAGGGCCAGGTGAACCCGCGTCCTGGGAAGGTTGCCTGTGTGCGCCCGGGCCCCAGGAGAAGGCAGGAGGACCGAGGGGTGGTCAGCCTCTTTTTCTGCGTCGCTACCACGTATCTCTCCGTGTTGACCTGTATAATGTCACCGAGGAGTCCCCGCCGCCTGGGAGAATCATCAGGGTCCTCAATAAGGGGAGCTGGGCCCGGCCGTGGCTTCTTCACAAAGAGCTGTGAGCACTGGGCCTCAGTGTGACTTTGTAATTGAATCTGGGCTCCAGCAGGTCTCCACAGCTGGTGTCCACAGCCTCTCCCAGCCGCACCCCTCAGCCCGGAGGCCTGGGACCTGCCCCTCCCAGAAGCCCAGCCACCCAGGCTGCCTGTGGCCCTCACCCTCAGAAATCTGGTGTCCTTCCCGTGCTGTTGTGTCTGAGCGGCAGCCTTTGTCTGCACATCCCCTTCTAGGTGCTAGATGCCTGTAACTTTCTAGCTCATTCTTCCCCAAGCCTTTTTTGTCCCTACACTGTGCCCAGCTCCTTGGGGAGGCCAGGACATGGAGAAGGTGAGCATAGAGAGCAGTGGACACACCAGACCGTGC
>CM053501.1:5948730-6002211 GCA_028627145.1 Eidolon dupreanum | reverse complement strand
GGGTGGGAGTAAAGTTAGGGAACAGGAAAAGCACAAGTTTTGGGGTCCTTCAGGGAGAATCCCAGCTCCATGTTTTTAACCCTGCTGAACCTCAGGTGTCCTCACCTGTGGCCCGGAGGCAGGTGATGACAAGAATGTTTACTGGGCACCGACTCTCCTTATTCATCCATAGTATCTGAGAGCTAAGTACTGTGATCACCCCCTGCTTACAGATGGAAAGGTCGAGGCCCAGAGCCTGCATTGTGGCTGAGCACCCACCATATGGCAGAAAGCAGAAACAGTGGCGCTCGCGATTCTTGTCCAGCCAGAGCTGCATCCGGGGGCCTGGCCATCTTCCTCCCTCTGCCTGTGACTTGCTCTTATTTATTAGTGGACAACCTGACATAAAGGTTCCTTTAGCTTTCACATAAAGGAAGCAGTGCCCACCTTTTCTCTTCTTTCTCTTTGCCTGGGACATGCCTGGGACACATGACTCTGTGGCATCCTACCGAGCCCTGCAAACGTGCGCTGCGCGTACGCTCAAGAAGGCGCGGGCTTCTCAGAGCAGGTCGCGTGGTAGCGGGGAGGCAGGTGCGCGGGGCACTCAGCTCCTCAGAGTCTGGGCTTCGCCGCCATGGATCGTTTCCTCCTCTCCTTCTGCCAACGTGTCTGTCCCTCTGTAATCTTTTCCTTTCTTTCCCTGTGGGTGGATTTTCTCTGCCAAGAAATCAGCAAGCAGCCGAAGGCAGCGATGTTCACGCAGCCCGGCCAGAGTGAAATCACCCCCAGCTCTTGCTCTGAACGCAGCTGGGTTTTAGCAGAGGCAGTCAAACAGCATCCTGTCTTAGCGATGGCGGTCAAAGTGTCATGATGTCTTAAGACAGGCAGTCAAGCGTCATTCTCCCGGCTGGTTTGGATTCATCTAACTCAGTGTAGTGTGTGACCCACAGGATCTATCTATGGGACCAGGGTTGGGTTTGGAGTGTATGGAGGAACTTAGACTTGACTCACAATGGGTATTTCCTGCCTGGGGCCCTGGGAATTGACCTTACTGAAAGTCACAGCAGAGCACAACCTCGGGCAAGTTAATGACCCTGTGGGGGGGGGGGGGGTCTTGCTTTTCTCATCTGGAACCTGCAGCCAACAGTACCTTCTTCATTGTATTGATTTGAGCACTTAGCACAGAGCCAGGAGCTTACTGAAATACTCAATAAACTGTAACTGTTGTCATTTGAATTTAGCATAGGTTTGCAGATGGAACTTTTGAAAAGGTCTTTTTGCAGGATTTGCAAATGGAACTTTCTAAACCAGTCTCTTTATTGGCAGATTTTGCAAATGAACTTTTGAAAAGAATTTCCTTATAAGCAGGTAAAGCATTGCCTTCCCATTGTGTTAGCATAACGTACACAAATAGATTCATTTAAGTTCTTTGTTTATAGTTTGTCTGCATCTACCAGACTGTGAGCCCTGCAAGGGTGGGGACCTTCTTTTTCACTCCTGCATCCTTAGTACCTGGGACTGTGCTTGGCACATATCAGAGGCACAGCAAACATTTGTTAAATTGATAAATAAGGAATGATTGGGAACTGTTGTTCATTTGTTTCATATCCTTAGTAAACCCTTTTTCATGTATAGCATAAGTTCCAGTGTGGGTCTTAATTATAAACTTCCAATTAAAAACCTGAATTTAGTTTTAGTAAATAACCACAGGCAAAAAACTTTAGTTGCCATGACAACCTTCCCTTGGTCCCCAGTTCCTGGGCATCTGTTTCTACACCTTGGCATGGCTTGAATAAACAGCCGGTGCTGATGGGTCCCCAGCCCCTGCACCTCACCCCACCCCCAACAGCCCTCGCTGCCTTGTCGCATACGTTGGCCCCACTGAAGGACGGAACTTTCCCAAATTCACATGTTCTCCCATGTCTCTGGCCCACGACACTTGCTTTTCCCTTGCTGTCTTCAACATATCCTTCAGAAGGCTCTGTGAGGACCCACCGCCTCGAATGACTGAAGTAAAATGAATGAATCCATGGAGTTCCTTTTCTTACTCTTTTCTCGTGAATTTAATAGAGGACCTCATGTTCAAGTTCATTTTTAAAAGAAAAAAAAACTCAGAGGGAAAAATAGTTGAGATTCTCAATTTTTATCTTGTTTGCAACGTAGTTTATTAATTTAAAGAAGGCCTTCTGATTGGATCTGGAGGATTGTAAAGAGTTAGGCTGATAAGATTTAGTTTCATATTAACCATACCACTTTAAATCATGCTTTGGAAGTTTTGTTCCAGTGCCAAACATTTATTGACACTCAATTTGAGCACAAAAGATCAGGAACATAAAGCAGGCGATTTGGTGTGTGAAGTATACAGCTTTTGTTTAAGCCCAAAGGTATGGCTTGTCTCCACCAGAGGTCTCCCATATTTTACTGTTAATGTTTGAAGTATACTGAATTCCCACAATCTAATTAAAAATCAGACTGCTATGCCGGTAAGCATTCGCTCTGTGAACTAATTTCTGCCAACCAGCCATAAATGTGTCCCCTGGTATGAAATTTAGACGTTCTTTCCCATCAGAAAAGAGGCATGTGGTTTAGTCCCAACCTCTTCGTTTGAGAGAGAAGGAAACTGAGGCCCATCCAGAAAGGTCAGTTGTTTAGACTAAGGCCACGCAGCCTTGTCAGTGCCCAGCCAAGACTCAGACCTGGCCTCTTCTCACGCTCAGCTCACCGTTCTCACCAAGCCCTGCTTGCTCTTACTGAGCTGAATTCATAGAGCTTCTGTTTTTTCCTAATTGCCAGGTGCTACTCTAGCCCTTTACAAATATGATTTAGTCTTCATAGTAGCCCTGGAGGGGAGGTACTGGTACTGTCACTCCCATTTGCTGCATGAGGTCCCTGAAGACCTGAAGGTGGGTGACAGCATGGAGAGGTCCCACCCTGAGCCATCTGTCCCCTCACCTGTGCTCTTCACTGTGAAACTGTGCTGCCCCAGAGGGTAAGACCCAGAGAAGGGACAGACATCGAGGGAAGACCCAAGTAACCGACAAGTGGGAGCTGTTCCGAACAAAGTGAGACAAGGAGCTTGAAACCCCAAAGGGTTGGTGGAAAATAGGAGGCTAGTGCTAGGCCAGGGTCTCATGCAAGGGGGCATCGGAGAGGAGCCTGTGAGCCCTCTCAAGAGGGACAGTGGCTTGATTCTGCTTGAATTGCCACTGTCCTCTGCTTGGCCAATTTTTAGGCTTCTTTCAAGATTCAGTTAAGATGTCACCTCCTACAGGAAGCCTTCCTGATCCCCCAGCTGTGTCGGTGGCCCCTCTTCCAGCCTCCTACAACCCCCTGGTCTTCCTCTGCTGTGGCCATTGTCACACTTTAATTGTGATTTGTTTGGTCTCCCCACTAAACAGGATGTCCCGAAGGTGCTCCTTGCCCATCTCTGTGGCCTCCTTTGCCAGGCATGTGGTCCAGCATAGAGGGAAGTGCCATGGAAACGCCTGAACGAAAAGTCTGGGACAGTGAGGGAGACAGTGGTTGTAAGCGGGTCTATCTACAAAGCTCTTTTCTTCCACCAACTGGCCTATCAAGAGAGGAGGGTCCAGTTTAGACATTAGCAGAGAGAACACTCCCCACCCGAGACGGGCCTCGAAGGCCTACGTCAGAGCCAGTGAGCAGTTCTCCCTGCATTCTAGCCAGCCTCTGGGGGTGCACAGACCCCCTGCAGATGCCGGTCGGAACCCACATATGCCTTTTCTGGTGTTGTTAGCAGTATAAACCCTGAGGGTTTTGACACTTGGGAAAAACTCTCTAGCTAGTATTCTCTGCCAGGCGGAACTCCCCCTCCCCCACCCAAGAAGGGAGAATTCCGTGGGCAGGATCTGCTTTCCGGAATACCCGTGTGTGCTTTCTTGATGAAGTATCTTAAAAAAGAAATCCAAGGGAAGAGTTGGTCCTGTCTTCAAGAACCTTCTCTCCAGAGGGAGAAAGGAGACATGTGCCCACAAGACCCATGTAGAGAAAAATCATGGGCTTTTTCTGTATCTCATCACATTTGCTCCTCACAGAATCCCTATGAAGTAAATAGTGTGTCCATTTTTCAAATAAGGAAACTGAGACTTAGAAAGGTCACCCAAAGCGGGAATTTGTCTACTTCCTTTATCCCTGCGGCCCAGTCCCCAGTACCTAGTAGCCAGCAGGCAAATACTGGCTGGAGAGACCAGTGGAGGAATAAAAGAAGTAAGGGAAAAGCAGGCCTTGATCCAGGCCCAGGTGGGCCCGACCACATCCTGTGGTGGGGCCCAGAGCAGAGAGATCATGGGGGTCCAGGGGAGGGGGCTTCTGAAGACCCGGACATCCTCCACCCTCGAATGCTGGGCTGCTGAGTAGCAGGAAGGAAGGTGCTGTACTGTAAGTCATCCTGTGCTAGACCATCTTGTAGTCCATAGAGAAGAGCTTAGGCATTCAAATCTTTTCTTGGAAATCTCAAGTATTCCATTGAGCCGCCTCAGAGTTAGGTAACTTTATTTACTCATGCTAAACAAGGCCATTTTCAGAGAGGAAATTATGCAATGTACTATGCAAATGTGGCATTCTGGGGAGAGTGAGTGTAGAGATAAGTGTGGTCACCAATGCATTATAAAGATCAGATTGCTGTGCCTTCTGTGGCAAGCTGTGTGTCACTTGATAAGGGGATATGCCAGGCTCTACTTGGAATTGCTGCGCATTTGGATTCTGTTTCTGGTAATTAACGTTTTCACCGAGTCGTCTATCAGTGAACTTTGTTTAGTGCAAAGAAGGAACAAGGAATAAAGCTTTTGCAAGTCACCCATCTCAGTGTAGACTTGAGCAGTCAGAGAGAGCTGCCCCACACACGTCTAGACATGTGGGGACAGGAAAAGTCATTCTCACTCTTTGTTCTCCCAAGAAGAAAGTCTCATCAAATTTTCCAAGGGGAAAAGGTGAAGACATGATGGGTTTTCTAGGCTGCATTGTGACAATCGGTCACATCGTTTTACTAGTCATAGCATGTGCATTTTAAGGAAGAGAAAGGAAGTAGCCATGGAAAACCCCTCCTCTGGATGGAGGTGGTGCTGAGCCCAAGCTCAACATTGTCCCCAGCCTGTGGGAACCTGGACAAGGTTCCTGGCCTGCCCAAGCCTTAGGTTTCTCACCTGGAAATGGCACCAGCACCTTCCCTCTAGTTATCTATTGAGCCTGGGTCATTTAACAGTCACCAGGACACCAACCCATCACACAATATCTGCTTGAATAATTGCTGAATGAACAAATGACAGACTTACCCACTCCTACCAACAAAGTGAGTGTTGATAAAGTGTCCTTGGTGGCCCCAGAATCCACTGGGCGACATCAAGATTCTGCAATATTAAGAGGTGCTAGAAAGAGCACTTACAGGTATCCCGTCACATCCAAACTCTTCCTGTTAAAATTCCTTTTATTCAAATTCAGGAACCAAATAGATTTTCACAGCAAGAAAATCTTGTAGTAATCACACAAAACGGTTATATAAAGAAGACCAGAGAATTAATCATCACACTTGCAGGTACCAGTGATCGCCCAGCGCCCATGTGTCGTGCACGCTGCTGTGTTACTTGCGTTGACTTTCACAACAACCCTAGGAGGTCATTTCCCCCCTCCCCAACATTTCATTTTGGAAAATTGCAAGCATCAATCAGGTGAATGACTCGTACAGTGAATACCCATATGCCCACCATCTACATTCCACCACTGACGTTTTACTAGTTCTCTCACATATCCATTCCTCTATTTGGCCATCGACCCATCTTTTCTTTTTTCTTTTTCTTTTTTTTTTTTTCTCTCGTTTTGATACATTGCAGAGTAAATTGCTGACATCAGTACCCTTCTCCCCAACTATATCAGCATGCATATCATGAAGTAGAGCCATAAAGTCATTTGTCATTTTATTACCTCGGCCTATAGATGAGGCAACCCAAGTGAAATCAGTGCATGCAGGGCCAACACAACCAGAGAATGGGGGCTGCATCCCCAGGTGGCCAGCCCTCAGGCCTGGCTGGGGACATTCCCAGCATACCTCCAGTTTCAAGTGGGGAAGTAGAGTTGGAATGTGTTAGGAGAGCATGGAGCTCTAGGAGCTGTGGGTGGGGCCAGGAGGAGGGGTGGTCGAGGGCCAGGTCGCCAGTGTGGCTGCTGTTGGGTAGCCCCAGTGACCTTGGTTTAAATCTTGGAACCGAGCACTAGATCACAGTTTCCCTGGATGACTGGATTTCAGCCCATCTCCTAATATCTACATCCCTAATTGCCATTCTCCTTGCAAATTTGAGGAACAACACCAGTACATTTTTTTCCCCTTTATTCTTGGTGGGACTGCCCTGTATGCCTGGCACTAGAAATGTGACAAGACTTGCTCTCCATCCAGGAAATGTGCTTTACACCTGCACGCGTGCTGTGCTGGGAAGGAAGGCTTTAGGGAGCTTCAAAGAAGACAAAGTAATTGATTGTTACTTGCAGCAAATAACCCATAAGCTGTTGCTGGGTTGATGGAGAAATGGTTACTTAATTTTCTTCGAAGGATTGATTTGACCGTCAGGAGAAGCGGCAGCCTAATTGAGTGCTGGTTCACACCCTGAGCGGGAGCAACCGGATCTTTTTCTCGTTTTGACTTTCAAATGTCATGGGCTGTGAGTGGAGTCTCCCCACTGGTATTAATCAGGCTGGAGAGGGTCTGGGCGTCACTTGTACAAGACCCTTCTCCTGTGGTGGATCCGATTGACCAGGCTCCCTGTCGACCCAGCTCTGCTGGTTGGGTTTGAATCGGCACAAGGCTTCCTTCTCAAGGCACTTGGGGTACTGCCCAAGGAAACATGCGAGAGTAACTTTCTTACGCCCCAGAACGGCTATCGTTTTCGTTCTTGTAGTAGATATTGATAGAGTGCTGACATCTGGGAGATGGATTGCACTTTCCCGCTGGGCTTCTGATTGACTGCCTTGTACCGCCCATGCTTGCCTCTCCCCCTCCGGAGTCCTCCAGAGAGCCTAGTGGTGCGCAGTGATTCATCAGTCACTTCCTTACTGGTCAGTTAAGGCATCTCCCTTCAGCTGCATCCTGTCATCAGTGAGCCATGCCACGCTGCTTCTCCCTGAAGTCGCTGTCGAGGCTGTATTCAGTACCGCAGGATGCCTTCTCTGTCTCACCCAGCTCGTGCCCAGGGTCAGGCAGCTCCAGAGGGCTGCCATCCGTCCACTGGTCTGAAGGCTCTGTGAGGGCAAAGGATCTGTCCCTCTGTGGTGCTGGAAGGGGCCACCATGTGCCCGGCGAAGGGGAACCTCGCCGAGGCCAGCCCAGGAGCACACGGATGGTCTCGTGTCGTCAGGCAGCCTGAGGTCAAAACCCCTGGGGTCTGCCTGTGGAGAGCTTGGGTCATGTGACCGTCCCCCTGCCAGAACCAGCCCCCATCTCTGAAGCAACCGAGGGTCGGTCCTCTTCCTCTGCCCCCACCCAGAGCACAAGGTCCCAGGTTACGGTCAGCTTGTTCCGGATGGCATGAAGGTCACCCGTTCGCTCTGGCCCCATGCCTCACCACATTGTTATCAGTGATGTGTCCTTGGGGAAGTTACTTGACGTCTCGTAGTTTGTGTCCTCTGGAGTCAGTGAACCCACCTCATAGTGTCCCAAACGTGTCAAGTGGCAGCGCGGCTCCCGGCACTCAGAAGCACTCGATAGAGGTCGGTCGTGGTGTCAGCAGCAGCCGTAAACTGGCGGAGGCGGGCGGGGGTCCCCTGTCCAAAAACTCAGCCCTGGCAATCTTTAGAGAACCAAAGCCCCGAACAGCACCGGTCCCCACAGGACGGGGCCACCGACTCCAGGAAAGTTAACGTTCCCCTGTCTTAGCTCGCCCCACAAAGCTGCTGCAGTCTCCCTCACTAATCCCTGGTGTGCCTGGGGACCCCTAGAATAGAGACCAGTCTGCAGAAGGGGCAGGGACCACTCGTTACTGGTAAAAGGGGTCATGTGCCTTTCTGCTGACAAAGGAACTCTGGTCTTGTCAGCTGGCAGTCTTCCTGTGGGCCCGGTATCTTGCATCCCAGAGTGAGCCCGCCTTTCTCAGGCAGTCAGTTGGACCCCGACCTCTGATTAACAACATGTGCCTGAAAGCGGAGGCCTTGTTTACAGAGTTGCTAATCTGCACTCCAGGGGTGGCGGCCCAAGAATTGGCCCTACAGCCCTCGGGATCGGATTTCAAAGCGCTGGAACTCAGCTGGCCTAGAAATCTCACTGTGAGGATAAAGACTTCAGTGCTGGATGTAGGTGGAGCTACCACCGCCAAGAATTAAATTACGGTATTGGCACCATATTTTACTACGAAGGGATCGTTTAAATACAGCAAAAGTCAATCAGCCGCAGTTATTGCTCAGTAATGAGCTACAGCCTGTCAGAGGGAACTGTGGAGGAAGTTTGCAGCCCAGGGCCAAAAGGACAGCTGGTCAAGTGATCCTTCGCCTCCAGACGAGAGGACCAGAAGACATTAGCATCCCTCCATCCAGTGACAGATACTTCTTCAGCACCCGCCACTGCCCATGCACCGGGCACTGCACCGGGCACAGCTCCAGGCCACTCTCAAGTCCTCCTGGGGGTGCAGCAGTGAAGGAGACAGGTCAGGGCCCTGCCTTCTTGGGGCTCACGGCTCGATAGGGAGCAGGCCTTAACCAGGAAGGGGGGAGTAAGTGGGGTAATGGGAGGCTGGCCAACAGGGAGGTCCAGGAGGGGCCACCATGGGTATATGTGGTGGAGTGTGACTGGGCGGGTGGGGCAGCCACAGGGGTGGGGTCGGGCAGGCCTCTCGGAGAGGCCGGGAGTCTGTGTAACTCACTGCCCGTAACCCCACAGGAATTCTGAGAAACAACCAAAAACCATGAATCATTTTCTCCCTCTGTAGAGGCTCGCTTAGGTTGGAGCCTGCATTTAGAAAGCATCACTTCACCTCAGGCAGAAGGTTCCGACGAGAGAGTCATGGCCCCAAAAAGCAGGGCCCTTTGTTAGCCACTGCCGCCGAAGCCCGCACAGCCTGTGATCATGCCGCATGCCGCTCATTGCACTGGGCACAGCGCCAGGCCGCTCTCAAGCCCCCCAGAGGGTCTTGAGCGGATCGGGTCTTAGTTTTATGCACGAGGAACCTGAGACTCGGAGGAGTGGCTTGTGCAGGGTCGCACCGTTATTAATGGCAGAGCTGGGATTCAAAACCCAGTCTCCATGGCCCCAAAGCCCAAGATGCTTTTCTCCAGGCCAAGTCGCCCTGATTCTGCACGTCAGGGTGAAGTCGCTCTTTCATGCTTTTTCCTTTCCTTCTCTCTCACAGCATCTTAAACTCCCATTGGAAAATGCCTACACTCCTTTCCCTTCATTCTGCTAAACACTGTAGGACCTTTTGTGTATCCCAGGTCTCCAGCCCTGAGCTGTTCGTCCGAGCCAGTCTTCCACACTGTGGTGTGCAGCCCTGGGTGTCGCTGAAAGAATTTTAGAACGTTAAGTGTACCCGGACACAGCACTGAATTACATTAAATTACAATAAGTCACTGATGAAATTTCCTATTTCTGAGTAACAAACCATCTAAAATTTAGTGGCATAGAACAACCACAGTCATTCATCTTGCTCACAGGTCTATAATTTGCCCCTGGCTCAGTGGGAATAGTTCATCTCTGCTGCGCATGGCATCTGCCGGAGTGGCTCAGCTGGGGACTAGAGGATGAACTGGGGGCTGGCAGGTTGGGACTGGCTGTGAGCCTGGGGCCTTGGCTCCTCTCAGCAGGTGTCGCCATGGCTGCTTGGGCTTCCTCACAGCATGGTGGATAGGTTCCAAGAGCATTTTTATGACCTTGCCTCAGAAATCATATAAGATCACTTCCACCGTACTCTCTTGGTCTAGGCAATCATAGAGGCCCACCCAGGTTCAAGGAGAAAGGACATAGACCCCACCACTTGATGGGAGGAGGGTCAAGATCACACTCCAAGGGAGCATGTGGCCATCTTTGGAAAGTATAGTCCACAAGAAAACCCATTTCCGGTCCCCTCTGGTCCTTTCTGTTACATCACGGAGAACATCTCTGATTGGTACTAGTTTTGTCTTTGAATTTCTCTGATTTCGGGGCTCCCTTTGTATCAGAAGAGCAGTCTTTAGGCTACAGTTGAATAAAGTGGTTTTTTAAATCTATTTTCACGGTCCCCTTATTTATTCTAAGGAATTCTAATTTTTCATTCATGGCAATGACACGAAGTTTCCTTTTGGAATTGCTTTTAGTAGAACAGTGCTTTCAAGAGAAAAATCAGGCACAAGCTCCACCTCGCTCCTAAAGATTTACTCTCACATGAGCAGATGAATAAGAATGTTCCATCAGCTGGGGAGCTGTTAAAACTCTTCCTTATCCCCACAGTGGGGGAGGGTATGGCTCTGAAAAAGTGTGAGGAAGGTCTCTGTGTGTTGATAGGTCGCCAAGACACGTGGTTAAGTGACCACAGTACAACGCAGAGGGTGTGACATGCCACCATTTGTGAAAGACAAGGCAGAAAGAACATACCTACGTGCACCCTTGGAAATACACAGTGGATGCATAACAAGAAATTCACACAGAGCTTGCCTCTGGGGAGACTTAGCATTTGCTGTATAAAATTTCGTACCTTTTTAAATGGGAAGGTATGAAGGAGTTATCTATTCAAAGGTTGATAAGCTTAATATTTTCAAGTAAGATAAAATGGCAAATCTCTCTTTTCAAGTAAATAAAACAAAGGCAGTACCTAGGACTAGGAGGGACTTGTCACCTCTCCCAGGAGTGAGGTTCTTTTGGGAGGCATGCCACACCTTGGTGGTCCTGGGGAGCGGAGGAGACATCTGTCACCCCACCCGCTCTGCCCATAGGGTGCCTGGGTGGAGACTTGGTCCACACAGGTTTCATGGTCCTTGCCTCAGCATCCCTGCCGGCCCCCGAGCCCCTTGCACAGATCCAAGCCTCGTTCTTCTGGGTCTGCTTCCCTAGTCCAGCTCCTGACACCCACGTGTTTGTTGAGCTGGGCGCCAGAACTCTGCAGCTCACCCCCTGGCCAGTTTAGAAACGTGCACACCTGTGTACCGATAGGCGCTGTGCGAGAGCCCTCAGCTTCTTCCCTTTTTGAGATGATTATCGCAGCCCTGGGGTTCGGGCAGGGCCCGGCGCTGCGCCCCTCACCCTGGCTGGGCCCCAGAGGACCTGAGGCCCTTCGTGTATGAGTGTGGAAAGAGGTTCACTTTTCTCTCTATTTAATTTTAGATACCCACATAACATACCTCATTTCCTTTAGGAAAATCAGAACATAGCATGGTAACTACAATGACCTTGACCCCACACTCTCTCCATCTCACCTCCTGCCCGCTCCAAAAAGAAACGGGCATCACTGTGCACCCACTAGACATTTTCTTAGATTTTTCTTTTACATCCACATGCTCGAACCCATAGGAAATGTGTAGTATCGTTTTGTGTCGTTTCATTTTACAAGAATTATTGTTACACTGCGTGTATCATACTGCAAATTGCTTTTTCCACTTAACAGTATATTCGTGAAATAGCTCAAGATCTAACTCATTCCTTGTTGTTGCCATATGGCTTTGCACTGAATGAAGAACGTACACTTTTTTTTTTAGGCTTTCCTCTGTTATTTTGGGACATTACAGACCCAAATCCTGCCACCAGCATCCTCATTTGTGTCTCTTGGCCCACAAATGTGTTTTTCTTAGGAACATACCAATTGCCAGGTCATACGGTGTGAAACTTTCAGTTTTAATAAATAATGCTAATTTGCTCTTTACAGTGGCTATGTTAATTGATTTCTCCTACTAGCAGCGTTTGAGAATGTCAGTTTTCGTTTGTCCTCACCAATACCTGACGTCATCAGACATTTTTGTTTTTGCCAATCCATGGGCAGAAGATGGTATCTTGTCTTAATTTTTTTCTAGATTTCTCATGAGAAGAGCACCTTTGTGTGTGTTTAGTGGCTGTTCCTGTTCTCTTGTCTGTGAATGGCCAATGGGAACCATTCACTGCTTTATTTGCTATTTTATTCATCTTTTGCCTCTTAGAGATATTTTGCAAATATTTCCCCTAGTCCAGTTTATAAAGTCATTTGTTGTGTATGAGTTAAATTTTAATTTCGATGGAGTCAGTTTATCAATCTTATATTTACTTGTTGTGGTGATTCTTATTTCTTCTTAAAGAAACCCTTCTCTGCCACTAAGGTCATGTGGATATCCTCCCACGTTGTCTTCAGATAATTTTCTGTAAATTTTTTTAGTAGAGTGCTAGGTCCCACCCCTTTTGAAGTGAGGATGGTGAAGAAAGACCTGGGGGATTCAGATGGGCAGCGAGATTTAGTGCCAGTGTATGGATGATCTGTCACCTACACTGGCCTTCCCTGGCCACAAGCCACTCCTAAGAAGCAGACAGGGAGGCTCATGAGGCCGCCACACATCCCACCATAGCTGCCAGCCTCCAGGTCCTCTCATGTGCCCAAGTCCCTCTTGGTACCTCATCCCCTGGCATGGCTCTCCCTGGCTCAGAGTGACATTCACAAGTATCTGCATGAAGGCAGTAGGCAAGATTGTGTTCCACTCAGCAACTCTTTCTTGGGTCCCCTTCTGTCCAAGACACTGTGGCCATCCAAAGATGACAAGAGGACCCCTCTCCCCCAGGGCAGAGCAGGAGAGAGCCAGGGTGGTGGAGGAGTCCCCTGAAATGACACCTAGAGGCCCACAAAGGAGTCACCCCACCAGCATCCCCTTGATCTCCTGAAGGATACGCCCTTCCCTTCAGTCCTCGGAAGCCGCTGCACTTCTCCTTAACTGCCCCCTGAGCTCTGCAGACCCAGGTGTCCCTCCTTCCCAGACGGTGAAAGTCGCTTTTAGTTTTCTTATGAAATCTCTCACAGGGCTTTGATGTCCCAATTGCATCGCTGATAGTTGTTCCGCTTTGGGGTTTAGTTCTTCCTTTTTCTGTTCTTTGTGGCAGAGGTGGTAGGTCTTTTTAGGTCTTTTTTCCCCTCAAAGCCCCTGAGGCCACTGGGCTTTGTGGGGGTGTTGCCTGCTGCCTGCTGACAAACCCCACTATCATGATACACCCCACTGACACCAACACCTATGGCTGGGCCTGCTTTTCTAGGTCACGCCCTTCGTGAATGTGGGAAAGGAGAAGGCAGAGTTGTCCTGGTTAGAGAGGGAAGGGGAAGACAGGGGAAAGAAAAAAGGAAGGAAAAAAAGAGCTTGCATTTCTGAGAATACAGAATACTAGGTGTCTTCCAGTGTGGAACTAGAAATTCTGGATAAAATCAATTTTAGAAATAGTTTTAAATTATTGAGAAAGGGAGGAAGATTCTCACCTTAGGTAATAAGAAAGTAGAGTTCTAGAGTTCAGCCCGTCCGGCGCCGATGTTTGTCAGTGGAGCATCTGTCTGTCCCGGGCGGTCATATGCTAGGGAGAAGTGACAGAAACGCGAGGCTGGAAAAGCCAGGGCGATGGACTGGAAGTCATCCCCATGAAGCCAGAACCCCAAATGAGGATGCTCTCAGAGGGTGAAACTGGGGGGTGGCAGGGGGGGGCGGTGGTAGTACCTGAGAGAGGAGAAATGCATCTATGATCCCTTAGATCTAAATGAAAAGTAAAAACAGGGCAAACCTTGGTGAACACCTGAGTCCAAATTTGTTGTCATACGTGTTTGGGGCCAGAATTGACACCATCTGTGTAATTGCCCCCTCCCCACAATAAACTTAAGCCAAATATTAGGTTACAGCGATCCCGATAGGACTTATTGGAGTGGTAGAAATGTTGTACAACCGGAACATAGTAATGCACAACTGTAAATTTACACAAACTGTTCTTAAAATGGGTAAATTTTATGACATATAAATTATGCCTTAATAAAGCTGTTGAAAAGAAAACCACCTAGCGTTCTTCTCAGCAGAGACTTCTTTTAAGGTTTTAGTATATTTCTCTGCACTGTGTTTCTTTGTAGGGATATCTTTTTTTTTTTTTTACATCAAAATCAAATAAGATATTTATCTTAAGTTTGTAATATGTATTTCAAAAGTACATCTTGAATACTTTCTCATTTTAAAATGATTTCAAGCTATACAGTGGTATATAGAGCAAAAGTCAAGTTCTCCCATTCATATTCCTCACATACATAGTCCCACCCTCAATTCTCACTTCCCTCCCCATAGGTAACCACTGTTCACAGTTTGGTTAAACATTTTTAAACGGGTATGTAATTTTCCATATGATGAGGGGGAAATGTCATTCTCAAATTGTTCCCCTATTTGGGGTCTTTTAGGTTGTTTCCTGGTTCAGCTATTTCTTTTAAAACATGTAGCAGAGGATTCCATTGAAGGAAACTCAGAGCAGACTGTAGATTTAATGGTCCTAGATTACTCGGATGATTTTGTAGCCATCAGGACAGGCACTAAGTTAGACTTCGAATTGGGATAACTTTGACGGAAGAGAAGGGACCCAGCGTATGCTGAGGACCCCATGCTCAATGCTTTATCTGTCTGTTCTCATTTAATGCACCAAACATCTCACGATAGAGGACATTATTCCCATTTTAAAGATGGGAAGCCGTGGGCTGGAGGGGCCAAGTGTGTTGCCCAGGATCACGCACCATCTAGTGCAGAGCTTGGCTCCGAGTTGCCGGACACCAGCTTGAGGGCTTGGTGGTTCTGTAGCCGAGCAGGGAGCTCTTGCCGTCACCACTGATTTTAGGTGAATGCCATCACAGTGCAAACCTCCAGTGGTCTGCAAACAGATTCTCGGTTTGTTGGTTTGCTGGTTTGTTTTAGCTGCAGTTTGAGTCCCTGATGTGCAGTAAGCATTGCACTGATGCTTTATGTACCTCGTATCCGTCCTTACAAATAGCGCTTCGAGAGGGCTGGACATTATCCCCATTTTTCAGATGAGAGCTTTGAAGCCCAAGAGGTAAAGAGAGTTGCCCAGTGTAACTCAGAGGAGGGCATCAGACCCAGGTGCGTGTGATTCCAAGCCTGGGCTCCGACCACCGGGCTCTGCTGCCCGGCAGAGCACGAGTCAGCTCGAGTGTCTCCTTCAGGTTGGGCAGCCGGACTCCACCTCATTCTGCTCTCTTTGTCCCTCCCCCCAGACAACAGCGACCTGATCGCGTGCACGGTGATCACCAAGGATGGCGGCATGGTCCAGCGGTTCCTGGCTGTCGATATTTACCAGATGAGTTTGGTGGAGCCCGACGTGTCCAGGCTTGGCTGGGGAGTGGTCAAGTTCGCGGGCCTCCTGCAGGTAAGAGCTGCAGAAACTCTTCTTGGTTGGCTGTACACACACACATGCACATAAGAGTATCACCTTTACAGTTTCCTTTTTTAAAATGTTTTTTTATTTTTCCAGTTCACTTCTAGGGACACAAGGACTATGTTTCATCATTGAAAAAAGTTAAACTAGCTCACAGATGCAGGCCAAGTCTGCTTTGACCAACACCCAGTTCTTACACTCCCTTCCCCCCCATTATCAGTAATCCTTCCTGGTTCTCTGGTTGTCTGCCAAGTGCATATATAAGTATAACTACATGCTATCTTTAAAAACTGTGTACGTATACTTGAGAGGGGAGATGGGTGTGTATTTTTTACAGTATCACATTGAACGTGTTCTCAGCTTTGTTTTTTTTCACTCAACATGTGTCTGGGAAGCTGACCGTGTGAGCATATGCAGACTTGCTGGTATTCTTTTAATAGCTACCCGAAGATATCAAGACATATTTAGCCGATGCCTTGCAGCTATTTCCAGCTTTTTACCTTTACAGACAAGTGCTGCTGCGAACAGGATTGGCCTTACTTCCTTGTGCACTTCGGCAGGGGTTTCCCTCTGTAGATCCCAAGAAGTTGGGGTGTGCCTGCTTTCAGTGTTCAGAGACACTGCCAAAATCCTGTCTGAAATGATCGTTGTCGCTGGCAGTGTGTGAGTTCCCTCGTCCTCACCCCCGTCCAGCAGAGCTGGACTCTAAATTGCCAGAAGCCAAGTCGGGGCTCGGGTTTTCTCATTTGTCTCTGTGATAGGTGACCAGTGCCAGCTGGTTTGTTGAATGAAGCATAGAAATAAAAGAGGTGAAAACAGCTTTCTAGCTCACACCTCCTATCAGAACCCCGGTCCGTGTCCTCGCCGGCCGGCCTGGCAGCTGGCAGCGCCTTGCTCGGGCTTACCCACATCCGCCTCGCTGCAGCGTGACCCACTGGCACCACGCTGCTCTCCACCCATGCGTTTGAAGATGCCGTCGCAGCCTTTTCCCCAACCTCCTCTCTTTTCAAGATACTTCCATTTAAAAAATGTCTTTTACCGAGAGCGATGCAAGAAACGACTCTATGAAGAATCTTTCATTTATAAAAAGACTTCCATGTAAGCGGTTGTCCATTAGGTGACTTAGTGCTTCTTATTTATCTAGGCTTTTGATCAATTTCCTTTAGAATTTAGTGTCAGGAAAGTGTTTTTCTCCCTCAGAGGACTAATACATGTCCTCTCTCAAACAATGAAAGCCACATAAACCTTTTCTTTTGGTGGTCTTCCAATAGCCACTATTTGTCAAGCCATTACTGTGTGCCAACCTCTCCGTTTTAAATGCGTAACATCTCATCTAATCCCCACTGCATCATTTCAATGCAGGTATTATTTCGAAAGAACCTGTGCCAAATTTAATGGCTACGAATAGCAACCATCTTACTTCTTGAGCCTTTTTCAGCGTTTTCCCCGCCGCCTCTCGCATGTCTTATGTTCATGTCTATCTCCCGCCTCAGGCTTTTATCTTAAATCACTTCAAACCTTTATGGGAAGCAAATTCTTCACACAGAATCCAGTCTGAGGTTTTAGATTGGATTCGCCGTTATTATACTGGCTATCCTTGAGTTCCTTCTCCACCTTTCAAATGTAGCTGTCTTCAGATGTCTGCTAATTGCCCTCCCCTCTCTTTCTTGGAGTGGTTTTGTTTTTTTGGGGGGGACCAGAAATTCTTTGGAGACATACAAATGGGTGCCAGCGATGCCCCCTTCTTAGGAAAACAAGAAGAAAGCGGTCCATAGATGGGTCAATATATCTGAGATCACGCCAGATGGCATAGGGATTTGGGTCTGTTACCACTGGCTTCTCAGAAGAATTTTGGAGTTGACTGTTGGGTTCCCCATGGCCCCTGGAAGAGGCTGGTGTACCTCTTTGTTCACTGGCTGCCACAAGTGCCACAAGTGCCATACTATCACCACCACAACCAGTCCCCGTTCCTTTTGAGTGCTCTGCTTCCCAACGCTGTCTTCTCCCACTAGGCCTGGCCAGGTTTGTGTCCATCCCTGATTCTCAGGCTTGGGAGGCTGATGATCTCCCTCAGAACGAAGGCAAAGTGGAAACTGGGGAGCATCTTCTAGATTAGACATGGGTCCCACGGCTTCCGAGCAGCTGCTCTCCTCCTGAACCTAACGAACCACTTCCTTTTGCCTCTTCCCCCTGCAGGACATGCAGGTGACTGGTGTGGAGGACGACAGCCGTGCGCTGAACATCACCATCCACAAGCCTGCGTCCAGCCCCCACTCCAAGCCCTTCCCCATCCTCCAGGCCACCTTCATCTTCTCAGACCACATCCGCTGCATCATCGCCAAGCAGCGCCTGGCCAAGGGCCGCATCCAGGCGAGGCGCATGAAGATGCAGAGGATAGCTGGTGAGTGGCTGGTCCTGACGGAGTGTCCCCTGAGCCCTCTGGTGCTTCTGCCCCAGAGGGCTAGCTGTGTGGTTCTCACATTGACCTTGAGAACCCCCATGGCTCCCCTAGAAGAGGGCACGAATGGTTCAGGAGTTGTGTTTTGGTGAGACAATGGAGAATCTGCTCAGAACTTCCCACTTCCTAGGTGTTTGATACCTAGGGTTTCTGGAGCTGCGGGGAAGAGGATTTCGAAATCTCCTTACTGGGCAAGTGGCCATGCACAGGAGGCGTCAGTGTGGGACAGCTGTTCTCACTCCTGCACGCAGATGCCTTCCCGCTTATGTTTGCAGGATGCTTCGCATTCCTCTGCCACCTTTGATCCTTAAAACAACACTTGAGATCTGCAGGGCCTGTTCTGCCCATTTTATAAAAGAGGTAAACTGAGGCTCGGCGACTTACCCGAAGCCACACAAGCAGCTGGTGGGAAGAACCCAAATGTAGAACTTCCTGCTCTAATTCCCGCCCCTTCCCAGCTCTCATGAAACGCCGCCCTGCTTGGTGAGGGGCCGTGACTGAGCCCAAAATCGGAAGTCACTTCACATTTCACAGGGATTTGTGAGGAGGCCCAATACTGCCCAGTGTCAGCAAGGCCCCAGCTTTCTTAGACATAAGGCACTGCGGTGAGGGTGTTCTGTTCACCAGGGCAGAAGGCCCCACACTATCCTCGGGGAAAAAGCATGCTATCAACTCCTAAAATCATAAACAGTCTCTTAAGATACCAATGCCTTTGAGTTCAGGCACTGATGTTCATTCTGGTGTGGTCTCTGAGAAGCTTTCCACTGGGGGAGGAGGAGAGCTTTCTCAAGGGATTACCTAAAAATAAAGATCGGAAGGCGGGGTTTCTGGACATGTGGATCCTGATCTTTCTCACACAGGCCCTGTTGATTTGTGCAGGCCCGCGTCTCGTAGAGTCCTCATCTTATTTCTCATTTAGTTGAAACTTGGCCTGCAAAATCATTACAGAAGCATTTTGTAATGTGCAAAGTGACTTAAATCATTCAGTCCTTTCTTTCAAGATTTATTTTCGGAGGTTTTTTTTTTTTTTTTTTTTTTTTAATGTAAAGCAATTTCTCACAGCTGGCATGAAGGCTAAATATTTCATTTGAAAATTGAGAATTATGCCATAAAGTAGCTGTGAGAACTTAACGCCTTGGATATTTCTTCCATTGATTTTTAAAAGCCCCTTCAAATTGCGAGATCATGAGACTTGTTTATGGAAGGGAGGATGCAATTGTGACAGATAAACACACACTCATAAATATGCACACACATATGCCTGAATCCTCGCTCCCACACGCTCTTCGCCATGCACGCGTGTGTGCGAGCTCCCAGGGCAGAATTGGCCCGTTTACCTCAGGTCCTGAAACTGCGCCTGAGGCTGAGCTTTGGCCTTGTGTGTGTGGAAGCCAAGGATCCCAGTTGGAGCCTGGCCCTGGTCCATCCGTGAACCCCTCACCAGCCTGTGTTTTGAGCCTCAGGCAGGACCTGTGGTACCGTGCTGGTCTCCCCAGCTCAAGGCTGCCAGCCGCTCACTTGGCATCACCCAAGGGATGTGCCCGGGAGAGCCACAGCCACTCCAGCTCCAGCCGCCCCACCCAAAGTCTCGTCACCTACGCTCCTGTCCCACACGCTGAGGGTGACCATGGGTTTGTTTGAATGTAGCCCTCCTGGACCTCCCGATCCAGCCAACGACCGAAGTCCTAGGCTTTGGACTCGGCTCCTCCTCTTCCTCCCAGCACCTGCCTTTCCGCTTCTACGACCAGTGCCGCCGGGGCAGCAGCGACCCCACGGTGCAGCGCTCCGTGTTCGCGTCCGTGGACAAGGTGCCAGGTAAGCCGGCCCCACCCTGTGCATCTGCTTGGCCCCCTCCTGGCTAGGCCGAGGTGGCAGGGGGTGGGGTTCCAGGCCTTTCTTTCTGTTGAGCCTGTGTAAGCTGCTTCTCCCTTCTCAGAAATCCAGCCAGTTGGAAGCACCAGATACATTTCTGAGAATTTATCAAAGTATAGCGTTAAGATTAAATATAAGCCCCGGAAAGAAATGTTGGCTTTCTCTTTGGTGTTCCACTGCCTGGGTTTGGTTTTCCAGAGATTTGTTGGGGATGTGGAGGAACTTCTCAGAATTAAGACTAAGAAGTTTCTTGGAAATTTCTTGGAAATACTTAGATGATTAGTAATGAGGTTGTGGGAGAGTAATTTCCTCCTTCATGTAGGATGACTAGAAAGAGATAGTGTGTGTGGTTCCTGTGACAAACCCCTGAAGAAGTGAGACTTCAGTAGAAGGCCCCGCTGCCCACGGGCAGCTGCCAGTGTCTCTTATTTGGGAGCCTCTCTAACCACTTTCACCAAAGCTCGTCTCTGACCCCTCCCTCCTCCCCTCTCCCAAAAGGGAGACTTGAATAGAAAGTTCAAGGTTGGCAAGGCCGAGCAGAAAGAACTCCTTCTCCAGAAGGGCCGGCTCTCCCCTTCCCATTCTCACATGTCTGATTTAAGTAAATCCATATGCCCCCCATCCCTCGAAAGAGAACCTTGCTCGTGATTATGAAACTTGAGAAAATTGGCCCAGCGTCCCCTGCAACTTAGCCTCCTCACGTTCAGGGCTTCGAACTTTAATCACCAGTGTTTTCTAAAGCAGTTATCGGTTTAAGAACGAAATGCAGCCTTAAGACCTGTCCAAAATCAAGGTTCTTGTTTCCCTTCTACCCCATGATTCGTTTTTTTCATTCTTTGATTTGATTGATTCATTTTAGAAATATATATACTATAAGCACATGATATTTAAAAATCTGAAGAGGACATGATAAAATGAAAAGTCTGCTTGGCCCCTGAAGTAACCACTTTTAATAATTTCTTACATATCCTTGCAGAAATGTTTCTTCGTATGTCATATATATGTCCTTGTGTGTCTGTTTTTATACCGGGGTTAGACCATGTATGTCATTCTGCGCCTGGCCGTTTTTACTTGATGATAAGTCAGCGTTACAGGTTAGCACATATAAATCAACTTCGTGCTCATTAACTGTTGGCATTTCATCATACGGATAGACCAAAAAAATCTTTATAACATTTGGTATTGATGGATATTTGGGTCCCTTCCAGCTCTTTTGGTGTCACTATGAACGCCTTCGGGATATCTTTGTGTAATTGTGCAAATCTCACATGTCTGTGGATGTGCGGCGCCAAAGGGGAGGTTTTCCATCTCGAAATATATCATCCCAGCGTGCGCTCTGGAGAAAGTGCACCAGTTCACACGGCCACCCACAGCCTGTGCCTGTTTCTATTCTTAAAACCCGTCTTCCTTAGGCTGTGAGACTGATCTTAGCATTGCTTCTGTTTTCACTCTGCAATGTGAGATGATTCTGCCTGCTCCAGGGTCTGGGGATTCTTTGTTAAACATTCTCTAGGTCACTAAGTAAATATAAATGATGACCATGAGTCTAGGTTAAATAAATTTCCTTCTTTTTTATTTTATACACAGGTGTAATTTTATGATGCTTATATAAGTACCACTTTGTAATGTTTTCATTGAGATATAATTCGTGTATAATATTATATTAGTTAAGAAATCATTTCTTTAGGCTCATCGGGGCTTCTTGCAGCTCAGAAACTAATGGGTTAAGGAGAAAAGGCCAGGCCTTATTTCCGCTCCATCATTTTTGGAACAAGGCAAGTGTAAATAAATAAACAGAGCCAAATGCCACATTCTTCAGCATCTGCATAATCATCTCTCTGTTTGCAGCAGGCTTTACAATGACATTGCTTACTTCCCCCACCCTGCCTGGGTTTCCTAGGGAGCTGCAGGGTCATCCAGGCCTATAGTGTGGCAATGTCTGCCTGGACCTACCTAACAGAGGGGTTGGTGTAGCTGTAATTCCCAGTGTCCTGTTGCTGGTCTCAGGGTTGCTGTCTGTGAGGTTGGGCCAGTTGGGACTATGGCAAGTCAAAGGTTGCTGTCTGAAGGTGGCCATCAACCCTTTGGCTGTGTCTCTCCCCAGAAAGTGCCACTCAGGTGTGACAGTGAGGTGGGGACATTCTCACAAATGTGCCCCCAGGGCAACTGCTCTGGGCCCCTGGGTAGAGAGGTCTGTCTCCCAGCCTGCCTTGGATTGGGTGGGAGATTTGGGTGGGTGACTTGAAGAGCAAGGTGAAAGCATTGAGCCTCAGCATGATGGCAGAGGGGGGGCGAGGAGCTCTCCCTAGCTCCCACCCTCCTCACCCGGCCAGCTCAGTAGTCGGCCCACAGCTGCCTAGCATCTCAGGATCATCCTAATTCTTTCCTCTCCCACGCCCACTGCCTGCTCTGCTTGCAGAACATACCACACCCCTTCCCCTCCCAGCCACAAGCATCACTCCGTGGACTATGGCAGCAGCCTCCTCAGTATTCTCTGGCTTCCAGGCTCATCTCCCCACCCTCCCCTTCAGCCAAGGGGGTCTTTCTAGAACAGAAATCAGATCATACCTTGCCTCTACCTGCAATCCTCCAGTAGCTTCCAGTTGCACCTAGAACAAAATCCAGATCTCTCACTCTGCTCTTGGGTGATCGTTGTGCAATTGGCCCCAGCTGGTCCCTTAGACGCGGCTGCCCAGCCTCACGCCACCCCTCACACCACCCCTCACCCCGGTCGTACTTGCCCCGCGGCTCCTCTTAATCAGCACTTCCAAAAACTGTGGTCTCAGGACTCCTTTATACTCTTTAAGAAAGTATTGAGGAACTTAAAGATCTCTAGTTTATATGGATTATATCTGTTGGTATTTCAGGTTTAGAAATTATAACTGAGAAATGCTTTAAATATTTATTCATTTTTTAAAAAATAAACCCATCACATGTAAACGAAAATAACCTGTTTTTTATGAAAAATTCTGTTCTCAAAAAAAAATTTAATATTTTGTAGTTTTGCAAATCTAATATCTCTTTTAATAGAAAGCAGCTGGATTCACCTATCCGCTTCTGCTTTCAGTCTGTCATGATAGATTACATTACGCAGCCTCTGGAAAACTCCTCTGAATACTCCTGGGAAAGTGGAAGTAAAAGGAAGAATGCTGTCTTGTTTTTATGAAAGCAGTTCTGACCCTGGGAGCCCCCAAAGGTTCCCCAGGCCACGCTTTGAGAACCACTACTCTAAGTCACTGAGCTCTCTCCCCCCTCGGGGCCTTTGCATTGGGGTGTTCTTCAAATCTGTTCTTCAGATCCGCCTCCTGCTAACTGCTCGGGCCTTAGTCTGCATGCCACACCTCCTGATCACCCCCAGGAAGGTTACCCCTTCTCTCCATCACACTAGCCTGGTTTATTCTCTCCATGGCCCTGGCTTCCTTATCTAGCCGACGTATCTGTGCGCCTGGCGGGTTCCCCTGTGGAGAATGTCACTTCTATGAGGACCTGGTCTGTCCTGCTCACCGCTGTACCTTAGCGCCGAGCACTTGCCTTCCATTCACTAGTTGTTGACTGAAGAACAAGCACAGCCTTGGAGCAGTTCCCACGAGGAAACTATCGCTGGGGCCCTGGACGTGGAGTGGTTTAGTTGGTACCATCTCGACAAGGGAACGTGAGGGAACCAAGACCCCCTGACGATCATAAGCAGCGTTCCTCTGCCTAATTCCTGTCGCCAAAGTGAGGGAGAGGTGCATCCCAGGAGGGCACATGCAGCAGTGAAGGGTTTGCGTTGGTTGCGCATCAGTTGAATTTCAGTGCCCTCGCCGTCCTGAGGTTTGCAGAAGCCACAGAATGGGCTGAAGGGGGTCGTCGGAAGCACGGCCCACATTGGCCTCCGATGCTGCGGCCTCCACAGCTGCCATGCAGGCCTGTGAGCCCAGCGGCGCTGCGGTGACCCTGGCCACAGGCTGTGCTGTCGCAGGCTCCCAGGCTGTGTGTGGTCCTCGCTCTGGCCGCCTGCCTCCGGGTCGCTGCTGGAGGAGCTAGCACTGTCATGACACGTCTTCCAGTTCTGTCCACAGGCCCAGGTAATTGTCATAGAGCAGTTTGTCTCCCCTTTAGAATCCATAAATGATTATATCTGATGAAAATATACCTTTCATTTCCTTGGAAGAGATATTAAAGTAGAATATAAATCAGGGCTAATAGACGACTAGCCACTTTGGTATATTTTTCTTCTTCCATTTGGCTTGGGAAGAAATCACAAATTCTATTTATTGGCCAGTTTTATGTTGATGGCCCTCACCCCCACAGAACACGCAGCTGCACAAGGGTGGAGGCCTGCGTGTGTGTCTGGCCTGGGCGGGAGGGGTCAGCGGTGACCCGTGTGTTGGGGTGGGCCAGCATGACTGGAACCTGGCTTTGAGGTGCAGTGCACCATGGTTAGTGCCCTCAAGGACCCAGCCCACCAACCCGCGGTGGCCGCTGAGTGCCAGAACCTGCCATGTCGGGGGTAGAGGTGTCCAAACTAGCCCAAGAGGGCAGCCTCTCCATGAACACCGAATGGACCAGCAGAGCCCAGAGCAGGAGCTGCTTCCCACAAGTGACCCTGGGCATCGGGGGGCAGCGGCCTCCCAGAGCAGCCTCGACCCCTGCTCCTGGGCTCCTTCTGGCCGAGAGGCTGCTCACAGATGTTCACCTGGCGGTGGGGGCGGGGGCTGGCGGGGGCAGCACACCACAGTCCTTCTTACTCAGGTCCTCCTGGGCCCTTCCTAATTCTTCTCTAAACAGAAGGGCTGTTTAGTGGGACAGAAAGTGGGGGTTTGAGTGGGACAGCCAGGCAAGTTGACACCCACTAGCCCTCACTGATGGGGGCTTAAGGACGTGACCAAAAAGAGTGAACCCTTCCCACCTTGTTTATCATCAGCCGCCCCTCACCAGCCTTTTAGCTCCAGTGGCAGGGACTGAGTTGGCCCCCTTCACTGCTCTCCCCCCTGCTTGAAACCCTCCAACACCCCCTGTCCCCAGCCAGTCTCCATGGCCCGTTGCCTGCAGCCTGGCCTCTGTGTGGTCCAGCCCCTGGCCCCTGTCCGCTCTCAGCTCCGCTCTTTCCCCTTCTCTCTCCTTTTGCAGATAGCACAGCCCAGCATTTCAGCTGCACTGGCTTCCTGTCTGCGTCTCACAGGGGCCAGATGCATCCCGTTCTGGACTTCTGTCCTTCGCTGCCCACTGGCTGGAACCCTCACCGAGGCTGGTTCCTTCTCAGTACTCAGGGGTCTATTCACACACCTCCTCGGGGGCCTTCCCCCGGCCCCCTCCCCCGCCCCAGGCCCTCTCTGTGCAGCAGCTGGTTTTTATTTTTTTAAATTGAGGTGAAATTCGTATAATGCAAAACTGAAAACGTACAACTCGGTGCCATTTGGTACTTTCACCATCACCTCTGCTGTTCCAAAACATTTTCATCACCCCTGAGTAAAACCCCACGCCCATTAAACAGGCATTCCCACTCCCTCTTTTCCCCAGCCCCTGGCAACCACTGATCTGCTTTCTATCTCTATCGATTTACCTGTTCTGGACATTTCATATAAATCATACAATATGTGGCCTTTTGTGTCTGGCTTCTTTCACTTAGCATCATCTTTTCAGGGTTCACCCGTGTCGTAGCAGGTATCAGAGTTTCATTCTTTTTCATGGCTGAATAATAACCCATTGTATGGGGGGGATCACGTTTAGTTCATCCATTCTTTCACCCCTTATTGTCCATACTGGTTGTTTCCACCTTTTGGCGAATGTGAATAGTGCTGCTGTGAGTGTGCATGTGAGGTGTTTGTTTGCACACCAGTTTTCAGGGCTTTGGGGTATCTACCTAGAAGTGGAATTGCTGGGCCATGCAGTAATGTAACTTTTGTGAGGACCCCTTTTCCCATGGCCTTCAGAGCCCTCGCCATGAGCCAAAGCTGCCCCGTTTGTCTCCTTGGTCGCCTCACTGCCCTGCATAGCACGGAAGGCGCTAGGGGCCCTGGACATCCTGCCCTCGAATGCCGACACTTCGTGAGTGAGCAGGTGCTGAGTGACTGTCGAACACAGGTGGAGACGTGGACTGGCAGATGGGAGCTGGGCTAGGTGAATGGTTTCGCGTCTTGGACTGTAAACCCCCACGGCAGAGATGGTACCGTCTCGCTCATGCCTGGGTCTGGCACCCGTGCCGGTTGGTGGTGGCTCGGGGTGCCAGCTGCAGAGTCAGATTTCATCCCATCGTGGCCAGGCTCTGCTCTACTCAGTGCTTGCCAAAGCTTCTTGTGCCACTTGGTTCAGGGCGCCATCTGGCTCTAGGCAAACACATAAAAGTCCCTGAGCACAAGGGGAAGGCTGTGCTTTTTTTCTACAGGTGTTATCTTTCTCGAAGGCAAGCAAACCTGCCCTGTCAGTCACTGACACAGAACACTTAATAGTTCCGTGGAAAAGCAGTCCCAGAGCCAGGCTTGGGCAGCTGAGTAACCGAGCAGGAACGCGAAGACTACAGTGTGCCCGGAGCCAGCTGCGCTGACCACAAAGCCTCTGACTGACATCTAAAAAGAAGCAGGGTAGGGGAGGGGAAATCGATGTTTAATTCATAGACCTCGGCTCTGACTTCACCCCTGAGGATAACGCCCCCGGGTGCTAATGTCATCTCGTGGCAGTGTTTCCCAGAAACTAATTTTTTAGGCCTCTTCTTTTTCTTGTTTCCAGTTATAAAATTGGAGCCAATTCTCTCCTTCCAGCTCCCCACGGTGAAAAAATACCCTTTCTGGAGTCACACAGAAAGGACAGCCCACCTGCCACCTTCCTCCAATCTCCCCAGCACCCTCATGACCCCTCCTCACCCCCGGTCAGAGACTCCAGCCGTGGGAGGGTGACTTACAGAAACTTGGTTCCGATCCTGAGGCCTTTTCCTTTTTATAAGCAAAATGTATTGGGCTGGGGAGAGGGGCTTCTGGTACCCCGTTGCATCCTCGTGTGCAGAAAAGGAAAATGGTAAAACCTTCCTTTTGCGTGGGGCTTTGAACTCAGGTCAGCCCGGGCCAGACCCTGAGCCTCCACCACCATGCCCTTTAATTCCTGACTCAGTTTTGACACATCTGAGGAGAATTCTCGCCACCTGAAGTTTTACTGGTTGAAAGGCAAAACCACATTATTGGCTCCAGCTCTAGGCGTGTTTTGGACAGAAAAGTCATCTATTTCTGGAAGTGCCGGTTGTGGTGTGACTGGAAGGGTTACATGTGCCAGGTGCTTTGTATGCATTGATTCTACCCTCTGGACAGCTCTGGAAGCTGGTATTGCTTGCTCTGTCCCGCAGATAAGAAACCGAGTCTCAGACCTTGGCCGCATAGCTCACATGAGGCCGACTGAGACCCGTGCCTCCACTTCCTGCCTCTAAATCCCATTTGCTGCAAGACTGGCATTGGCGATGGCTGAGCCGCTTCCTGTAACAGCTCTGCCACCTGTCTCCGCGTGTGACAGGTTGGCGGGACCCTCATTAGAGCCTTCCCCTTGCCCATCTTCTTATACCACACTCTCACATCCCTAAGTCCTGACTCTCCATTGGATCAGGAACAAACCTGCAAAGCAGTGATGCATAAAGACACTCTTCAAACCAAGCTAAAGGTCAGGGTCACGCAAAGGCAAATCCTCATACAAATTTGTTCCTGGCCTGTCATGAACAAAAAGCAGAAATGAGACTTCAAAATCCTGTCTGGACAGGATTTAAACTCCTTTCAAAGCTCTGTGCCAATTGCCTCTAAGAGCTCAGCCTTCAAGTGGTTGGACCAGGGGTGTGGGGACCTGTTCCTCAGCTGAGTCCCTGCCTGCCAGGCCTCTTCTCAGAGCGCCCAGGACAGCCTCGGGGAGAGAGGGAGCCTGCGGACATTGAGCACACCCCCCGGGAAGGAACCTTGTTCTCAAATCAGGGACCACAAGGTTTCCTCATCGGGAACACGCCCCCAGCAGATGCTTTCCCTGCAGAGACACCAGCACTTGTCTGAGGAGCACCGCCCCTCGCAAACTGCAGCATGCGGCAGGCAGCCCCGGCCATGCTGCCTGACCCTGTCCCAGGGGTGGAGGCAGGGAGGAGGAGGAGAGAGTTCTGAAGAATCGAGTATTGCTTCACTTGGGTCGTTACCCACCTCAGACTCGTGAAGTAACTGCATGCCCTGGAGCCTCCTGGTGAAGACAGTGTGTCAGAGAGCAGGGGACACTCTCCGCGTCAGTTGTGGGAAGAGACCAGAACCCCAGCTCCACTCCGCCACTAGACCTCGGTCGCGCCTCACAGTGCTCCGCAGGTTCGGGTGGGCCCCCCACGGGGGGTGGGGGCGTGTGCCAGAGCAAGTGGCCAGCTGCTGTGTGCACGCCCGCCCCTGCCTCTGAGAAGGCGTCACCTGCCAGTTCTTGTCTCTGAACTTCCTAGTTCACATCCAGCACATTTAGTGCAGAACAGTTTGGAGAAGATGGAAAAGCACAAAGGAAAGGTAGAATGTTCCAGGTCTGGAATCGAGAAGGGCAGAGGAGGGGCCAGGCAGGAGGGAGATCCAAGGCACACTCAGCCCTTCCCCTGGCTCTGACCTGTGCAGTAGGTGGCACAGCGCCCTCCTTATGGATAAGAAAAAGTCTCTCCACAGAGGGCGTAACCCCCTCCTCAGCCTGGTGTGTATCCGCCATACCTTTTTCTGGGCATTGTATACTATAATTATACTCTAGTATTATATGACCCTTTTTTTAACATTAATGAAACAATGTTTTCACTCAACAATATGTCTTCGATTTTTTATATATATATGTTCATTCATTTTTGACTGCTGCAGAGCAATTCATCACATGGGCAAATCACTGTTTATTTAGCCAGTCCCCCGTTGATGGATGTGTAGACTGGCCAATTTTTTGTCCTTGACGAATAATGGGTGTCTCTGTGCGAGGGTTTCCCTGGGGTAAGTTACTGTGAAATGAACCCAGAAAGATCTAGGCTGTGGATCTCACAGGATTTGGTGACCAGTGAATGGGATGGAATGGGATGCCACAGGGCTCGTTCAAGGCATGATATCGAAGAGCCTCGGTTTCTCTGAGTGCTGTCTGTTCATTTAGCATACAAGGGCGTTTTGACGATCCCAAGTTCCGACCCAGCAAAATCCTCATTCTTTGTGGACCTTGTTCTATCCAGGAGGCCGTCGGGAGCTGTGATGATTGACACGGTTCCCAGGGGCTGGCAGGGGTCTCTAGGCACTGGCCCACCCATGGCTTGACTTCTCATCCCAGACGGAACGTCAGAGCTTGGCGTAATGGGACCACCACTGGGCTCCGCTCCTGCCTCCTGGCGTCTCTGCTGAGGTTATGACTTTCTATGATTCTTTTCTCTCTGTAGCCAGCATCTCATGACTAAAATACAGCTTCCTTTGTTTGTGTTGTCCAGCCGTGGCATTTTGTAGAAACGTGCTTTTCTCCAAAAACATACACAGTGTTATTTTTTTAACATCTCAAATTCCCAAAGGGCCGAAAGTCAATATTATCCCAATGTGACGAGAATAGCTGTTTTGTGATAGCTCTTCACACTTAAGCAGCCTGCTTTCTTAAGCCGCAGAGTAATCACAAAAACATGTTCTGAAGCCCATCAAATTGGGGCCGATGAATTATTTCACTCTGTCTCCAGAGCTCAAATCCTTGAAAGCCACCTCCTCACAATGTGATTTTTGGGAGTAAACGCTTTAACCGTGTGAGATACTAAGTTTAGACTGTGATTTGCAGTGACTTCTCCCAAAATATTTGTGAGATGGTAACAGTTCAGGTGCATGGCATCGATGGCATATTTCTAGCATCGCAGATTTAAATAAGATAAAAGTCCTATTTATTGAATGCCAACTATGTGCTAGGCATGGGCTAGTTGCTTCACATAAACTAAGGAAATTAATATATAAAAAAAAAAAAATCCCACTTTCACAGCTGGGGCAAGCAAGACCCAGAGAGTAAAGTCACTTACCCAGGGTCCCAGAGTTGACAGAGGGAGAAAGAGAGAGAGAGAGAGAGAGAGCTTAGTCTCAGACCTCTGCTCTTTTTAATGCTGCTTCTGGCTGCTTCCTGAGAAAAAGTTTATCTCATGCTCACTGCCCTTTCCTTTCCTGCTTACTTGACTTAAAGGCTCCGTGGAGCTTCTGAGTTAAAACCGCCCTTTGTTGTGGTTTTCTGAGTGTGTTGACTTCACAGGCTGACAGCTGGGGCTCAGATGCTTGGTCCCACGCACACTCCAGCCTCATGGATCACGCAGGTCCCCATAAATCATCGGGACGGCCGTGTGGCAGGAAGAGGCAGTGTTGATGGAACGAGCCTCCCTAAACACCCCCACCTCTACCCTTAATAACCTGGAGAATGTTCTCGAAGTAGTTGACGTTTATAAAATCTTGGGCGTTTTGGAAATATGCATGCTTTTCTTGCCAGATTTCCAGCCCGATGCCCCAGGGAAATGTCCACCAACTCAGAGCAGCATTCTCGTATCCCGAAATGGTGTCCGGGCCTGCTCGAGGCCACAGCCTATGCATTGCCCCTCTCTCTGACCTCTTCACTCCACCCGCAGCTGCTGGCCTCGAGCAGCTTGACAGCTACCAGCACTTGGGCACCAACTGTGTGCCACTGTGCCACAAACCATACCGTTACCATGAGGTTAGGGGCACACACACTGGAGTCCGCCCATCTGGCTTTAAGTCAGCACCTACCCATTGATAACTGTGTGATGTCAGGCAGTTGTCCAAGGCCCCTGAGCCTCCCTCAGTTTCCTCTTTTATAAAATGGGGCCGATGATAAGACCTGTCCCACAGGAGCAGACACTCAGCCCTGGGCCAGTGCTCTGTGGGTGTCTCCTGCTGGCTCAGGGTTGTTAGGCCATTGATGATGGGGAGCCAGGGGCTAGAGTGTCTGCCCAGGGCCACCAACTCGGTGTGGCCAGCCAGGGCTCCCAGCCTCATGGCAGGGGCTCAAGTTCCTCTCAGAGCAGCTGGCCCAGGGCACTAATAGCTATTATAGCCGACACTTTCAGGTGCTGCCAAGGAAGGGGACTTCTGTCCTGCTAGAGCCACTAAAGAAGGCACCGTCTCAGGCATTATACATTCTTCCAGCAAGTGTGCACTTCCTGTAGCCATACGCCAGGCCCTCCTGCAGCCAACAGCTCGCGTGGCGGAGGCAGACGTCAAAATGTGGTGACCGCTGTGCCACCGATCGATGGGGAGAGAGCCGCTGACGGGGCTGTCACCTAGAGGACCTGTGCGGCTAGAATATAGAGAGCGAGCAGTGGGGATAGGGGAGAAGGTCGCCCAGGTGGCACCGGGGTAGGCCTGGGGGCGAGGGGTGTGGGTTCCACCCTGAGAACTCTGGGCAGCCGTGGGGGGCTTGGAACTGGGGAGTGCTGGACCTAATTCGTGTTTGAGCTCTTTGTGGCTACTCGGTGGAGAGTGAATTGGAGACAGCAGTGCAGGGGCCATTAGGGTCCCCCAGAAGCCGAGAGCAGCTGGGCAGGGCAGAGTCACGCCCTCGGCCAGCGTGGTCAGTGACCAGGTGTGGGCACAGCTTGCCTGGCTGCGACAGATCTGCTTCTGAGGATGGCACTGCCCCTGCACGTCGTGTAGCACCTCGGGGCTGGCAAAGCATCTCCCATTTGTGAGCTGTGTAATGCCCATGAGGGAGCGAGCTGGGGGAGCTGGGGCCAGCCAGGTCCTACCTCCAGGAAGTGGTATGCTTTGCCTTCTGCCCCCCTGCGCTGTTCCAAGGTCGAAATGTCTAAATGGCTCGGGCACCCCCAAAGAGGACTGTTTCCTTGGGCTCATAAGTTGCCAGAATCAGGCTGAATGTCGCCATGATCAGGGGTCACAGCGGGAGAGGAAGGCCCTGTGACTCTCCACTTAACAGGTGAGGCTGAGGTCCAGAGCAGTTAAGTAACTTGCCCCCGGTCACACAGGGGTAGGTGGTGTTGCTAAAACCCACTCCTGGAGCATCTCCCCCCACAACCTGCTCAATCCAGTATCCAAGGTTCCTCCTCAGGGCCTGGGGACCTGAAGGAATTTGGCCTTGCCCTGGGAGAACCACAGCTGGAAGGTGGAACACCATGATCTCAAACTGCAGCCCCTCACACACTGCTCCTAAGCCCCCTTCTGCACTACTGGGCCAAGAAGTTTCTGAGCACGCCTGTCAGGGCTCGCTGATAAATCGAGCCGAGATGCCTGTGCTTGGCGGCAGCACTAAGTGGTTGTCTAGGCTTCCCCAAGCCAAGTGACATTTGCCCGATAGGTGTAATGTATCAACAGCTATTTCTCCTACATTTTAGAGCCCGGCTGGCTCTCAGCCAGAACTCTTTTTTAAAAATAATAAGGTGCTGACCTGCCGTGGGAAACGCTGGTGTGCCCGCGAGCACAGGAGCTTCTGCAGCACAGATTTAAGGACTGCTGGCCAGGGCTGAATTTAGAAACTTTCTGGAAGGTTCTGGGGCTGACCTAGGCTCTAGTTAAGCCCTTCAGGGATGCAAGCTTGGGGACTTCTCTAGCTCATTGCCTTCATGGATCCAGACGGGTAGGCTTCTCTAGAGAACCATGGCGTTCATTTTTTCATTCGTCCCTTTACTCAACACACATTTGTTGAGCCTCTGCTGTGCTTGGGTTTGGGGTGACAGCCATGAGCAAACCAGGCGTTCATGACCCTGCCACCTGGAGCTTGCATTCTTTTAGGTGTGACAGGCATTATTCAAGTAACCATACCAGTAAATAATTAAGTGATCATTGGGGCCCCCGGCCTTCCCTAGCAAGGGTCAGGGAAGGTGTCCTTGAGTCGGCAGTATGAGCTGATAGTGGAAGGATTCACTGGAGCAAACTGGATGAGGAGGTGAAAACTTGTTTCAGGCAGGGGACAGCATCTGTGGGGGCCCCGAGTCAAGAAGGAACAGGGGCACAGTGAGGGTTCAGGCTCCCTGGCTCCCCACCGTTGGCAGAGGCAGGCTGCCTGGCTCCCACCGATGGGACACCTTCTGTGCTTTAAGTTGTACCAAGCATGTTCCACAGATTCACTATCTCACCTTAGGAGCCTCCCTGAGGAAAGGTAGGCATATGCTCATTTTGCAGTTGAGCTTTTCTGAGGCTCAGGGTGGTTAAGTCAGTTCCCTGGACTTGCACAGCGAGTCAGCAATACCAGCATTGTATCCGACCTCTGCCTGACCCTGGCACATGCTCCTGCCAGCCTCCCTCTACTTTCTCATTTGTACTCTTATTCCCTGTTCTGTATTATTACTGATAGGGCTCAGAGGCCTGCCAGAAGGATCAGAACCCCGTAACTAGCAAGCCCTTTGGAAGATACTTAACGTTTAAGTTATTGACCTCAAATCCATGAACAGCTGGAAACCCAGAACCATGCGTTGCAAGTATCTCCTGTTTCGGCACACGGCGCTTTCTCAGCAAACCAGTTGGCTGATTGACAACCAGCCTCACTTTATCTCCCTTAGAGTAAGCACATCCCTGAATCTTGGCCAGGAACAGCACTCAGACGAGGCACAGCAGTGCCAACCCCAAGGAGTAGAGAGGCCTCATTCTACCATTGCCAGAGGCGACAGGGCCTGCTCAACATAGCCTCCAGGCAGCTCCTTGCTCCTCCAAGCAGGTGGACTTGATGTTCCACGGTCTCATAGATCCACGGCTTTTGTGGGATGGACAACTAGGAGATGAGGAAGTCAGCCAGCTAGAATCAGCCAGAGAGGCCCACAGGACCTGCCCTCAGGTGCCTGGGGCAGAGGCACAGCCCTTTTGGAAGCGTGGAGTCTGAAACCATGAAGGATTCTCCAGCTGGAGGCCCTGGGCTGACTCAGCCTCACCCTGCGGCTCTCCACTTGGCCTCACATTTATAAACGCCTCGAGAGCATTTGAAAAGCCCCAGTGTCCGGGCCTGGCATAGCACGGTTAAATCGGGGTGAATGGAGGGTCCCTGGTGTTTTCTGAAGCTCCCTGGCTCATTCCACTGCTCATCGAGTCCTGACAGCATTCGTAGAGATGAAAGGTCTCACCGAATTTCTCTTAGGGGGCTTTTCAAGAGGGTTCTGGGTGACCATTGGGGTCAGATGCTATGGTCTGGTTGCCAGTCCTTTAACCCACAAATGGTCACCGAGTACCTACTGTGGGATTGAGTGGTGTGGGACCCAGCATGACCGAGGTCCCGTCTCCTTGGAGCTGACATACCCCTGTGACCAGCCACCTTGATTATGGCCTAGAGATGGGCTGACAGCGTGACGAGCCGGGGGTGCACTCCATCGGCGCAGCTGCTCCTTAGCGAGCCTCGGGTACCGGGGGGCTGGTGGATGGGAGCAAGATACGTTTGGTACCCTGGGCCCAGTTTCAAGAGAAACCAATTTTCTGAAGCTTGTCACGCTTTCAGGAAACCCATCATGGCCACTGCTCTGCACCACGCTCTGCCCGCGACCGGAGAGCGTGGCGTCGTGGGGAAGGCAGCGCCTAACCCACTGTTGCTCTGTAGTCTGATCGTCGCTGTGATGGCGTGGGAGCCCATGACGGGGCCCACAACGGGTCTCCATAAATGGGCCATCCCGGCTTTGAAAGCCGGGATGTCATGCACGTGGGTCCCGCAGGCAGCCCAAGCCGCGTGGGGCGGGGACAGCAGGAGATGAGGCCACGTGACGATGACCTCCTGTGCCGGGCTGACTGTCTTGGACTTCCTGGGAGGGCCCAAGGGAGCACCGATGGGTTTCACGCATCGGGGCTGAAGGCCACCCTCCAAACCACAACAGAGCCCTCGCAGCAGGAAGACAGCCCCTCACAGGGGCCGGCCCCAGGCTGGGCTGCCCGTGGGACCTGATGACCTGCACTTAGCTGGAAAGAAGCAGTGGCTGAAAACAAGTCCTCCCATCAAGCAGCTGGAAACCAAATCACTCATCCGTCCACCCCAGGGCCAGAGCTGACCCAGCCCGTCCGCGCTGCTACCTGGGAAATGCAGTCAGAATCCAGTCCCCTCTCACCCTGCACCCCGTTTCCTAGGCCAGGAGTTGGCAAACTTTTCTTCAAGAGCCAGATAGTAAATATTTTCAGCTCTGCAGGCCATGTGGTCTTTGTCACAATCGGACTCTGCCGTGGCAGCCAAACAGACGTGGACAATATATAAATGAGCGGGTGTGGCTGCATTCCAGTAAAACTTCACTTACAAATAGAGGCCCATTGCTGGATTTGGGGACTTGGCCTGCAGGATATTGTTTGCTGACTTCTGATCTTGGCCTTCAATATCTCCTTGGCCTCTTTGGCCTCTTCTTAGCACCAGAGCTAGAAAGATCCTTTTGAGATAAAAGTCAGATGTACGTGCTCTGCTTAAATCTGTCAGTGGCTGCTTTTTCACTCCAAACGAAAGCCAAACGCCTTACAGTGACCCCCCCAAGAGCCCACCCAGTCTGCTTCCTCAGCTTCTCCTAAGACTGACCTCACCTCTCCCCACTGTTCCCCTGGCCCACTCCAAGGTGGCCACAGGCGCCTCCGGCTAAGCCCGCACCTTGCCAGGCTCGCCTGGCCTTGCAGCCCCTGCCCTGGGCGGCCTCTGCTGAGAACACTCTTGCCCCAGATTCCTGGTGCCTCTGTTCTCACTGCCTTCGGGTCGTTCCCCATACCTCACATCACAGAGGGGTCTGCCGGGCCATTCCCTGCAAATCACGACCTGCCCCACTCCCGGCGCGCCAGACATCCCCTGCCCTGCTTAATTCTCTTTGTGGCATCGTCCCCTCCCAACATTTGCTGTTTCCTCACCGTCTCCTGCCCCTGCCTCATCTCATCACTGAACTGTAAGCTCCAAGAAAGCAGGGATTGTGTTTTGTTTACTGCTAAATGCCTAGCTCCTGGAGCTGAATGCCAGGAGGCGTACAGGTGGTACTTGGGAAGTGTTGAGTGGATGGAGGTAGAGGGAAGGGGAGAGAGAGATGAATGGATGGAGCCCACAGATCTTCAGTAGCCCCTTTATGTGCTCGACGTTGTTCACCGTGGACTCGGGTGCGCCGAGCAGATCAGTCCCTTTGGCACTGGCTCCCAGGACCGTGGACGCCAGAGACAGTGCAGAGCTGCCGACCGTGATCGGGGCCCTGAGGGAGCGGGCCGAGAGCCAGGTCAGTGCGCAGCGAAGAGATCTGACCTGGGTAGGAGTCTGGAAGACCTGTCTGAGGAACAGATGTCACCTGGGAGGAGGTGGAAGAGCAAAGCTGGGCAGCAGTCTGTCCCAGACGAGAGCCCACGCGGGTGAGAGAGCCTTGACGCCTCGGCCCACAGGCTGCCCAGATCCCCAGGGAATGAACACATTGCTGTCCACGTGACACCTGCCACTGGTTCGGCTGGGCACAAAATTCCCATTGTCATCAATATCCTCCCTGGCAAGAAAAGCAGGGCCCCAAGTCCCGGTCTCGTTCCTCGAGAAAGTATTGAGCTCAGCGCTGCCAACAACGGCCCACGTCTCCTCCCCTCGCTAGCAGTGAGCACAAGAGAAGGAATCGGACCCAGGACATATTTCTGGTAAATTCTATTGGAAGAGAAAGTTCTTGGGCTCAAGACTGATGTGAAAAATGAAATGTTTTATGCCACGTGCAGGAGAACAAGTGGCAGAATCTGGATTGGGCTATTCTTTAAAAGGCCTCTTCTGTGTAGTCAGGGATAAATGTATTTGTGACCCCCTGCTACAACTCATAGTCACAACTAGTTATGAGAAGGATGAAAATGTTCTATCATTGATTGTAGTGATGGTTACACAACTCTGGGAATAGACTAGAAATCATTGGATTGTACCTTCTAAATGGGTAGATTATACAGCATGTGAATTATATCACAGTAAAGGTGTTATATTTTTAAAAAGCAGTTCTAGTCAGACTGTCACACAGCTGTCCTCTTTTTCTAAAGATCAGGTTATCTCATTTGTGTCCCGTTTTGATCATAAAATAGTCTCATTTGTCCAACATTTTCCTTAAAGCAGTCCAAATGTGAAAAAAAGAAACTGGAACCCACAACACATTCCAGAATAATTTGGAACCCTTGATGCAGTCCAGACTCACCTGGCACCCTTCCTCTTCCCTAAAATTTGCCTTTTTTTTCCATTTCTTTTTAACTTTGAAGAAAAGACTCTGTTTTTACTGGTAAAATAGCCTCCTGTTCCCTTTTCTTTCCTGTAAATTATGAGATAAGTTTGCATTTCATACCTTTCCAGAAATCTCTGTTGCTTGTGGTCTGACCTCAGAATGATGACTTCTGGGAAAGAAAGTAGGCATTAGAATCACTGCTGCGAGCATTTGATGAAAATCTCTGAAGTGGCAAACAGTTTGTGTCGTGGATTTGAGACAGAAAACAGGTGAACAATACCTGCTTGTTGCTCTGGAAGTCACAGGTGCTGGCAGATGATAGCCTCTCTGTCCAACTCACCTCAATGATTTTAAAAATCTGATTCCAAATATTCCTTGTTATTTTTTGAAGATGGTCACGGCTGGTCGTATTCCTCTTTTGTGTAAGATAAGCCGGAGAGAAATGCTCAGAGCCGTGGCTGGTGCTACGACTTAATAATGCCAGCTAGTGTTTGAGCAGCCACGACATTATCAGCCCCTGTGCTAAGCGTGGTTGAGTGTATTCTTCTTGCAACACTGCATGAGGTAGAGATCATTTCCTCCATATGGTACCTAGGAAAACCGAGGCTCAAGGCTCCACAGACTGTCATTATCAGGCTGAGATTTAAACCCCCCTGTCTGTCTCCAAAGCCCACACTCAGCCTCTTATGCTGTACCTCTATCTCCCTGTCTGTAACTGGTACCTAGATACCCACCCTCCCCACCCCCCACCCCAGGCCATCCTTCCCATCCTTCCTGGGCCATCTTTCCCATCCCCTTGCTGGAGGATGGCTCTGAAAGCACAGCCATCTTGTAGGTGCGAGAGCAGCTCACATAATGAGAACCCCGTTGGCACCCTTCTCCCACCCACAGTGCTGGACCAAAATGCTCTCCCTCGGGTGACAGGTGATGTGCCCTTCACAGGCCCAGGAGGACCCCAGAAGAGACACTCCAGCAGTTCTTTTTAGGAGGCAGGATATGCTTCTGTCCAAAGATGTGCTCTCACGATTATTTATTAATTGTAAAAGGGAAGAAAAAAAAATAGGGTTTCCTGGAAAGGGATAAAAGTTCAATATGATAAACTCCCTAAAAGCAATCAAAGGCCAAAGAGGGCAGAAAAATAAAGGACAGAGAGAGGAAGAGAGATGATGAATCAAAGCAGCGCCCCAGGAGGGGCCGTATTTCACGGCGGTGGAGGTGCGGTGGCTGCTCAGCTGAGACCTCGGGGCAGGAGCAAATCCAGGGTGGCGGCGGCAGCGAGTCACCGAGCCGCGGGGACGCACCCCTGCACAGGTCCTAAGGCCCTGGGCATGAGCTGCGGATGACAGAAATGGATGGAACCCGTCGGCCATTCAACTGTTCCTGCAGCGCCCCTTCCCCCCACCCCCATCTTCATTTATGTGCATTCATTAATGTACAAATGAAGAAAATTATCAGTGAAAACGATTAAAGCACCAGGAAGAAGTAATCACCACAATCCACCACCCCAGAAAAACATGGCATTAATATTTTAGTCTACTTCACATCCGCGTCTTCTGTTTTTTCGTTCTCTTTTTTTCCGCCTAACTTTCAGTTATCCGAGAAATACGAGAGTCGATTCTTCATTTTAAAAAATGCACGTTACAAGTGGAACCTCTGTCCTCGCTGACTACACCTTTCAATCCCCCGCCCCCGAGACCTCCCACTGTTTGGCTCATCTCTTTCCAGACCCTTCTCTGTGCCATCGCATTCCACATGCGTGCCCGTAGGCACGGGACGCAACAGGGCCACAGCCCCTTGCTCTGCGATTTTTAAATCCAAATAGCACTTGAAAACCAAATGATTTTTCATAACGCACTTTTTGGCACAACCTGCCCTGAGCTGTTTATAGGCCGTTTATAAGAGTTGCATATGCCGTTTATTGTGACTTACGTGTGCTTTCTTCCCGCAGAAACTTAGTATGTTGGTTTTATCTGCCGAAGACCCAGTTGAAGGTGTGACCTAATATAATGTATGCGCCATGTGGCCTTATAATTTTTAGATATTCTAAATTCCAGAGCACATCTAGCCTCAGAAGTTTAGGAGAAGGGGTTATGGATCTGTAATTGTCTTGTGATTTGGGCTTCCCTTTTTTTAAACCTAAACAGAATCATTATTCTGTATGCCCCGCTGAAGCTTGATTTTCAGACACCGCTTTGAATCAAAAATCTTTGTGTTATCGTGTACAGATTTTGCTCGTTCCTTTTCATGGCTGTGTAGTGTTCCCGTGTAGATATGCGTGTTTCTTTGGCTGCACCTTTGTTATTTCCAGGTTTTCACTATCCCAGACAGCACTGCAGTGGGCATCCTCGGACCTCCCTGTCTGTTCACAAGTGCAGCCCAAGATCAGAAATGCTGGGTCATACGGGTTCATTTTTAACATCACTATTATGTCAGGAGTATTTCTTCTACCTAAGCTTCTTTTTTAATGGCTGCATTTAATAGTCCTTTTCCTGAGAATTGGTTTCTTATCGCTACCATAACAAAGTACCACAAACTGAGTGGCTTAAACAAAAGGAATTTATCATCTCACTATTCTGGGGGCCGGAAATCGGAGATCAGGACTCAGTATGGCTGGTGCCTCCTGAGGAGGAATCCTGCCCCTCTCCTAGCTCCTGGTAGTTTGCCGGCAATTGTGTTGTTCCTTGGCTTGTGCAAGCGTCACCCCAGTCTCTGCCTTCGTCATCACCTGGTGGTGTCCCTGTGTACGCCTCTGTGTCCAAATTTCCTCCTTTTATTAGGATACTACTCATATTGGATTAGGGCCCACCCTACTGACCTCATCTCAGCTAATTATACCCACAGAATGACTATTTCTAAATAAAGCCACGTTCTGAGGTACTAGGGCTTAGGACTTCGACGTAAGAATTGGGGCAGGGAGACAGAATTCAACCTGTACTAGCCTCATTAGCCAAAACGCTGCACCGAGCCGGTCCTCTGATATCGGCTATTTAAGTTATTTCTACTTTGCTGTGAATGGCCCTGCAATGAATGTCCTTATACAGAAATCTCTGCCCACATTTCCAGTTGTTCCTTTAGAAATCACTCCTTAGGGGCCCTGGGAATACCTGTATTTTAAGTCTCTTGTTAGCACCTGGCCAGGTTGCTCTCCAGAAAGCAGAGTGAGGGATGCCCATCTGGCCATACGTGGGCCCTGTGTTTTCATTCCCTGGTGGCTTGCAGAGATGTCAGCCTGCTGGGCACTTGAAGGCACAACCCTCTTTACAGCGTGTGTGCCCGTGCCTGCCAGCGTGGGCATCTGCATTCTTTCTGTCAAGTCTCATTTTTAATTTGATTTCTTATTCCTGCCAAAAAGAGAGAGAGTCCACAGGTTAACAGCAAAATAGAAACCATAGCTCAAAATGTCTGTTTAGGGCATGTTCCCTTGCAACCGCATCTACGAATAAAGATTTCAGAAATACTGGGCTCTCTGGGCATCAGGCATTAAATCAGTCAGGGCTATTTCACTCACAGGGCAGCTTGCCAAGCGAGACCAGGAGAGAGAAATAAGTTCTCTGGTGTAGTTCAGTCCACAAAGCCCCTGGCAGCCTACACCATCCACTCGAAAGGCAATCAAATAATGAGCATCAGCTACTTTGGGGGTTGGGGAGGGGCTTCTCAAAAGCCATTCAAACAGAGCCAACCTGATGGCTTTTCAGGGTAGATTTGGAGAGCTGGGGCCAGATAAAGAACTCGAAAAGCAGGGGCTTGGTTCATGGGGACTGCAGAGAATGAGGTAGCAGAGGAATCCCTAAGAGAGCTGGGGGAGGGGGGCGGCGTTGTGTGCATGATGAATTCAAGCACATGGCCAGGTGCTGGAGTGCTCCCGCTCGGGACAGCGTGGGAAGACAGACGCTTCACTCAGCAGGGCAAGGGCCAGCGCTGCTCGCCAGAGAGCAGGATGCAGGGAAGGATAAATTTAGCTGGCGTTTCAGGGGAAAACATCGATCTCAAATGTAGTGCTGTCTTTTAAAGGAAAGTGAGAGCTGTAGGCTGGTCATTTGGGACAATTTCACTCGAACAGATAAAAGCCCAGGAAAAACGAATGCTTGTCACCCGCTTATCCTGCTAGCAGATCTAAAGGATCTTGCTCTTGACAGGAGAGTGGCCGGTTTCTGCGTGGGAATCATACATGGTTCACCCTCACCCGCCTCAGTTGTTCCCAAAAAAAGGTGTTGCCATGCTTTCTGGAAAGATTTTGAGTTTATATTTCCAGTCCCAAGGAATGACGATGACCCGGGCTCTGAGCGTGCTTGGCTGCCAGCCCAGGCTTCTGACATCTGATGTGCCACGTATGTCAGGGCAGGTCCCCCACTAGACCCCCTCCCAGTTGTCTGAGCAAAGAACATCTGGTGGCTGTAGACCAGACTGTTTTTTTAAACCGGCATTTCTGACATTCACATGGCATCATGGCATTGTTTCTACCTGGGCGAAGCTGAGGTACGTGTGTTATGTCCCAAACAATAGAGCGCCTGTCCGAATGACGTTTCCGCAGCCTCCCTTGTCCGGTGGCGACAGCATCCTTCATACATCCTCCTTCTGACACTGCTCCCTTGTTTGGGAGGGGAAGAAAGTCCAGCCTGTCAATATTTGGGGCACTAATCATCTGCATTCGGGCGCCAGGGGTCATTGAAAGGCTGAGACGTTTCCAGGAATTCATGGCTTTAAAAACGTGAGGCTGACCGTAAAGGATTTCAGCAAGGGTATGAAAGAAATAAACCCAAATCTCAGCCCAACCCCCCCACCAGCCACCTCGAGCATTGTCCATTGTTTCTTGGATTCTTGGGGAAGAAATGGTCAATGTACACAGCGATGTGGGTCCAAGTTAATAATGAATGTGGAGGAAGGAGAAAGGATGTTCAATATTTAAACATTTCAGAGCACTTCGTTTGGGCTGCCAGTTACTGCCCTCCGCCCACTTCCTGGACGGGTTCTGTAAAACCGGGCGTTCTCTCCCTAACCCAAGAGCTGGCATCTGACGCCGGTACTTTAGATCCAGGGGGTAAACAGAGCCTCTTCTAGGCAATCCCGCACCAGCAGTATTTCTTCTTCTTTTCTGTTGACTTTCTTGAAAGGACATGACAATGTACAAACTGGGGTTTTTAAGAATCCTGATGCACTTGCAAGGAGTGTCTAAGCTTTGAGGTCATGTCTAGGGTTGTCTTAATTTTCCCACATTAGTTTCTCCTGGAACTATCTTATATTTTAACAAAATTTCGTACTTTGGTTCTTACCCCCAACAGATAAAAAGGCTTAACGATGAGACACTGTGATCATGTTTAGGAAATGTCTTTATCCACCATATCTACTGGATACGTTTCTTAAAAGTTGCCTATAATGCAGAACTCTGTGAATCAATTCCTTTTTTTCTCCTTGACACATTATATAAAAGGAAAAGCATTCCTTGGGGGCGGGGAGGGAAAAACATTTGGCCCCAAGACATAATAAAATCATGCTTAAGGATGCAGCAAACTTTAAAGTCTCTTAGTTAAAGGAAATCAATACTTTTATGATGAAATATTAATAATACTAAAAAAAAAAATAAGTCAAAACTACAAATGCAGAATAGCCAGGATGATTTTAACGTCAAACACATTAGCTTAGCGTTTGCAAGGAGGCACAAAGGGAAAACAGATCACACTAGAAAACCTCCGAGAAGCCCCTCCGAGTCTCGTAAGCTGCCTTTTCCATCGAGAAGACTCACAGCTCTCCTTAAAATGCGAAGCATTTCCAAGTGTTTTGTTGAAGCCGCTGCCTTTTGAAATGACAAATCCAAGCCGGAGAGTGGGGTGCACACATGTGTGCACAAACATACACAGACTCACACTCAGGGAGAGATGGGAGCCAGGAAGGGAGAGCTAGGGAAAGCTACTTGTTTGAATACACAGCTGGCTGTTTACCCTCTGCCCCCTCCGTGAGTTATTTTCAGTGGAGATCTCTGAGAGAGGCAAGTTTGTGTTAGATTGAACCATATGCGTTTGCCATTTTCGTGGGGGTCACATCGGTGGAATATGGACAATTTCATACGATTCCACCTAATTATTCAACTCTCTAGCAAAGAAATACTAACAAACAGAACGTGGTTACATGTGTCTTGAACCCAAACATAAAAGAATCGAGGTGACAAGAATGAGAACTCTATTTTCTCACCTACTATTTTCATAGAAGTCTCTTAAACTTAGATAATAGAAATGAAAATCCCCTGTTCTTACCTCACTGGGCCCCAGTTCAAGGTACCATAAATGACAGTTAAGTCATCAAGACAGCTCACCCTAACTGAACTTTCAGGCTATATCAACTTGTTCAGCCCTTCCGGGTCCTTGGGGTGTGTTTTTGTTACCCCACTTTCCATGTGAGAGCCATAGGCTTGCAGGGTGTGTCCCGTGAAGTCATATGCCCCACCCCCCGGGTGGCCGGACCCTGGGTGCTCACTTCACCCCTGTGTCCTGTGCCCAGAGTAGGAACTACAAGCCCAGACACAAGTATTTACATTTCTCAAGTCTCCTCCCTTGTAGAAGACAGCCGTGTGTACACAGCCAGCTTGCCTGTGTCCCCCAGGTCCGCCAGGATGTAAGCTGACAGAGTCCTGTCTGCTCAACGACCTCAGTTACGGCTTTTGATGTGTGTTCTGAGCCGAAACCCATCGCAGTCTCTGTGTGGCCTTGCACACACTCCCCGATTCTATCTGACCCACGAAGATCCAGATAGTATCTCCAGTGCTTTTCGCAGATGATGTGTAATAGCACGTCATCGTCTGTCAGTCCGGCCTAACCCCATTCTGTTAAAGCACAGTGGGAGAGGCTTCGGTGACGTGGCCCAGCTACTGAAGCTAACCCGTGTCCTGACAACACATACAAACGGAACCACAAGCACAGGTGTACGATTCTGCTTCTGGAGTGTATCAAGTATGTGTTGAGTGCACGTACCTTTTGCAGAAGATCCAGACTAATTCCCTGGCCCCTTTGTGCACCACCACTTGTACAGCGCGGGAGGCAGGGCGCACCTGTCAGTGTGGGATACGCACCACATGGCCTTGCCCCTTCCAGCCTGAGAACACAGAGTGGGCCAATGAAATGAGACTTGCTGGAAAGAATCAGGCAATCCTGGGGCCTGTGAGAACCTCGGGAGGTTGTTCTTTGCAAGCAGGGCTGTAGCTGACCCACCCCAGCCCTGGCCAGTAGTTCCAGGTCTGGCCCCCTGGAACCAGAGGAGTAGGGTCGCAACCCCGCCCCTGCGTCTGGAAGCACTGCCTGATAACTGTCTAACCCACCTCCCTCTCGCTGCTTTTTCAGCCCTCGTTGCTGCCTCGGTAGAGAGGCAGCCGAGACAGCCACAGATGGGCTTTCTAGTGCCTTTGCTGAGAGACTGTTGTGGAGCTCTTTGCTTCCTAATGTACAGACGGTAATGCCATCGGAGGAGGGCAGGGCTGGGCGAGGCCGGGCCCAGGTCCTTGGGAATAGGGCCACGTCCTGGCAACCTTCAGTTTTAAAAACCCAGAGTGAGGTTGTACCACTGAGCGATCCTCCGAGATCCAGTCCACCCATGCGTGCATGCCAGCCGATCTCTGTGGCCTGGATGGTACTTACAGCCGAGCACAGCCAGGTGCTGGCATTCACAGCCCGGAGGAGCCCTGGCAGCCGAAGGGACATTTAGACCTTGGATCTCTCCCGTGGGTGGCAGTCACTCAGCTGGGCTTCACTTGGGAGCACGAACGCTTTGAGGGGCAAAGTTGGGAGAGAGAGGACACCAAAAAGAAAGCAAGATACTGAAAGACGATTTCTTCTTTTCTGCAGGTTTTCAAGTATAGTCCATAAAATCCAAGAGGATTTGTCCATGGATAAAGAGATATAGGCAAAAAATTCTGCAAGTTCCCAATTATTTTTATATGTTGAACATGTTATCCCTTTAAAAACAACCAGAAATAAAAGTCTTTAAGCATTTTGAGGCGTGGCCGTCAGTGACCTAAGAGGTCGCCTGTGGTGATGTTGCGCAGGCTTAGCCGAGGGAAGCGGTAGAAATGCCCCTTCCTTTCCCAGACGCCTGATGTGCAGATCTGCCACTCGGGCTGAACAGGACACACACACAAGGAAAATCAAAAATCATATAGGTTGACCATGTTGGGGGAGCCCATAGATTGCCCCTAGAGCCCAGAGTATGTGCACGCAACCTCGAAACAATGACTCGTGTGACTCGCTGAAGGGTGACTGAAGGACAGTCTCTATGCAGGTATCTGAGTCTTCTATGTTCCCTTAAGCCTCAGGGTGCTAGCAGTGAGTGAGGGGACTACGGGGGACCCCCCAAGGGTCCTGTTGGCCGGCAGGGTTGCTGCCATTCTGAACCCTATACCCGTGTTGGTAGGGTCCTTCATTGCTGTGCAGCTTTCTTAGAGGAGTTCTGGGTGAGCACACCGGCCTCCCCTGGCCCAGCGGGTGCGCCGTCGTTGGCCTTGACTCTGACCCCTGCCTCCTCAGCGCCCCTCCCCGCACACAGTGCTCTTTGAACAGTTGCGGGGTCGTTTGGCTTTTCTGGTGCGGTGCCCCACTCAGCTGTCACTCTCATCTTCCCCAGGGCAGCGGGGAGGGACCCGCCTCTCGGTGAGAAGCATGGCAGAGAAACCTCAGTGTGGCCTGTGGACCCTGCAGGCTGGCGTCTGTCCAGAGCCAGCAGCAGGCTGCAGTCCCGGGCTCAGTCCCACCCCGCGCCCCCCTCTGCCCCGGGGAACTGGCCAACTGCACTGGGGGTGAAAGGGCATCGCTGAGGCCGGAGCCAGCCAGGGCAGAAACAAGGCCACGGCCACACTTGCTGTCTTCGGTCTGTGCGCGGGGTCATGAGGCCGATTGATTTTTTTTTTTACTATTTCCCAGCACTGAGGGGTAGTGAGAAAATCTGAACACTACATGGTGGAAACCTGAGCTGAGGCTGAGCAGAATGAACTCGCTAATGGAAGGCGAGCTCAGGGTACCCTCACCGGCCCTACGGTCCTCATTCAGGTCAGAGAATGTCAGAAACATGTGGGTTGCTTCTGAATCAGCCCTTGGTGGGTTTTATTTTCTGCTTTTCAGTGTGGAACAAGTATAAATAATTGTCATTTTCTCTTAGGGCAGACAGCTAGCTCTCCCCTCTAAATCTTAGAGCTTTTCCTAAAAGAGATCTCTTGAAAACTGGACTTTTTGAAGCACATCCGTCTGAAACTTAAATGACTAGGAGTCATATGCTTCAGACTGGGAAGCCCCACGCGTCAGGAGCTCGGTCTGGGTGGCTTCAGGGCACGACACCCAGGTCTCAGCCTGGGGCGGAGGCTGTGGCTGGTGGCCCATATGGACAGGAGACACACTCGCTTCGGCTTGCCTGAGGTTGCACACTTCTTGTTGAAAAAGGGAATGTGAAATAAATTGTCAGCAATTTTAAAAATCAGGAGCTTTCGCTTAAAAATCTAGATACTCAGCTTCTCTTGAAGAACAGGAAACCACAGCCACACCGGGCCCGTGTTCCCAGGAGTGGTTGGGGAGCTGCACTTGCCAGCCGTCCCCTGTCTCTGCCAGTCCCCGCCATCCCCTTGACACAGGCTGAGTGTGCCTGGTCCCATGTGCATTTTCCTGACAGAAGAGAACTGTCACTTAGCTCCATATAACCAAATGGGAGGGCGGTCAGCCTCTCCCCGCCGGCCCCCTCCTCATTCACCGGTGTTACCCATCCAGCCCTGTGGTTCCCCAAGCTTGTAGCCTGTCAGCGCGAGCCTTCGAGGTACCCACTTGCTGTGTCTGTGGTTTTCAGAGGTGGGACCTGCAGAGGTGTCTGGAAGCAACGGGAAGGCCACCTTTCGTGAGGCACCGTGTGGCCAGGGCACTTCCTTTTCCATCTTGTGAAGAGGTTAGAGTTTCACGGTTGAGGAAAAAAGTTTGCAAAGCACTGTGATACGGCAGGATCTTTCCAGAAAGAGGCCCCATCTCCAGTCAGGCAGCTAGCGGCCTCTTCCAGGAAGCCGCCTGCGGGGACCTCGCCCAGGAGGGTGCGATAGGACAGGATCCCGCACATGGGCTGGAAGATCTCGAGAGCCAGGTCACCTGGGACAGTTTTCCTTGAGGTCTTGGCTCCCAGGAAGCACAGAGCCAGGTGGTGACGTCGGCATCCCGCAGCTGGAAAGCTAGAAGTCCTTCTGGGGTAACTTTTAACTTTCCGCCCACTTTTTATTGTCGGACTCGCGTCATTTAGCTTGTGTTTTCAGTGGCGTTCGGTATTTAGCATCTGTGGCATTTGAGTTTGGAAGCAGGTGAAGTGGAAGAGCGCCTGTCGGGGGTGAGGCTGTGGGGTGAGGGTCGTGCCGTTCAGTAGAGTGCTGAATCCCTTGGAGGAATTCTAAGCCACCTGGGTTCCTTCCACTTCAGCTCTCGAAAAGGTCCCCGTGGCATCCCCACCGCTAGCTTAGGTCGTTTTCACACCTTCCAGTTTTTAACCTGAGAGAGTTGCACGTCAGTCACGCCACCCATAACTTCGGAGGAATTACAGTCTGTCAAACAGCACAAGCTCCGGGCAGACCACAGAGATCAGCTGGGGCCTGCCTGATCCTCGGAGACTTAGGAAACCTTTGGCTCAAAGCCCCAGGTCTCTGGCCCGTGCACATGCACGCCTGTGGTCTCCCGTGCCCCGACTGTTTCCAGGTCTTGGCCCTTGTGCATAATCTCTGTGACCTGGTGTGAACCCAGACAGAACTGTTCCTTCACTGGGTTTCCACCAAAAAAAATCCACTTGCAACATTAGGCAAGAGTCAAAGGAGCATTTCCTAAAGATCGAGGGGTCATGGGAAAGTCACATTCCCCATCGCAGTTGCCCCTTCCCCTCTTTGTCCTTGCTCCACCTCTCCCAGATGTCCCCCAGGAAGGGCAAGGCAGCTTTCCCTCCAGCAGAAGCGCTGGGGTCAGCCAGTCCCTGTCCCCGCAGAGCTCAGCTCATATCCCTGCAGTAACAAAGCTTTTTCACAACTGTCAGTTAAGACGAGATTCCATGGCATAGTAAAGAAAATCCCCAAAGAGAAGTTTATTTCCTTCAGATGGAGGAAACCTAGATGAAGGTAGTCAGGGGCTCCACAAAGGCATCAGGGCCCCAAGCTCCTCCCTGCTCAATTCTCTGCCGTCTCAGTGCCCCCTATTATGTGATTCGTCCTCATGGCCCAAGATGGCTGCTGGAGTTCCACCCATCATATCCATGTTTCAGGAAGCAGAATGGAAGAAGACACACCTCTTTCCTTTTAAGAAGCCTTCCTTGGAACTCCAACACGCCACTTTCATTTCTAACTCGTTGACCACAACCTAGTCACATGGCCATGCCTAGCTACCAGATTCCATAATGGTAGATGAAGGGGAATAGGTTTGGGGAGACAGTTCATAGTATCAGAAACACTATCCAAAACCTTCTTGACCCCAGAGGATTCCAGGTGCTCGCTGTGAAAGTAATGATAGTCACTGCACGAAATAGCAAATCATCTTTTTAGTCAAGTTTCTTATGCCCTACCTGGGAAGGCCAATTCCTGTACAGCTGTTGAGGCCCCAAGGTGGATATGGCAAGCTGCAGGAGCACAGGGGAGCACACAGTTAATCCCACCAGCCGTGGAAACGCTTTCCCAAGCCAGCCGTGAGCTGAGTGAGCCACAAAGGATAGGGAAGGGATTTGTGAAAACCATAAAGAGGCAAGAGGGAATTCCAGACTGAGGGAACAGCCCAGCCGAGGCAGAGAGAAAGTGGCTCTTGTCACGCAGTCTGAGGCCCCACCTCGGCTGCCAGAGGCAGGTGGCCCAATCCCGACATGTTTGCCCAGTGATTCTGGGGCGTAGGGTTTGAGGAGGCAGCTGACACAAAAGGCCTCTGGGTGTTGGAACTTCCTTGAGTCCTGTGATTTGGACCAAGAATCTAAGGATAAATAACAGAGATTAACAACTGAAATGCCTGGAGAGAGGAGGAGCTAGCTCACTGCCCTCAGTTGCTTACGTGTGAGAATGGGGCTCAGTCATGCCAGATCTTTCTATGTTATAAAAACCCAAAACTTCAGATTTGTATGTAAAGCCTTCCAGTGTGTAAATGGTGGTACCTAAAACAGACACAAACATGATGTGAGCTAAGCATATCACATCCACAAGCCCCTGGATGGCCCGTTGGCCAGCTCCAGGTCCTGACTCACACAGCACCCTGGCTCTCCACGGGAAGGCTTTAGGGCGTGTGCCACCCAAAGACAAAGGGTGTGTACACAGTATATTTGGGTGCTTTTTTTTCGTGGCTTCTCATAGAGCTCAAAAAAGATCCAGATGTATAGATAAAAAGAAAACTATAACCGCTTAAGCCAAGAGATCCTCACCAATAGCGGAGAGGGGGTTTGTCCAAGGTCACAGAGGCATTTGGGCAGAGTTAGGACTTGAACTTGGGCTCCCAACTCCCAGCCTAGTGCTCCCTCTATCAGTGGACCTCGAGTAGAAAGCTGATCTTTTTGTCATATTTTTGTACTTGACAAATGCCAGAGACTTACTCATGAGTTCATCTTCCCAGAATAACTGGCAGAATGGGGCCAGAGGGCAGCAGGAAGACCCGGCCCACCCCTGGGAAACCGGGGCCCCTGGAAAGTGGGGGATGCAGTTTGCTATTAGCACAGGTCTGCCTGCTTCTGGAGCACTGCGCCTCGCCCTGGCTTTGGGGTGGCTCTTTGTGAGTCCCTGGGGGAGAGCTCTGGAGGCAGGCACAGATCCTAGGCATGCGTTAGGGACCTGGGAGCTTGAGGCAGCTCCCAGGCAGCCTTGCGTCCCTTTCTTCAGCCTCCCTTCTTTTTCTGGTTTAAAATAATAGTCATAGTTGGAATCCTGGAAAATTTAGGCAAGCACTAAAAATAAAAATAAAACTCACCGTAATGAAACCGCTGGGTTCTCCTGCGACTCAGTTCTGATCCCTCCAGCCTGACTGTCCTGCTCCGTGCAAGGAGGGAGGCAGAGCCTGCATTTTATTTTTTTTTTTTTGCCACAGCGAGAGTATGCGGGACATGTGTTTTCTAACCTCCTTTTTCATTTCCCACGTCTTGAACGTTTCCTCTACACTGTATCGTCTTTTATAGCAGCATTCTTAGCAGCAGCAGAGGATTTTGTCATGGAGACATGTTAGAATTCATCTGGCCTCTCTCTAATTGTTGGATCTCCTGGTCATCTCCAGGCCCCTGTTGCCCACACCAGTGCTCTGGACATCCGCGTGGTTCACTCCATGAATTCACCCACAGTGCCTTCTGCAGCTCCCCTCTAAATTTCTGGGTGTGGAATCACTTAGGTCTTGTGAAAATCCACATGGCCTTTAATACACATTTCATGAGCTTTTCTTGAGACAAACTTGGGGAGAGCCAAGAATTTTATCTGCCGGAGAAGATCTTGGGGAGGCCTCTTTGCCTGTAGCCTTGTGCCATGACCTCTGGCTCGTCGATGTGTGTGTGAGTACTAGGCAGCCCACGGGTCTTGACTCAAGCCCAGAAGGCCCCTTGGCTCCTCTGCCAAAGCAAGTTCATCGAGAGCTGCCTAGCCGGGATGTAGCAAGAACAGGACAGGCGCTGCGGTCACAGGCCCTTGTCCTGAGTTTTCTGCGGAGACCTCCTGACCCTCTGACATATCACAGCGACTCGAAGTGGTCACCTCTGTTTGGGAAGCAGCCCCTTGAAATTGCAGGGAGAGTCTGGGCACCCAGCAAAAAAAAACCAAAAAGCCCCACGTTGTCGAGCCTTTTTTGGTTTCCAGTGCTATTTGAGGGGGGCAGGGGACAGAAAGTGGGGAAAGAAGGGAGGTGGGTTTTTAGTAGCAGCAGGCGAGGGAGAGACGTGTTTAGTCTCCTCCACTCAGCTAGACCCTGCAGACAGGCAGAATCAGAGGTCGGTGACTTTTTTTTCTATTTAACTCTCAGCGCGTACAAATGGTATGCAGTATTTACTGGCAACCTGTGGCTTGACCCTCTGTCCATTCCCACAATGAAAGAACTCTGGTGGCCTGACTACAGCTTCAGCATCTTGTCTGCTGTCCCCAGGCCCCACCCGAGAAGTCTTACGGTAATAAAGCAGGGCATTATAGAGCTTGAGAGAGAAGACATATGTCTTAAGAGAAGGGGTGAGTGACCGCCTTGGTGACAGGCTCATCATTCAGCGACTCGGGCTGAGGCATTATCGGGAGGGCGAGAGGCTTAGCCTCAACTCTGTTCCCACACTCGCAGGCCCCGCTGTTCGTGGCTGTGATAAACACACGACTTAGGAAAAGCCGTCCTGACATTTTGATTTGTTGAGGGGCGATTCATTTCCAAGGCAAGTAAACAGCTTGTGAACTCGAGGGTTTACCACTCGGAGTGATTAAGAAGCGAGCAGCTATATACAGCGGGTTGTGTGGGGCTGTGGCCGATCGCCCGGGGAGCCTCCTGGCTCTCTGTCACAGTCCATCCGAGGCCCCCACCACACACACAGTGCGTGGTTGGCACCATGCCTCTTCTTGAGAACTCCAGCACGCTGAGCAGACGGTGGGGGTGGGGAACGGCCTCCTCTACAAAAGAGGGGCTGGCGAATTCACCCTCGGTGCTCCCACCAGGCCTCACATCTGCCTGCCATTGCATCTCCCCAAACCAGAAGGGCCTGGCTGGGGTGTGAAGGGGGACCCGGCTCCTAGGAGCTGATCCGCAGACAAAGATAACTTCACGCAAACGTTGGTGCAAATTAGCCCCTCCATGGTGGCCAGGTGTGTTCCCACTAAGCCCTAAGAGGAGATAGAGTGGCAAATTCCCGTGCACGCACTCACACACACCCTCAGCCAGGCCCTGTGCCCATACACCAGCAGGTGAAGGGAAGAGGCTGAGGGAAGTACAGACTTGCCCAGGGCCCCATGGCCAGTAAGCAAGCGGAACAGGAATAGAAGCCAGGCTTTCCTGTCCCCAGAGCCCCTCCTCCAACCTCTTCCAGGCTCAGTTAGGGCCAGAGAGTAAAATACTTCAGACTTTGCAGGCCGTGCGATTCCTATGGCAACTGCTCAGCGCCGCTGGTGAAGCCGAAAAGCAGCCACAGTTGGTGTGTAAGCAAAGGACCATGGCTGTGCCAGTAAAACTTTACCCACCAGTCATCGGACCACAGTCCGCTGACCCCCTACTCAACACTCTGCCACCTTCCTGAGTTGGGAAAGGGCGAGGTCAGGTACTAGGGAACCTTCTGGAAGAAGTGTCAGCGGGAGCTGGACTGTGTGACATTCAAGCAGGTGATGTGAATGAGGTTTGGAGCTGGCCAGGGTGAGTGCGCTCAGGAAGTAGGGAGGTTTGATGTGACGGACTAGGAAGGTCGGGATCCCTCTCTCAGCTAGAAGGAGGACTTGTCCCCCTCCTGCACCCCAACCTGGTGCTGCTTCTGACTCACGGGGAAGAAGCAGCAGGGCCACAGAGCACCACCGTTACCATGGCCCTGCCTGGAGCCGGCACCACCATGGTCTGCACAGGCTTCTGGGATTGTCCGCGAGGTGTTTGTTCCATGGACGCTTCCGCGTATGTAGTGAATAAAATCAGAAGCTGTGGCCCACGCTTTAGAAAACCAGACGGGAAGGGTTTATGCCTCTTTTTATCAGACTGAATCTTTCAACATGACCTTTAGCTCAGTATATTCAGTATATTTCTTGTTCAGTGGGTACCCAATAAAGATAATCTGTTTGGCAAAACAAAAACAAAAAAAAAAGAAAAAAGAAAAGCAGACTGTAAAAAGGACAGATGTCACAGTCTGCAGAAAGCACGTGTCCTCTGGAAAAGGAGCTCCCTCGTGAGCTCGTGCAGAAGGGCCTCGTTTCGTCAAAAAGAGCACACTGCTCTCACCACCCGCCTCGCCCCGCGTAGGAGTCTGAGGGACACCCTCTCATCTCCCCTCTGCAGGGGGCCATGGGAAGTGGGCGAGGGCTCCCCCAGCTAGCAGTGGGGCAGTGACCTCTGCGTGGGGAAGCGCGGTTCGCCCACGTCTAAGTGTCTCCAGATCACGGGGCTCGTCCACTCCCCCGTTCTGGGAAGGCCACAGTCCCCAGAAGTGTGCTGTCCCGTCTCCAAACCCAGAGTGTCTCCGAGGGTCACGTGAACTGTGCAGTCAGCCATGCACCGCTCAGCGACGGGGGTCTGTTCTGCGAGATGATGTATCGTTAGGTCGTTGTGCGAGCATCGTAGACGGCACTAGCACAAGCCTGGCTGGTGCGGCCAGCCACCCCCCTGGCTGTGTGACATGGGCCGCTGCTCCTGTCCAGCACGTTCCCGCACGAAACAGCACGAGATTAACGCAAGCACAAGAGGAGACGATACGGTCAAGAGGTAAACGTGAGGCGTGCGAGGCTGCTGCCCGCGTAACACGGCGCAGTTTCACAGTAAACTTTTTTTTATAAGAAAGAGCACACTCCGAGATACGATAAGAGAAAGAAAATAACGACAAAAAGTATATAGTAAGATAAATGCGTAAACTGTAGTACCTTAGTCGTTTATTATCATTATCAGGTATTACATACTGCACATAATTTATACGGCTGGCAGTACAGTAGGTTTGTTTACCCCAGCATCATCACAAACACATGAGTAATGAACTTGTTGGCAGTAACAGCTATGACTGTGTCACTAAGCGACGGGAATTTCTCAGCTCCATTATAATCGTAGGGGACCACCATCGTTGACGGAAATGTTCTGTGCCACGTAACCGTGACCGAGCTTTGGTTTCTCTCACACCAAACTCGCCAGA
>CM053501.1:5932903-5948230 GCA_028627145.1 Eidolon dupreanum | reverse complement strand
CTTTGCTCCATGGTTTTGAAACCTGGAATTGTGCAAGGCAATCCATACAGCCAGGGTGTCCCTCACACTCTTCGGACAACTGATATAGCATAGCACCCACTGCACGGGTTCCTTGGTGGCACTGCTGCATGGCATCCCAGTAGACGCTCCTCCCACACCTGAGCGCCCGTGTTTCAGACACCGTGCTCAGAAGCACTTCACAGACACCCCCACATCAAATCCCACCTCACATTTTACAACTGAAAACACAGGGGCCGAGAGAGGTCGTGCAGCTTGGCCAGGACGCTGCGAGAAAGCAGAGGAGCCTGACCGTGAACCCTGGTCTTGGCAGCTCCAAAGCCTGTGCTCCACCTTCCAAAACATCCCTGTGGGATATCGATGGGCTCTCTCAGTCGCTCTCGGGTACCTCCGAGAGGTGACCCAGAGACCTGCGCCCCAGGCACGGATCCCGGCTGGGGGTAGCCCCTGAGGTGCACAGTCGCTCTAGAGCCCAAATGAAAAGCCACAGCCAGTCCACAGATGCCCAGGTCACTGTGCAGTGCAGGAAGCGAAGGCTGGGCTCTGCGGCCCCTGTGGGGGGAAACCTGGTGGCTCCCCAAGTCAGGAGCAAAGTGGACCCCTCCTGTGTCAGCTCAAACAGGTTTGTCCCCAAATGATGGTGTGAAACCCTTCCGATGCCCAGTTGTGTTTCTCTCTCCACCTTCTGTCCAGCCCAGGGGAACTTAAACTTCCTGCCTAGGTTCAAAAGAGGCCCGTATGTATTCCAAATGCAGATTTTGCTAGCTCCCTGTGGGGCCTTCGGTCTAATCGACTCAGGTTTTGTGGACGTCAGACCTGACCTCAGTAGGGCCCCTCCTCCAGCTCAGCCCCACACCCAGCCACTCTTCCTCTTAGTGGCTCATCTCTCTGCACCTTTTCTGCCAGGCCTTGGTACCCCACTGTCACTGTATTCACTTTTAGTAAACAGACAGGTTTCTGTTGCACCCCTGTGATGTATGTGCAGGGTAGCAAAGCACGGAACGCACAGGCCAGCAGGGGAGGCCAGGATCCGTCAGACACCCACACAGATCAGCGTCTGACGAGCGACAGCAGACGAAACCTGCATGGCACAGCTGCGGGAGAAGCCGGGAGGCTCCAGAGGAGGCCTCCCTGGAGACTGAAGCCAAAGGATGAGGCGTCAACTAGTCCAGGGCTCCATGAGGAAGGCGGCCTTTGGGTCTCCTACAGAAACAGCCTGCAATCTGGCAGGAGACAGGCTGAGTTCCTTTTTACTCATCTCTCTGGGATCTGCCTGTAAAGTCCACCCTTCCAGAGACAGACCAGAGGCAGTCTGTTTCTGAGAAATAGGCCCCACGCCCATCAGGGCCGAAGCCTTTGGCCGAGTGGTGGCCGCAGGCCCCTTGTGGCAGGGGCAAGAGTCACCAGTTTGCCACTTGCCGTCTGTGCTGGGAGCACCTGCTTCTGCATCTGCACGTGCCAGAGACACGCAGTAGACCCTTATGAGTGGCTTTTTAGCAAGTACCAACCCTCAAATCAGGGCCAGGAGATGCCTCAGACTGAAATAAAGGTCCAAACCAGACTCCCTGGGAACCAAAGGGATCAACTAGAACGAGTCGGGAGCAAGGGCTTTTGTTTTCATCGTCAGTGATTTACCTGTTAAAGGTGTGCCATTTTAATGCCCGATGTATGAATTGACCTATTCCCGCTGTCCTTCGAAGAAAGTGCTTTGAGGTCGTCAAGTCCTCCTGGGGAGACCATGGTGCCTTGCACTGGGAGCCTCCAGGAACCGATGTCTTGTCGCCCAGTCGTCCAGCAGAGCTGGCCCGATAGGCCTCAGCCCGTCCCCCAGGGAGAAAATCACAGGGTTGGCATCAGCACTTTTTTTCCTTAAACATTTTATGGTTTTGAGAAACTGAAATTGCAGAGAACTTATGGCAGGAAAGAGAAAATAGGCCCACCTTTGGAATCCAATGTAGGACCAGCAGGAATACTTTAAAAATATTTTCTGAGTTATGCCTGTGCATATAACATGATGATGGATACACACAAATGCACACTCACATGCTCCCACACGCAGTCACTAACGTGCACACTCACACAAATGCACTCACATGTTCACACACACACACACACACACACACAAATGCACTCACACTCTCTCACACGTACGCTCAGAACAGGGATTCTGATAAGAAAATTGCCCCCTCGGTTAACAGCTCTGTGACCCACACCAAGCTCCTTAACTAGCCACGTGTGCCTCCCATCCCATATCTGTTGCATTTCACACGTGTCCTGGGTGAAAAGGAAGGAAAATTGTTAAAAATGAAATCAGAGTGAAAGCCAGCCTGCTCTTCCAATGGCCATTCTTAAGATGCATGGAATTATGAGCTGCGGCCACTGTGGCTCTTCTCCAGGGTTTACAGAAAGAAGGAAGAATTTGGTTCCCGGTGGCCCAGTGTTGGGAGCCTGACAGGGGCAGGGTTGTGCTCTGCTGGCCCTCCCTCCTCGTCCTCACCTGCTCTCGGAGCCAATTGTCTGGACATACGACCTTCACCCCAGGACGCGGTTCTATTTGAGCCACCTGAGAGCTACAGAGCCCAAGATTGCTATGTGTGTCACTGAACCCAGTTACCAGTCAGGCAGTACTTTCAAGGACAGAAACCCGAGCAAGATGTGCTACCTTTTCTGTTGAGTTTTCTCCATGGCATTAATTTTTTTTTAATTGGGGTAAAATATGCATAACATAAGATGTACCATTTTAACCATTTTTAAGCTTATTAGGTACAGTGATTAGGTACCTTCACCTTGTGGGGTTGTGTGGCCTTGATTTTAAGCTTTGCTGTAATCCCCAGTTTGTCTCAGAGATGACGGTTCCTTTCTTCCCAGCGAGATGCTCCTAACGTTTTTGTTTCAGCCCATTAGAACCCACTCTCTGGCTCCTTGGCTCCTGGTGTCAGATCTTCCTGCCACAGTTCAGTCTTGGTTTTCAGAGGTTCAGATCACCAGAGCGTCACCTGAAGAGTGTCACCTCGTGGCTGGGGAGGGGGTCTTGGAACGCTTCGCCCATCTGAGGCTTTCCCAGAAATCGCAGAGCTGTGCGCTGTTGGCTTTAGCGTGGTGACACCGAGAACCGTCATCCTCACCAGTTGGATCAGAAATCTGCTTGTTTCACCAGCTGGTTTGGCTTCGATCCCCCAACCACACAGCCTGCCCTCCTTAGACTGTCCCAGGACACACGGTTTGCATCTTAACTGCTGGTTTGCATCGAAAACTGATGGGCGCTTTTGTTCTTCTGTCCCCTGAGGTTCTCAGCAAGACCAGATGTTGCTGATGACTCCACCTCTCTCCTCTCCGACAGGACAGAACCTTCGCTGTCTTGGCCCCGACTGAGTCCCACAAGCAAACGATTTGGTTCTTAGCTGTCCTGACGCCACCTCGTCCGGGGGCGGGGGGCACAGTGGGGGAGTGTCTGACCTGCATGGCGGGCTGTGCCCCACACCCCAGCTGTCCCAGCACCCGCTGGGACGCTGCCCCCACGCCCCTCATACTCTCGTCGATGCTTAGTGTCTGTCTCCGCTCTGTGCCCTCTCTCCATGTCGCCTCTCTCTGTCCCGTTGTTAAAGGCTTTCTATGATCTGTCGCTGTGTTTCCCTCTAGTCAGGAGTGGCAGGAAAGGACGCCGGCGAGTGTTCAGCCTGTCGGAGGCCGACAGTCACGGCGGCCACTGGGTTTAGTGCTTCGAACGGCAGCTGTCACGGCAACTCTGGCACAGTCGATTCAGGCAGGTCTCCTCCGTTAGCCTCCACGGGCCCACGATGTCCCTTCACCGCGCTGCACTTCCACGGTCAGCAGGCTCCACGTGGCAGGCTGGGCCGGGCTGTGACCCGAGGGGCCGTCCCCCGAGTGGGCACTTCCTCAGCTCCCCTCGGGCTGGCTTTCCCGTTCCCTTTGTGACCTCATCTCGTCTGAGGACAGAATCCCCTGGCCCTCGACCCTTATGTCATTTCTTCTGAGCCAGAACTGGGCAGCCTGGAAACGCCGTCATTCTCCCTGACATACCGGGCAGGCCAGCCTCAGGCTCAGTCCAGGCCCTGAGCTAGAGGCGGGTGTCCCAGCCAAGCCCCGCCCCCCTCCCCGCCCAGTTCAGGCCACAAGGATTTGGGTGGTAGAATTTACAAAGAGCATCCAAAAAGTCAGCTTATTTTTTTTTTCTTTTCCTTTTGTTTTTTGTTTTGTTTTTTTCCCTGACCTTGCTCAATGATAAATGGTAGATTCATTCTTGTTCCAGCCAGAGGCCAAAAGTAGCTTCACTTCCAAACACACAAAGTCACGTAGACGTGACTCCATCATCCTCCTTCTTATGTTTAGTGCTCCAGATTGTAGCAGGGTTGGTCTGGGGGCCGCTGACCCACAGCAGTGTGCTTCGTGGGGCCCCTTGCTACTGCCTTCTCCCTCCACGCTTCTTTTAGGGTTCCCACATGTGCCCCTCACTGGGCAGCTGCACTAACCAGGCAGGAGCCTTCTGCCTTCTTTTGCGTTCAAAAGCTGTTTCCCCTGAGCTTCGCCCTCCTGACTTGCTGTGGTGGTCTTCTCTTCCCCACGCCACTCAGGCCCACCTTTTCCAGACTGAGCACGTCAAACCCAAATTTTTACCGGAAACTGTCACTCACTCGACAAGCAAGGGTCAGCCGAGCCCCTGCCCCAAAGCAGAACATCAGCTTCTGAGGGTGCCGGCCAGGGACGCGACGGTCAGCTTGGGACAGAGTCGTGGGGAGGCCGAGCTTCACTTGTGGAAACCTGGACGTCCAGGATTTCCTACTCTGGCCTCCAGTCGTCTCCCTGGCCCCTAGTCAGGAAGCCAGAATGTTCTCTGAATCCCTCATTCCCTGGGCCAAGCCCCGGCTCGTGGCCTTAGACCTCAAAAACACCAGCCACAGTAACCTTTGCAGCTCAGCACCTGACCAGAAAACGTGTCCTCGCTGCGTAATTCTCCCCCTGGCCAGTTGAATACCTGGCCAGGTTCTTCACCCACCCCGCTGCCCCCTTGAATGAATAAATGCGAAGATCACATTCAGGAAGCAGTTCTTAGTTTCAAAAATAATAATGATGTCAAAAAAATAAGTAAAAGTTAGGCAGCGTTGTGAGGGATGGGCAAGAGGTTATTTTTTCTTATTAAAGAAAAAATAGAGGCTATTTTTACGAGGAAAAAAACTGACCTTTTTAATAAAATTGTTGGTTCTTTTCCCGCAGAAGAAACCAGTCTCACGTGTGCGGTAGCGTTCATTGGTTTGTTTTTTAATACATTCGATGGCAACTTTCCCACCTCCTTGATTATTCTTATTACCAAAACCCCCGTTCAGGGTCAGGGAAAGCATCTGCCCGCTTTTTTGAAAATGCATGCAAATGCAGACTCGAACAAAGGAGGAACTCTTACATAGAAGTTTTGAGAAAAACATGAAGGAAATGCTTTGCAGCTCTGTCTCCAGATGGCACAAAAGTGCCATTTGGAGAATTAGTCATTTCTAAACTGCCCCATCAGCAGCTCAGCTTACGTGTGGATTCGTATGCACAGGAATTCACAGACATGCTCACGCCCCTGTGAAGGGAGGTGGAGGCTGCCGGAGCAGAGGACCACCCCTCCCCCCACCCTCACCCCCACCCCCACCCCCGCCAGAGAGTCGCACGTTCTGATGAAGTCACACGAGCAGGTTCTGCTGGGTCGGAACCTGAGCCGGGGCTTCGGAACCAGCACATTACCACGGGTGTCCTTACTGAATGCGGCAAAGCTGTGGAAATTCAGAGAAACCAGAATGCATGTGGAGTGTTTACTCAGCACTCTGGGCGCAGATCACACCCGACTCGAATCACTTTTTCCACTAGTTCTCACTGGTGCCCCACTGGCACCCTCCCAGAGCGAGGACACAGTACCGCTGGCCCTATTTCTCTTTCAATAAATACGTAAATAAGTAAATAAATAAGAAGGGCCTTACAAAGAAATTGACTGGGACCCTGTAGAGCTCAGCTCGCCTGAGAGCCTTGTGGGAAGAGGCGCCGGTGTGTGCTTTGGGACGTGCGATCTGTTGCTTGTGCTTCCTCTCCGTGACGGGGACCCGCATCCGCCCTCTCCTTCATCCCATTCTGCGTGCTCTTCGGTTTTATTTTGCTCTTGGTTTTCCCATTCTTTCACTCTGTGTTCAGTTCGCACTTCTGTTTTGTTTTGGCCTGAACTTAGAAGAAAACACCGACTCACCGGGATCCCGTTGAACAAAAAGAAAGCCCGCCGCCATCGCCCGGTCCCAGAGGGCTTTCAGACTCGCAGCTGCACACGGTGTCGTCGGCACCTTCTGCCGATGGCTCGTTGACCCCAACGTCTGTACAAATAAGAATTTGCTTTCCAAGCGGGATGCCCGCAGCCTTCTTATCAGTGTTTTCAAATGGCCGGCACGTGACATGCTAGAAGACGTTTCCCACAGTGCCTTCTAGTCACAGCTGGCGTTTCTGTCCAGGCAAACCCGTCATTGGAAAGCGAATCAGGCCATCCGTCTGTAATCTCATTAAGGATTTTGAACATCACCAAAAAGGAAATTGCCACTCTGAGACTAACTGTCTCAGGCGGAGCCTCGTAGCCTTCTTCCTGATTTCTCTCCATGGGAGACAGGAATGACGGCTGTGGGCCACTACCGTCCCTTTCTGATGGCTAGCTCAGCACAGCACTGAGAGAAGGACCAGGAGACAAGGCCCAGTTCAAAGTTCGGGTTTGGTTTTGCAAGTGAAAAAGTTCTATAGAATTTTCTTTTTCTTTTTTTCTTTTTTTCTTTTTTTTTTTTTTTAATATTGCATTGCGTTCCCTTCTGGGTGTCACCAAACTTGACTCTGGAAATGGCGTGAAATGCTAAACACACCCAAGCCCATTTCCTCCCTTAACATGTGTTATCATCAGGCGGGTGGGCCAGGACTTGTTCACACGTACAGCCTGCCTGGGCCATTTCCCAGCATCCCTGGGCTTCCATAATCCACGTGTTGATTTTGCACAAGCCCCTCATTTTTCTCTTGTGTTGCACGTGAGGGTAACCTTGGCCGCTGACAGGGTTTCTCCCAAGCCTAGGTCAGACCGGATTTATCAGCTTCTATGTCCCCAGCAGGAGGAAGTGGAACAAGCTGTTCCCTCAAAACTTCCGTCTGCCACCCAGACCTCCCTGGGCCTTTGTTCGGGACGGAGCAGAGGGTGCACGCGGGAACAGTGTCTCGGAGCTAAGTGTCCCTTTGTTTTTCCCCTCCTCCCAGATGACCCCATGACTATGGAACAGCCTCAGCCTAACCTCCCCGACCCGTTGGTGATCGTCAGTGACACGGAGGCAGGTGCCAGGCCCGGCAAGAGCCTGGCAAAGAGCGCGGATGCGGAGCCGGTCAGCCTGTCCCCCAGCCTGATCCCCGCGCCGCAGCCCACCATCTCCCTGCTCTGCGAGGACAGCGCCGACACGCTGAGCGTGGAGTCACTGACCCTCGTCCCGCCCGTTGACCCCCACAGCCTCCACACCCTCGCCGGCATCCCCCCGCCACCCCCGCCAGCCGCAGAGGGCACGGGAACCCTGGACGAGGGGGCTGCCCCCTCGGAGCCAGCGGGCCCCGCCGAGCACTGAGTCAGCGCCGAGCGGCCTCCCTTTGTGCACGCGGCCCCACCGGCGGGCGCCCAAGCGCCACTCAAAAGACACGTCGCGGGCATCGCGGTTCTCCACGGCTCCCAGCGGCCGTCTCCACCACCCATCCTTGTGCTCCTTGGCTCCGCCGAATCCCTCTTCCGCTTCGTACTTCTCCGAGCGCAGGCTGGGCCTGGCGCAGACGCCCCAGTGAACCCGGATAACCGAGATGGCCACCTCGGGGTGGAGGAGCTTGGGCCTCCTTCTGGTCTCTGAGCCCAGCAGCCCCAGGGGGGCAGGGCCCACTGGCACCTCTCCTTTCATCAGCCAGCCCTCCCCCAGGCCCAGCGTCCCCAGTGTGCCCGGAAGGAGAGACAGGGTCACTTTAGGTAAGAACTTGTAGAAAAGCAAACTTTGATAAACATCTCCTTTGGGTATTTATTTCCACTTTTGGCAGCAGCTGAAAAGCATTTATTTTAAAAGCATCTATTTAAAAGAAAAAAAAAAAGGAAAAGAAGCAATCCAAAAAAAAAAAAAAAATCCTCAACGCTGAGGTCTGATGTCATGTAAAAAGTGTAATATTACTATTAAGATTTCATTTTCGTTTTCCCTTGAACTTCCCATGTTTTGATTTAGAGTTCTCGGTCTGGCTTTCTCCGTTTTCTTAAGTGATTCTTATTTCTTTATTACTCACTAACTCTGCAAGCCTGTGGGATGATAAAGCACCTCCCAGGAAAGTCTAGAGTATTTTTTAAACAAAGTGAGGGAGATGCATGTATTCTCAGGTACGCACAGAGTGGGGAGGGCCAAAAGTTTCTCTGCGAGGCAGCCAGGGGGCCTGGCATTACCTGGAAGATCTTTCCTGAAAGTGGCCGTGCAGTCAGCTCCTGGCTTAGGACCCAGTTCCTCATCTCTCTGGACTGAAACCAAACAGAACAGTTGACAGCATCACCAGAGTTGTTGCCACCTCTCTCTGTCTAAGAAAGAACCATTTGGGGCCGTGGTGGGAAGAAAACATCACGGAAGGCCCCCTCACGGTGCCTGCTGCTCGTACTTCTGTGCAGGACGCGCCAGCTCCTGACCAGCTGCGAGGGTGTGACCTCGGAGCTCGCAGAGTCATCCTGGGAGCTCGGAGTTTGTCACTCTTCCTCTTGGATGCCACTGCAAAGACACACGCTTATTTTTAAAGTGAACGCCCCACCAAGTTTTTTCCCGCTCTGGGCTGGCTGTGTGGGGCCAGTTTGTCACCACATCCAGCAAAGCAGCCAAGCGCCCCTCCCTCCCCTCTGATCCGTGCAGAGACCTCCCATGACTTTCCTGCCTGTGTCCACCAGGGGTGTAGCACCCACGGTGTCGGTGTCGGCCCGAGGAGGTGCTCTGAGTCCCCCATCATCCACCTATTAGAGGACATGGGCCTCACCGCCTCCTTCAACCCATCTGCCGCGACAGGGCCAGCCAAGGCCAGATTTCAACCTCCTGAAGAAACGGTGATCCTGAGGAGGAGAAAGAGTAATATCCATGGGGACAGGTGTCTGTCTATTCATCAGCAGCCTCCCAGGTAGCTGTGCCCACCCAGCTTCAACAGAGAGAAGACCCAGCTCAGGAAGGAAGTCATTTAGGCCGAAATTCAGGGGCCCCAGCAAGAGGGACAAGCTATGACCATCAGCAGAGCCAGGCAGGACGGAAGAAGGGGAGGACAGTCCATGGCGAGAAAGAGGGTGCCCGATCCTCCAACGGCCAGCCACATGTCCTGCTAGGATAGAAGAGCCGGCCAACCCCAGGGCCAGGCACTTCCGGTTTTCAGGTGACACTGGGGCAGCAGAAATGAGAAGGCAAGTGACTTCCCGGGCCAGTGGCATTATAAGGAAGAGCGAACCCATGCAGGTAGACACAGGTCCTTCCCCAGGACCTCCAGCCTGCCTTCCGAAGTCCAGCGGTTCCAGGTGGCTTTGCGGCTGCCGAGTACCGAAGGAGAAAGGTCAGGGCATGGGAGACAGCATACCGAGGGGACCTGCAGCAGCATCACCTGAGCCCGGGTAGCTGAACACAGCCTAGCTTGTCAAATGAAAGGTGCAGATCAGGACAGGCTTCTGCCCCACGCCCCTGGCCAAGGGCAGGCCTCTCCCAGGGCCTTGCAGGCTTGGTCTCACTGCGGCCCACAGCCAACCGGCAGATCGCCTGAGCAGGATGCCTTTGGGTACAGAGGTGGGGACTGCTTTGACCAGAGTCCCAGGACACCTTGCTGCTGAGGAGGAGGGCGTGCGTCCTTGTACTAGAAGTTTGGGGTCTGGAGGCGGCAGGCAGGGCCTTGGCTCCGATGACGGTCCCGCCTCACTAGGTCTTGGCCATCTTGGCAACAGTGGGCATGGCTATGTTTTCAAGAGCGCCCAGCAGAACTAACAGCGGGCACACTCCCAGGCTGACCAGCCCGTACAGAGCACTGGGTCTCTGGGGCCGGGCAGAGAGGTAGAGCCGGGAATTCTTGGAGAATACGGAGAAGGAAGCCATAGTCTCTGACCCGCAGGTCCTAGGCTCAGACCTCTGGGGTCATTCTCAGACAGCCCAACCAGTCCCCTATCTCTGCATCCCTACAGAGACAGGGGCTGGGGCGGGTCCCACCCTCCCCAAGTCCCTGTTGGGCCCCTTGGGTTTGCCAGGTCAGCGGCAGGGTTGGCCACATGAACCCCCAAACCACAGCTTTGAAAGTTGCTGTGGAGAAGTGCGTGTCCTTTCTGGTTTGAGGGCTCAAACAGGTGAGGGCACCTCTCCCCACAGGTCAGACGGGAGGAGCTCAGGAGCTCCCCTGGGAAGAGCAGGGGACCAATCCCAAAGCCACGGCAGATGCCCCCATCTCAGGAAAGGGTGGGCAGGAGGGCCCTTCTGCTCCGCTTCCCCTCCATCAAGCCTGTCCTGCTCACCGCTCTGCTGCACACCGGGGTGAGTAAAGGAGCACACCCCCTCACAGACATCCGCGATATGTCTCTAAGGTCCCAAGAGGCACTGTAAAAAGAAAAAAAGAAAAAAAAAAGGCATGGGGCAAACGGATTCTCATCTTTTCTAGATGCAATAAGTAAGAAATATTTCATATAGTCATGTGGACACTGCGCAAACTGTAAGCGTTTCTCTGAGCTGACACTATGTAAATAAGTCTCGTCCCAGAGAGGAGCAGGGCTGGGAAACCTCCCGCTTCGGGGACTCGGGACTGTTCCAGGGAAGTACCTGCTCTCGCCAGTGTGACTCAGGCTTCACGGGTACTGCTCAGCGAGGTGGAATGAACACTGGAACTTCCTTGTAATTTTGAACTTGGCAATAAAATCGAGTTACCAGAGTGTGGCTGCTGCTTCGTGGCGCTGAGGCCTTGGCCGGCAAAGGGTGAGGTCTCTGCCTGTCGGACCCCTCTGCCTGTGACCGCTGCCCTCTTCCTGGCCAGGAACTCCTCAGTTCCTAACCCAGGGCTGAGAAGACCCCTCGGATGCCACAGGTGCCACCCGGCACCTGCCCCCTCCCACCCCACCAGGTGCAGCGAGTTCGGCCCACGCTCTGCCGTCTCTCACCTGCTGTTCAGGTGGGTCAGCCTCCGAGCCTCAGATGCCGGACCTGTGAACGGCGCCGTCAGCAGCCCCTACCCTGCTGGACCAGCACAGGGACTCTGCGTCATGGCTGCGACAGGGGAGGCAGGAGGGCCCCCACCCTGGACGGCGGCGGGGGGACACGCCAGCACGCACTGGAACCCCCTGGAAGTGGGTTCTTACGGGAGCTCCTGACGCTGCAGCTTAAACCCAGCCCAGACACAGCCTGAGGTAAAGCCTGAATTGAGTGCAAAGTGAACGGGCACCCCCGCTTCCGTCCTGTGCCGAGGGCTGAGGGGAGGCTGCTGGCAGGTAGAAGCCGATGCGGGGGGCGGGCCGCCCTCTGTGTCCAGTCTCGCACTGGCCGCCAGCAGGCTTCCCTGCCCTTCTGGCCTGGGTCCATCCTAAGTCAGGTCCTCCACAGTTGGCCACGAGGCCGAGGGCCGCAAAGGTGCTGGGGCCCCTGGGTTGAGGTTGGATCCCGCGCTGCCCTGTGGCCGGCTGGCTGCAGCCTCTCCTGTCCCCACAGCCGCGGGCATGTGGGCACTCGTGTGTTGTGATGACTTCAGTCTAGAAAAAGGAGCTTGCTGGAAGGATACCAGAGAGAAGGTAGGAGACGGGCCTCAGGGTGGCGGGACCAGGGACAGCAGCTGTGGGGAGACAGGTGCTGGGGGTGAGGGTAGATGCCTGCAAGGGCACAGCATCGCCTTTGCACAGATGAGGAGACTGAGGCCTGGGGGGGCTCAGCCCTATTCCCAAGGCGCCTGGAGTGCAAGCCCAGGCCTCGCATTCTCCACACGGCCCCCGGGCTGCTGGGCAAAGCGTCCCGGGCTTAGGAGGCGAAGCGGCAGTTCTCTGGTGCAAATGGGTGGCAGACTCACTTGGAAGCCCCATCCACAGTCCAGACATGGTCCGTGACCCCCGAGGCGGTGCCTAGCTGGAAGGCCCTGTGCACAGTGCGAGCAGAGGGGTGCTCGGTGGACGCTGGCCTTTCCTCTCCTACCTCCCGGCTCTTAGGGAGATGTCGGCTTCCATTCAGGAGGTTGGGTCCGTGCGGCCATGGCCAGGTCTCCACTCTGTGCCTAGGTCTCCTCATCTGCAAAATAAGGACAAGAACAGGCCTTCCTTGGCAGTGGTCGGGACGGAGGGAGTCACGAGGGCAAAGCACCCAGGGCAGGCGTTCTGAGGACCTGGAGCTGTGGGCCCGAGACCCTCGGTGGCAGCTTCCTCACCCCTCCCCTCAACCCAGGCTCAAACCCAGTAATGGCCTATGGCCTGATGGTGGCCATGGGCCAGTGACTTTGCTTCTTCGAGTCCCCAGTTCTTCCTCTGTATTTACATCCGAGGCCTCACCCCGAGCGTGTGTCCCCTCCCTCCAGCTGGAAGTGGCCAGCATTCCCCGGAGGCCCATCTCCTGGCCAGCGGGAGTTTAGGGGCTCTGCCCTGATGGAGGGGCCGGCAGGCCTGTCCATGCGTCCTCTGAAGGCACCTGGAGGGTGGCCAGGCAGGCGAGGGTAGGCCGCGTCCTGCACTCGGGGAAGGTCACTTCCCAGCCCCTTCCCTTCCTGCCTCCTGCAGGTCGGTGGGGAAAACACTCCCTCTCTGAAGGGCCTTTCTCCGAAGGAGAGCGGATCTGAGTCACCAAACCGGGGACAGGTGGGCCCCCCTGGTAATTTACTCAAGTGTGCAGCGGGCAGTGTGAGGCCACAGGGCTCCACTGCCTGAGCCACCACGGCACCCACGCCCCAGAACCTCCACTCCGGCCCCCGCCCACCTCCCCCTCAGGGCCACACACCACCCAGCTCAGCCTGCTTTCCCTCCAGACATCACATGTGCCCACCTGAACCCACATGCGTGCAACACTTGGACTTGAGTCACTTCCTTGACTCGTGACTCGCCTTATAAACTCAATGGACAATTGACCCTTGAATAATGCAGGGACGAGGGGCACCAAACCCCTCCCCACCCTCCGTGCAGCTGAAAATTCGACTATAACTTCTGATTCCTCAAAGACGTTGCTAATAGCCTGCTGTGACTGGAAGCCTTACTGATGACACAAATAGTTGGTTAACATGTTTTGTGTGACATACGTATTACGTTCTGTGTTCTTACAGTTAAGTAAGCTAGAGAAGAGATGATGTTATTAAGAAAATCGTAAGGAAGAGAAAATACATTCATAGTATTTATTGGGGGAAAAAATCCACATGTAAGTGGACCCACAGAGTTCAAACCCGTGCTATTCAAGGGTTGACTGTATTTAAGAGGGGGACTTTCATGCTGGAAAAGGAAAACCAGCACAGTACCTACCGCCTGCTGTGTTCATTTCCTAGGGCTGCATAGTGGGTGGCCTAAAACAACAGAAACCGATTCCCTCACAGTTCTGGAGGTCAGAGGTCGGAAATCAAGGGGCCCGGATGGGTTGGCTGGTTTCGAGTTCCCTCTGGGGCTCTGAGGGACACCCCGCTCCCCGCCTCTCCCCTGGCTTCTGGTGTCGCCGGCGCTCCTGGGCTTGTGGCCACGTCGTTCCAATCTCCGCCTCCGTCTTCCCATGGCCTTCCACCCTCTGTACCTCTGTGTCAAATCTCTTCTCTTATAAGGACACCATTCCTCAGAGTTAGGGCCCATGCTGATCCAGGATGGTCTCATCTCCAGATCCTTAACTCAGTCACATCCACAAGACCCTATTTCCACATAGTCACACACCCAGGTGTGGACCTACTCCCCGGAAATTAAAGATACCATAAAGGTAAATACAGTTAAAGCAAATCCCTGTCATTAAATTTTAACCACATCCCCTCACCTGCCTTGGGCTCTGGGCCCATGGCCTGCCCTCTCTCTCTTAAAAGGGAGACCAGATGGCGATTAGAGACCTGTGAACACCCAACCCAGCCTTTCCCTTTGATGGGATCAGAAGGGCTGAGCAGAGAGAAGCAGCAGCTCACCCAGGGACTCGGTTATTTCAGTCTGGGTCCTTGTGCCCCTTCGAGTCACCTCAGGACCACCAGATTGGAGACACTGCTGTGGCGGTTTGAGAGGACCTGGCATCAGAGGAGGCGGTTCTTCCGTCAGGTTGTGACGACTGTTGTTTGTTATTATATTGAGGTAAAATCCACATAACATAAAATCAACCATTTAAAATGAACAATTCAGTGGCTTTAGGTCCATTCGCAATGTTGTACAACCACCACCTCGATCTAGTTTAAGAATATTTTTATCACCCCAAAAGGAAGTTCTGGACCCCTTCAGCAGTCACTTTCCATTTGCCCCTCCCCCACTCACCTTTCAGTCTCTATGGCTCTGCCTGTTAAGCTTCCTGTAGGTGGAATCCTGCAGTGCATGGCCTTTTGTGTCTGGCTCATTTCGCTTAGCCTAAAGTTTTCATGTTTCCTATCGTAGGCTGTATCAGAATCTCATTCCTTTGTAAGGCTGATAATACTCCACTGTATGGCTGAATCCCATTTTACTTCTTCTCTGTTCATCCAAGCCGGCTCCTTGCCAGCTCCGACTTCCCTGGCAGGACACCTGCCCGCCCCCCTCGCCTGCCCAGAGAATTCGCAGGAACTGCTTGGCACTCGCCCTATCTCAGTGTCTTCTCTTGAACCTGCTTATTTCCTGCACTTTCCTGCCAATCCATCCTGACGGGAACAGCCCTTTTGAGGCAGCCACTGCCAAAATACCTTGGGAAATGCACCCTGCGTCTGGCTTTGGTGGCATCTGTCCCTGAGAAGAGGTGACCTCAACCCCTCAACCCCTCCCGTGGGAGGCCCCAATGGGCAGGGAGGGAAAATTTCACTTCCCTCATCGTTTGAATATTTATTCAACAAACACTGAACACCTAACCATGTACCAGGCACTGGGGAGGCAGCAGTGAACGGTCAGACCAAACTCCATGCCTCCTGGGGCCGACCTCCCAGCAGGCAATAAAGAAAATAAACAGATAAATTCTGTAGTGACCAGAAGGTGCTGCATGCATGAAAATATGCAAAGAGATCCCAGAAAGGGAGAAAAGAAAGAGGGCTGCAGCTTTAAACAGGGAGATCAAGGGAGGTCGTGTTGAGAAAAGACATTTGAGCAAAAATTGAAGGAACCTCAGGGATGCCTCTTCACTCCAGCCCCCAGGC
>CM053501.1:5872903-5932403 GCA_028627145.1 Eidolon dupreanum | reverse complement strand
GGGGCAGGCAGTGGCGCCCAATCGCACATGGCGCAAACCCGTGACACTCCACTTAATCACTCCCCGATGATAATGTGCCAAGGCCTAGCAGGATTCCCTGAGTCACGTTTCCTGCAGGCCGACCTCCAGGCCTGCAACTCTCAGTGTCCGGGGCCCCACCTCCTGAGCTGGCAGACAATGAATCAGGACTTTGCAGGGTGGGGGAGGGAAATAAAGATCAAAAACTCAGCAGGCCAGTCCAGGGCTGTGGCAAGGTAGGAGGGGCTGGCTCCTAGCACCTCCCTGGACAAGTTTTCAGATCTTGGAGACCTCTGGGGTGGAGCAGGGGTGCCCCCTGCCCTGGGCTGAGCGTCAGGATGCTGAGGTGTCACTTCACAGATACCCCTCCCTCCACACACACGATAAGTAATAGTAATGACAATGAAGCATTTATGGAGCCAGGCACTGTGCCAAGGGCTTCTGTTTGTTTCCTCATTTGGCCTCATCAAGGGAGACATCTGATGGAGGCTGCGACACGGCCCACATTCCACCTACTTTTGAACCGCATCTCGTGCCGTCTCGTCATCTCAATATCCACATGTTGCCGAAAACCGAGGCTCAGAATGGCTGAGCACCCTGGAGAGAAGGATAGAAGTGGGGGAGTGCTGCCTCCTGGCTCTGGGAGATCCTTGGGGAGCACTTGGGGACAGTGGGGCAGAAATTAAGAACGCTGGAGACAGCAGGGCTGCCTGGTGATCCCCGCCAGGGGAATTCGGTGCCGGGGTTTTGAGCAGTTGGAGGCTTAGACTGGGGCTTTCTTGCCCTCCTTCCGGAGTAGGAGTGTCCAGCGGTTGTGTCTCCATTCATCTGTCTCCCTCCAGTGCTGAACTTCACCAAAGGGGTCTACAGAGCCTTCCTGGCATGTTTATTTGCTTTTGAAAAGGAGACCCAGGGGGAGGTCACTGCCGACCCACACGCAATAGGGTGATGGCAATGTTCATGTAGACATGAGCATGGTTTTGTCCGATGAGGGTGCCTTTCTAGAATGGCGCAACTCCAGGGCCAGCAGCACCATGTAATTGGCCAACCAGCCCCAGATGGTCCTGGGAATTTGGAGACCAGCCAAACTGGAAGAGATTCAGATGCTTTCTGGACAAGGGAGTGGGGAGGGGAGGGGAGGAGGCAGCCACCCCCCACCCCAAGCGGTTTCTCCCTCTGCCTCCAACTGTGGTCACACGGGAACCCTTCGCTCCTCAAACCCTGACTTCAAGTATGATTCATGTAACAGCACTACCACCGCTTACCCCATAGCTGGGGGTGTCTCCTGTCTGTCTATGGGGCCCTGTGCTTGATTAAGTGCAGCGCACAGGGCCTCCAGGAAGTCCCACCATAAGGAGTGACAGAGGCTGCTGCTCTTTTCCCATCTTTCAGGAAACCGAGAGCAGCCAGAGAGGTTGAGTAACTTGTCCAGAGTCACACAGCTCTAGAAAGTGGAGCCAGGATCCAAACATGGGAGCAAAGGATTCTGGGCCCTTGTTTTTTGGCAGCTGACACCTCGGCTGCCTAGAGAAACGTCTGCTGAAATTATAGACTTGGTTAAGTTCATTGTAGCCCGTCCATAACATGGACCATCCCCTAGCCATTAAAATGATGATTTGGACTTGTGCTTGCTCTCGGAAAATGCCCGTGGTGTACGGCTAAAGGGAAAAGCAAGTTGCAAGAGTTTGAGACCCCCCCACCTCATTTGTGTTCATTTAGAAAGTGTTTGTGTAGAAAAATGACCAGAGGACTGTTATATGCTACAATGCTGACAGCAGTGACCCCGAAGGAAGGAGAGTCCACAGAGGAGGATGACACCCAGCCCATCAGGCACGATGCCACCAAGCCGTCCTGCCTCGTATGTGACAGAGGCTCCCATGTCCTGGGAAAGCAGGTGTCCCCGTTGATGGAGGCTGGAAGGCACCAGAGTGGGGGAGAGAGTGGCTGTGACCAGGTGGGGAGGCTCAGGGCCCTGGGGAAGGGGGCAGGGTGGGTGGGGGCGGGGCGCAGAGGGAGCCCTGGCTGATTCCTCTGCTCCCACCCTGGTTGTCAAACCTGTCAGAGCTGGCCACCAGCTCAGATGTCCCCCTTCTCCAGGAAGCCTCCCTGGCTGTCCCCACCAGGCGCATGCCTTCCTGGGCCCTTCTCTGGGTTCCTCATGTGGGACTTAGTGCTTCTGACCTCCTCCCATTGACTCTGACCTCCCTAAGGGCCACAGCCACTTGGGGTTTATTTCTGTGACCCCAGCACCTCCCACCAGGGCTGCCACTGAATTGACCTTTATACCCTCTCGGTGGGGCTCATGGTCACCTCACATTGCACTTCTCCTCCAAGGCCCTTTTCATGCCTCATCCCATTTATTCCTCACCCTAACCCCCAAAGGGTGGGTACCACTACTGAGTCCCATTTACAGATGCAGAAATTGAGCCTGAGGAGAGCTAAGGAGCTGCCCTTGATCACACAGCCAGCAAGTGACAGACAGAGCCAGGACCCAGACTGGGGTCGGGCTCTGTCTGCCGAGTGGCCCAGAGGGTGCTGACTTTTCTGCACTGGGCTTCGTGAACTGTTAAAATCCAGTTTCTCTTTCAATAGCTGCCGCAATGAAACCAAAAGCATTGCAACCTAGAGGCAGATAGGAGCTCTGGAATTGCAGTAACTGGCATGTCTAGGGCATAATTTTTCTCCTCCTTATCGACCCCGAGAGATAGGCACATGTATCCCCATCATAGAGATGGGGAGACTGAGGCCCAGGAGGTCCAGGGCACCAAGGCCACCTGGCCCTGGCTTGCCCCCAAAGTCTTGGTTTCTGAGCCCAGCTCGGCACATGGAGTCATTGACCCCTGCCTGTACCTGCTAAGGGGCATCTGAGAAATCAGCTTCCTGCTCAAAGTCCAGCTCAGCTTTCAGGAAAGGAGCTGGGGAGAACTGGGAAGAGACAGAGAGGAGCCACGTAGCAGATAGACGTACTTCCTGCAGGAGGAAAGTCTATCCACCACTTCTGGGAACTGGGACGTTTCAGAGACAGCTTATTGTACCCTGACGCCAGTGGAGCACCCAGCTGTCACTATGGACTGCCCCGCCTCCTTCCTTCCAGGAGGACGCAGCTGGCCTGGCTTGGAGTCTCCATACCGACAGACATCCAGGTGTGCCTATCCAGCCATCTGTCTGGTCACCAGCTTGTGCTTTGGCCAGCCACGGGGAGATAGGGCTGGGGTGAGCAACCCAGGCTGGGTCATCGAGCTGAGCCCTGATCCAGCCTGGCCAGGCGCAGCCCCTGTGGATGAGGCAATGTGCATTCCATTTCCTGTTACTGTGGCTATGCAAATGGGGGGAAATCAGGGCCTCTCCTAGTGCAAGCTTCCGGGAATGAGGCACTGATTGTCCGGAGAAACCTCGCCCCAGGGGGGCCCCCTCACGAGGGGGAGGATGTAAATGACTGAGATCCCTTTCTCTCCCGGTACAGCTTTTGATATGGGAGTCTGCCTGCTGGGGGACCGCCCTGGGCATAGATTAGTCACCTGTCCAGCCCACCTGGTCCAGCTTCCCGTGAGAGACAGACTACAGCTTCCACATCTCATCACTGCATCCCCAGCTCATGGGGCAGGGAGCAGGAAGCAGGAAGCAGACCTGGCCTCACTGGCTCTCAGACCCTATCTCAGAGATCACCACGCCCAGCCCCCTTCTATTTACAAATGAGGAAACTGAGGACACAGACTGAGCCAGGGACTTGCCCAGGTCTTGCCTCTCTCCCACTCACCCCAACAACACCCCAGCAAGAGTGGCAAACTTCCACTTGTCCACAGAAGCCTACTGAGCCTCTCAATCTCTCTTCTGCCTCAGGTCCCAGCCCCAGCCTGGCAGACTGGGATTCTCGCCACACCTCTGGCTGGCCTCCCCGGACCACCACCCCAGTCAGGCTATCCAACCGGTCATTCTCAAGCTCACATATGACCATGTCCCTCTACTGCCCTGGCATCAAGTTTTTGCTCAAAGCTGGGCCCCATAGATGACCCATAATCAGGTCCTTTCCACCATGTGTAGCCTCATCTCTTCCCACTCCCTCTGCCTCAAGTCACACATACCCCAGATAATGCCAGAACTCCCCGCAGTTCCCTCTTGCCCCGCTGTGGCTTTGCTCAAGCTGCTGTCTCTTCCTGGGATGGTATTTCCTCTGCCTTTGTTTCTCTAACTCCTATTCATCCTTCCAGACAGCATTGCCACCTCCTGGAAGCCTTCCCAGATGCCCCCAGTAGTACCAGGTGCCTCCTCTGGGCTCTTCTGCTCCCTGAATGTCCCTCCATTAATTATGGCACACTGGACTGTCATTGTTCCTTTAGTACCTGTCTCCTCCCCTGGCCTGGGGGCTCTTGAGGAGCTGGGGGAGATATGGAAATGCAGACAGACATAAGGCATACTTAGGACATTCAGCCTGTAGAGGTGCTGGTAGATTGGTCACAGGGTAAGGCAGAAGGAGGTGTCAAGGAAGGAGACACCACTGTGTCCACTATGCCTCTTCTACAACAAGGAATGCTGGGAGTTGGAAAGACAAGTTTTAGTCATTTTCAAGCCCTTCACCCTCTGAATCTCTTTCCCATGTTTAAGAATCTCACCCCCTGCCCATCATGGGGCGTTGGGGCCAGACGGAGCCGCCTCCCCCTGGAGGAGCCCACGTAGACAGGCAATAGCTTTCCCATTCTCCCTTGCTCTTAGAGTGTGGCCATGTGACCTGGGCTCAACCAATCACAGATACCCACCCTGGAGTTTGAATCAGGAGCTGGTCCTACGAAGAAAGGCTCTGGGAAAGGCTTTCTGGAGGGAGCCTCAGCAATATCAAGCTCCTGAGGTATCTGCAAAGAAGCGTGGGCATCACCAGACTGCTCTGTGGATGAACTGGAGTTGGGGCCTTGTCTCTCATCTTCTGCCTTCTTTTTCATGTGGGCCTCCTGCCTTCTCAGGGGTTCAGTGAGTGCCCCCATATCTGTTCAGTATGTTCTTTTTCTGTTTAAATAATCTGCAGTCGGATTCTATTATCTGCCACTAAGAACCCTGAAGGCTTCTCTGGGGAACACCCGTGGAATCAACCTTGAAGGAGAAGTCAGTGTTGACAGGAAGTATAGCCAGGGAGAAGGGAACAGGTGACCAGGGTCAAGGTCAGGCTTCAAGGACAGTATAGGAAATGTTGGGGATGACCACTCATCTGGGTTTGGAGTGTGGGGTTCAGGGTGAAGGATGAGGTCAAAGATGCTGACAGAGATCAGCTCTAACATGGCCTCGAATGCCAGGTCAAGAGCAAATTTGGATACTATCTTACAGGCAGCAGGCACCGAGTGATATGCTTTACCTAGAGGTGTGACTTGATCAAATTTGTTTTAAAAAGCTCCCTCTGCTGCTGTGGGGAAGCTAGACCAGCTGGGGAGAGAGTGACTACTCTCTCGTGAGTGACTACTGCACTCGTCCCAGCAGAGAGTCCTGGGAGCCAGATAGAATGAGTCAGTGGTGAAGGGCGAGGGCAGAGCTGGTGTAGCTGGCAACAAGGAGCCCTCAAAGTTTGGGTGACCTGACATGGCCATAAGAAAGTAGAGGTCGAACTCCGTGGCTTCCTGGACACAGGTTCAAAATATTATCCGGCCCTCGGGCAGCCGTTACAGCTTCTTAGGGTTTTCTCAGGTTTTCACCTCTCAGGGATGATATGCTGGGTGACCCCCTCCCCCTCTACCCCGAGCCAAGCTGATGTAGACCTTCAGACATGTTTTAGGAATGGAAATCAGGTCTATGAACTCCATACCACTGCCAAGGCATGCCCCTCGGCCGTGGGTCCCAGGGGAGCAGCAGAACCTAAGAGTCACCTCAGTCCAGAAAGAGGGACTCAGATGGGGCAGCTGAGACCTAGAAACACATGAGGAAAGGTCAAAGGGTTGGATAAATGGGGGGAGGGGCACCCAGCTGCCCCCTGCCAACCCTGAGGGAGGTGGGGCAGGGGAAGGAGCTGGGTGAGGCGGCAGATGGATGCCGAGTCCAAGCGTCGCCCCACCTTATCCCCAAAGTGCACTAGGCTCACCCCTGGGGGTCCTCTGTGCCTTGTAGCTTAGGATGGGGAAAAATGTCTGGGCTTCTTTTCCCATTTTACAATTGAAAACTTGGAACCTGGAGTCATATAAGGTACTCGATTTTTTTTCTTCCCCAAATTACACAATTGAAAAGCCAAGTAGGAGACCCTAATGGGCTCCCTCTGAGCCAGTTTCTTCATCTCATTGTGCTTCGGTTTCCTCCTCCAGGAAGTAGGGAAATGTACAGCCTTCAGCCGAACACCTGGAGGACAGTAAGTATCTTTCAGATGGTTCCTTCATATTCCTTCCTTTCCCGCTGTCCAGAACAGCCCCAGGGGACCAGACCTCCTTGGGGAAGACAGATGAGCAATTTGACTTGACAATCAGAACTCAGTCTTGAAGACAAGGAAAGACCCACCCCAGGGGCAGATCCCACTCTGGGCAATGTTTGCTAAAGGCCAGGGCAGGGGTGGCTGGTCCCCGTGCAGTACGTGAGAAAAGCAATGTTGGGGAGGGTCATACCTCAGTGCAGGTATGGGTGGCCTTGGGCATGGCCCTCCCTCACCCATACGATGGGCGATCCCCCCGCTTTGCACCACTGAGCTCAGATTGGACCAAGAGCCTGACTCCCCCACTCCCAAAGCAACCAAGATCGGAGGCTCCTGGGTGTCCTAATGAGACATGAGGGCAGCTGTGGGAACAGAGAGAAGCAGATATTTTCTGGAAGTAGAGATTAAATCAAGAGCCTTTTGCTGCTGTAGCAGGGGCTGTGGGTGACCCACCCAAGTCCCCCTCATTTCTTTACCCCCTTTCTGCACCACAGCCATACCCACCCCTCTTGGTCAGAGAACCGTTTGCTGCTGACAATTCACACCCCCCAGGGGTAGATAGAAAGAGGATGTGGGGGGTGGAAAATTCCAGCTCACAGATAATCCTCACTGCTCCAGCACCAGTCCCTTGGTGGTGGCGGGTCTGTCCCTTGCTGAGCCTCCTTCCTGCCCCACTGCCCTACCCCCTTCCTGAAAATCTGTGGAACCCTCATTTTGGTATGCTTTTGGGGAAGCCACACCGAGGACAGTCACTGATTAGATTCTGAGCCAAGAAAAAAGGAAGGGCTGAGTCTGGGTTTCGGCTCGGGCAAGGGTGGCCATCTTGAGATGAGCACTGGTCTGGGAGCCCCAACTGGAGGCGAGTGAGGGGTGTAGCGTTCCCTTGTGGACAAATCACTCCATTGGTCACATTGCCAAAAGTACACCAGGCAGTTCACCATCCAAAAAAGGGTGTCCCCACCCCAGTGATGCTCCCCTCCTAGCTGGAGGCTGACTAGAGTTTTCCTGGTCTGGGCAGGGCTTAGCTGAGGCCTGGACATCTGCACAGGGGCCAACTGGGGGCCTTCCTGGAAAGTGCCTCCCAGGGGACAAGGCTGGTCCCAGAAAGAATGAGTCATGAGCAAAGCAACCCCATTGAGCCTTTCTACTCCCTTACCCCAGGCCAGGGCAAGGGGGTACCTCCCAGGCTCTGCCTCAAAGGGCCTCCTGCCATCCTCTGAGTTGGAACAGGCAGCCCATAAACCCCACAGGAGCAGAGGATGCACCCATTTGGCAGATGAGGGTGCTGTGCCTCAGCCCTGCTTCCCAGCACCTTTCTGCTCTACTAGGCCAATGCCCAGGTTTCCCATGTGGGAATTCCCCAGGTCCGCCCCCTACCACCCCATAGAGTCATCACAGCATGCGGGCGCCAGTCATCCAAACGCCTTTCCTCGCACAAGGAGGGAGAGGGAGCCAAGTTCTGGTTAGACCGAAGCCCAGGGGACCCCGACCTCAGGGCCCCTCAGCCCCTCTCTACACCCCTCGACCCTCCCTCTCTTCCACATGATGCCTTGTGGCTGGTGGGCCCCTGCCCCGCCCCGCCTAGCCGTGAGTCCTGGAGCAAGGCCAGAAGGCAAGTTCCAGCACTGGACACACCAGGGAGCCCCGGGAGAGGGCAAGCCCCTTCCTTCTGGAGCAGCAGCCAGCTCCCGCCCTGCAGTCCCCACCAGGCTTTGTGGAGCGAGCAGTTGGCAGCGAGCATGGGCTTCCCCATCAACCGGTCCTGCACAGAGAAGGGTGGGGGGCTGCGTGGACAGGTTGTTTTGCATTGGGGCATTCTCTCCCTCTGGTCCCTCCTAGCCTTCGTAACCTCCTCACCCAGCCAGCTTCGACCTTGACATGCTGGCTCGGCTGTCCCTGAGGGCCACCTACGTAGCCATCTTCCAAGGGTGAGGACAAGGAGCAAGCCCCGTCCTCCCTTCTCCGAGCCCAGGATGGGATCCTTGAACCTTAATAATAAGAGCCAAATCTTAATTAAGTGTTTACCCCATGCCTGGCCTTTGGCTGAACAACTTGGCCCCAGTTGTACTGATGATCTCCATTTTTCATGTAAGGAAACTGAAGCTCAGAGAGGTTAAGTGACCAACCCTAAGGCACACAGCTAGTGCATGGTGGGGCTTTTATGTGACCCTCAACTCCTGACCTTTCCTAGTCTTCATAAACCCATGTTGTGGATTCAGTCACACATACTTAAGGAGGATTTCTGGCAGCTCGAGAAATATTTGTGGAGTGAAAAATTACAGCTGCTACTCACTGAGGGCTGCTGAAGTTTTTATTTACTTATTTGACATTCAGTAGATCTTTCTGAAAGATGGTTCAAAGTGCCAAAGGGACAAACGGATGCCCCCCTTCTCTGTCCCTCAGCTACCTGGCTCCCTCCATGATACCAGTGTCTTATATTTACTTTGAGAGAGAGAGAGTCAATGCATTCATTCCAATGTTAGGATACTACACACACTGTATTAGTCTCTTATTGCTGGATAACAGATTATTCCCAAATTTAGCAGCTTGAAATAGCAATATACCTATATTTTCTGCCAGTTTCTGAGGATCAGGAATTAGGGAGCAACTCAGCTGGGCTCTGGGTTTCTCATGAGGCTGCCCTTGAGTTGTCCCCTGGGGCTGTCATCCTCTGAAGGTTCAACAGGCTGCAAGACTCACCTCTAAGACGGCTCACTCGTGTGGCTCTTAGCAGGAGGCCTCAGTTCCTCACCACATGGATGCTTGAGTGTCCTCATAATATGGCAGATGGCTTCTCCCTGGGCAAATGATCTAAAAGGGGACAAGGTGTAAGCCACATGTCTTTTATGAGCAAGTGTCAGAAGACACACATTTCTGCCATCTCCTATCAGTTACTCAGGTCACTAGTTAAAGCGAGAGGAGGGCCTCACAAGGGTGTGAAGAATAGGAGGTAAGAATTATTGGGTCACCTGTAGGCTACATCTCATCCTCAACCTTGCCTTTTTTTTTTTTTTTTTTTTTTTTTTTACTCAGCAATGGTTTTCAGGATAGTTCCATATCAATACATAGAGACTATTTTTCTTGACTGCATAGTATTCTGTGTGGAGGCATCATGCTTTATTTACCCAGTCCTCTATTGAGTCCTCTACGTGGGCTGTTCCTGATCTTTTGCTGTTACAGTCAGGGCTGCAATGATTGTCTTTGCACAGGAATTATTTCCAGTATATCTGGAGGAGTGATATTTGGGGATAATGGGGAGAAGGGACAGAGTGGCCTGAGGAGAAAGAACCTTGGGTGCTAGAAATGTCTCAGATCTAGACCCAGGAGGTAGTTCCATGGGCCTACACCTATGTCTATATATATCAAGCTGGACACTTTGCATGAATGCATGCTACTGATTGTATGTTTTCCTTCAATAAACACTTTCAAAAATCATTTAAAGAAGTAGTTGATGGATTATAGGAATCGCAGGAAAGAAGCGCTGACACACAGTACAGCATGGATGAACTTGGAAAACAGCGCTCAGTGAAAGAAGCCAGACACTAAAGGCCACGTAACATACGATTCCATTTATATGAAATGCACAGATTGGTGGTGATTGTCAGGGCCCGGGGGAAGGGACCATGGGGACATGGGGAGTGACTGCTGATGGCTCCGGGGTTTTATTTGGGGGTAAGGACAATATTCTGGAACTAGATAGTGATGATGGTTATACAACTTTGTGAATGGACTAAATGCCACTAAACTGTACCATTTAAAATGGTGAAGTTTATCTTATATTATCCTACAATTGTTTAAAAAGTAATTGATGATCAAACAAAATATTTGAACTTCACTCCTGATCCACACAATGCTCCTTCATGTGATGTCCTATTTTCTCTGTTTTGCAAGTGAGGAAGCTGAGGCTCAGAGAGATGAAGGACATGTCCAAGGTCATGCAGCCTCCCCAGACCTTGGCTGTGAGCCATTGCCACCATTACAGGAAGTGTTCTTGGAAAGCAAGCCAGCCCTGAGTTCCTTGTAGAGATCAGAGGAGCCACAAGATCCCCTGGTCAGAGCAGATGTCCTCACCCTAGGTGCTGGTGACACTTCCCCCAGGGAGGCGGGACTGGAACATGCAAGTCTCAGCCCTGAACAGCATGTCCTCTCCCCTCACAGTTCTCAGTAGGTGAGGAACAGTTTGTCCTATCGAGTTTCCTGTCACCTCCTCTGGCTGCCTGCTGGCAACGGGGCAGCGACTCCAGCTGGGCCCTAGAGGGCCTGGTCTCTGGGGTCTCAGTGTGTGTATGTGGTAGAGGTGGTCTTGGGCCATCCCGAACTTGGCTCTCCCTAAAAATATTCTTTTTAGTCAACCCAAGTGGTGCATGGTGATGTGATAAAAGTACAAAATACAGAGAAACAGAACAGATGCCCCACACCTAGAAAGAGCGTGGGTAACAGATCTCCCTTCTCCCTCCCCCTGCCCCGCCCTCGTTCGTCTCTCCCTCCCTCCCTTCTTCCTTCCTCCCTCCCTTCTTTTCTTTCCACAAACATTTATTGAGCACCTGCTCTCAATTCCACTCACAATTCCAGATACTGGAGGGAGACACACTAGTCAACAAATCTGAGTTTCAGCAATTGTGCCATTTACATTCTGGAGGGACTTTGCGTGTGTGTGCGTGTGCGTGTGTGTGTGTGTGGTTAACTGTACATGTGGATAGTGGAGAATGCAAGCTAAGATGTTTCTTTAGTACTTACTCTGAGCTGTTCAATATACTCCCTCAGCTAATCCTCAGGACACCCCCAGGAAGCAAACAGAGGCCCAGAGAGGTGAAGTGACTTGCCCAAGGTCACACAGCCAGCCAGTGGCAGAGCCGGGATTGAACCCAGGCTGCTTAACCACTGCCCTGAACTGCTGCTGTGACGATGGCAGCAAAGATACAGATGTTAACAAATCAGTTTCTCTTTACAGCACAGACTCATTGTTCACAGGCTGTTTTGTCTTGTCGGGTTTTGTTCATCCCCAAATCCTCCCAGCTCATCGTAGGAGACGCCAGCGATGTCGAAGTCTGTATAGTCAGCACCGCCCCCAGGCAGCCCCTTCACCCCCATTTCTATTTCCACAGTTTGGGGCATCAGGCCCACCAGCCGCATGGGGGCTGCCTGGGTCAGGAGGGGTGCCCCCCAGCCTGGCTTCCCAGGCCCAGAGTCACCTCCCTCCCCGAGGCCCAGTCTGGTTTCTCTCTCTGACGGCATCTGCAGTCCCCTGCTCTGTCACCCGCAGCTATTCTTGGCCTCTGGCCCCTTTCACTTTCTACTCTGCCTCTTCCTGCCTCGGTGGTTCCCCGACATCCCCTGCTCCCCCTTGCTGCTCCAGCTTTCTCTTCTTGCCCCTCTCTCGCTGTGGCCGGCCCTGGCTCAGCCCAAAAGCCATAGCAGAGGCCAAATGCGGAGTGCTGTGAGCTCTGCATTCAAGTCCCCACTCTGTCCCCTTCTGGCTGTGTGACCTTGGCAGGCCTCTTCCCTCTGAGCATCATGTCCCCTCTGGAAAGTGAGATGCTGCTTGTGCCCAACTTGTAGGGCTGTTGGAAGGATGGAGGCTTCCAGGAGAACCTCCCAGGGTTCTCATCCAAGCACAGGACCCAGAACATAGTAGGAGTGCAGGTTTCCTTCCCCCCCACAATTGGACTGCCACAGCTGGTCCCCAATGGGCTAGGGCGTGGAGGAAAGGAAAGCAGCGAAAAGTGCAGGTAGGGCAGCCAAGACAGCCCCGGGCTGGGCTCCAGCTCTGCTCTGCCTTGAGCAAGTCACTTTCCCTTTCTGAACCTCAGTTTCCATATCAGTGAAGTGAGGCAGCTGGACTGAAGGATGAAGAGTCATAATGCAGTGATGAAGGCAGGGTTAGAGGAAGCCCAGGGGACACCTGAGCTGAGTCTCAAAGGAGAATAGTGTTCATAAGTCACAGAAGATGGGCCAGAGCAGTGGAGAGGGAAAAAATAAGCAGGTGCAAAGGTCCAGGGGCAGAGAATATGAGGCTTAGGAAAGGGACAGGGGAATGAACGAGGCTGGTCTGCAGCCACAGAACACACAACCTGCTAAACCTCGATCAGACCTTGCTCCCCAGGCAGTGGGGAGCCACGGTGAGGTGATAAGCTTCAGTTGGCAAATGTATCTCCCAGCCAGACTGGGGCTTCCTGAGTTAGGGGCCAGGCCTCATGAGGCTTCAAGTTCTCTGCATCTAGCACAGAATCTGCGTGGAGTGGGCAGGAAGATGTAGGCAATGAATGAATGAATGACATTTCCTACTCCTCTAAAAGGCCTAACTTCCAGTGAGTAGTTAACTGAGCAAGGTAGTCGATTCTTGCTCAATTGACTGCTGCTACCTAACTGGCCTCCCCAGAATGAGCGGCTTAAAGCAATAAGCACTTACAGTTGCTCAGGAGGCTGTGGGGCAGCCAGGTAGTTCAGGTCTGGGCAGAACTAGAGCGATGTGGGTTGGTTGCACTCTTGCATTTACAGTAAGCTGATGGGTCAGCTGGGGCTGGCTGGTCTGGGGCGGCCTCAGCCAGGACGGTTCCTCTCCACTCCGCATGACCTCGTATCATGCAGTGGGCCAGCTCGGTGGTTGCAGAGTGCCAAGAAAGCAAGTAGAAGCCAGAAGGCACCTTGAGACTTAGGTAGGAAGCAGTCCGATCACTTTATTCCTTCCAATTGACTAAAGCTTTGGGACAGGATATAGACTTCTTAATGAGAGGAACAGAAAAGTCATATTGTCAAGGGCATGTAAACAGGGAATCGGGGCCATTTTTTCAATCAGTCTGACACCCTCTTCAGGACTCATTCCGTAGCAGTTAAGGAAGTTCCAGTCATTGGTCAGTGATTGTTTCACCGATGGGCAGGTAACCCAATTCTGGCCAATAGGATATGGGACGGCTGCTAGGTCTTTTCTGGGAAAGGTTTTCTTGCTCCTGGGAAGAGTTGGTTTCTGACACCTGGAACTACATCGGCCACCCTAGATGAAACCAACCTGCAGATGTCGGAGCAGAAAGACAGCAGGAACCTGGGTTCACAGTGGCCCGGTGGACCGGCCAAATCAACCAGCCCAGAAATCCCCCCAACCTCTGGACTTCCTGTTGAAAAAGATCTTACATTTCCAGCTCCTCTAAGCCACTTTAGACCAGGCTTCCTGTCACTTGGACCAATGCCCTGGGGCCTCGGGGCCCCTTTTGGGCTCTGTGAACCTCTTCTGCCCAAATGGGTCAGGTTAAAAGCTCAGGGGCTCCCAGATTTTCTCAAGGCTGGTGGAAGGTCTCAAGTACAGCCCGCAATCTTCTGCCTTTTGTTCTGCAGAAGGACCACCACCTGCCCACCGCACAAAGGACTCTCAGCCCCAACAGCCAAAGCAGCAGCCGTCAGCCTGGATTCAGAAGCCCTGGGTTCTGGTGAGTCGTTAGGCTCTATCCTTCTTCACTGTGCAGCACCAGGCAAGTCTCTTAACCTCTCTGAGCCTTAGGTCACTGTTCCATAAAATGAAGAAATGAAACCTACCTTTTGCATGGTTAATGCTTAATGATAGCAAGTTGAAAATATTTGAGAGGCTCCTTCAGGCAATGAAAATTTGCATCCCTATACCTTTTCATAGTTTCTAATTTGTTTCCTAGTAGCTAAGCAATAATAATAACAACAGTAATAATGATAGCCAGCAATTATGGAGCCCCTACTACGTAGATCCCACAGAAACTGTGTGAGGTTAATGTTCATTGCTTTAAGCAGCTGTATGGGTTTTCTATTGCTGTGGAACAAATGACCACAAACTTTGCAGTTAAAACAGCACGATTTTATTTTTATTTTTACTTATTTACTTACTTATTTATTTATTTATTTATTTATTTATTTATTTATTTATTTATTTATTTTAGGTGAGGCAACCCTTGGTTGACCTTACAGATTGCAAGGATCTTGTTATCTTACAATCCCTTATTTTTTAAGCCTACAGCACCTGGTCTTCCTAGGTGGTCTCCCATCCAAGTACTAACCCTGCTTAGCTTCCGAGATCAGACAGGATTGGGCTTGTTCAGGGTGGCATGGCCGCAGACACAATTTTATTATCCCACAGTTTTCCTAGGTCAGAAGTTGGGAACAGCATGGCTGGATTCTCTGCTCGGGGTCTCACAGGGCTAAAATCAAGGAGTCAGCTGGGGTTTGGGCTTCCATCTGGAGACTCTGAGGGAAAAGCCACTTCCAAGTTCATTCTCAATTTTGGCAAAATTCAGTTTCTGTGGTTGTAGGACTGAGGTCCTCCTTTCCTTCCCAGGTAGTAGCCGGGGGCTGCTTTCAGCTGTAGCAGTGACCTGCATTCCTTGCCGTGTGGCCCCTCCCCCTCTGCTCCAGCGTCAGCACATCAAATCTTTCTTGTACTTCAAATCTCTGACTTCCTCTTCCAGCACCAGCCAGAGAAAACACTCTGCTTTTCAAAGGTTCGTGTGATTAAGTTGGGCTCCCCTGGACAATCTCCCTTTTGTGAAATCAACTGTGCCGTAAAACACAATCTCCTGTGGGAGCTGAATCCATCAAATACACGTCCGGGGCTTTGGCAGGGTGGCAGAAAATAATGGGTCTATCTCAGAACCCTGCCTACCATAGCTGCTAAGAATTGGGGTAACTTTTTACACAAAAGAGAAAATGAATGCTTTTCCAGTACAGAGGCTCAAGTCCGTCCGTTTCAGAACATGTTTTCCCTTCATTTCTTCTGTTCTCTCTTTAACTCCTATGAGACTGATGAGATATCTTGTGGAATAATCTTCTAATTTTCTTACCTTTTCTCTTGTAGTTTCAATCTCTTTGTCTTCCTGGGAGATTTCCTCAACTTTCTCTCCCAATGCCAATACTGATGTTTTCCTTTCTACTCTCATCTCTCTAGTTCTTTCTTGTTCACTGAATGTCCCTTTACACAGCCTCTTGTTCTTGTTTTACGGATGCAACATCTTTTATTTCTCCGAGGGTTTTCTGTGGTCTTAAAGGGCTTCCTTGCTCCCTACACCAGCTGTTTTCTAGGAATTCTTTTCCTCTGCTGATTTTAGTCTTTGCCTTTCATGTTATAAGCTTGCTTCATGTGTCCAGTGATTGTTGGCTGTGAGTTCATATTGAAGACAGGAAACTGAAAACAGATCATCAGAATCTCTGTACCTGTGGGCAGGGCATGTGGACAGGTGACTCATCTAGGCAACCTGGCAGGATCTGGCTGTCATCGTAGGAACTCAAAGTCAGCATCTGAAGTGTCTTCTCTTGGGCAGGTCAGTGTCTACAAAGAGGACTCCCCTAGGCTCCTGCCTGGGGGAAAGCAGGGCTGCCAGCCACCAGGGACTAAACAGGAGGCTGGGGAAAGGGGCATCTTGCTGATTGGCATGTGGCCTTTCCCTTCATCCCTTGTGTCATGCCTGACCCCACCTTCAATTCAACCTGCTATCCTCAAGTTGGGGGCTTCCAGCACAATTTTTATTTAGATGGTATGTTAATTAGGGGTGTGAGGTGTGAGACTGTTAGAGGTTGAAGGGCTAAGTGCCTCCCAGATTATCCCTTGGCACCTGTGTGCTCCCAGGTGATGGGGTGTAAAATGAATCAGACCTGTTCTGCCCTCAAGATTGAGAACCTACTAATTTCTGAGCACCTACTATGTGCCAGGCACTGAATTTAGATCAGGGTCTTTCCCCTAGGAATATTTGGCCATGTCTGGAGACATTTTTGGTGTCATAACTGAGGCATGGGATGGGTACTACTGGTGCCTAATGGGTAGAGACAAGGGATGCTGCTAATAATTCTGTAATACATAGAATAGCCCACACAGCAAAGGGTCACCCAGCCCTGAAGGTGATAGTGCCGAAGTGGAGAGACCTTTCTCCAGAATGAGACAGGTTCCCTGACTTCATGGGAAAGGAGCAAGGAATTTCTGTTTCCTTAGTACCTACTATCTGCTTTCACAGTGGCCCTGGGCCTAGAGATCCTCAGCCCCATTTTCTGGATAGGGAATCAGAGGCCGAACCATGGGGAACGAGGAGGTTACAGGCGGTGTTGTTGGCCTATGCCAGGTTGTGTAGGGGGCACAAAGGCCTGCCTTCCTGCCCAGCCTCCTCCTCCCCCTTCAGCCTCTGAGGAGAGCAGAGGGTGGCAGCAGCTGCTGGAGTGTGAGCCGGCCCAGACCTGTGGCTCTGCCTGACGTTGGTCCCCACCAAGCCATGTGACGAGACTAGGCCACAAGAAAGAAGTTTCAACAAGCGTTATCGCTTCCTGGAACTCCGACTCGGTGACTTCCCCGAAGACCGGCTGTGCCTGGCGGGCGGGCTGTGCATAGTGGGGACCAGGCTGCCCCTTTCCTCCTCCACTGTCTCCGCAGCTGCCACCCTCTATCTCGGTCTGACTACCTGGAAATATGCTCCTCCCCGCCCCGGGCCCAGTGCCCCTACAGCTTAGCTGTCAGTTCAGCAACCTCCCCAGCAGTGGCGGGCAGGGCTGGTCCAGAGGGTTCTTCCGACAGCCTCTGGGATGCTCGGGCCGGGCCAGACCAAGCTGGGCCTCCCGGCCATCCAGAAACCCACCCCCTCTCCTCTCTCCCCCTGACAGGGGCACTTGGCAAATCAGGCCAGGTGCAGATTTGCCTCAGCGTGTCTGGCAGCAAAATGGACACAAATCTCCCACCGATTTCATCTGCTCACCGGGTGGGCTACCTGGCAGGCCCTCAATTCTTTCTGTCTTGCTGGTTTGGGCTTGGAAATCTAGAGAGGGGAAAAAATTCCATTTTGGTGGCAGTGACGGAGTCAGTCAGAAACTTAGGGTCTTAGATGCCATTATCTCTGGGTGGCTGCCATGACTCTAGAATAAGTCACTTCCTCAATTCCCCAGTTCACAGAAACCTGGGCTCTAAATATAGACTCGGCCACAATGGGGCGGGGTGGTGGGTGCACCGGATAGCCAGAATGAGAGGTGGATAAAGACGGGGAACTGAGGACAAACTCTGAATTCTCTGAGCAGGCAGAAGGCTCCAGGCCCTGCCAATGGGGTTTACGTAATCTGTGAGGTGAAGAAGCTATTCAATTGAATTATATAAAATTAACTATATGCTTATATCTCTGACGTACAAAAATGGCAATTTCACATGACTCAGCCTAACGTGATCTACCCAGAAGATTATTTTAAGAATTAAACAAGATACTGTGAAGTGCTTAACACAGTGCCCACACGTAACAAGTGCTAAATAAAATACCACCCTTATGTTATAATACATACTTTATATCTCCTAGCTAATAATATATCGCCAATTACAATGGTGACACTAAACGTTACCAGTTCCTTCGCGTGTTCTCCCCTCGTTGAACCTATAGCCACTTCCATTTATTGAACATGTGGTGTGTGCCCAGGATAGGTGTAAGCATCCTTCATTGTCAGCAACACTCAACGTCACCCATGGTCCCTGAGCATGTGCCACGTGTAGACATGACATGAGGGCTCAACATTCATGTATAAGCCAGCACTGTCACCGTGGGTCACTTCTTACTCTGAGCATCCTTGTGGAAAGGTCCTATTGTCGGATTAACTTGCAGCCACACTGTACTCGTGGTTAACCTTGAACTTACACTCAGCTTTAGTCATAAGACCAGAAGTCAGCCTGTATTGAGACAAATGATTTTTTTTTTTTACCCCAGTATCGGAGTTTACATTAATACCTTAAAGTTCACCGTGGCACTCCCCCCATGTCTTAATCCAGGGTTTGTTTAGGATCCTGACTCTGTCGTCCAGTGATTTCACTGTCCTTGTGATAAGCAAGTTATCTGGATTCTTACGAAGGGATCCAGAAAGATGAAAGCCAGGACATAGCTGAGGCCAGAGTGCTGTAGCGCACTACTCAAGCCTGTTCAGCCCGTTGGCATCTGTGTGTGTGTGTGTGTGTGTGTGTGTGTGTGTGTGTGTGTGTGTGTGTTCAGCGATGCACAAAGTCAGAGATCTTACCTGGATATCCATGCTTCTGTCTGGATTCAGACCTCACAGAGGTCTGATTGTGGTTTTACCGTGTGTTAGTTGTGTGATCCCGGGCAAGTCCATTTCACTTGTCTGGGCCTCAGTTTCCTCATCTGAGAAATGGGGATCATAATAGCCCTATCTCTCTAGAATGGTAAGAAGGATTAACTGAGACCGTGTGACCAGCACACAGCAGCCACTTAGCACCAGTTCCTCACCTGGCCAGCATTTCTCCTCTCGTGACAAAACTCCCAGAGCCACTGCTGTGCGCAGTTTCATGACTGCTGACCAGTGGCCCCTCCCCACCCTGACCAGGGCCCCCCATCCAGAGTGACTTCCTTTCTCTGAACAGTTTTCCCATCCATGAAAAAGCAACAAAACCTCAGTGGACAATTGAGAGCATTTGATGAAATGTGCATTACAAGGTCAACACTTGACCTCTTCCCTGGTCTCTCACTGATCAGGTGAGTATATCATAAAGGATGTTATCTTTTATTTTTTTAAGAAAAATATATATGTATCTGTAGAAATCAGAAAAATATATATGATATATTTAATAATAACATTATCGGTAGATTCTTTTAAAAATTTAAAAACAAATGTGGAAATTAAAAAGTAATGCGGACAAAGATGGGGTGTTAATAGTGAGGGAGGCTGTGCGTATTGGGGACAGGGAGTATATGAAACTCAGCTTTCCAGTCGATTTTGATGTGAACCTAAAAACTGCTCTAAAAATAAAGTCCATTTACAAAATGGAAAGGAAAATTTTTTTAATGTAGAATTTTTTTTCCTAAGTGAAAAAAGTAAGTTATTAAGAACAACCACGAGTCAGGAAGTATGGAAGAGTCTGCATTCCAGCTTTCCTTGGTAGCAGACATCAGTAAGAGAGGGGATCACGGAGGGACCCAGATTCTTGCAAAACTAGACTTGCCTCTTCCAGACCAGACAGTTGTTTTGTCTCTTCCTAGGATGCATGGCTCCATTTTACTCACTTGTCCTTCGTCTGACCAGAACTGACCCCTGACCCTTGCTGCTCTTCAAACTCTGATTACCCAGGACTCTTTGGGTTGTAAGGGACAGAGACATAACTCAGACAAACATAAGCAAAAAGGAAACTTCAGGTGTGTGTAACACGTAAGTCCAGAGGTGGATTTCAGGCACGGCTGGATGGAGGTGCTCATGCCACACATCAGTAATCTGTCTTGTGTTCCTTCTCTTCAATTTTTTTGGCTCAGTGGGCACAACGGCTGCCAGCAGGCCCCAGTTTAGAGGAAACTGTTTCAGCAGAAAAGTCCCAGGAGGGTCTCTGATTGGCCCAGCTAAGTTCATGTGCCCACCCTGAACCCAGGCATGGGGAACTCTGATTGGCCAAGTGTGGTCCATGTCCACCTGTGGTCAGGGCACTGTGACTGACAACTCCTTCAGGACCATACAGAATGAGGTGTGGTAGCCTCCTGAGAACAAAGCACTTGTCACAGTACAGCATACGTGGACCCTGCTTTCCAGCTGCAGAGCCTGTGCACTTACTGTCCTTCCCCTTTTCTTAGAATGTGGGTACAGAGACGGTCAGCTCGGGTCTGTGTTCTGTGAGGTCCCAGATGCCTCACGTAGAGGAAGAAGGGGGCACTTTGGGGTCCCACACAGCTGAGTGAGAATCCCAGCTCTTCCCCAGCAGGCTGCGTGACCTAGAAAGGTCACTTTACCTCTCTGAGCCTTATTTTTCCTCCCAACCGTGTCTTCCCCACAGAGTGGTACCAAGGATTTAAACGAGGTGTGTGGGAGTCCGAGGCCTGGGGCAGAAGGAGTGTTCCAGGTGAGACAGTCATGATGAGGATCAAGGGTGGAGAGAGGTCCATCACACCGGCTGCACTTGAATCTCCACTATAGCTGTGAAGTCTTGGACAAATAAATCACTACTCTTCTCTGAGCCTGAGTTTCTTCACCTGCAAAAAAAAAAAAAAAGAAAGAAAAGAAAAGAAAAAGAAAAAACATGCCTACTTACGGGATTATGGGAGGTAACATAGATTGTGGGAGGTAACATAGATCACTTTGCACATGCTGTTCCCTCTGGCTGAGATGCCCTTCCCCACCGAGGCTGCCCAGGTGAACTTCTTCCCACTCACACTTGAAGACTCAGTGACCTGTCCAGGAGGACTCCTTGACTCAATCTCTCACTCTCCTCCCCATGATTCCTAGGCCTAATTAATTTTCTTGGTGACTCCCACCAAACCCTCCAGGCGCCCTCCTGGTGGGGCCTGGATCAGGTGATACTGAAACCGTGCCTAAGCCCTTTTCCTCCTAACTCTCTAAATGGCTCAAATTCATCCGCTCCCTGCACACCTGGCACACGGGAGGCATTAATAAACATTTGTGGGATGAATGCATGAGCCCCACACTTTACGCCCGCCCCCCAACTCCAGCACAGGCCTTTGGCCCCATCACTGCTGGCACTGTGGTACCCACCAGGGGAAGGGGACCTTTGGGTGAGGGAGGAAGTCCAGGCTGCAGCTGGAAGCCCTGGTGGCTGATTTCTAAGAAACCAGCTGAGGGACAGGAAGGCTGGGGCAAAGCTCAGGATGGCTTTCGCTTTCAGTTTACCCAAGGTATATGGATGGGAGGGGAGGGTATTGCAGGCACAGCTTCCCAGGGTCAAGTGGTGGTGGCACAGCTAAACTTTGGGACATGGACCAGGCCTGTAGCCCAGAGAGGTCCTATGTGGCCCCTGTCACAGCTGTGAGGGCTGTTAGGAGAATGGGCTGCAGGGCTAAGGGCCTGCCAATTGGCTTGGCCACCAATGCGTCCCCTTCATTAATTTGCCCTTTAGTTTATTTATTTCTTTACCCATGCATTCACTTACTCACACAGTCATTGATTCATTCACTTATTCATTTCACCTATTCATTCATTCACTCACTCTTTCATTCACTCATTCATTAATTTATTCATTCACCTATCCATCCCTTTGTTCTTTCTTTTATTCTCTGGCCCTCTGTTTTCTCTTCCTTTCCTTTTTTTCCTTCTTGTCTTTCCCCTTCCCTCCCCAACTCTTCTCTCTCCTCTTCCTAACTATCTCTATCTCTGGCTCTTTCCTCCCAACCATTTTCTTCCATTAGTCCCGCATTCCTCAAACCTCATCATTTACCTAAGACAATTTTTAGCACATTTCTTAACCAAATGCCCCTGTCCCAACTATAAAAGTTCTATATACCTACTTCGGTGTTGTCTCAGGCAATAATAACCATAACGTCTCAGATTTGATGTGATACATTTTTTCTTAATACACATTGAAATAAACATGTAAGAGAATTTTTGCGTCTTACGCCTAACATATCTGAGTAGGGGGCAGGATGGCACACCTGCCCCTCAGGGAAGGGCCGTGTTAAAGCCTCCTTCACCTGTGTGCCCTGGTCCATCCTCTCTCTCCTCAGAACTCCTCAGGTTAGCCTGTCATCCTGCCATCTTCAGTCATTGTGGGATTGATATTCCATTTCTAGAGAACTTTGTTTATACAGGCATGCTTCTAAGCACTTTACAGCTATTAATGCATTTACTCCCCCTAGCAGTCCTGGGAGATAATGTTGGCAATGATGGGGAAACCGAGGCCCAGAGAGGCTAAGTAACTTGCTTGTACCACACAGATAATAGGATGGTCCCTCCTGGCACTCACAGTCTAGGAGACAGAGCAAACCATTCTTGGCTTTAATGGAGGCAGAAACAGAGGTAGTGGGGGCCTGGCAGAGTCAAGGAGGGCTTCCTGGGTGAGGCAATGGCTGAACTGGGCTTTGAAGGTTGAGTAGGAGTTTGCCAAGTGAAGCTGAAGCAAGAGAAACATCAAAAGGCTTTCCCCAGGCTTCTCAAAAGGCTTAGGGAATAATCAGAAATTAGGGATGATGGAAGCAGACGGGGAGTATGAAGGGAATGATGTGGGACTAGAAATGTACGTTGCGGTCAGGTGGTGAGAAACATCACATCCCATGGGAAAGGGGTCATATTTTTATATCTAGCGGTCAGGAACCTTCGGAATGCCCTGGAGCCATCCTGCTTGGTTGAAACACTGCTTCTACTGCTTTTACCAGCTGTGAGATCATAGACAAGGAACAACCACTTCTGCCCCCATTTGCTTTGTCTATAAAATGAGACAATAATGGTACCAACCTAGAAAGTGCTAGATAAGGGGGTGCTAATAGTAACTCATTTGCAATGGGAGCTAAGGGATGTGAGGTGATCGAGGATGAGAGGTGACCAAATTTGCAATTTGACCCAGTTTCTTCCTAGTGCCTGCAAAGTTGTCCAGAGCCCACATCTCTGGTCCTCAGTTTCCCCATCTTGAATACAGTGAAGGAGAGGCTCACTTTAAGGGTCAAGTGTACGTACATTCCTCCCCTGTCCCCTACCCCTGCTCACCTGGCTGGGAGAGCCTAGCAGGCCCCTCCCAGCTGGATCTGAGGTAGTTTCACTTTAACCCACCTCCCAGAAACTATGGCCCTTCCTGTCACCAGGCTAGCGCATAGGGGATTTGATGTAAGATAAGACAAATGGCACTGAAGAGTCCCAGGCTGGGCGTATCAGGGTTTCATTTTCAGTGTCCTAAGCTGGGAATGGGGGCAGGGCCTCTGACATAAGGCCAGGCCTGCCCTGTGAACATCATGCCTCTTAAAGAAAACGGACACTACACTTAATAGTTTATAATCGTTTCCTTTTAATTCTCCAAACCCTGTGAGATCCAGATGCTTACCCCATTTCACAGGTGAGGAAACTGAGGCTCAGAGTCAGTGAAGGGGCTGCTTGCTCATGACACATAGCCGGCAGCCGCTCTGGGCAGTGTTTCTCAGGCATGGGATGCGTGCCCTGGAGGCTCTCTGGAAGATGGTTTTCTGTGGGACATAGGGGTATTTTTGTAAAGCATTGAGCCCTCCTCCTGCCATGAAACAGCAATTTCTTATTTTTATTCTCTTATAGTCTTTCTACTTAAGTTAAGGAGAATTGATGATGAGTGCTATTGTGTCTTAAACATATCTCTGACACTTGACACTTCTCTTTCTCTCTCCCCTCTTTTGCCCCAAACACAGAGCAGACCTCTCTGAGCAGAGCAGGACACCAAATCTAGGTAGAATTCACTAATGTTGTTCAGATTTCATTGTATTTTTGTGGTAGGCAATTCTGGTTTTCTTATGTATGGTAATGATTTTTCCCTTAAAAGAAAACTTACAAATCAAGTAATTTGATTTAAAGAAAATTACAATTGAATAACAGAACAGCTGGAACTTGGAGAGAACTGGCAAAAATCATAAAAGTGGAGCTCCAGTATCTGACAGTTTGGCAACCTCAGCTTAGAGCTAAAAAATGAAGGAAGGGCTGTAAAATTGGGTTGCCTGGCTAGAATCCCCTGGGTTCTGCCACCTTGCTGTGTATGATCCTCTTTATTTAGCCTCTGGGTACTTTATTTAGCCTCTCTGTGCCTCAGTTTCCTCATCTGCAAAATGAGGATAATAATAATAATTAAATTGGTTTCATGTGGTGCTTATGAGGATTAAATGAAATACTATGCATGAATTACATAGAATGATATCTAGTGTCTAATGAGCATTGCACATGGATAAGCTGGTAGCCGTCGCTATTTCTAGCACATGACAAGCTGAGAATGGGACCAGGCCCATTTGACTTCATGGCTATGCTGCTTCAAATACATCTGGGTAACCCATGTGATGAATAAGAATAATTGTTATAATTTCTATATTTGGGTGCTGATTCATTTTGTGTCCACTTATATTAAGTCATTTGATCCTCATAACCCTTTTGAAGCAGGGCAGTGGGTCTAATTGCATCTAATCCTCATTTTCTAGGTTAGGCTACTACAGTCACACAGTCAACAAAGTCAGGACTTGAATCCAGGTCCTCAGTGCCAGCTCTTTCTGCTCCTTCCTGCTGCCTCACAGAAGGAAATGTTGATGGGAGGGGTTCTCCAAAGCTGATTTAGGTCTTGCGCCCTCTTCTCTTTCATCAGGTGTGGAGGGGAGTATGTGTCTCACCACACAGGGCCCTGCAGGTTCTGAATGTCACCCTCCCAGCTTTGGCCTCACACAGGATCCAGCCATCTGGCTCATACCTTCCCTGTCCTTGCCCATCTTCATTCGTACCCATGACCTTCCCCGCGGCCCCCGGCCCCCCCCCCCCCACCAGCTGCCAGGGCTGCTCCAAGGCCACTTCTCAGGATCCCTTCTAATTAAGCAGCCCTGGCCAGTGTCCTAGGCTAAATTTTGATGCAGTTACCAGCCTGTCAGCCCACTGCCTCTCCTGGCTTCCCAGCCTGTACTGTGAAGAAGGGGCAGGTGAGTGAGATGCCCTGAGCCCTGGTTGGTTCTGAACATCCTCCAAGGTGGTCCTAAGTGTCAGAAATGAAGCATAAACCCGTGAACCTTTGAGCTTCGTAGTGGGTAAGATCATGAGCTTAGGCATCAAGCACCTGGAGTCAGACTCTGGCTTGGCCATTTACACACGCATGGGGGCGATTCCTTCACCTTTCTGAGCCTGTCTCCTCAAGATGTAACTTGCGTGAATTATTAGCACCCATGAGGTGCTTAGTAAGTGGTGTTATTTTAAAACAGCAGCAATGTCAGGGTCAAGAGACAGAGAGGGCTAGTCCCACTTTGGGGATATCTTTACAGGCAACCTTTTACTTGGTTTCACCCATGGGGTGAGTACAGTTATTAATCTCATATCCAGGTGAGGAAAAAAGGGTTCGGGACCTAAGGCTGGGGTGGGCAGGGGTCCCTGTGGACTTGGATGGGGGTAGAAGCGCTTTTAGGTCTCTGAGGACTACAGGGGGCGGAGGAAGGCACACTATTATGACCTTAACTTGGCATGCCCTTAGGACATGCGCTCTCTGGGCCTCTGGGTCTTCTCAGAGCCCGGAGAGCCTGCAGATGGCCAGTGGGCAGCTCGTCCAGGCGGTGTTAGAACCACACGGAAGCGAGAGGGGCCCGAGAGCTCGGAGAGGCCATGCAGCAGGCCAAGCGCGGCCGAACAGAGCCGACCAATGCCAAGTTCGCGTCGGGTGGGCTCGGCAGCGGCTGGGCGCCGTGACGTCATCAGCGCGCGGCACGCGGGGGGCCCTGGAGCACGCGAGCGGTGCGGAGCCCTCAGCCATCGGCAAAGGCGTTTGTGCAAGCCTTTACTGCCAAACAGGCTGGGACACACCACCCACGACTCCTGAGGCGACGACAGGACGACGCGTGAAAAGGCCCAGTAGCAAACGGGAGCGCGGTGAGTGCCGTTGAGGCCAGACGCGCGTGCAAGGCCTGCAAGGCCTCGTGGGTCCTGGTGGGAAGCGGGCCTTCGCCCAGGCACCGCGGGGAGCCACTGGAGGGCTGGTGCTTGGCGATGCCGATCTCACGCTGGGTGTGTGGCGGGGAATGGTAGGTGGTCGTATTGGGATCTGTCAGTGTAGAGCGTGGACCCAGGTTTCCCAGAGGTTGTCAGGTTCCACGGCCAGGACCGGGTTAGGCAGTGCAGTTTGAGCACCCACCTTGGGCAACTGCGTGAATTTGTTTTGTTGAAAACCACACTCCCCTCTCTGAGGGACTTTGAGACTCCCCCGCCCCGCCCCACGAATCAGGCCAACCCTGTGTTATTCCCTGGAATCTTGGAGCCCTAGAGAGTCTCTGAATGATGCTGGTGGAGGCCAGGTGAGGGAGCTGCCCAGGTGGGGGGGATGCAGAGCAAGCATCCATAGTAGCACAGGCCACACTCATCCTGTGTCAGCCCACACTTCCTTTCAGGTCCAGCGCATCCTTCCCCAAAGTTGAGGCCAGCTCTGCCCTGTACAGATGAACACTGCTCCAAGAAGCCCCTTGAGTCTGGGGGGCCATGCCCTGGGGCTCTACTCAGACCCAGGCTCAGGGTCTGGTCATACTTGAGATTTCTGACTGATGCCGGCCCCAGGGCTGGTCACTCTGGGCCTGACCCACGCCTACTTCCAGGATTTGGCCAGGTGTCAGCATTCCTGTGGCTGTCCCTGCCTTGCTATTGGTCTGACTAGTTGGAGCTGAGGGGTCTGGCCAAGAATGAGCTGCCCCCACCCTATTCTACACCATCCCCAAATACACAAATAATAAAGGAAGAAGCCTAATGCCACCTCACCAGTCCTCCCTGCCTTAGTTCATCTCTACCCAGCAGTCAGAGGATCTGGTCACAACACAGATTAGATCAGGTCTCCCGCATGCTCCCTATCACACTTCAAATCCACATTCCTCACTGTGGCCTACAGGGCTATGGCCCCTGCCCATTGCCCACCCATTCTACCTCATCTCCTGCAACTTGCCTTCACTGGATCCCCTCCAGCTTGGCCAGCCTTCCAAATTCATCCCAACTAATGGCCTATGCGCTTACTATTTTTCTGCCTGGAATGCTGGCCTTCCAGGTTGGCTCTATCCTGTCATTCCAGGCACAATTTCAGTGTCCTCTTAGAGGAGCCTTCCTGACCTTTTTTTCTAAAATACTCCACCCCCACCCCCAGTCCAACCACCTTGTTGTCTGCATCTGAGCACTGTCACTACTTGGAATGTTCTTATTTCTTTAGTTTCATATTTAGTTAATTACTGTCTGAAGCCCTGAATATAAACTCCATGAGAGCACGGATCAGACTCCCTCGATTTGGTTCATTCCTGTATCCTTTGGGCTTAAGGTAATACCTGGAACATAGTAGGTGCCCAGTGAATGAGTGTTATATGAACTCAGCTCTCATTTATTGAGCACTGCATCATTCAAAGATGTACTGCCAGATTGTCTGCTAAGTGCTTTCCATGCATCACCTCATGAAGAGGCTTAGTGCTCCACTTTCTGGCTCTGGGACAATAACAGTTCTACCTATAAGCTTGGGAGGATCAAGCAGGCTGAGGTGAGGCCTAGCAATATGCATTTTTCCATGATTCTGCCCTCTTCCCTCCCCCATTCTTTATGAAACCAGTTGCCTTTAGAGTGAGATGGACTTGGTGCAAGTTGTGGCTATCACTTTTGAGTGACTATACTTCTCTGCACTTCCATTTCTTCATCTCTAAAATGGGGATTAGAGTCCCTGACTCAGGGGTGGCTTTGATGCGGGTTGAACACTGTCCCCACACCTGCATACAGTCCCCATTGTGCCAAAGAGCTGCTCCTTTCCCATTCTGTATGCCCCATGCTGCCCAGGTAACTCACTCCCAGTGGGAGGGTACCTCTGTGGCGTGAGGGCCCCCAATCCAGTCCCCCCGCACAAATCCTTCTCTAACTTTTCATTCTTGTAAGTTGACGTCAGCGCTGCTGAATCATGAAGCTGAGGTTTGAGAGAGAATCTGCACCGCTGGGCAAGCCACACGGCACACACTACCCGCCCAGCCCTTTTCCTCTGCAGTGGGACAGGCACAGGATCTGTCACATGGGGCCTGGAGCGCAGCTCCCCAGAGGCTTTCGGTCATTTTAAGCCACTGTGTTAGTACAGACTTTTAAAAAATGACTTACAAAGAGAAGGGGTCAGCTCTGGGGAGTGTGATTAAAGAGGTCTTTATTCTTAGCTGTTTTGCTCCAGGCTTTATAAGAGAAATGAGTTTGTCTAATGAAGATGTGGTTTTTAAACTTTTTTTTAAAGGAGGAAAAAACTCTGAAAATGTTGTTGACGGTCTAATTCATCCCTTTAAGATGAGGACCCGTTTCCTCATCTATAAAATGGGGATATTAATAGTACCTAAATCATAAGGCTAGGGTGAAGGTTGAATGTTTTAATATAGGTAGCTCGGGACTTGGGATGGTGCCTGCACTGTAATGCTAGATGTAAATGCTAACAGCTGCTATTGTTATTATTGGGACCTTGGGTCTGTTAGGCCCGTGTGGGAGGTCATGGTACCTAGTGGTACCCAGCCTCTGAGATAGTGCAATCTAAATTTGAAAATCTGGCTCCCCCGCTTGCAGTGTGCCCTACTGTGCATCGCTGATCATCAGTTTTCCCACCTAAAATGGAGAGAGAGGTTTCTAACTCACAGGATGGTTGTGATGATTAAACAAGGTAGTATAGGGCCCTGCATGCACGTAAGTGCTCACTGTGTGTCTGCAGTATGCCCAAGCATTACCTTCTTGGATTTCTCCCTGTTTCTCCAGGCACTGCCCAAGCTGGGTAGGAGACAGGGAAAATCATAACAAAGACAATCAATCATAACAAGGACAGGACTTGTATGACAGGACTTGATCCACACAGCACAGAGCAAAGGGCAGGGAGATGGTTAACAGAAGAAAAAATAGCGATTCTTTGGAGGCAGAGACATGACATCCTTCCCTCCCACACCTTATTAAAGGATGAAATTGCTGAAGCTCTCTGAGATCCTAAATCTCTCCTGGCCATTCTTCACCTTGAGGCCTGGAACCTATTTAATCCCTAAGACAAGCCTGGGCAGCTCTAGCTCTCAAGTTAATTTTATGCTGCACTTTCGAGTCTGAAAGGTATTATTAAGTATTAGGACACTGCATTATAAGCATGTCCAAGGCTGCAGAAGGCCATTCTAACTTCTAAAAATGAACTGCAATGTCTGTTTAACCCTAAACCTGAAAATGATCCAATTCATCGGGTGCGGTAGTACAGCCCTGAGTTGCCAGCATGGCTTATCTGCAAGGCGGCCACAGACACAGAAGTGGCCCTAAAAACCTGTGTTGTGAGGACTTTCTGGTGATATGGGCCAGTCTCACCAGCATCCCAGAGCAACCTTTCCCTCTCGTGGCTCCTGAAACCACCACCTTCTCTGTGATGCATAGACTTCTGCTGCTAAGGGTTCCAGCAACCACGTCCTCTAGCAAACCCATTTTAGAGGTCCATGCTGAGGCCCTAAGAGGGAAAGGGAATTGGCCAAAGCCACCAGCAGGGCCATCCTGCCACTAAAGACCACAGAGCTGCTTTCTGACTCCAAGTTGTATGTTCACCAAAAAGTACACAAGACAGAACAAGGTTGGAAGGAAGTCAGACCCAACCCTGTATCCCCCATTCCATCTAAAATGTCTCCTTCGATGCTGAGTTTCAGAATGTGCCACTCCTCCTTCCACACTCATCAAGCTCCCATACTATCCCCCTTCCTGCAAATGTGGTCACAGAATGAAATTTCCTGTCATCCATTTCAAATAGATTCTGGGGACAGCCAAAAGGCCCAGGTGTCTTCTTTGACACAGGAATGACCACAGGCAGATTTACCCCTGCACTTGTTTTCTCTTCTGTAAAATGGGGATAAGAGCCTTGCTTCATAGGATTGTCTCTATTGGATTAAGTAAATTGAAGCATGAAATGCTCCGAATAGGGCCAGGTATACATTAAGTGCTCAAACATGAGCTGCCATTTTGTCCAGACACACACCACCAAAACTAGACCCACGGTTCCTCTCTCCTGAGAGCAGTGGGGGGACCAAGCAATGTTCTTACTTAGCCACAGACATACACACCTCCAAATAGGTCAGTCCTGGGGTCTCTCTCACTGGAACCCGTTCAGAATCAAGGACAACCTCTGACCAAAGCACACACTCTAGAAACCTTTTTTCTTTACAAAAAAAAAACTTTCATAATAAAGTTTATTACCTAAACTGGTTGTAAAAAATATAAAATAGGATTCTGCACAGCAGAAAAATAAAGCCAGAGACCCTCCCCCAACCCCTGGCTTGTGCAAAGATACTTAGTATATGTAAACATGAAGAGGTAGGAGGTACAAGTTCAGGTCCTGGCCCCAGACACTTAAGCTGCTACTACAACCAGGGGGACCCAGAGGGAGCACCAAGAGGGGGGCACGCCCCCAAGAGGTGGGAAGGGGTCTGCAGCCTCATCTCCAGCCGAGAGGGGAGGTGCCTCACCCCCCACACCGGCTCCCTCCAACCCAGGCAGGGAGGGCGCCCACGTGGTTCCAGGTAAATAATAATTAATAATAATAAAAAAAAAAAAAAAAGAAAAGAAAGGCGCCCCAGTTAATGCTGCCTGCGCGGCCGGTCAAATCTGAAAGGGGAAGGAGCTTAAGTAGTCGCGCAGGACGGGATTGAGGGGGATGCGCGCCAGGTTCTCGCGGCCCACCGTGGCCACGATGCGCTGGCGACACAGCTCCTGCAGCGGCCGCACGCGGCGCTGGCGCAGCGGCGCCCCCAGCATACGGCGCGGCGCCGCCACGTAGTGCTCGAGCAGCTCAAAGAGGCAGTCGAAGCTCTCGCGGCTACCGTCCAGTTGGAAGCGACCGGCTTGGAAGTGCACGCGGATGCTCATGGGGCCCGAGGCCATCTTCACGCTGAGGGCGAAGAAGCAGTTCCGCTGGCGGCTGTCGCGCACCAGGAAGGTGCCCACGGGCTCGGCGCGCAGCCGCTCGTGCGCCCCGTGCACGCTCAGGGGTCCCCAGTAGAAGCCGCAGGCGTCGAGGAGCGCGCTGGCGCGAGTGATGCGCCTGTACTCGGCGTGCGATCGGAACGTGCGGAAGTGCGTGTCGCCTGGGGCCGGGGCCGGGGCCGGGGCCGCGGGACAGGGCCTCGGGCGCGCCGGGGCCGCGGGAGAGGAGGAGGAGGAAGGCTCTGGCCGCCGTCGGGGCTCTGCTGCCGTGGAGATTGCATTGTCGGCTGCCACCTGGTTGTGTGCTACCATCCTACACGAGGGGCCAGCCGGAGGGGTGGGCCATAGCGTCCGGGGGTGCGCTGATGGGGGAGACAGAGGCAGTGAGCGGAGTCTGGGTGGGGCTGGGCAGGTGTGAGGCTTAAGGCTAAATTGATAACCCTTAAGGGCAGAAGGCACAGGACCAAGTCAGCACGGGCCCCTTTGAACTTCAGTGGGCTTATTTAGAAAATGGCTTGGCGTCCTCCTCTGCAGAGCACTTCCAGGAGGTGGGGGCCCGGTGGGGGCGCAGTCCAGCCTCTGGGAGGCCAAGAGTTTGGGTAAGGAGCAGGGCATGGAGAGAGGTGTCAGGGAGAAGCCTGCCCCTACTCCGGCCACCCAGCCCTCAGCTCGCTGCCCCAAGGTCGCCGCCTGCTGGCCAGGCCGGGGAATGGCGCCTCGTCCGGGCGATTTGGGCAAAGGCTGGAGAAAAGCTGCGCTGCGGGAACCTCACGCGCGGGGGGCTGCCAGGGTGGGGTTGGCGGGTGCCAGGGAAGTGGCAGTCGCTACCCCACCACGCAGCCCTCTTAGGCCCGACTGATACCCGACTGTCTTTTCCTTTTATTTCCGTTTCCCCCCTTTCCCTCCCGCTTCCTTGCCTAGTGCCCCGCTCACCTGGCGGCGGGGCGCGGGGCGCCGCGGGCGGGGCGGCAGGGGGGCTCCGGGGCGGCTCTCGCGCATGCTCCGGGGCCGGGAGCCGTGCAGCTGCCACGGCCGCAGCTCGCTCTGCTCCACGCCCGCCCCTGTACCAGTCTTTAAAACCGGTTTAGGGGTGGGGCTTGCAGCGGGAGGCTCCGCCCCTTTCCGACTCCACCCCCTCTGCAGGCCCAGCCCCTCCGCGCCACTTTCGGTTTCTTTTATGCACAGCAGCTCGACCTTTTTCCACACACCGGGGACCCTCCCCGTGGAAGCCCCCTTCCCTGACCTTGCCTTGCACCTGTTCTAGGACCCTTCCATCAAGGTCTCTGGCCCCGCCCCTGAACCCCCTGGCCGGTTCTCGGATGTTCCCTCCAGCCCTGGCGCCCCGTCTTTTGCCCCTCTGCTCTAGGTCGCAGATTTCTGCAGCCAAGCCCTGTAGGATACTCTCGCTTAGCCCTGACACACCCCTTTCTCCCGCCAGGTGTCTCAGCACCCATCTCGGCAGATCTCTGGCCTTCACTTCCCTCGAACCAGATCCCTTTACCCGACCTGGGGTCCGGCCAGACGGTCCCCGGCCTTGGACCTCTTGGGATGTTACCACTGTTCCTGTAGTTCGGGAGCGGCTGCCCTCCCCCGCAACCCCCCGACCCGTCGCTGTGCCTGGTCTTGGCTTGGGCTTCCCAGGAAGCGGCAGCCTGACCACAGGCTTCAGAGGAACCCTTCCGCAGGGCAGGAGGGGTGCTTGATAGCAGGCCGAGTTCCTCAGAAACCAGGCGGGGCCCGGCAAGGTTCCCCGAGGCTGTGGCTCATCCTCCTACCAGACGGAGAAACTGAGGCTCAGGGAGGGGCTGTGATTTGCAGTGACTGGCAGATGGGGTCCTCCGGAGGAGGCACACCCTCCTCACTTGAATTTGGGGAGAGGAGCAGCTGGAGAGCCTAATGAAAAAAATCATTCATTTACAAATGCGATGATTCCCAAAAACCTACTTTGTTTTTTCCTGGCCAGTCCTCGTCTTCCTCCACTTCTTTCTTATATGTCCCCCCTCTGGCTGCTCCGTCAAGTAGCTGCCTTCCCAGGCATCCACACCTTGGGCTTGGGATGGTGGAGGTTGGTGGTGTGGGCTATAATTTATATATCTGTATGTGATCCAGTGATCCTGTCTGGTGGAAAGGAATGGAGTAGATGCCTGACTGGTACATGTATTTTTGAAGGAAAGAAAGACCAAATGAGGGTTGGAGCTGGTGGGCAGGCGGATACTCTCAGAGTTTGGAGGAGTCACACAGAAGACAGGACAGACTGGGGGCATGGTGGCTGGCCTCACGCTGGCACACACTGCCCTCTACGGGCAGCTCTCAGGCGGCAGCCTAGCCAGCTCCTCTCCTTGAAGCGCTGGTGCCAGGTCCCCCTGCGCCTCTGTGCCCCCAGGCAGAATCCAGGCCCCCTGTGTTTCTTCCTGAACACAAGGAGGTAGCCCAAAACCAGTCTTGCTTAGGACCCCATCAACTTCCTGGATTTGTTTGTGGCAGCAATTAGTGTTGGTCATTGATGCAGTGGTCTTGGGTTGTGTGCATGTGCAGGCATTCATGTGCAGAGGGTGACAGAAAAGATGCAGAACTATGCAAGTACCAGTGGTCAGTTGCTGTGGTCATTCCAGAGCACCTGCTGGGGCTGTGTCTTATGGTGGGTGACGAGGATAATATAAAGTAGTGGTTAAATGCCAGACTGTGGACCCAGACTGCCTGGGTTCCAGTTTTACCTCTGCAACTTTCTAGCCTTGTGACTTTGAGTGTGTAACTAACCCCTCTGGTTTCTTCATCTGTGAAACAGATAATAATAGTACCTCCCTCAAAGCAGTGGGGATTAAATGAGTGATCATGGGTCAGTTGGGTGCTTAGAATAGTCCCTGGTATATAATAAGCATTCAGTAGGTGTTTACTGTTGCTAATGTTCACCCAAGGGTGCCCGTGGGTGTGGCAGCATGTTGGAGCCCGCAGACACATACATGGCTTTATTCCTTATGCTCATCTTAGGAGCCTTCACCCAGGAAGCACAGGCCAGAAGAGGCATAGGCAGAGTAGAAGGAGGAGGGTTTCACAGGGCAAACCAAGCCTCAGGGTGCCATGGAGAGGGGTATCACCTCCTTCTCACTTGAGCTGGGGGTGGGTGGTGCAGGCCCAAGAAGGCGGCCAGGCTGGGCTGGCTCCTGCATGACTTGTCATCCTGCCAACATGTCTTCTTGGCAGGCCTCTGAGCAGAGGGAAATCTATAAATAGCTGATGGTCCATATGCCCTCACCCCCCACTGACAGCCTCAGCTACTTGGGAAAGCCACCCCTTTTCCCTGGGGACTGAGGCCTCCTTCTCTCAGCCCCCCTCTTGCTGCTACCCTTCCACCCATCTCTGTGGAACCCCTCCATTTCACCTACTGATATCTGTGATGTATTGGCTTAAGCTGACTGTATGGTAAATGCTTTAAAGGCATTAGATCATTGGATTGGTGCACAACAATCTGCCCATTTTATAGATAAAGAAACTGAGGCTTGGAAGGGAAGTCAATTGCCCAGGAGCACACAGCTTAGATGTGACAAAGCTGAGATTCACACCCAGCGCTTTTGCCTTTGTCCACTGTACAGTAAACTTCCTCCCTGATCTGGTGATCTCGAGTCTTGGTCTGTCTTCTGGAAAAACAGTAGATGCCAAAGAAATCGGAGATTCATTTGGATGCTGAGCCTGCCTGGGGAGGAGTAGGGACAGGTCTGCCAGCTTCCTTTTCATTTAGTAAGCTTGAGGAGCTCCAGAGCTTGGCATCCGAGGCTCCGTCTCACCCTGTATGACTTTGGGTCCTGCTGAGTCTCAGTTTCCTTGCCTGCACAGTGGGACTGGCCCCATCCTCCACTCTAACCAGATCCTGGTTGTGAAAGCCATAGTGAGTCAGGCCCCAGTTGCTAAACCCACGTGGGTTCTCTTCAATACCAATAGAAACGGTTATATAGCTTTGGTTTCATTTTCTGAAGTCCTGAGTTCAAAATGAAACCAAATCCAGGGAAAGAGAAATGTGCTGATTGACAAGCACCGGCCTCCCTAGGCATTCTCCCTGGAGGACCGGTGCAAGACTCAGGGGAAGCTAGGCAGCACGGGAGCCCCGAGGAGCTCAGACTCTATACCCCTTACTCTACAGTAAGACTGGGCTGCATTTGTACTCCAAACCTACTGCCTCCCCAGTGTGTGACCTTGGGCAAACAACTGCCCTCTCTGGGCCTCATTTGACCCGTCTGCAAAATGAGCCCTAGAAGTTTTGTACCTCACAGAGCAGCAAGGCATGCTAAGACTGATTCAAAGTGCCAGGCCCAGAGAACGTGCGCCACTCAAATGACTTCTTGTCACAGGGTCAGGCCTATGTCCATAGCTTGCTAGGCCACAGCCAGACATGTGGGATGATTCTCCTCCCCCTTCACCCTTCGACAGGCCCTGGCAGCCCTGAAACGAAGGGCCCAGACAGTTTTGCAGTTTTTCTTTCCAGTTTTGGCAAATCCCTGCTGGGAAAAGCAGCCCCTGGTCAGGACGCGTCATCTCGAAATTGCTGTCTGCCCCAGTGCTCCTCAGCCGCCTCTTCTATCGCACAAGGCAGCCAAGGTTCCCATGGCAGCCTGAGCCTCTGGGGAGCCCCACGTTGTGGGGTATAGAGCATGGATTCCATCAGCAGGCATGGGTTTAAATCTGTCACTTAATAAGCATGTGGCCTAGGGCAAACTTCTTACCTGCTCTGTACCCCAGTTTCTTCATCTGCAAGGTGTACATAATAACATGCCTATTTTACTCTTTCGGTATTTATTCAGTAGGTATTTACTGAGTGTTTACTGTCTGCCAAGCACTGGGGACTCGGGGGTCTCCCAGCAGACCTAGGGAGACTGACAATGAATTCACAGGGTCATTTCAGATCTGGTGTGCGCGTTGGGGGAAAGAAATGGAGGAGAGACCAGGTGTTTGTGGGGTGGGAAAGCCTCTTGGGGGTGGCGACGCGGGAGTTGAGGTCTCCCTAGAAGCTGATGAGGAGAGCTCCAGGTAGAAAGGAGAGTTGGTGCCGAGGCCCTGAGGCGGGAGTGAGCAGTGTGCTTCAGGGCCAGAGAGGAGCCGGGCATAGCTGCTGCAGAGTGTGAGGTGCTGCAGGGCGAGGCCTGGGGCTCGGCCCGCACGTCTGGCGGGGCCTTGCCCGGGCAGTGGGAGGGGTTTGGAATTCACCCTGAGTGCAGGCGAGAGCCCTTAAAGCGCAGGAGGCACCGTAGGGCACTGTAGGATTGAGTGTGGAAAGCGCCCTCTGGCCGCTGACCTCCTGGACAGCCGGGGCTTTAGCCAGGATAACCTACGGTAGGAGTCTTGGGACACACCTCACAACTGTCCCTGACCTTCCACCCCCAGCACATCACCACACTAGACCCTGAAATGGGTGCAAAGACAGTCCTAAGGGAGAGTCGGAGAGAACACTGCTCAGGGAGTCCAAGACCTGAGTTCTGGGGTCAACCCTCATTCCCTGGGGACCTTGGGAAAGGGATCACCATTTGCTGGTGACAGTTTTCTGGCATATTGTCTTAGTTACTTTTCCTCATGGTTCTGTGAGGTGGAAATTGCGTGTTGCCATTTACCAATGAGAAAAGCAAGACTCAGGAAGCTGGTAGAATTTGGTAAAGGTGTTTTGGGGAGCCCTGCTTCATTGTGTCGGGTAGACCTTAGTTTCAGCCCCTCCCAGCAGCAAAAAAGATCAAGTATTTCGGTGGGGGCGGGGAGGGCTGTGCAGCTGGGGACACTGGCGTCAAGGAGAAGGTTCTGACAGAGGAGGCTGAAAGGCCAGGGAGTGATGACATGAACTGGTGGCTGGATTCCAACGTGATGACAGGCTGGCTCCTCAGCGATCCTGGGGAGACATGATGAGAACCTTCTAGCAGGCCCAATTATCCCCAAGTGACAGGTGAAGAAAGGAGAGATTGGTCAGATGTGAAGTAGCTGATAATAACCAGCTTTCAGAAAGCAGTCTCTATTATTGTGTTAATAACCCCTAAGTAGGAGGGGCCAGGAGAGGATTCCTGAGAGCACGGGTTGTAGAGGCTAGGCACACCTGGTTCCAGTCCCAGCTTCCCGCCCCCACCCCCACCTGTGCTGTGGCTTCAGGCAAATCAACTTAATCCAGAGCCTCCAAGAACTGTCACAAAATCCAAGCTTGCAGGCTCAGTGCCTTTTCTTCAGCAAGTCCCTCAGGACCTCGCTTGGGGCTATTTATCCTGCTTTTACATACTATTGTAATAAGCCTATCTGATTCCCATCCTACCCCATCCCAAATCGTGGCAAATTAGGAGACTGACAGCAAGAAGCATTACCAGTTGCCTTTGGAAGTTGACACAGAGGGGAGAAAGAATTTGCAAAAGCTGTGAGACTAGATACAAGAGTTGACACACCGCAGGCCAGGGACATTGAGAGTGGGGGACAGGATGACTCCTCAGCTCATTGGCCCTTCATTGTGAGAAAGCTATTGAGAGTGGCAGGTACCATGACAAGAGGTTGAATTTGGCCCAGTTCTCTCAACTGGAGGAGCCGTCTCGTTTTGGGGCACACAGAACAACAGCAGATTTGACAGTGGCCCGTGATGGGGGGAGGCCCAGTGTCTAGTGGCACAAGAGGAGGCACCTGGCCAAGTTGGCAGGGCTCTGAGGAGGCTCCAGGAGGAGGTGATCCTTGACCTGACTTTTAAAGAACAAGTGGGGCTTAGCCCAGGGAAGATAAAGGAGAGCTCTTCTGGCAGAGCATTACAGGTGAAGTCCTGGAGACAAAAACGCGAGGACCTGAGTGGCAAGAGATGAGCCTACACTAAGCAGGAAAGCCCCCCCCCCCGCCCCGCCTCCCCCAGCCCCGCCCCCCAGTTGTCCGGTGCCAGCCACCATAATGGTCTATAGGCAGAGGCTTGGCTGGGGGAAGGGGATGGGCTGGCCTTGACTTCTCCCTGCCCTAGGGCAATGAGACCCTCTGGAGAAAGGCTTCTGGGTCACCTTGCTGCAAACCAGCCAGCCCAGAAAGGGACTGACGCCATTGGCTTGAAAGATGACACTTTGCAGTCACAGTTTATAGTCAACATTCCTGTACTTTCTCTTCAGAGTTACCAAAGCTTTGCTGAGCACCTACTGGATGCTTCACTGATACTCATTTCTTTTTTTTCTCCCTAATTTGCTTTTCTGTTTCCTCATATAAAATAATTAAAGTGTTTCCCCTACCCAGATGTAACTCCAGTTATCAGCTTGATTTGTGTCCTTCCAGGGAAGGTGCATTTACACACCTGCATTTCCCCCCATAAAAATACAGTGTTGGTTTGCATAGAATTTTTTCCTCTATAAATGCTATATATTTCTCCATCTTTCCTTTTTCACCCAACGACATATCCTGGCAACTAGGATAGATCACATATAGATCAACCTCATTCTTTTAAAAACTGTAATATATCCTTTTTAAAAATCGCTTTCTAATTGAATCTCGTGTGTTCTTATCCATCCACTGTGGATGGGCACATGAGTTGTTTCCAGGTTTTTGCTCTTGCAAGTAATGTAGCCCTACACCTCCCTGTACAAGGTCCTGGCACACGTGTTTGAGAAACACTTTGTGTGCTTTCAGTGCTAGCAGACATTTATGTTAGTTGCCCATCAACGTACCTGTGCACGTTTACCCCCTCAGCTGTGGCATTTGACTATATCTGCTTCCCTGTGCCTTCACCTGTACTTGCTATTATCAATTTCGTTTCCATTTTTGTCCATTCGACAGGTACACAAGTAGAATCTCACCATTGCTTAATACCTGTTCTTTGTTTCATTTATTCAGCAAATATTTACTGAGCTCCTAATATGTGTTGGGACCCTGCTAAGTGCTGGGGATGCAGCAATGAAGAAAGGCATGTCTCACACACTGTTTGTTGGTGGGATTGCAGATTGGTACAGCCACTATGGAAAACAGGATGGAGGTTCTTCAAAAAATTAAAAATAGATATACCTTTTAACCTAGCAATTGCACTTCTGGGTATTTATCCAAAGAAAACCGAAACAATAATTCATAAAGATCTATGCACTCCAATATTCATGGCAGCACAATTTACAATAGCTAATATATGGAAGCAACCTAAATGCCCATCAACAGACGATTGGATAAAGAAATTATGGTTCATATATACAATGGACTATTAGCCATTAAAAAAATGAAATCCTACCATTTTCAATGACATGGATGTACCTAGAGGTTATTAGGCTGAATGAAATAAGTCAGAGAAAAATAATTACCATATGATTTCACTTCTATGCAGTATCTAAGGAACAAAAAGAACAAACTAATCAAAAACAGTCTCACAAATTTAGTGAACAATTTGGTGATGGACAGAGGGGATGGGGGTTGGGAGGCTAGGAGAATAGGGTGAAGGGTTAAAGAAGTACAAATTAGTAGTTGATAGGTGGGCACCGGGAGCATGGAAGAGGGAATGCAGTTAGCATTAATATGATGGCTAAGTGGAGGGCCAGGGTAGGGAGGGAGCAATTGGGGGGATTGTTTTATGAACATTATAGATGTCTAACCAATGTACTGTATACTTGAAACTAATTTAAAGGAATAAATTTATTTAAAATAAATAAGTATAAAGAAGCTTAAAAAAAAAAGAAAGAAAGAAAAAAGAGGATGGCATGGCCCCTGGACCTCTTCACGAAGCATTTGGTGCAGATAAGCCTCAGAGAGGTTAAGAGACAGGCTAGGGGTCACCCAGCAAGGGGACGGGGGAGCTGGGGGTTGAATCTGGGTCTGCGTTGCTACAGAGTTTGAGATATTCTTCCTCCTGAATCATACCTCAAATGGGCATATCAACCCAGGCTTTGTACACTCTTCCCTGACTGCTTCCTCCTCCCCCAGGACTGCTGGGTCCCTAGTGGTATCTAGGGCCTGCAGGAGTGACAGTGCCCCAGGCCTCGGAGCTGGCAGTCCCACCACAGGCTGGGCTGCTTTGGTTTCCCAGACCTCACCTCACCCCATGATCCTACCAAAATTAACCAGAAAGGCAAGATAGGTCACCTTCAGAATCTGCATAGCCTCTCTGTGGCTGAATTGGGCATCCGTTTCTCTCTGTTTCCTGAATTTGGGTTTCCAGCAGGCCTGCCCCCAAACTACTGTGCCCCACCCCAAAACGAGCAAGTGAAAGAATGAATCTGTGGTTTGATGTTTTTCCTCTCGTCATCATGTGTTTGACTGTGAGAGGGTGGGTGTGTGCCTGTGAATGCTTGCTTGAGAGTGTTTCAGTGTGGGAGGGGAGGCGTGTGAGAGCCTGCATGTATGTATAGGGGTGTGTGTGTGTGTGTGTGTGTGTGTGTGTGTGTGTGTGTGTGTGTTTGAGAGTCCTCATGTGAATCTAGGTCTCTGTGTCTGAATGGGTCTGAATGGGTTTGAATTGCGATTTCTTTATATATGTGACTAGGTATCTGTGTGTGTTTGTGCCGCCTTTTTTCAAACGAACAGGGAAATGTGGGGTTAAGGATAGGTTCATAAACCACACATGTGACCCAGTCTGTCTGCTTCCCAGTTCACTTCCTCTATTATAGAGATGATGTCTCTATAATACAAGATCTCCTGCCTTCAGGATCCTATTATCAAAGGACACTGTTCAGCAATTAGGGAGTTCCTTTGGTGAGCGGAGCTCAAATCCCTGACCTTATCCTCTGACCTTCTTTCTCTACCTCCTCTCTTAAACATGCTCCCTAGATGCGCTTCCCAAACTCTTTTGTACTGCAGACTCAGTAACTATTATGGCATAATGTGGCTTTACATTTTTAACTAGGAAACCAGGAGGTTTGGAGCAAAGGTGAATCACCGATCTCAGACTGCCCTCTAGGAGACTTCGATTCAGTCATTTCACCTCTGAGCCTCAGCTTCTCTCTCTGTAAAGTGGGACCAGTATTGCCTTCTGCTGAGGGTGTGTGGATCCAATGGAAACATTTACGTCGAAGCATCTGGCATCTGGCTTAAGCAATGGTCATTTCCCCAGCCTGCTCAGGCCCTTCCCCCACATCCTCCCAGAGTTGTGTATCAACGTGGAACACTTCTCTGCTGTGAGGGGAGGTCAAGGGACAGTGCAGCCAATGTCTCAGACCCTCTGCTCGACACTTGCATGGTCCTCACCTCAGTGACCCCTAAAGGGAGGCACTTCAGCCTCCCATTTCAGAAATAGAGACTGGGACACAGAGGAAATGACTTGCTAAGGCCATACAGCCAATGTTATATGGACATATAACATTGTGTTAGTTCCAGCGAATTGATATTTGCGTTTGTTACAGAGTGACCGCCACAGCAAGCCCTTCTTCCCAGGCTCCCTTTTGGTCCCTCTGCCTCCACTGCAGACACCCCCATCATTTGCACGCCTGCCCCATCCTCCATGTCCACGTGTCTACCCTGTTCTTTGAGCCCAAATGCCAAGTGAAACACAAAAGAGTAAGAGCAGCCACGTATGGGTGCTATACTAGGTGCCTTCACACGCCTCAGGCCACTGAGCCACCCGAGGTCGGAATTATTACCCTGCTGACAGGTGAGGCAAGTACGCCTCGGAGTGAATGTGACTAGTCCAAAGATGCCAAGCTAGGAGTGAGGGAGCCAGTGTGATCCAGGGTCTGTCTCTAAAACCAAGGCTCATAGATTTGAAGGTCAGAAGGTAATTTATGTGGGGCCCTGACCATTCCTGAATCCTTTTATCTGGCCATTAGCATTTCTTCAAAAAATTGTCTAGTACTTGATATGCCATATTAATAATAGCATAGGGTCATTGAGTACCTACTATGTGCCGTGGCTAGATACCACTTTACACACGATCTCATTGAACCCTCCAGCCACCCACAGATGAGAAGGCTGAAGTTTTCTCTTGAATTAGACACATCTTATCCCTTCATTCATTTGGAAGCTACGTGAGCATGGGGTTATTTGCCTTTGCCTTCCCTCCTGGCCCTTAGCCCAAGGCCTTTATAAGCAAATGTCAAGTAAATGTTTGCTGAAGGAAGAACTCGCTCCCTCAGCCCATCTGTTTCAGAGGATATCCAGTGCCATTCTCCAGTCCCTCTCCCCTGGCTGCCCTCTGCCAATGGCTCTCCTCTTGTCCCGTCTGTCCTCCGCAGTCGTCACCACACCGCAGCCAACACCATCTTTAAAAACGCGCTAGACCCTGTGTCACTTTGAAGGCTCCTGCCACTTCCCCCCACCCCACCCCACCCCACCCCACCCCATGCATCTCTGCCCATCTTGACATTGGTTTCTGACACTCTAATTAGGTCCCGTCACAAGGCATGTCCCTGCTCCGCGTGCAACCTCCTTTCTGCTTTGCGCGTCTAAACCAGGCCCCAAAACATGTGACACCGTTAGCGAAATCAAAACGTCGACTCAAGTTAGTCCTCCAGTGTACAAGGCTTTAATCATCGTTGCATAGAAATCACTGTAGTAACATGTTCCTGCAAAAAGTTTGACTTCTTCCTTCTAGCATTCCATGTATGATGGTATTTCTCATGTGGATGAAATCGACACAGGAACAAGCCACAGAGTGCGATCTCAGTTGTATTTCCGCCCTAAGCGATAGGAATGAGAAAGGGACCCTTTAGCAGTTGTCCTTCATGAAGTCACTCACCCTCTCCTTTGGGTCTTAGACTGCTCGCTCACTTGTAATCAGATATGGGGCATGAATAGGGCTTAGATTATTGTCATGTTCCTTTTGACCTATGTGAATCCATCCATCCCATCCATTTAAGAAGGTGGATGACTCATGACCCATATCCATGGGTCAGTTTTTATCCAAGTCATTTAATTCAACTATATCCAGGCTACTCAGACAGTCCAGAAAGCTATTCTTCCACCCATTGGTCCATTCATTTACTCCATTCATCCCGTTAACTGTATCTTAGTTCATCTACCCATTTGTTGGTCCACAGTCATCTCATCATCCATCCCCCTAGTCAACAATTTAACAAATTTACCTTTCACCAGCCACATGTTTTCAACTATTTCGAAACTTTCTAGTCATTCAATTGATGTATTCTTTCATCCATTCGTCTAATCTACTTTTAAGAAGCTATCACCCATCTCTGTACCTAACCACCCTTCTAATGAATTATTTTTTTTTTTTTTTATGCCTACAGCACCTGGTCTTCCTAGGTAGTCTCCCATCCAAGTACTAACCAGGCCCAACCCTGCTTAGCTTCCAAAATCAGATGGGATCGGACTTGTTCAGGGTAGCATCACCATAGACCTTCTAATGAATTATTTATCCACTCAGCCTCTTATGCGCCTATCCATTCTTCTATATAGCTAATCTGCCACTTGTTCATTCTCCCAATCAACCCATCCAGCATATTCAAAGAGCTAGTCCAACAATGCATCATGTATGCAACTGCCAGTTTCTTTTTCCTCTTCACCCTTGCCTGTGGTTCCTCTGTGCTCTGGCTTGGTGGCCTTCACCCCACTGTCCCTAAGGTCTAGCTAAGCAGTTGCCCCTAATTTCGGGGGCCCTGAGGCCCTTCCCCACCTGCATGAAAGGTACCTGAGCTCCGCCTCTTTGTTTTATACACCCGCTGGCTCCTCTTGACCACCTTCCTCCTGTTCATTTTTCTTTCCAAGTTCCTTCTGTTCTTGGGGTAGCTGCAGGAATGGCTGATGGGCCGCATGGGGCAGTGGTGGGAGTGCATGGCGTGTCTTTGATGCTTTTGTGGCGGGCGGGGGCTTGGACTCTGGCTCTGGTGGCCAGGCGGGCTGCAGTGGCCGGCGGGGCTCTGGCTGGAGCTCCGGCTCCGGCTGCAGCTCTGGCTCCGGCTGCAGCTCGGGCTCCAGCTGCAGCTGTGGCTGCAGTTCTGGCAGTGGTGACAGCAGTTGCACTGGTTGCAGCTGTGGCTTTGGGGCCGAGCGTTGCTATGGGGCTGGGTGTAGGTGATGGGAAGGTTCTGTGTCTTGGTGTCCATGGGATGCCACGCGTGGAGGGGCAGCAGCCTCTTCCTCCTCCTCCTCCTCTTCCAGCACACCCAGCTTTACAGAGGCCCTGGCATCCCCCGCTTATATAGTTGGGGCTGATTGTGATGGCACAGGCCACAGGATGTAACAGATGTGGTCTTGCCGGGACAAAGCCCCCTACCTCTTACCCTAACCCCTAGGGCAGGGCGGCTTTCAGGGGCCCTCTGAGATAGTCTCATCTGTTGGTTAAGAGTAGGGATCCTTGGGTCCGATCGATCTGGGTCCACATCCCAGAGCTGCTTTTCCTTCCTTATGGTCGACTCACCTGGGCATTCACTTCTCCAAGTCCCAGTTTCCTTTGTTAAGTGAGGACAGTAAGAATACCTACCTGCTAGGGACATCAGACAGATTAAATGAGAGAATCTATGTCCAGCAGTTGGCTCAGGGCCATCACAGTAAGAGTTCAGCAAACGTCCTCTAAACATTCCAGCCCTTTTTCTTATTCTACCCAGGCAGCTAGGAAGGCAGGAGCACAGCCTTGACCCCAGTGATAGTTGTCTGGGGGAGATGGGGAAGGTCGGTGGTTGATAAGATAGATTCCTAGTGCAAGGAGATGTGGGCGAGCCGGTGGGTGTTGAATGGATTAGATGGTTTTATCCATGGGTGAATGATAAGAGTGACCCAATAGATTGATGGGTGGTCCTGGATCCCACCTGGCAAGCCCACTTCCCCAGCAAGATTTAATTCAGAATTAGAGCCAGGTTCAATCCCAGTTTGTCTGATGTCTGATCTTGGGAAGGTCATTTTGATTTTCTAGGCTAGGCTTCCTTATCAAGGAAGGGATGTCATTCTTTCCTTCCTGATATTCTTAGGAGCCTGAGATGCTTATCAAGCCACAGGAGGCTCTTGAAAACTCTCTTCTTCCCTCCCATTCCTGCCTCCTGACTCTACTCCCCTCCCTGCTAACCAAGCCCTGCCTGCATTTGTACACGAAGCCCTATCAGAACACACAGGAGCTCGCCCCTCCCTACACCTTCACCAACACCCTTATGCCTCCCCATTCTCCCCCATGAAACTCCCTGTCTTCATCTCCTGTCCCCTGGCAGGCCCCCAGTCCGTGTCTAAGTCTCCCTCTCTTGCTCATGTACAACTTTGCCTTTCGTTACAAGGCTTTGCTATCATCTGCTTGTTTCATTTATTTAACATATTAATTGGTCATTTGAAATGTTTCAGCCGCCTTCTAGGCACCTGAAATACTTTCATGAACAAAACTGAGAAATTCCTTGCCCTACTTAAATTTACATTTTAGTGGAGTGAGACAGTAAATGGAAAATACAATCTGGAAATTATAAAGTATGTTCTAAATAAGGACATATTTTTGGAAATATATATATTCTTAGACAGACTTGTATACATCACATCGGGGCTGTGGCTGAGGAAGCTTCTGGTGTGGAGGAAACACTTGGGAAGGCAATTCTCTGGTGCGTCCTCAGGTGGCAGCGGAGGTGGGCGACTGGCCGTAGCTTCTCTGGCTTGGGGAACACCTAGGGCTGCTCTCCTGTGGGGATTCTCTCGTTACCCAGAAGCTTGGTTCTATGGCTGAAGGATGTTGCATGCGAGCTATGCCTGAAAGGCTTCTCTCCTGCATGAATCTTCTGACACACGTGTGGGTCTGAGGCCCGGAAGAAGCCTTTGTCACACTCAGCACAAATACATGTCCATTCGTTATTGTGTCTTCTCTAGTGGACTTAACTGAGAAATATGTAAAGATTTGGGACATTTCAGGCCTAGACATGTCTCTTACTGGGTAATGCGTAAGGAAATTGTTTTGATATTGCCATTTAATTGACAAGTTCTGGAAGAAATGTTTCCATTTTTTTCTATCTTCATCTCCTTGTCCTGAGGAGTCCAGTAGGGTGTCCCCATGTTTCCCGTGTTGAGATTCAATTGGCAACTGTTTTGTTAGATGAACAATGACTTCTCTTAAGGGCATGTTCTCAGAAAAGAGGACTTCCTGTCCCCGCGTGCGGCCGTGGACCTCCTTGAGAAAACCGAACTTCAAACTGGGTGCTTCTGGACTGCTGCTATCATCTGCTTTTTCTAGAGTTTATTTCTTAGTAACCATGTCACATCACTCATGGTGAAAATTGCTCACTTACTGAGCATTTTCTAAGTGGCTGGGCTCTACGTCTCCCCTCCCACCCCCAGCCAGACAGTTTTGTCCTTGAACCTCACAGTGACCCTTTATAGTGGGCTGAATGGTGCCCCCTAAAAGATATGTCTATATCCTAACTTTGGGACCTGTCGGTGTGGCCATATTTAGAAAAAGCATCTTCATAAAAATAATTAAGGATCTTGAGAGCATCCTAATTATCCAGGTGGACCCTAAATCCAATGACAAGTGTCTGTATGAGAAACAGAAGAGAGGTCACACAGGGAGATGAGACCACATGAAGGCAGATTAGAGTCATGTAGCCACAAGCTGAGGAGCGCCTGGAGCCACCGTGAGCTGGACAACGTGAGGAAGGACTCTCCCCTAGCACTTCCGTGGGGCGCATGGCCTGCCTGACGCTCTGATTTCAGACTTCTCCCCTCCAGAAGATGAAGGATAAATTTCTGTTGTTTGAAATCACCAAGTTTGTGATAATTTGTGCCAACGGCCTTAAGAAACTAATGGATCTTGTGAGGTAGGTATGATTATTACGGAGGAGGCTCAGAGAGGTTGAGTAACCAGCCCACAGCGAGTCAGTGGCAGAGCTATGATTCAGATCTAGATCTGGACCCCTCTCAAACAGCTTTGCGGTCACTAGAGGGTCCGAGGGGGTTACAGAGGGCACGTGCGGCTCTATTCTAACAGCCCCGCCTTGTGTGGGCTCCATGGGGCCAGTTGGGGGCTACGCTGTGAAAACTCCTCTGGGTCCCTTGACCCACTCCCCACTTCCACTGCCGACCGCCCACATCCCCACCCTCAAGTGCGTGGTGGGGTGGAAACTGTTGTATTAATCTTAAGGCCCATGGTGACTGGCACATACAGAAGGGGCTCGACAGATGTCTGCTGGGTGGACGGATGTGGATCTGTGGGACAAAGGGACAAAGCCAGCTGCCCAGTTACTTGATCATCGGTGGGGATGGAATCGGGGACAGTGGAGGCCTCAGAGGTGGCCTCCCTTCTGAGAAACCCAAGGCCTCTCCTTACCCTGCCACATCCCCCCAAAGAAGCTGAGGCTTCCCCGCCTCCCACCCCCAGCAGCCGTGATCAGGACCCTTCTCAGGCCCAGCTGTCAGGTGTTGGGGGCACCACTGAGGGCAGAGGGCTGCTTCGTGAGCAGCCAGCGTGGACACAGGACCTGGGTTCTGCCCCTGTGTCTGGCAACTTCTCTGAACTGTCTTTGCCCATTGCTCTAGTGAGGACAGTGCGGGAGCCCTTGATAAAGACAAACGTAAGCCTCTGGGGGCACAGATGGTCACCTTGAGTGTGAGGGTGGCAGAAGAACTACTGGCTGGAAAGGACTCAGACCCCTCCACATACTCTGACCCTAAACCAGGGCCGATGAGACAGATGGAATCACACAATCCCAGCAATGATAACTGTGTTAAACACTCACTGTGTGCAAGGCCCGGCCCACCCAATATCTCCATACATTCTCCTGACCCACTAACCTGTGGGGTAGCTATTAATCCTATCCTTAAACAGGGCGAGGCAGACCAAGACTCAGTGACTGGCTCAAGGTCAGATAACGAGCAGAAAGAAGTTTGAACCCCAGTGTGTTGAACTCCCAAGTCAGTGCTCTTTAAGAACACCGTCCCTGGCTGGAGCAGCAGAGAGGGGGTTTGCTGAGGGCGAGTGTGCTGTCCCAGCAGATGCTCTCGGCCTGTGTCTGCTCAGACTTGGAGAGGGATTGCCCCTCCTTCCGCTGTCACGCCATACACCCCCCCACCCCTCACCACACACACACACCCTCAGCCTCTGCCCCGAGATAGGACTGGCTGAGATGACGTTCCAGCCCAGGCTACCACATGTTCACCCCCAAAGCAGGGGAGGGCAGCTGAGAAGTCACGGGGAGGGGACCTTGTGAGAACTTCTGGCTGGACGTCAGGAGCAGGGATCACAGATTTCTGCTTTTCAACTTCCCTAAAATGCACAGCACATACACACGCGTGCACACACAGTACCACAGGCATGAGTCGGTACCACAGGCATGAGGCTGGGGGGACCACAAAGGAGAATTCCTCTGGAGACTTTATTGACTCTTTTCTGAAAGTTCTTCTCACTGTAACAGCAGCAGGCATCTCTTCCTGGGCCATGGTCGGAGGTCAGGAGTGCATCGGCTTCGGCTCAGGGCTCTGCTGGGCCACGGGGTCTTCTTCGACGCTCTCCTCCTGTTGCTCAGCCTCCATCAGCAGCAGCTTGCCTTGTACCGGGAGCTCCTCTTCCTCCTCTTCCTCTCCTTCCTCCTCTTCCTCTCCCTCTGATGACAAGGAGAAGTTATCCTGACTCACGCAGGCCACGAGCTTCTTCATGGTGGATTCATGGCCCCGGCCATGGCCCGTGCTGAGCTTGGCACAGCGGGAACCCATTGCCTGCTTTGGCCACCTCTCTGGACTGGGAGGGAGGGCCACTGTGGGGAGGTGAAGGGGTTGTGAGGGCTGTAGGTAGGGTGCTGACATCACAAAGGGGCCCTTAGAGCCACCCCCTCAGCTACCTGAGTCTGGGCCAACCCTGACTCGGGCCTCGGCTACCAGCAGCCCTCCCTGAGTTCTCATCACCTGCAGGGCTGGACAGAGGCAGAATACCAAGCCAGCGCCAAGGCCACCTCATATGCTGTGTCACCTCTCCATCTGGCCTCCTTTGCCCTGGCAGAAGTTTCCCTTTTAGCTGAGATGAGAGTTGGGAGTAGACTTTAGGGAAGCAGGAGCGTGCACAGACTCCTCCCCACATTCCAGAAATACCCAGCCCAGGAGAGCTGTTGACAGTGTGTGATGATGGGTCAGGGTAATGGCTGCCGCCGGCATGTGGGGACACAAGGGAGCCTTCTGGTGGGAAGGCTGGAAGTGTCCAGCTTCTTGACCTGGGTGGGCTGCGCAGGTGAGCTTAAAACGTGCCCTCTGTAAAGAAAACCCTACTAACTCTGTCCCATCCTCCAAGTTACCCTTTAAAGCAGCAGCTACTAGCTTTTGGAGTCCCAGGTCTCTTTAGCTACACGTGCCCATATGACGCAGTTTCAGTATGGGGAGGGGGGAGAGTTAATTCCCCTTGGTATCCGTTTTCTAACATGTAAATCAGATCTTGCCAGTTTTCTACCCCAAATCCTTGGTGACTATGGTAGGCTGAATAATTGAATAATGACCCTCCGAGGATCTTGAGACAGGGAGATTGTCCTGGATTAGCTGGGTGGGCCCTAAGTGTCATCACAAGTGTCACTCTAAGAGGGAGAGGCGGCCATGTGACCCTGAAAGCACAGACAATATTGATGTAGCCACAGCCAAGGACCACCAAGGATCATGGGAAGCCACGAGATGCTAGGAAGAGGCAGGAATGGATTCTCTCCTGGAGCTCCAGAGGGAGCGTGGCCCTGCACACCCTGGTAAACACGGTCCAACCTCAGGACTCCAGTGGCCGGTGGGCCTCACGCAGTTTCCCTTGCCCTTCGTTCCCTGCACCCAGACCTGCTTCCCACCTCAGCACACTCTCCCTAGCTTCTCCATGGCCTGTAGGGTGAAGAGCCTGGGATCAAAACTCAGGACATCGCTCCCTGCCCTGGCCACCAGCCCCACCCCCGGGCCCCTTTGGGGAAGGGAAGCCATGTTTGTGCCATTTGCATAAAGAAGACCCTGAAGGCCAGCACGTTTCTTATCTCAAGCTTTATTTGACAGATGACTCAGGGCTTGGGCATCCAGCGTTGGGGAGTGCCTGTGGTCTCACAAGGTGGTTCTTTGGCAGGTGACTTTTCCTGAATTTCCATCCAGGGCTGTGATGGGCCCAGGAAGGTTTAGTGACGCCTTCGGCATCTCCTCCTCCTCCTGCTCCTTCTGCAGCCTTTTGAAAAAGAAAGTTGTGGTTACAGGGCTGTCGGGGGCCTGGGTGGGACTAGGGCTTCCTGTCAGATGGGGTGGGGTCCCAGGGCTGCATGAGCCCCCACTGCCCGTCTGTGCCATGGCTGGGGGGTGCCAGAGGTGCCCAGAGTGTGGGTGGGATGGGCCGAACCTCTGCGGTGTCTCCTGTGCCTGCAGGCGCGTCTGCGGCGTCTTCGGCAGGAGCAGCGCCGCCGTCTGTGGACCCTGTACAGCCTCCTCCGGGAGCAGTGTCTGCGTCTGTAGTGGTAGCGGCCTCTGAGCGTCCTTCCGTCCGCCTGGATGTCCTCGGGGTTTGGCTCTTGCTCTTGTTCCTGGCCCCCCTGCTGTGGAGTTTCACTCGGACTCCTCGTGCGGTGTCGGACCATGGTGATCGCAGGTCAGGCACTCAGGCTGCGGCTGGAGCTGGCCTAGGCAGCGGGGGAGGAGGGCTGAGGCCTGCCCACCTGCTCTTGCTGTTACTGTTGGTCTCGTCTGCCAGCAGCTCTTTGGGGACTTGTATATAAAGGGCCCCCCTACTGTGACTCGGCGGCCCCACCCCACCATTGTCCTCACCGGGGCCTGCTCTGTGTCGTAAAGGCAACACAGAGCCGGGGTCCACAGCCAACAGGGACCAGAAGGGCAAGCCCTCATCTCACCCAGCTGGTAGGATTCCACACGTAGCCATTCCTGAAGCTTCCTCACTACCTTAGAGGCTGTGCCATGGTCTGGGTGGGACTTATCTCTTTACAGAGTTAGTAGTGGTTACTTATATGCCAGGCATTATTCATTTACTTTCTGTATTTACTCATTTGCTGCTGTACAATCTCCATTTTTCATGGAGGAAACAGGCATGAAGAGGTTAAATGACTTGCTCAAAGTCACTCTGCAAATAAGGAGCAGGCCGGGCCTCAGAATCCATGCCCTCAGCCTTCCACCCGTGGATTTTCATTAAAATCCAGAATCAGAATCATAGCAACCACTTTCTCTTCCCTAGGCAGAGGTGTCCATGCCCTAATCATTGCGCCTGTGATGTTTTCTTGTGGACTTCCTGGAGACGGGGAGCTCATCCCGGCTTATCTGGGGGTGGGGGGGATTCAAATGTCATTGCGTGGAGGGAGGCAGGCAGGCCACAGGAGAGAGAGATTTGAAGATGCTGCTCCACTGGCTGGGAAGAAAGGAACACAGCTCCGCCCTCCTTGATTTTAGCCCTGTAAAGACCCATTTTTTTTGGATAATAAAACAAATTTACTAAGCTGTGAAGTTTGTGGTAATTTGTTAGTGGCCACAGGACACAGGCTTGATTTCAGCCTGGTGGTCACATGCATTATTAACGCCCTGAGGCAGGGTAGGCTTCTGAGAGCCCAGCCCCCCCAGCCCCCCCAGACTCCCCAGACCCTGCTAAGCCAGCATCTCCATGGCCAGAGCTTGATCTGTTTGTAAAGCCTTCCCTGGGAAGGGGGGTGGTCTATGTCCAGCCATCTGCCATCTGGGAAGCCGTCTACTGACTGGGGTCATGGAAGCGGCTTCAGCTCCCTGCTCACTGTCTTCACCTGAAAGAGACAGGTCGGTGTGAGGCCTGGAAGTGATAACGCAGAATACGCAGAATACCTGCACGCCGTGGTGCCCAACACATGCTGTGGCTGTGATGCGTCTGCTCTCAGTCATGGGCGAGACGCCCTGGGCCGGGCCCTCCCGCTGTGAAATGATAGGTTGCCTTGTTTACTCCTTCACAGGGGTGAACGGGAAAACGTAGCTCAACTACTACCTGGGCAAGTGACCTATCAGGCTGAAATAAACCTGCGGGCACTTTGGGGACTGGTGGAATTAGTGATGAGCTTGGCCTGGCTCTCTAGTGTGGGATCAGGGGGAATAAGCTCTAATTTGTAGCATTTGCACAAATTTCTGTGGACATTTCAAACTGCCAACAGAAAGCCAGAGCACAGAGTTGAGAGATGGGCTCAGAAACTAGTGTGACCCGGTTCCTGTCCCCACTGGAGGGGCATCTATAAAGGGTGGCCGAGGAGACAGATTTTGGTTGTGACTTGGCAGTCAAGAGTTTGGAATAAGATTTAGTGTGACATCACTCATGTCCCCTCTTCCCGGCAGTCCTAAGCCCTCCTCTCCCGAGGTCCCTCTCAAGGCAAAGAGACAAAAGTGACTTTTTCAACGTTTATTGACAGGCGGCGTTGTTCGTTAGCAGGCTCCTGTTCATTTCATTGGGATGGTGGCATTTTCAAGATGTGGCAAGAGGGTCTTGAAGGCTGGTAAAATTCAGGCAGGAGTGTGGTGGGCTTGCTAGCTTGTGCCTTTAGCATGTTATCTTCTTCTTCTACACCTCACGGTGTAGCGGCGGCAGCACACTGGGGAAACCAAGAGGTGGGAGGAAGTTTCAGCGTGGGCTGAGCCCCCAGCTCCGCCCAGCTCCCCAGCTTCCCCGCGCACGGGGGGGGGGGGGGGGGGGGGCCTTTACCTCTCCTCCGCCTCCGACAACAGCGCCTCCTTCGTCTGCGACATCTTCGTCTCCGACGGCGGCATCTGCTCCGGCTTTGGCTGCGGCAACATCTGTATCTGGCCATGGTGCTGGATGGGTTTGGCCTAGATGCTCAGAGCAGGGTACCAACCACCTTGGCTGAGCCAGCCAACCTGTGAGCAGGTGGAACTTTGTGGGCTGTGAGCCAGGGGCTGCCTCCTGGGCCTCTTATAGACACAGTGGGGGCCCTGGGCATTGTGAGGTCACAGAGGCCTGTACCTCACAGACCATGGCCAGAGCTGGCCTGCGCCATGTCCATATAAGGGCATGTCGGAGACCCTTGGTGAGGGCAGGGTGGGGCCGTCCCAGGGGACATAAGTTGACTTCTCTGTAAGGGCAAGTCACTCACTCACTCATTCAGTCTATTAACAAAATATTATGAAGTACCTCCTATATGCCAGGCTCAGGGCCAGGTCCCAGCACACAGCAATAAATAAGGCAGACACGTTCCTGCCTAATAAGCTTTCTAATCTAACTACAGGAAACATGAGTGAAATGACCACAGAGAACAATTAAAATTGTGAAAAATGTTGAGAAAAGGAACTTCAGGTTTTTATGAGGGGTGTGTTGGGGAGACTTGACTTCATAGGAGGCTCTACTGAAGCCCCCTGAGGAAGTGCTGGCAAAGTGGATTCCTAACGGATGAGCCAGAGTTGGAGGAGGAAAGGCATCTGGGAAGAGGGAACAGTGGGTGCGAAGTCCTCAGGGAGCACAGAATGTGTGATTCCATTTATATTAAGTGTCCAAAAGAGGGAAATCCACAGACACAAATCAATTGGTGGATGCCAGGGGTGGGGGTGGGGGACGTGACTGCTTAGTGGGTATAAGTTTCCTTTTGGGGTGATGAAAATATTTTGGAGCTAGATAGAAGTGGTAATTTTACAACACTGCGAACGTACTCAGTGCCACTGAATTTGTTCACTTTAAAATGATGGAAAAAGTTTTGAGGCTGAAAGATGCTTGGCAGGTAGAAGGAATCAACGGGAGGCCCACATGGGAGGAACAGAGAGCGCGGGCAAGATGAGGGGTGACCACTCAGCTCCCCATGAGCCTTCCAGGTCCCCTAGGAACTGCAGGGATAAAGAGGGTATGAGGTTCAGTCTCTTTTAACAGAAAACCAAAATAAATGACTTTTGGATAGAAATTTTGTTTCACTTAGGAAGTCAGAGGCAATTTGGATGGTTGTTAGAGTGTCCTTGTTTTGGGGGTATGCACACGGGAGGATTTGGGGATGATGGGCATCCTGTGTGCCAGGTGCTCTCAGGTGATGCAGGGGAAGACCAGCGGCAGTGATGCGCATCCCCAAAGCGGAAGAGGGAGCAGGAGCATGGAGAGGAGAGGAGGGTAGCAGAGGAAACAGAATAGGACGTTAACGATTGACCAGTCTCAGTGAGGGGGAGTTCTCCTTGTGGTTCTTGGAACTTTTTTGTCCCTTTGAAGCTATTTCAACTTAGTTTAAAGAAAACAAAAGGAAGAGAGGTCGGGAGGAAGGCATAGGGGTCCCACCCTCATCAAGGGCCCGGGCTTCCTTTATCTTCCGCCTCTGCCTGCAGCAAGTGCTGTCCATCCTCACGGTGCCTCCCCGTGGGAAATCAGGGCTGCCGCGGATGCTTTCGCAGCGCGCAGTGCGTGTACTGCTCAGAGTTCTCAGCCTGGGGATTGGGTGGGGACGGAAACGCAGCACGTGTCTCTGTCGCCCCACGAGGCTCTCCAGTCATAGGCATGGGTCTCCCCACAGGGGCTGTCTTTTCTAATTCAACTGCTCACAGTGGGTGTCTTTTCCTAATTCGAACAAAGGCTCGAACAAAGGCTCGCTAAGGGCTAGCCTTGGCCCTGCTGGAAATTCATCCGTATTCACCGTCCAAGCAGGAAGGAGGAAGAGGAGTGGGGCAAAAGGAGGCATCACCCTGTAAAGAGTCTCCCAGACACCCCACTGAGCAACTTCCCCTTCTGGCCCATTTGCCTACTGCAGGAGCACCCTGCCCCTCAGGATGAAGCTGGGATGTCTTAGGAAGGAGAAAAAGGGGTCAGTGGATAGTTAGATAATTTGTACTCTGTCATAGAGGCGGGGGGTGTGTGTGTGTGTGTGTGTGTGTGTGTGTGTGTGTGTGTGTGTGTGAAACTTCCAGAATCCTATCCTCAAACCCACAACAAGGTGGGAAAAACAAGGTGGAAGCTAAAGTCCATTAAGTTTCTAAGAGGGCTGCACCCTGGCACATAGTAAGTTAGCAACAAATTTTCTTTATTGACTTGTGTCTAGATCGACTTAAAATTATCACCCCCAATCCTGTAATACTTAATACTTTTTAAAGAGAACATACATGGTCCCAGAGGAGCCCCGAGAGATGACAGAGTTTGGTATTTACTCCGTTTTACAGATGAGAAATTTGAGACATATTTCAGGTTTTTACTGAGCATCTAGGATGTGTCAAGCACTATTCTAGGCAGTGGGGATATAACATGAGTGAGAGAGATGAGTCTTCTCACTCCCAAAAAGCTTCCATTTTAGTTAGGACAGACAGTATTCAGGTGGACAAAGAAATGAACAAAGGACTTTGCAGTTTATCACAAATATGCATAGAATCGGTTGATGTCACAGAGAGTGACTGGAGGGTTACTTCAGGGTGGTTGGGAGAGGCCTTTCTGAGGGGGTGATGTTTGAGCTAAGAGCTGAGTGATATGAAGCAGCCCGCTGTGCCAACAGCTGTTCAGTGGGTGAGCCCGATGCGGGGAGAGCGCGTGGCTCTGCTCCATGAAGCTGTGCCTCCTTGGGCAGGTAGCTTCCAGCATGTCCCAGATGTCGCATCCAGCCACTGGGTGGAGGGAGAGAGGGTAGGGAAGACTTCTCTGTTTCATAACTGCTTTGGCCTGGAAGTGACACATTCCACTTCTGTTCCCACATCATTGCTGAGCCGGTCACATGACCCTGTGGGCAGAAAGACCTGGAAGTCAGGTGTGTGGGCTTCTGCTTGGCAGCGACGTCGTGCTGTGGAAAGGGGAGTGTGACTCTTTGGTGTGCTCTCTCTGCCACAGAGCTGGAAGGACACGAGAGCAGGTGGTGGGCAGAGTGGCTGGCAGGACACTGGTACCACAAGGAGGTCCAAAAAGGCCACTCTGAGAAGACATGTGAGCTGAGACTTGGCTAATGGGGGGTGGGCTGTTGGTTGGAAGACTCAGCAGGGGGACAGGAAAGAGCTTAGAACTTGAAAGACAGACCGGTTGCTACAGAGGGAAAAACAAGTTTTGGCCTTAGTGAGGGAGATAGCATTAAGCAGATTGTCACAAAAATAGGTCATACGTTCTTGAAGAGGCTTTTGGAGCTGTGAGGTGGGGCATTTGGCCTGGTCTGGAGTCGAGAGGACTTCGGTGGCCTTCTGAGATGTGGGGGTTTGTTCATTCTAGGAGTTGGTTGTTGCCCTAAATAATACAGCATTGTCACTAACTGATACTTAATGTGCTTGTCTCTGAGTAGAAGATAATTTCTGTGGGGTCAGGAACTTAATTTTGTCCGTAATGGCAGGCCTAGTATTGAGAGCAACCAGTACATAAATCCAAATATTTGTTGAAGAACTGAACAATAAATGGATGCTTTGTATGAGAAAATTCTTTTGTTGTCATTTTCCAAATACAAAATCGTGGTATCATATTTGATTTTGAAATGTCACACACCCTCTCCCTGCCCTCTGCCCCAGTTTTCTTGGGTACAGCCCCAGGCTGAGAATCAGCACTAATCACTGAGATGTTGTCATTGCAAACACACTGAAACTCAGAAGGATGGGCAGTACTGTCCCCCGAGGTCCTGGTTAGTCAAGTTGCACAGTGTGTCTTGTCTCATCCCCACATCTGTGATGTCACAATAGCCCCACACAGCCACCTTGATCGAGGGGAGACCTCACCAGAAAGGTGAGGCAGGGGTTGGAGCCAAACAGATGCTCAGAGGAATGAGAGGACGATTAAGCAGCGAGATGCCAGTGTTTTCAGTATGCCGTCACACCCACAGTCCCGTGGCCAGGGATCTGTCCTGCAGAATTATCACATATGTCCTTAAAGGTGTGTGTAGAAGGGTGTTCACGGGAACGTTGTTTATAGGGAGAAAATGGACAATAACTTAATGTTCATCTTAAGGAAGTGGTTAGTCAGTTGTTATGTCCACGTCGCAGAACAACTCACAGCTGTTCAGAAGAGCCCTGTAGAGCGGAGTACACAATAAATCATCAACACCTACTAAAATGTGGGGCGTCACCTCATGTTTGTAAAAAACTTTTAAGTACACATTCACATGTGCATAGGGAAAAGACCAGACTGTGATATATTGACTTAGTGGTGGGGAGTGGAATCATAGAAAGTTTCATTTTCTATTTTATTTATTTTTGTATTATTTGAAATTTTTTTACCTAAGGGCCAAGGCATTGCTGAACGTTGAGTTATTTCCATGATCGGAAAAAGAAAAATAATAATACCCATTACTGTATTATCCGAGCACTTGCTTTGTACCATGATCCCACTTAGTTGTGAGATTCTTTCTTTCTTTAGTAGATATAAGGCCTTTGCACTGGCTGTACCCTCTGCCTGTGATACTCTTCCTGGATATCCTCATGGGTGACCCCCTTTATTGCCTGCAGGAGTTACTCAAATGTCACCTTATCAACAAGGCCTGCACTGATCACCTGAATTGCCACTTGTCCCAACCACCCCACTCAAGCCCAGTCATCTTCATCTTGCTCTACTTTCTCTGTTTTCCTTTCAACACACTACATACTTGACTCACTGAGAATTCACCCATGTATCAGCAACGTGGTGGACAGTGGCAAACTTTAAAATAGTCCGTGTGAAGTGACGAGGTGAGGAGAGCTGATGGGAGCGGGTTTTAGGGAGAGGGAGAACTGGGGAACTGGAGTGAGCCAGACCAACAGGTTTTTCAGGGACTTCCGCGGCAGGAAAACAGGAATGTAGCTGGCAGAAGAAGTGGGGCCACAGGGTTTGGTTGGGTTTGGTTGTGAAAAGGGAGAATAGAGCATGTTTGTTTTGTGGTGGGAATAAGAAGGAAAAATGATAAGACCGAGGAAGGAGTTGCTGGAGCCTTGTCCCAGAGCAGGCGAGAGGGAACTGGATGCAGCAGGACACAGCTGATGTTGGGAATGGCCTTAGGAGCGGATGGTCATCCAGGTATCAGCGGGAAGGGCGGACATGTGGATGCCGCTGATGCAGGGTGGGCAGATGCAGGCTGGCATGGCAGAAGTTCCCTGCCGAGGGCTTCCACGTTTCTGGTGAAGGACGGAGATCAAGTCTGTGCTGGCTGGCAGGCCTCTGTCGAGCTTTCTGGCTCATCGGTCAACGGCGGCTCTGTGCGGTCGGGAAGGGTGACGGTCCCGTTTTGTAGGAATGAGGCCCCGAGGTTTAGTGAGTTGCCCAGGTTCTCACAGAGTCAGGATTCAGACTGAGACTGAGTCCCACCCTGCCCTTGCTTCCACCCGCAGCCATCCCTCCTCCCACCAGGACCTAGATGTGAGCCTAGACCCAAGTCCTGCTTCAGAGGCACACGGGCTTCTGCTTAGAGAACCATTGCCTGAAACGCGGAGCTCTGCCGCCCTTTTAATTTGTACATCTTTCCAAGATGACTTTTCATTACTTAATAAATAAGGGCATCCTTACCAAAAAGAATTGATACCACTAAGACAGAGATGGAGTAAACAGCAGTGGCCCCCCTTCACCGGCCTCTCCTCCTGGGGAGCCAGTTGCATAGTTTGGATGATCCTTCTAGATCTTTGCTGGTACACACACACACACACACACACACACACACACACACACACACACACACACACAGTTGTTTGTCTTTAAATGAATAAATAGTAGATCCCACCACATTTCTGCAACATACTTTTATTCACTTGATCACATATCAGCAGCTTTTCTGCAGGCATCATTGGACTGAGCAGTTCCACCTGCATAAGTCTAACCCCCTACCCCTGGCCTGGGCCATCCTATGGAAATAGAACACCAGCCACAAGTGTGGGGTGTATGCCACTTTAAATATCATGGTAGCCCCCTTAAAAAAAAAAAAAGCAAAAAGAAACAAGTGAAATTCATCTTAATGTTTTATTTAACCCAGTAAAATCCGAAATGTTATCAGTTTGACATGCCATTCATATAGAAATGACGAGCTACTTTGCACCCTCCTGTTCCTACCAAGTCCTGACGAGCCCGTTTCAGGTGTCCAGCAGGCCCTGGGCTCGAGGCTCCCGTGTTGGATAGTGCATCCACAGTGATGAACTGCGAACTCTCACAGATGAGCAAAGCACACACGCATGACCAATTCATCGCAACCCTGCTGGCGACAGCCACAAAGTTGCAGGCGACCTCAGTGTCTCTTGGCAAGGGCTGGCCCGTAACTGCCAGCTGGTCAGAAAGAGCGAGTTAAAGGACAGTCCTGAGAATGCTCATGGGGAGGGTTGCCTCCATGTGTTATTGAGAGCTGCCTTTCATTTTAAAAACATGAAAACATCCATTAAAGAAAATATTCATTTGGGGATTTATTTAAATTAATAGACTATTTTTAGAGCAGTTTAGGTTTACAAACAGTTGAGCAGAAAGTACAGAGCGTTCTCATATCCCGTCTCCATAGCCCTGACCTCAGTTCCCACTATTATTAACATCTTGTTATAATTGATGGACCAAATATTGATACACTGTTATTAGCTAAAACCTATGGTTTACATCTGGGTTCACTCTATTGTATGAGTCTATGGGTTTTGGCAAATGTATAATGACATGTGGCCACGATTACAGCATTGTGCAGATGAGTTTCACTGCCCTAAAAGTCCCCCATGTCCCTCCCCCGAGTCCTTGGCAACCACTGATCTCTTCACCGTCACCATAGTTTGTCTTTTCTAGAGTATCACATTCATTATTTTTAAACACATAAATAGACCAAATTTTGCTAGTATATTCACCAAATATTAAGAGTAGATGTGGGATTGAAATGAGAGACCTTCACTTTTAACTTTATATGTCTGTGAGTCATTTTTAAAGAGCATGTAGCCATTAAAATTATTTTAATGAAGCTTCTCAGGCAGGCAAAGTACCTTTTCTCCAGTCTCTGGGGATTAAAAACATCAAACATTTTATGTAGATCTGAATCCCGGCCCCCCTTGACTCCTTCCTTCCTCATCTCATTTCCTTTCTTCTCTCTCCCCAAATACTGGTGGTGGTTGTCATTATATTCCCAGTCGGAGCACTCTCACATAACTTGCTTTGTTTGTCGAGAGTAGAGTGTGAGACTCGCC
>CM053501.1:5813099-5872403 GCA_028627145.1 Eidolon dupreanum | reverse complement strand
TTCTAGAGGTTGGATACAGAACAACGTGAATATGTTTACTTAACAGTACCGAACTGTGCACTTAAAATAAGCAGTTCAGATGGTAGATTTCGTTACACGTGTTTTACTACAATTAAAAATAAAAGAGGCGATTGCGGCGTAACGCAGAAGTGGTAGAGTGCCCAAATTGCTGATGGAATCTTACGCATGCACGCACCTGGGCGACCACCCAGGCTGAGAGACGCAGCTCTCGGAGGCTCCCGCAGGCCCCACCTCATCAGCATCAGGCCGCTGCAGATCAGACTCTGTCACCAGAGTCCTTCCCTCGTTTTCAGACATCATCAATGCAGAGCGCGCAGTGTCCTCTTGAGTCTGGCTCCTTTGAGCTCTGTGTCCGTGTGCCCTCTCTGTTGGCGTTCGCGGTCACAATCGTTCATTCTCATCGCTGCATAACATTCCGTTGCATGAATAGACTGCAACTTATTTATTCGTTCTACGATTGATCAGTTCCACGTTCCCAGTGTGGGCCGTTAGGAAGCGCTCCTCTGAGCATTCGCGTACCTGTTTTTTGGTGACCATGTGACCGCGTTTCTCTTGAGCATACACTGATAAGGGGGTTTGCGGAGTCATAGGCCGTGGGGTGTCCAGCCTCAGGAAACGCTGCCAAACGGGTCTCTGCACCACTGTGCCAGCGCACACTCCCAGCAGCCACTAACGAGGGGTCCAGTGGTGCCCCGAGCTTACCACACCTGCCCTCGACTTCCTCATTATGCGCCTTCTGGTGGGTGTGTTGTATGAGACCTTCCCTGAAGAATCTGTGGTCTGAGGCCTTGATGACCAGCTCTTGTCCAGTAAAGAGTCCTTATGGATAATGGCCACCAGTAATTGGCCTGTTTTGAGAATGTTCTAGATAGCTGATAGCAACAGATCTCACGGGGCACTCCCAGACCTGCAGCATAGCATCACCTGGGACTTGTTTGAAATGCAGCCTCTGAGGTCCCACCTCATACCTACAGGTCAGGGAGCCTGGGGCCACCCGGCATAGTGTGTTTTAAAAAGCCCCCCAGGGGATGCTGGAGTTACTGCCCATAGCTTAATGTTGACGTGGACTCTGTCCCTCACTAGCTGTGTCACCTGGACGTGGTTCTTAACCTATGTGGCCTCAGATTCCTTATTTGTAAAATGGACATTATAACCATACCACCTCATAGTGTGATTTCAAGGATTAAATGAATTAATGTCTATACCGTTCTTGAAATTGTCCTTGGCGCCGAGTTAGCACTCAGTAAATAGTTGTAAAATGAACAGATAAGACTCCGCCTGGCTTAAGGGAGGTTGGCACCAACACATCGGTGCCATATAACTGTTGGTTAAGTGAACACACAGAAAGATCGCCACCGCCTTCCAGGCCCTGGTCTAAGGCAAAGGTCAAGTTTGAGGGGCTTTGAGTATGTGAGTGAGGTCGGGTAGGAGCCGTTACCACAGGACGGTCAGGGAAAGGGCAGCTTCTGGCCCTTATCTCTGGACAGGTAGCTGCACAGCCTGGTCGCCGCCTCCCACGGAGCCTCTAGTCCACCGACACCTTTCTCTGGTTCCACTTTCAGGTTCTAGGAAAGGGCTGACTTTCCCTGCTCTGGGCCCCTCCTCTCAGCCCCCACCCAGGATCTGGGCACAGGAGGCGCCAGGAATATTGAGCCCCATCCAAAACTGGCAGATAAGAAATGCCCCTTATGTCTTCCAAAGTCAAAATCACACACACCAGGGCTGGGCGGTTCCACCTCTGGGTGGCATCTTGCAGAAATGCTCACAGAAGTATAGGACAACCCAAGTGCAAGGTGGCCTGGCACAGCAATGCTGTGGTCATTAAAGATGAGAAGCCACTGGTGTGCCCAGCAGCCTGGAGCGGTAAGGCGACCTGCGGCACATCCACCCTGTAACCCAGGTTTTGTGTGCTGTCAGGGAGACAAAGTGCAGGGTGGTAAAAGCCAAGGCACGTGTGGGTGTAGAACACGCTTCCATCTGTATGAGTGAGGAAAACCAGTATGATTTCCATGTGCTGGTACCCACAGAGCATTTTTTAAACATATGCATGAGAGATGCATCACAGTGGTGGCCTCCAGGAAGGACAGCAGGAGGCTGGGGATGCGGTGGGAGGGAAGCTGACGTTTTTTCTGCAAAGCCTCGGGATGCTTTGGATTTTTGTTTAAATCATGTGCATGCATTATTATTGTTTTTTTTTTTTTTTAAAGGAAGAAAGAAAAGCTTTCTTTCGTAAACTGGCTTGCTGTGGGGACATCCTATGGTGCTCACTTTCTGAGAGATTTAGGTTAAAATTAATTATGATTTTGGACTCAGTCTGGGTTCAAAAACAGATTGTTCCACTTTGTAGCTATCTTGGGGAAGTCACTAAACCTCCCAAGCCTTAGTTTTCTCTCCTTTAAAATGGCACATTATTGATATTCATATTCATATGGTGTTGATATTAATCAATACACCATATCAATATGGATATGATAATAACAGTTCCTGCCTTATAAACTTACATAAGGCAGTGCATGGGAACGCTCGAGAAAGTGCCAGGCGCGTCCCAAGCCCCTAGTGTACAAGGGTTCCTACTGCTGCGGGAGGCAGGTCAGGCAGAGCTCTTTATGCCTATTTGCAGATAGGTAAGTTGAGGCACAAAGTAGCAAGGCCCAGTCAGTCACCTGCTATGATTCCGTTCCTCTCCCCTGAATCGGAAAGGAGCTCTGGGGAGCCGTGAAACGCTGGGCCTCCACACACGCAGTCTGGGTGACAGAGCCTGCTTCGAGGCCTGGGGCACGAACCCTCCTGGGTCTTGTTCGATAGAAGGCGGGTTTGGACCCACTCAGTGCTGGCAAGGCCAGCAGTTCGCCCTGGAGATGGGTACTCCTGGCCTGAGGACCACACTGAGTCGCCACGGCTTTGGTCAGGCTTGCGCCTTACGCGTGTGTGCACGTGTGTGGAAATTCATCAAGCTGTACACTTCAGATGCGTGCACCTTACTCATCTGAATGTCGCTAATGCTGCGGTGAAAAAGATCACACACACAGATGATGTGGGGTGCCATGCGGTCAGAGAATTAAACTTTCAGTGACGTTGAGACAGAATCCAGATGGTCTTAAAAGGAACCCACATTGCTCTTCAGCCCTCCTACCTTCCTCTGCTCCTCCCCATCTTCACTGTATTCCCCGCCACCACCCCAACACACACCCATCGACCCTTCCCACCAGGTGCTGGGGGCGGGATTGGGAACTCCACACAGCCTCGCTGGCCTCTCCTTTCTCAGGAAATGTGTGTGGTCCCTGGGCCTGGAGACAAAGCCTCCCACATTGTTGTTTGGCCCCTAGGAGGGGGAAGGGAAAAATTTCCGTAGGAGAGGTTCCAAGAAATGGGATTATTGCTTCAAAGTGCACAGCTAAAGCGGCTGATAACTGCCTGCCACCTCCAACACTCCCTCTGCTCAGCGAGGCCCTGCACAGGCCGGTTCTGCAGCAGGGCCCACCCCTCAGCTGTCCCTTCCTCCCTTGCTGTTGGTGACCCCTGGGCCCTTCTGTAAGTGGCCTCTGCCCTCTGCACCTGCTCCCCGCCCTTGGCTGCCGTCACCGTGTCCCGCCTGGCGCCTTCCTGCACCTGCCCGCACTGCCTCACTCTGCTCCTTTATTTCATCACTGAGTCTGGTCCCCCAGGGCGAGGGGCTGAGTGGTGCAGAGGGCGGGCTCTGGAACCAGTGCGTGAGGTCAGAATCAGCTCCACACTGACTTGCTGTGTGTCGGTGGGCTGCTACTTAACTTCTCTGTGCCTTGGTTTCCTTGGGTCGTTTGTGAGGAGGAAACGGCAAATACAAGAGGAGCCCTTACAAGTCTCCACACTAGTCGGTGTTCAGTGATCGCCCCGCTGGTGTGCACAGGGTTCTTCACTCCCCTGATGTTTGTCCATGGCCTCCCCCTCCTCTGGGCGGCAGAGCCTTCCTAGTGCTGGGGAGCTGAACTCGCCCCAGCACCTGCCTCCTCCTGGTCCCAGCTCTCTGCCTGTCTCCTGAGGCCTGAGGGGCTCCGTAACAGAATCAAGTGGGGTGCAGGGGTCCCACAGTCCCCGCTGTGACAGGTGATGACTCTACTGTGCTCTGCTTCTCTGTTCTCCCCCTGTGAGCACTGGAACCTTGGCAGGTGGAAAGGGGCAGAGGGTGGGTCAGGAGTCATAGCTTCCTCCCCCACCCCCTCAGTTCTGGCCAGGTCAGGCTGGGGAGCTGGGGCATGGCAGCTGGGAGTGCCCAGAGGCTCCAAATCTGGAGGTCCCCAAGGCTTGGAGGTCCGACTCCCCAGGTTTGAAACCTTGCTGTGCTGCAGGGCTGCCGTGTGGCCTTGGCCTTCGCTTCCTCCTCTGTCAGATTGGTGTCCCCCTGCCATAGAGCAGGCTGCTGTGAGTGGCACCTGGTGTCACTGTCATCATCCCTGCAGTTTCTCCCCAGACCCAAGACCAGCGTTCCCTGGCTCCCCGGGGGTGCTTCTGCCAAGGTGAGGTTCTGAGGAACCCCAGGGGTCTGGGGATGGCCTCTGCCTGTTTCCTTGGCAGGTGCAGCGCAGAGAGATTTCCACGGGAGCCAAGCGTGACTTCCCGTGAGGTTTGTGCTCCCAGTGGGGCCCAGAACAAGCACCTGGTGCCATCTCAGTTCCCAGGAAGCTGTTGGGGAGCCTCGGTTTACTCACTTGTGAAAGAGCTTCAGTGACTTCTGACCTCAGAGCAGTGGTTCCTTGATTTTAGCACGGATCAGCAGACATGATTGGTGGAGTTAACTACCAATTTTAAAAATTTACCAAGTATGGAGTTTTAAACAACCCAACTAATACCTACAACTTTCATCCCTTCCTAAAAGGAGGGATATTTAGTGCGCACGGGTGCACACACGTGCACACACACACACACACAGTTTACACTGTCAGATGAAAGCTAGTCCCTAAAATGGAATGATTTCAGTGACCAGCACTTGTGCAGTGCCAGCCAGGTATGAGCTCGCTGAGGACTTGTGCAGCCCCTTGCGCTGGACATAATCGTTACCTCCATTTCCAGCTGGGAAGTGGACGCCTGGAGATGTGAAGTCATGTGCCCAAGGCCACACAGCTGTTAGGTGGCACATCCAGGATTCCAGCCCGGGGGGCTGCCTCTCCATCTATGCTTCGCGCCCCTAGGCCGGTGGTCCTCAAACGTCAGCATGACTCTGAGGTGGCTCGAGAATGTGCATTCCTGACACGCCCCCAGTTGATGCTGTCACTGTTGGCCGGGGGACCCCACCTGAGACTGTTGCCTAGGACTCACTTTAGCTAACGGGACACCTATTAACTCGTCCGGCTTTTCTCTCTTTGCTTTAGAGATGTGGTTGGGGGTCAGACTTAGTCTGAAAGCCAGCACGTGGGACCCTCGGCTGGGGCCAGAACACCAGGTTTGGGGCTGTCCCCCCTCGCCGGGGCTCAGTGTTCCCATTTGACAAGTGGGACGATTGTGACCTCCTCTGCCTCTCTGCAGGGAGGCGGGGAATGAGGAGGGGAACCCAGGGAGCTGCTTGGTGAGGATCCTTCTACGGCCACCCTCACACAATAGTTAGCATTCACTGAGCAGTTACAGTGTGCCAGACACGATTTTGTGTATTTATCAAACATTTCCAAAGAGCTTTCTAGGTTTCAAGCAGGCACTATTCTGAGGCTTTACATCCGTCAACTCATTTCATTTACATTATGAGCTGAGGACTGTCTTATTATCCTCATTTTACAGGTGAAGAAGCCGAGGCACAGAGAAGGTGAGTTACTTGCCTGAGGTCCCACAGCAAATAATAGAGAAGGTTAAGACGCCAGGCCAGGAGGCTCCGGCAGTCTGTCTCTTGTCCCAACCCTAGTCCTGCTATAGATGTCCCAGATCAGGGCTGGGTTGTGGGGCAGGCTCTGCCTGGTACCACCCCTGGCTTGCTGGTACAGTGTGTTAAATAGTGGCCCCCCAAAAGATAGGTCCATATCCTAAGCCCCAGCACCCGTGAACGTGGCCTTATTTGGAAAAAACATTGTGGATCTTGAGAACATCTGGATTTAGGGTGAGCCTTAATTAGACCCAGTGATAGAGTCCTTATAAGATAAAGTTGCGGGGGTACGGTTTAGACACACAGAGACAGGGGTAGAGGCCATGTGAAGATGGAGGCAGAAATTGGAATCGTATAGCTCCTAGCCAAAGAATGCCTGGAGCCACTAGAAGCTGGAAGAGATAAGGAAGAGTTCTCCCCTAGACCCTCCAGAGGGAGTGTGGTCCTGCTGACACCTTAATTTCAAAGTTCTGGCCTCCAGAACTGTGGACGAAGACATTTCTATTGCTTTAAGCCACTCGGTGTGTGGTAGTTTGTTACAGCAGCCCCAGGAAACTGATATGCTGGCTAATCCCAGGCAAGTCCCTTGCCCTCTCTGAGTCCTCGCCTCAGCCCCGCCACACAGCCCCCAGTCTCCTCACTGGCCCCAGATGCCAGCTAGCCAGGGACCTCTCCAGGACCTGTGTGGAGTGTGGCGGGTCGGGGAGGTTCCCCCAGGACCACACTGGGCAGGCCCCGGTAGGGTCAGGCCTGGTCCTGCCTCTCCGGACAGACACGCTGGGCTAGGGTCAGGAGATGTGGGCTTCGCTGCAGACCTTAGTGACTCAGACAAGATGCCATCACCCTCGGGACCTCGGTTTCCTCTTGCGTAGGGTGAGAGCCCTCTCGCCTCCTGGGGCTGCTGTGAACATTCCCGGGGTTCTGCCTGGAAACATGACAGGCCCTCGATCTGTCCTGAGTTTGTTTTCCTCCCTTTTACAAGCTTTTACTGAGCGTCTGCTACGGCTCAGCTGGCCATGCGGCCCCTCTCAAGGAAGCGGGTTGTCAGCGTCACGATTGTAATCACCTCCACTTCAGTACTGAGGGAGACCGAGGTCCAAAAAGGTTAAATCCTTTACGGAAGGCACCAAAGCAGCAGAGACGGCCCAGGCCTCCCCAGCTTCTGATCAGCCACGACTGCTGGGGGTCTTCCTGGTGGGTGGGGGTCGCAAGAATTGGCCGTTTGGGGTGGAGGAGGTTTGCACGGAGAGGAGCGCGTGTGCCTTGCGTGTACATGTGTGTGCCTTATGGGTATATGTGCATGTACACACATGCATATATCTCTGTGTGCATGCTTGTGCGTATGTGTGTGTGTGTGTGTGAGTTTTGCTTTCACATTTGGTGCTGATTCCTGTAAACCTCACGGTCTAGTTTCCAGCAGACACCGCACAGCAGGGGGGACGGCTTGGTCCAATCTGTGGCTTCCCCTTCTCGTTCGCTGGCTTGTCTGGCTACAGGGTGTGGAGGGAATGTAAATGAAGGCAGGGTGTCTGGCCCCACTGCCAGCTGCAGGGCTGTGGCATCTGTCTCTTGAAGCCAACCGCAGGGGCCTGAGGGAAGTCACGCACTACCGGGGCTGGCGAGGGCAGAGCTGCCGCAGGAAATGTGGGTGCATCTTGGGGACTCTTCTTAGGGGTCACCAGGGCCCAACTGGTCAGAGAGAAAGACTAATGAAGGAATCCACCCACAGCATATCCAGTGGTGTGGGCCTGGGTCTCTGTTTCCCCTTCTATAAAATCGGGGTGGGAAGTCATCGGTGCAGGGAGCAGGGAGCAGGGATGAGCTGCATGCAGGCGGTTATTCCTGTGCCCCACATGTGGAAACGACACTGGCTAGCCGTCGTCGACGTTCCGTATGGTGCAGGAGCTAACTGAGAGCTCCTTCTTTAATCCCGCAACTACCCGCATGTGGTCGGCACTTGTATCTTCAGTCCCATTTTGCAGAGGAAGAAATTGAGTCCTGTGAAGGAACTTGCCCCGGATCACATGCTAGGGGGTAGTCAAGTTGGAATTCAAATCAAGTAGGTACTGGCTTTAGAGCTGCTGCCCCTACAGCCCTTCAGAGGCATCCTTAGAGGAGGCGGGGCTTTGACTCAGCCCACAGGAGAGGTCAGGACCTCTGGCAGGAGGACCAGCCTAGCAAAGATGTGGAGGTGAGACTGAACATGACACAGCTCGTGCGAGATCAGGAGAGGCCAGAGGAGGCAGGAGTGCGGACTCCCGGAGCGCTGGCGTGAGCTCACTGGGCTCTCCTTCTGGGTGGTAGAAGCTCAGGGAGAGGGAAGGATAGTCATTTCCTAGCTGGGTGACCTTGTTCAAACCTTCCTGGTCTCAGTCAAGGGCACCTGCATCTGCCTGGTTGCTCAGACTCCAGACTGGGGCATCATGTTTAACTCTTCTTTGTCACCTCTTATCAGGCCACCAGGGGAATGGGCTGAAACCAGCCACTTGTCCTCATCTGCCAGATAGCACCCTGCTCCAAGCCTCAACCATCTTCAGTTACTGCAGTTACGGCCTCTGGGCTGGTCTTATTGCTTCTCTGCCTCTGCAGTTCATTTTCCACGCAGCAGCCAGGGGCTCTACTCAAAATGCAGATCAGAGCCTCTCCCTCTCCCCCTCTCTCCTTCTCTCTCTCTCCCTCTGGAAAATCCCTCTTGCATTTAGAACAAAGCGTGAATCTCTGCCTGATCAGCCCGGACCTACATCTGGACATCACCACTCACTACCCCATCACTCACAATACCCACCCACACTGGGCCTTCTGTTACTCAAACTTGCAGGGTTATTCCCACCCCAGGGCCTTTGCTTCTACTATTCTCTGTCTTGAGGGCCCTTCCCCAATCACTGGCTCCTTCTTATCATTCAGGTCTCAGACTAAGCATTGCCAGCTGACAGAGACTTTCCAGATAAAGACCCAGTCTCCATGCCTCCTCGTTTATTTCCTTTACGTGCATGCATATCACCCCAAACAGTCTCAATCTCTCTTCTTACCCCTCAGCAAACTAAACTTCCTAAAATCAGGATCCTTGTCTGCTTTGTTCACTACTGCATCCCAGTGTCTGGCACACAACAAGCATTCAGTGAATACTTGTTTAATGAAGAAATGAATAAAAGATCAGACTCAGTCTTTCTCTCTGTAAAATGGGACCACATCAAACCTGCCTGACAGGGGTGTGGTATGGTTCTGAGGTAACACTTGCACACATCTGGGGTTCTCCCCTCATCCAAGGGCTTCCCTGGCCAGCCCTCCTGCAGCCTGGTTCCCTCCAGCTCCCCCAAACTCTTTGTCCTGGTTCCGGGGCACAAGGACCCTCTTGTGAGCTACCAGGCTGGCAGTGCCTAGAACCTCTACAGGTGGTCTCTGTCCACAGGTCCCTGAGGACAGCTGGAGGGTTGACATCCAGAGCCCAACCCCAGACTCATGCAAACTCTGACTCCCAGCCCAGCTGCAGTGGTCCCTAAAGCAGCCTTTAGTTAAGAACTCTGGGGTTGACTCACACTTCCTTTGTCCCCAGCTGGGTTCACTCAAGAGTGTCTCTGTTTTGCAAGGCTGAGGTTTTTGTGTCCTTCAGAGGACAGTGCCTGGGCAGCAGTGCTGTATGCCTCAGTGAACATACAGTGACATTCGTGCCCCTCCCCCCACCAGAAAACCTCAATCTCAGGACAGTTAGGAAACTACCCTTTTCTGGCAGTTGAGGCATTCTGGTTTGGAGAAACAGCTTTGAGGCTTTGACAGGTGGTCATGATGTCCGTCCCTCTGTCTTCCAGCCTAAGCCCACCTGCAACCCACCAGAAGATTGTGTCTGCTGCCCTTGGAGGGCCATTTCGGCGTCCCATGTTTCCCACTTTTCCTTCCTGCCGATGAAATAAGGCATTCCTGTTCACTGCCTTGCTTGAAAGTTTCTTCTTTTTTTTTTTCTGTGTAAATATTCATGGTGATGCTCAGTCTAAATTTCCTAAAACAGTTCCACTTTCACAGAAATGTCATCATTTCGGGAAAAGCATTCATAGATTGGCCTGGTTTTCTTGTTTACACCCTGGAAGATAAATCGGGTCACACTGCTGAGGGGGAAAGGCATCCTGGACGGGACTCTTCCCGGTTCTGGTTTGGAAAAGCTGTTCTTTGAAGCCACACGTATACTGACCCGAGGTCATCCACGGCAGAGGAGAAACAGTTGGCCAGAACTTCCAGGTAACGACTGGTCAGATTTTTGGGTGATAGTTAGCCCCTTTTATCACGTATGTCCACTGGAAAGGACTCAAGCTTTGGAGGTGGACTGTTTCAGGGTCAGCTTCCTATTGGCTGTGTGACCTTGGGCAAGTTACTTAACCTCTCTGAGGCCTGGCTTCCTGGGGAGTAGATTTAGGGCATAGCTATCCCCGGCTACTTTTTTTTTTTCTGGTTTGAACCTTTTTAAAAAAATAAAGGGAAAATTTATATTTTAACCATTTAAAAGTGCATAACTCGGTGGCATTTAGTGCATTCACGGTGTCACACAACCACCACCTCCATCCAGTTCCAAAACACTTTATCAGCCCAAAAGGAGGCACCCGTCAAACAGCCACTCCCCACTCCCAGCACGCTTTCAGCGTTAACTTACACTGTTGGCTGAGCCCGCTGAAAAGGAAATAGTGCTTTCCCGCTGGGCCACTGCTGGAGACAATAGGCAGTCTGTGGGTATTTGCATGGAGTCACCTAGCCCGGGGCTGGGATCCTGTTCTGTGTGTTGTGTGTGTGTATGTACGTGTGTGTACAGATCTTTGAATTTTGACACAGGTGGACGTTCATGTAACTACCATTATAACCAGGATGCAAAGTAATTCCAGCGCCAGAATGTTCCTTTCTACTGCCCCTTTGTAGTCCACCCCTCCTCCACCTCCCCCAGCCCCTGGCAATCTCTGCTCTGTGTTCTGTCCCTACAGTTTTAGCCATTGCAGAGTGTTATGTAAGTGGAATTCTACAGTGTGTGAATTTTGTGTCTGGCTTCTTTGGCCCAACATAACATACTCGGGAGTCACCCAAGTTTCTATGTCCATCGGTTGTCTGTTCCTTTTTCTTACTGAGTAGTATTTCATGGCGTGGATATACCACAGTTTGCTTTTCCATTCACCTGTTGAATATTTGTGTTGTCTCCAGTTTGGGGCTCTCAGAATGTTCACAGATCTGTCAGAGACAACAGAGATCGCCTTCTCAGTAGTTTGTGGTTTACTGAAAAGTCAAGAAAAATGTGGGTAAGTTGTACCTGGGGCCATGTAGCCAGCAGCTGAGAGGGCCCTGCCTTCCATTACTCAGAGCTGTGCTAACATGGTAGCCACTAGCCACATGAGGCAACTGAGCACTTGAACTGTGGCTAGTGTGAATTGAGATGGGCTGTCAGTGTCAGATATACAGTGGATTCCAAAGTGTGTGCAAAGGCCCTGAGGCAGGAAGGTGCCTAGTTTTTTTGAGGCACAGCAGAGAGGCAGGTGGGGTTGGAGTGGAGGGAGCCAGGGAGAGAGGGGAGGAGATGAAGGCAGAGAGGTGACCTCGTGGTGTCTGTTGCTGTGTCTGTCCCCTTACCTGACTGTTGCTCCTTTTGGGCAGGGCTGGGTCTGTCTTGTAAGTCCCAGCATGGTGCCTGCCATAGAGTGGGTGCCTCTTACATGCTTCTTGAATGAATGAATACATTGATGGGAACTAAAGGCAGCTGGGCTAAACTGAGCAGCTGGGAGGGTGAAGACAAACTGCCCGCTGTAGGGCCACCATAGTGTGTGCCTGGATCCGATAAGCCTTCTGGACTGAGGCACTCTCCCTGGCTGCTGCGACAGTTGGTGGTGGATGGCTTACCTATCTGAGCATGGCCCCACGTTACAAGCCCACGTCCAACGACTGCTCAGCGTAGAGCACAAAAGCCTAGCCCCTTTCCCCCAGGCGGGACACTTCCGCAGGGCCGTTCCAGCTCTAGAACTTCCGGTGGGATAGCGTCACACTCAGCTTCTCTTCTGCTTCTCCTGCTTCCCTCACTCCATGGCAGGTGCTGCCCCGGTACCCCCGCTCGGCCTTCCAGTTTGCCAGAGAACCTGCCATGCCGGAACCTTGCCATTCATTCACTTAACAAGTGTGCATTGAACAACTGCGGAGTCCCAGGCACTGTTTCGGGATTCAGCAGTGACCCCACACAGACCAGGACTGTCTGTCTGAGGGATGTGCGCCATCGAGTTTTCATATTTCACTGAGGACGACTCATCTCCTAGCCTCACGATAGTCTTGCCATCCCCAGGTGATCTGACTGCTTCGGCTCCCTGGACCGGCCTTTAGAGGGTGTGGACTTGCGGGGGGCAGGATGGGGGCAGACCCAAGAAGTTCAGGTCTCTGGAGTCAGACGTAGGCTCAAGTTTGAGCATAGTGCTTTTTTGCGTTTCCCTAATGACCAATGATGTTGAGCATCTTTTCACGTGCTTATTCATGTGCCATTTGTATGTCTTTGGAGAAAATTCTGTTTAAGTTTCTTGCATATTTTTAATTTGGGTATTAGTCATTTGTTATTGAGTTGCAAGTGTTCTTTATATATTTTAGATATTAGACTTATATCAGATATGTGATTTGCAAATGTTTTCTCCCATTCCATAGACTGTCTCTCCACTTTATAATATCCTTTGATGTGCAAACATTTCAAATTTTGATGAAGTCCAGTTTATTTTTCCTTTTATTACTTGTACTTTTGGTGTCATTTCTAAGAATCCATTGCCATATCAAAGTCATGAAGATCTATCTATCCCCACATTTTCTTCTAAGAGCTTTGTGTCTTTAGCTCTCACATATGGGTCTTTGATACATTTTGTACATGCTGTGAGGTAGGGGTCCACTTTTCTTCTTTTGCATTTTGCTCCAGCACCATTTGTTAAACAGACTATTCTTTCCTCATAGAATGATCTTGTCGACCTTTGTCAGAAAATGACTGGAGATATACATATATATATGTATATGTATATATGTATGTATGTGTGTGTGTATGTGTATATGTGTGTGTGTGTGTGTGTGTGTGTGTGTGTGTGTGTGTGTGTGTGTATAAAATGTTTATTTCTGGACCCTCAGTTCTATTCCATTGATCTGTATATCTGTCCTATGTCAGTACCACACGAGTTTGATTGCTGTAGGTTTAGTGCCTTTTGAGCCTCAGTTTCCTTTTCTGTAAAGCCGAGTTGGAGAGTCGTCCTTGGTAGCTATTTGTGAATGAAATGAGCCGATACAGTTACGGCAGCCAGCACTAAGCCTGGCCCTTCATGGTGGTGGGACACGCAGTTGCTGTTATTACTGTCATCACCCTGGAAGAGTGGCCCTTACTTCCGAGGAGTGGGCTTTGCTTCAGGGCTCTCCCGGAGCTGGAAGCAGGGCCGGCCGCCCTGAGCGTGCAGTGAGGAAGCAGGCATCGCCACTGGGGCGGACATCCTAGAGGGATGGAACGCCACCTCTTCCCACCAGTCTCTCCCGAGCCGAGCCCAGGGTGGGCCTGCGCCTGCAGCTTCTGTGGCTGGGGCCTATGGAGAGGAGGACCCCATGCTCTGGCATGGAGTCAAAACAAAGAGTGTCAGTCTTTATTTTGTTTGTCTAGTCCAGCGACCTTCTGATGTTCTGTGAATGAGGAAGTAGGATGTCTGAAGTAAGAAGACTGTGCTGCAGGCCTGCAACCTAGAATCACCCCCAACGCTGTATGACTGAAAGAACTGTGCAGTGAACACCTGTGAGCCCACCATTTAGATTCTGCAATGAACAGTTGACTCACCTTATCACATCTCTGTTCACCTGTCCTTCTCTCTATCCACCCATCCATCCACCTTTTTGTTGCATTTCAAAGTAAATTGCAGACATTTATACGCCCCCCCCCACCCCTGCATACTTTCGTATGCATCTCATTAAATAAATTTCAAGATTTGTTTTTTTGACAGAACCTATATTCTAAAAAAAAGTCTCTGGGGAATTCTTCCCTGGTGATGACCCAAGATAGTGGCTAAGAGTCCCCTTAACCTTGGCCCTATTTGTTGAAAGATACCTGAGAGGGACCCTTTGCTACAGGTGGGGATCAGAATCCCTGGCTCCTCCTCTCGCCGGCTCTGTGGTGGTTTTGGGCAGGTCACATTGCCTCTCCAAGCCTCAGTTTCTTCATCTATAAAATGGGCTTAAGAAAAGCACTTTCTTCTTAGGGTCATCGCGAGGAATAGCTGAGACCCCGCACATGAAGGAAGCAGTTGGCATGGTGCTTAGCACAGAGTAAACGCTCCGCAAATAGCTGCTGCTGTTTTGAAGATGCCACTGCATGTCTATCCTTCCAGAACAAATCCCTATTCTTAGGGTGGTAGAGTTCAGTCTTTGATCCTGGCACCAGAAGCGTTTTTGACCTGATCTGCTGGGAACTGTTTATTGGGTAGGTTGAGCGTGAAGGCAAGGCCCAGAATTCCCTTTGTCTTACCTTTGTCCTCAGGTGGCAGGAAATCCCCTTTCAGGAGGCTTTGATGTCGCTGGGAAGGTGGGGCCCAGGAAGGCCTGCACAGGGGCTTCCTTCAGGCCAAGAGCGAGGGTGGTGGGTGGGGAGGGGGAGAATCTTCTATGGAGGAAAGGCTCACCCAGCATGTGCCAACAGACCCCAGTTGTCTGTCCATGATAGTAATTTAAGACACCAATATTGCAACTCTGGGAGCTAGTGGGACGTGGCAGCCCCTTGGATATTTTTCAGGAGGTTCCAAGGAGCTGTACATTAGTTAACACACAAGCTGCCTGGGGAAGCAGGAGAAGAGCTTGCATTCAAGGGACCGAGTTTGCAGACTGGCTGCCCGTGGGCCAGAAGTCACCCCCCAATAGCTTTCAGGGCCACACAGCCTTTGTTTGTTTGTCTTGGACTTGAATACACTGCCAACAATTGTTTAAATATAGAGATTATACATTAAAGTGTCTTGAAAAATTAAATCTGGCAACCACTGGGCCCACATTCCCGCATGGCAACCACTGGCTGAGTGTGATTGGCCTTTTTATTGGGGCACATGAAGGCCAGTTTGTCACTTACACCAGGGTTACCTGCCTGGCTGCTGTTGGCATCTTTGGCATCTGAGTTTGGCCCCCTGGCCTAGCTGGTGAGCCAGAAACAGACTCAAGTATTTATGGTTCAAGACAGAGGACAGCGAGTATCCTAGATTACGGCAGTGGCTCTCCACAGGGGTGACTTAGCCCTCTGGGGACTTTGGCACTTTGGGTTGCCACAACTTGAGGTTGCTGCTGGCATCTAGTGGGTGGCGGCCGCCTGCTCAACATCCTACGATACGCACAGGTCAGCCCCACAACACAGAATTAGCCAGCCCTAAATGTCAATAGGGCTGAGGTGGAGACACGCTGAATTAGGGGTGTCAGCAAACTGGTCTGAAAGGCTGGGATTGAATCATGGAGCTCAAGAATGGCTCTCTGAAGAGAAGTGGTCTTGCTGGTGGCAGGTACTCGGTGACTGAGCTGGGTTTCAATTGAAAGAGACTGGAGGGAGGCAGGTGAGGCAGAGAGCAGCATGCGCAAAGGTACAGAGGTAACTCTGATGGGAGAGATAAGCGACAGTGTGGACGGTGAGATGATACATGTGGTTCAAAGAGCATGAAGTTTGGCTTTGAGTCCTGGCTCTATCCTTCACTAGCTATGTGGCCTCAAGCTTGTCAGTTGCCCTGAACCTCACTCAGTTTCATCACCTGAAAAATGGGGGAAAGCAATGAAGTTATGTAGGTACAGCCTTGTCTATCCCCACTCTGCCATTTGCATTCTGCATTCCAGCTGTCCTGAAATACTGGCGGTTTGCTTAATGCTTCATGTCCTCTCCTCTCTGTGCCGTCCATATGCAGTTCCCTCTGCCTGGTGCTCACATTCCAGGTGTATGCCTTACACCATCAGGAGGTTATAAACCAGATATGCTCAGACTTGTGTTTTGGAGAGATCACTCTGCCAGCAACAAGGCATGGGGTTTGAGAGGGTGTGTGTGTATACACGCACATGCACACACACGTGCATGTAGGCGTGTACCTGTAAATTTCAAGGTCAGGAGAAAGGTGGGAAATTCTCAGGCTCAGACAATGGGGCCTGGGAGCCTCTGCCTTTACTCCAACTCTCTTTCCTGTCATTTCTCTGGCCTTTAGGTGCCTTGGTGAAGGCCAGTGGAGACACTGGGCATGAAAGGCTAGGATTCTCTCTTGGTTAATGTCACGGTTCCCTTCTCTAAACAGGATCCTGGTTACTCCATAGTTCAGGGTTGAAATGTTGAGGCCAGGACCCCACAGAGGCTATTGCCAAAAAGGCCATAGGCAAGCCACCTAGCTTCCCCAAGCCTCAGTTTCCTCATCTGAGTAGAACAGTTTACAGAGGGTATGGCACTCCATGGGATGCTCCCTACAAAGCTCTTAGGACAGGGCCCAACTCAATATGTCTTTAGCTGCTTTATAAAAACGAAGCTCTTGCTGAATGCCTTCTGTATACCTGGTACTGCAGGAGGCCCTGGAGTAGAGTCTCCTAAGGATTGGTCTTGTGACTTTAAGGATTGGTTTAGGATTTGTGGATTTTGCTGATTGGGGACATCCAACTTTTAGGGAACAATTTCTAGGAATTTACCTGAAACAAGTACACAAAGATTTAGCTAAGTAGGTTCACACTAGTGATTTTATAAAGAGAAAAACTGGAAATAGCCTTAAAGTTCAGCTCTAAGATATTGGTGTGATAGGTGATGAAACAAATAGATCATGTAGTCATTCAAGAGGACGTAGGGGTGTTTGTTGATATGAAAAGATGTTTATTATTAAAACAAGTTATAAAACTATTCATATGTCAAAATTATATATACAGATACATATTTTTAAAACCTGCATGCTAATACAGTCAAATATTGATAGTGGATTTTACATTTTTCTTATTCTAGATTTCTCTTTCTAAATTTTCAACAATGAATGGGCATTTGTTAAAAATATAGTAATATATATATTATTTATTAACGTTTATATTATTGTTATATTCCTTTCAGTATTTACTAGTGTTTATTAACCTCGGAGTACCCTACTATGCAAGGCGATGTCATGATGAATACTTACGCTCTCCAGGTGATTTGCATGCATGCCGAATTTTGAAGTGCGTTAAACACAGAGTTCTTTATCTCCCTTTATTTTTTAATTTATTCCATCCATTCATGCCTGGCTTGGGGACGTTTGTTTTATGAGCGCATGCGCACTCCTAGCGCCTAGTGGGCGGGGCGCTCCGCCAGTGCGCCCGGATGTCCGAGTTGGCGGGAAAGCGGCGGCGGGGCAGAATGGCGGCGGCTGCAGCGGCCTTAGACTCGGTGGCCGGCGGCGGGCTGGCGGCGGTGAGGCTGCCGCGGTCGCCGCCGTTCAAGGTGCTGGCGGAGCAGCTGCGGCGCGACGCGGAAGGCGGTCCGGGCTCATGGCGGCTGTCGCGGGCGGCGGCGGGCCGCGAGCCGCTGGAGCTGACGGCCGTGTGGATGCAGGGCACGGTGGTGGCGGCGGGCGGCGGCAAGGCGCGGCTGCGGGACCCGAGCGGGGCTTTCTCTGTGTGCGGCCTGGAGCGGGTGCCGCGCGGGCGGCCCTGCCTCGCCCCAGGTAACCCCGGAGTCGAACTTAGGGCTGACCCTCGTTTTTTTGCAGCCAGAGGGCGGGGCCTGGCCGTTCCGCCTCCGGGCCTTTGCCAGTGCCTGTCTCCGGCCTCGGGACCCATTCTTCCTGTCCCAACCCCCAGTCGAGTGCCATTTGATGATACGCATCACCTGCAGCCGGATTTAAAAAAAAAAAAAAAAGGCTCTTAGGCCTCCCCCAGCCCTACTAATCGGAATCTTTAGGGGAAGGACCCCCAGCATTTGTATTTGTAAAAAGCCCCCTCCCACAGATGATTTTCCCATCAAGTTTTGGAAAATACTGTACTAAGAAACTTCCGTTCATCCTTAACGTCCCAGAAGCCCTCCCGGACCCCTAGGAATGGGGAGACCCACCTGCACCTCTCCCTCGCGGAACTGCCTTATTCTGTAGGTCACTAATGTTTTCCTCTTTTAAACCAGTGGTGCTCAAACTGGAGAGTGCATCAGACTCACTCCAAAGGCTGGGCTCCACCCTCAGGCTTCGTTTTTTTGTACTTCAGGGTGGGGCTGGAAATTTGCATTTTTAACCAGCCCTGAGGAGACTCCGTGATTCTAGTGCTGCTGCCCCGGGGGCCACACCTTGAGAGCCACTGAGCCAGACTGTACTAAGGGATAACGGGACTGTCGTCCTGACAGCCTTATCTCCAGCATTAGATTGAATTCCTGGCTCCGCCTATTTCCTGCCGAGCTGCCTGGAATACTTTCCTTTATCTTTCTGGACCTGCCCTTCCTCCATCAAAAGGGACTTGTAAGTCCTGCTTGTTGTGTGAATTCAGTACAAAAAAAGTGGTCTAAATACTGCTCCTGATTTATAGTGTGGGTTTGAAAAGTTGTGACCATCATGCTTTACTATAAAATACTCCTGTTCTTTTCTCGCCCCATCCCCTGACCCACCGTTCAGCCTCCCTCTCTGCTCTCTGCTGCAGCGTTAGGCTGGCATAGGGCTACAGCAAACTACAGGCTGCCTCTTTTCACAAGGTCTGCAAACTAAAAATGGTTTTTACATTTTCAAATGGTTGAAAAGATATTTCATGACGTGAAAAGTATATGAAATTCAAATATCCATAAGTAAAGTTTTATCATGCTACATTTATATAGTATCTAGGGCTGTTTTCCCATTACAACTACAGACGAGTAGTTGCGACAGAGGCTCTGTGGCCTGCAAAGCCTGAAGTATTTACTTTTTGGCCCTTTACAGAAAAGTCTGCTGACCCTTGGCCTAGCCTGTAACCCCCGCTACTTGGTGTTTTTCATGTCTGGTCTCAGCCCTGGCATGAGGTTGGCACCAACAGGTACCTTAGCATTTGAACAGATGGGCATTGGTGAACCTATCTGACTCAGCCACTGGCCTGAATACCTGCTGGTGGGGGCTGTGCCACTTCCTTTAGCTACTTAATACCAAGTCTTAAGTGACGAAGCAGGGAGCCAGGAAAGTAAACAAGCCACTAAAACTCAAATACCTGAGCTTGAGCACAGGTTACTGAGGGAGCAGACAATGAGGGACAACTGATCCAGGCTTGCAGGGTCAGGGAAGGTTTCCTGGAGGAGGTAGCCCTCCCTGAAGGATGTGTTGGAATTATATGTAGGGACCAACGCTCCCAGGTTGCCTGGGACAGAGGGGGTCCTGGGACATAGGACTTTCACTTTTAAAACCAGAATGGAATGGATGGTCACCATACGTCTGCCTGAGGCAGGAGATTGCCCGGGTCCATGGAACAACATGTGCAAAGGCTTGGAGACGAGAGAGCCCCCTGCCTTTGGGGAGCCTGAGGCAGAATGTGAGGCGGCAGTGATAGGTTGATTTCAAGGTGGCCTTGAGCTGTATTCACATCAGCGCTGAGTCCCTGCTGCTGCCTCTTCTGGAACATCCAGCAATTTGGTCCATAAACGTCAGGTGCTGCACGTGCAGAACTGAGTCACAACTCTCCCTGCCCTCAAGTTGCTCCAAGTCTGCAGGGCAGGAGGGGAGAAACAATGAACTAGACTGCTCTGATAGAGGGTTCTGGAGGCAGGAGCTGCATGTGAGGAAAGTCACTGCCTTAGGATGGGGATGGCTATGAAGAGGAGGCAGCTGAAAGTGTACTAGCTGGAAACCAGTGAAGTGACCAGAGGATGAAGGCCTGATCAAAGGGAAGGGGAGAGATGGGGGAGACAGTGGAGAGACCCTGGGCAGAGAGGGTGGGGGTAGGATGAACAGGGCCAGTACCCAGGTCGACCTCGGAGCAAAGCACTCACGCCTTGAGCCCAGCCCTCTAGTCGCATGTGTCTTCGTAATGGCTGTCCTGTTCACCTCTCCTGGCTGGGATCTCCTTGGGTGTGTTCTTTCCTTCCTGGGTCGTTAGTCATTTCTCTGAGGGTTCCATCTCTGCCAGCACTTTACAGCCATTCAGAGGGTATGTCAAGTGTGTTTTTAGAACTAGACTCTGTCACCGAGGAATCCCACCTCACTTGCTCAAGTAGAATCTGGAGATGAGTTCAGAGAAACCTAAGTACATCCTACTAGGAGTTGAAAACCAGAGGGTCAGGTATCAGCCAGCCTGGCTTCGTTCAGTCGGAGTCCTGGGGCCCTCTTGCAAACAGCCCTGCTGTTGGAAGCCATGTGATTAAAGCAGGGGCATGCAGTGGGAGCTGGCAGCATGCCTGCCCTTCCTGCTGTCTTTGGGGTTTTTTACACAATTGAGTTTTGTGTGGTTAAGACCTGCCAAGTTTTGCTTTCAAGGAGAGCCACTTCCCCAAGGGAATAGGAAGAGAGTCACAGTTAATATGTCATTAGATCATCCTGATGGCAGCCTGCCCTCTTGTTGATTTGCTTGCATGTGCCCAGCTGGTGGTCGGGATAAAGGGGGAGGTGGCAGAGGTTGGTCCTGGGCAGCTGGAAAGAAGGGCAGCCTGGGGGTGCTGCTTCTTGCCTAGCTTTTTTGGCAACATCAAGGGAAAATTGGATTTACTTTGGGGCTGTCTGGGGGTGTCTTTGCAGAAAAAGAACTGGTCCTGTGCACAGAGACCAGTCACATACTCTGTGACATCGATCAAGGAACAAGGAGAAGACTGTCTGAGAGCAGTCTGACTAATAACTCATACTCTGATGTGACACTCTTCCATTCCTTGGGCATGCTCGTCTTGTTTGTGATGATAGCTTGCTGCCTTTTTTTTTTTTTTTTTAACATTTTAAAACTGGAAACCAAAGAAGAGAGATGTCACCCTTCAGGTTAAATGTTGGACTTTTTGTCCATATGTATGTTTTGATCACTGACCTTCCTGGCACTTTGGTCTCTACTTCTCTGCATTTTTTCTTTTAATATGCCTCTCTGATAAAGTTAAGCCCTCCGAAGGACCGGTCTCTGCTTTGTTTTTGTTGTTTCTATCAACAATACCATGGACTTTTCTTCTCCTAGGAAAGTACGTGATGGTGATGGGAGTAGTTCAGACGTGCAGCCCTGAGCCATGCCTTCAGGCTGTGAAGATGACAGACCTTTCCGATAACCCTGTCCATGAAAGCATGTGGGCCCTAGAAGTGGAAGATTTACACAGAAATATTCCTTAGGTGCTGGAAGCGTCCTTAAAAACAACCGAAATTCTGAAACAACTTAGGTTCTTGTACTATGTGGATTTCATGGACATTGTTCAGTGTGTAACTCTCAAAAGTTTCTCGGAAAGCTTTGGTTTGGATCACCAAGTGATGCAAATGTAGGGTTTCTAAATGCTGGGACATTCCAATTAACTCAGCCCCTGCTGCCCCTTTGCCTTGACTGCTGTTGGCTGATGAGAAGCAGATGTGTTCTTTTCCTCTCTCTGTTTTGGTTTATGTTTGTTAATTTTCTCTAAAGCACACAGAAATCTCATGTTGCGTTTTCCAAGTTTTACAAGAGATGACGCTTTTTCCGTTACCGCTGTGACTTTATCTTAAGACGCAAACTTTGAATCTCAGTCATTGCCCATGGTGATTAAAGCGTGGTCCTGCGCAGGAGAACACTGCGTGGAAGGGATGACATCATGACCCTACGTCTTCTCCATCAACAGCTTCCACATCCAGTTTGCAACGCAAACGGCCTCTCAAAGACACAGCTCTCTTTCTGCCACTCAGCCCGTTAAGGTCCACTTCCCTGAGATGCGGGTGATGATGGGAGATGCGGAAACGCTTTCAGGTTGATTGAGAACAACTTTCAGGTATTAACATCTGCCTCCTAACTTTTGCTGAGACACTGTGAAGGAGCACCCTCCTGGTATAGAGTGCCTTTGTTGTGTTGTATTGGATATTGGGTTTCTGACTCTTACCCAACCCTCACTTTTCCTTAGATTATAGATACCAAGAGAGTCAGGTTGTGTTCCAACATTGCTGTAGAGTTTTGCTGGATTATTGATTTTCTACCACTAATAAATTGTTTTATGTGTTGTATTTTTTTTTAAATAGACTTTTTTCTAGAGCAGCTTTATATTTATGGGAAAAAAGCAGACAGTACAGAGAGTTCTCATATATCCCCTTCCTCAGTTTCTCCTATTATTAACATCTTGCCGTGGTGGGGTACATTTGTTACACTTGATGAGCCAATGTTGATTCATTATTATTAACTAAAGTTCATAGTTCACATTAGACGTCACTTTGTGATGTACCTTTCTATGAGTTTTACATTTATCTACATTATGGTATCATATGAACAGTTCACTGCCCTAAAACTCCTATGCACTGTGTCTTTTCATCCCACTCCCCTTCAGGCTTGGCACCCACTGATTTTTTTGCTACTGTCTCCATAGATTTGCCTTTTCCAGAATGTCATATAGTTGGAATCAGACAGTATGTATTTCTTTCACTTAGCGATATGTGTTTAAGAGTTCTCCATGTCTGGGTAGCTTGATAGCAATTTCTTTTTATTGCTGAATACTCACTCCGTTGTATGAATGTACCACGCTTTGTTGTCTTTCACCTACTGAAGGACATCGGTTTGATTCCACTTTTGGGCCATTATTAATGGAGCTGCTGTAAATATTCGCATGCAGGTTTTGTGGACATGTTTTCAACTCTGGGGTAAGAACCTGGGAGCACAGCCGGGGGCCATGTGGTAAGCCTGCGTCTATTTAGCTTTTGTGGGGAAACTGCCAGACCATCTGTCTGCTCCATTTGGGCTACTGTAACAAAACGCTATAGACTGGGGGAGGGGAGCAGTCTTAAAAACCATCAGAATTTATTTTTCACAGTTTTCGAGGCTGGGAAATGCAAGATCCAGGTGCTGGCAGATTCTCAGTGCTGCTTCCTGGTTCATAGACGCTGTCCTCTCACTGTCCTCATATGGCAGAAGGGGGAAGGGAACTCTCTGGGGTCTCTTATAAGGCCACTAAACCCATTCGTGAGGGCTTTGCTCTCATGATCTAATCATCTCCCGAAGGCCCCACATCTCAGCATATGAATCTGGGGGGACACACGTTCAGTCTACAGCACTGTCTTCCAAAGTGGTGGTACCATTTGCTTTCCACCAGCAGTACATGCGCGTTGCTGTTCTACATCCTCACCAGCATTTGGTATGGTCAGTGTTTTGGATTTGCTGTTCTTAAACTGTAGCATTTTCTTTCAAAGATGGAGCAAATTTCAAATTACGCATCATTTTTATTACCAATCTGGGTTTTTTGACCACTCCAAGCTTGTTTCAAGCAGGTTTATGTTCAGAGTTTGGGGGTTTTCAGGCATTGGTGCTAAGTTATTGCAAGAGCTTTGCAGCCCCATGGACTTGAATATGAGTGCTTCGTCTGTTAAACTTGCTGTGTGAGTGTACGAAAGTTAACCTAATCTCTCTGCTTTAGTTTCCTCATCTGTAAGTGAAGATGCATTTAAATCACTTTCACATATGTCAGGCACATGGTGGGCACCAAACGATTGTTGCTGGGAAGAATAGTAAGTTCTTATTTACATCTATCAGTTGCCTTAATTTTTTTTTTTTAGAATCATTTTGGATCTACAGAAAAATTGCAAAGACAGTATAAAGAGTTCTCACATACTGTATCCAATTTCCTTGATTATTAACATCTTACATTAGCATGGCACATTTGTTACAATTAATGAATCAATATTGAGATGTTGTTATTAACCAAAGTCTATATTTAGATTTCCTCATTTTTCCTGCTCTCCGTTTACTGTTCTAGGATCCCATCCAGGTACATTCAGTCTTTGTCTCCCTAGGCTCCACCTGGCTGGGACAGTCGATCATTTGCTTTTAATTACATTGACATTAGATTTTTGATGTAGTCCACGGGACCTCTGTTACAGGATTCTTAGGTTCAAGCTTTATTCCAAAATTATCATGGGGTTCCCAGTAGTAGCCCTTGAGCTGGCTGTGCGGCTACTTACAGCCTTATACTGAATCTGTCCTACTGAGGTTCCCTTATCTGAAACCTGCTTTTCTGCTAGAAGACTGAGCCGGGCTGCCGAGAACCTCCTGCACCATATCCTGCCCAGCGTGTCCTCACCTAACTTCTGGTAAATAATGCTGGATTGCAGACTGCTGATGGGGCTCATATTGCTGCCTGGGCAGTGAACGATCAGGAGCATAGGAGGTGGGAAAAAGGAGGGTGCCCTGTGTTTTTTCTGACAGTCCCCAGAGCCTGCCAGTGGCTCCCCGCACCTCCGTGTTCGAAGTGTGCCACCTCAGTATGTTAGCTGAGCCCTTGTGGTTTCCCTAAATATTAATAACTCTCACTGCTTCAGCTAACGTTTCCTCCTTGACATCACCAAATGAAAAGGCACCTCGGGTGGGGGTTTTAGTTTTCTGGTACCAAATCAAAGTGAGTGTATCAGCAAGCGCCCCTTGCCAGACAAGGGCAGGCAGTGTGCTCGGGCAGCGCCGCTTCCCTTTTGAAAGTGGCTCTTTTCTAAGAACTGAAAATAAGCACCCTAGGCTGTGACTTCACTTTTCTTGGAACTGCTTTACATTAGAAGAAAAAAAGAAAAAGAAAACCCTCATGTAGCTGGTTTTGGATCGCTGAGTTCCCAAATTCTGTTGCATATTCTTGTAAAACGCAAATTTTACCGCAAAAAATCTTATGCATCAGGTGAAGCAGCAAGGGGAAGGGATGACCATGTGAAATAGTTGAGTGTTTTGTCTCCAGGCCTGTTTGTGTATGATTTATTGGTTGTGGAGAAAAAGAACCTGGAAGACACACTGTGTATAGTTGTCCTTTAAACACCCTAGGGGTATTGGCCATGACGGCATGGTCCTAAGATCTCTTGGGCCAACCAATGGCCCGTGTTGCTAGGCTGGTATTGCTAAACCTCAGGCCACGGTCCAAGCTCACTGAACAGCTGCCTGCTTGCAAAAATAAGGGGGAGAAACACATTTTCAGCCACTGTGACTTACATTTAGCAGACATCTTGGAGCCTGTGCAAAAGGACAGGGGCCCTGCCTGCTTAGGATCAAGGAGAGAGTGGCTTAGCCACACACCTGGGCTCTATTCTTTGTCCTGCCCTTTCCTGTCTGACCTTGGGCTTGGACGTCAGTCTGTGAAGTGGAGATAATTCTTCCCTGTAGGTTCATGGGAACCATATTAGAGCCCCCTTTTCAGTATGAATCTCTAGATAGGCAAGTTCATTGTTTTGAAATGTCCCTTGGTATCTCTGTCCCCATTGGAGGAGCCTCCAGTGATGTGATCGTTTCTCATTTATGTCTGTCTTCACCGAGGATCGGGCCTTGCATAACAGACATGAGCAGTGAGTAAATGTTCAGTGAATGGCTGGTTCGTAGGTAGGAAGGCAAAGGAAATATACAAGCAAAGGCACAATATTCTTGAATTTGCTCTTGGCACACAGCAGTTTACAAATGAAAGGAGAGCTTAAAGTCCCTACCCAGGTGTACCTTTGAATCAAGCACCCAGAGTACTTTGTAACCGGCCCAAGGGTGCTTGCTAGAATGTTTCAGAGCGTTCTGAAGTACAGCTAGGGATGACTTGTTTGGTAAAGATAGAAAAGACTAGAGGAAAAAGAGACAGCTGAATTGAAAAGAAAATATGTGGTTTGGGCAGAATCTGAAATTCTAGTCCTACGAGAATCATTAAATGTCTCTTGATAAAGAATGCAAATTCAACCAAGAGTTAGGGCCAGGGACTGCTAGACAGTTTCCCTGTGTGACTTTATTTTACTGAGTCAGTGCCCCGAAGGCTGTGAAAACAGCCAAAGGGATGAAGTCCTTTGCTCAAGGGCACCTGGCCAGCAGGCTGTAGCAGAGATGGGTGTCAGGCTAGCTGGGGTCCCACGTAGTAAGGGAGGTGGCCAGGGCCTTCATTCAGAGGTGGCTCTTCCGGGAAAAACTGAGACCCACTGTGGAATCTCATGGTCTAAATTTACCTAGGTGCTAGCGCCCCCTGCTGGCCTCTCCTGTTGGCAGTGGGATGACAGCCAGTGACTCAAGAAAGAAGCAAAGGAATAAAATGGGGCCATGAGAAGCTCCGCAGCTGCCCACCCTAAGAATGTTGCCCATTATGGCCGAGCTATCTTGGCGGTAGACGATATGGATGGTGTCGGGATTGGCAACCAGATGGGCTCCGATGGTTGTAATTTGAACTCCAGCCCTACTGCTTATTAACTGATGACCTTGGGAGAGAGAGTTGCTTGCCTTCTCTGAGCCTTATTGCTGTCATCTGGAAAGAAGGGATGATTTGAGGCAGAGAGATGAAGTAGCTTGTCCACGTGGCTGTTAACTAGAACCGAGCAGTCTTAGCAGGTATTCAGAAAATGTCCTATTCCTCGGTCTTTCCGTCACCAAACACTTTTTTGAGCACCTACTGTGTTCCAGGCTTTGGGGACACACGCAGTGAACAAAAGACATGTGGTTACTCCCTGTGCAACATGCTGTCTGCTTACCCTTCAAATCTCTCCGACCTCCCACTCTGCCTCATCTCTCCTGCTTACAGCCTAGGCTCTGCTTTTAAGGACTCATGCAATTAGAGTGGACTCACCAGGGTAATCTACTCAGCTCAAGGCCCTTAATCTAATTACATCTGCAAAGTCCCTCTTGCCATATAAGGTAACATATTCGTAGGTTACAAGGATTAGTTAGGATGTGGACCTCTTGGCAGGGTGGGTATCATTCTGCCTACCCTCTGGCCCCTAAAGATGCATGTCCATCCCAGATGCAAAATACATTCACCTTGTCCCAGGGTCCCCAAAGGTCTCATCCCATTTACAGAACCAACTCAAAGTCCCAAATCTCATCATCTAAATCGTCTATATCTGGTGGTGGGGAGACTGCATATAATCCATCTGTGAACCTGTGGGACTCAAGAAATCAGTTAATCTGTCACCAGAATACAATGCTTGCAACCCAGAGGGGATGTGACTAGCTCTGTCCCTGATCCAAGGGACCAGAGACATGATGTGGGCAAGAAAGATGAAGAAGAAACAACGAAGCTCTAGCCTGTGGAAGTACCAAACTACAAAGCTTCCTTTCCTCCTGGGCAGACCGGAAAAGGAAAGGCGTTAAGTCTCTGTCCACTGAGATGAGGAACGAGCAGAGCTAGAGTTATCATTAAATATTTAGTGCCAGTTTTAGAAAGCAAGACTCAGGCCTTCCAGTGCACGAGGGTGCTGCCCCTGGGTGCAGAGACACAGAATACTACGGCGCCTGGGCGTCCTGCCTTGCACATGGGCCTCAGGACTCATCATCAGCTCCACCTGGGCTGCTTTTAACCTCTCTACTCCTATCTTTAATTAGATTCCATGTGGGTGGGCTCAGGAAAATCTAAGCATTTAGAAAGCTCTCCAGGTGATTCTTATAACCAGCCAGGTGTAGCAGCCACTTATCTGCGGCTTCCTGGCCTGGAGGCAACTGGCAGGAGTCGGAGCCGCCCTGGCGCTAGTGGGACTGCTGAGCCCTTTGCCTCCTCTGATGGGATACTGGAGCCCAGAGGAGCTGGGCCTTAGCCAGGGGAAGGACAAATGAACTTAGGACCAGGACCGAGGGGCCACTTGTCCCCCAGCTTCCTGGAGGAGGAGAAACAGGATGGAAAAAGTTCGTACAAAGGACCTGGGCTAGACCACCCGCCGGCTGTTCTGGATGTCCTGGGCCCTCCTCGGTGCTGGGCTGCTGCTGAGGGCGACGAAAGGTACCCTTTTCTAAAGAGAGTCCATTTAAAGGAAAACATTAAGTGAACAACAGTACAGGTGGTCTGTGTGTCCTATGTTTGGGTAGACTATTTGCTTTTACTTGATGTTCTGGAACAGGGCTGCACTGTCCAAAACTGTAGCCACGGGCCTTGTGTGGCCATTTAGCACTTGACACATGGTGAGTGCCACTGATAGGGTTGCCACATTTAGTAAATTAAAATACAGGGTGCCTCTTACTCCTTAAGCGTGGGCTGTGCATGGTGACTTCCCTCCAAAGAAGACACTGTGGAAAGGTGGAGAAACCTGACAAACAGCTCAGCCAGGTGACCCAGGTCAATGTCAACAGTGATAAGTCACACTGACTGTATGTGTCCTTTGTACAATGAGAATGACCTATGAGAAAAACAAATCCTAATTGTGGGACTATCTGCAAAATACCTGACCCCAGTATTCCTCAAAACTGTCAAGGTCATCAAAAACAAGGGAAGTTTGAGAAATCATCACAGCCAGGGCAAGCCGAATTACCCTAGACCTGTACTGACCAATGCCACCAGCCACTTCCCCCATGTGGCTATTTAAATTAGGTGGAGCCTCAGGAGACATGATGGCTCCATGTAACGTGGGATCCTGGAACAGAAAGAGGACGCTAGGAGAACACTAGGAAGTGCGAGCAGAATGTGCCCTTTAGTTATAATATGTTAATATTTTTGGCCCACTGATGATAACAAACGCACAGTTAACATAAGATACTGATGATGGTGATGGGAGGGGGAACTGGTGTGAGGTATTTGGGAACTTGGTGCTATTGTCACAATTTTTCCTGTGGATCTAAAACTGTTCTGAAAAATGAATTTGATTGATAAAAAATATAGGCTTCTCAGTTAAATTTCAATTTCTGATAAACTAATACTTTTTTAGTGTAAGTATGTCCCATGAAATATTAGCCATTTATCTGAAATTCAGATTTAGCTGAGCTTCCCATATTGTGTCTGGCCATCCTACTCACGGAACTGAATTTGTAGTCCTGTGTGATTTTTGCGAATTGGAGTTTGAATAGCCACATGCGGCTGATGGCTACAGACGGTACTGGGCAGCACAGGTCCGGAGCGGTCTGGCTGGCCCCGAGGTCAGCAGTTTAGAAAGCAGGCGAGACAGCTGAGGCCCTGAGAGGTTCAAGACTTGCTCAGAACCTCCGATTCCGGGACCAGTCCTCTTCTCACTGCACTGAACCCGGTTCCTGCAGAGGAGGAGCGGTGCCGTACGACACCTGCAGGAGCCCGCTATGGCAGTGTCCGGCCCCTGGGAAGCCTGGAGAGGCCATTGAAGGTGCAGGGTCTCTGGAGGGTGTGACAGCTGGGACTGGTGCTTGAGACCATTGGTCAGGGACCGTAGCGCTGAGTAATGAATTGGCACAGATGTTGCAGCTTGTCTGACAGCATGATTGGGTTCTCCGCTCAAGGCCTCACTGGGCCAAAATCAAGGTGTTGGCTGGCTGAGCCCTTTTGAAGAGGCCGCGGGAAGAATCCGTGTCTAAGCTCACTCAGGCTGTTGGCAGAATTTGGTTCCTTGCAGTTGCGGGTCTGAGGTCCCTATGGAAGGAACTGCTCTTAGCTCCTGAAGGCCACCCTCATTCCTTGCCACGGATCCCCCTCGTCTTGCAGCAACAACAGTGTCAAATTTTCTTGTGCTCCCAATCCCCGATTCTCTCGTCTGCCCTCCAGGCCCCAGTTTAAGGGGCTCCTGTGATCACATTGGGCCCATCCCTCTCAAGGTCCGCTGACTTGGGACTTTAATTTCCTCTGCAGACTCTCTTCACAGCTACCCCTTGATTAACACTGGACGGAATGAGAGAAGGTGCGTGTACACCAGGGTGGGGGTCTTGTAGGGGGCCCCTCAGAGTCGTGTCCTCCACAAGGACCTGCCAGAGGCACCAGTGTGAGGGCTGAAGCAAGTTCCAGAGAGAGACAACATGGTTTCAGATCCCAGCTCAGCGCCACGGGAGGTGTGTGTGGCCTGTGGCACACAGCCTCTCTGAACCTGTTTCCTCATTTGTCAGATGGGAATAACAACGACCTGCTAAACCCGCCATGTGTGCCGCGTCTGACAGATTGATGTTCTCGCTCCCCTCCTGCCGGAGCTGCCCAGCTTGGTCTTCGCAGGCGTGAGGATGGCGTTGCCCCCGCTTCCCCCCACATTCTCCGCCTTTCTGGCTCCAGCCAAGGCTCTTTAAGGAGCATGAGCTCACCGGCTTGGGGGCTCGGTCTCCCCGCTTTGGCAGGCTGGACCAGACTTGGCATAGGAAAGAAATGTCAGTGGAAAAAATATCTTTCAAAAACGTATGCATGTAGGAAAATGTATATCCAATTGCAGCATAAACGTAATTGCCCTCATCAGTGTGTGCGAATGCACCTGAGGTAGGGATGCTTGGTTGAAGTTCACTTCCACCCACTCTTGCGTTGCAAGGTTCATGGAAGATGAGACTTTTGGCGTTAGCCTTCTGGCGGAGGCATTTCGCCATAAGCATCCTGTTTATTCCATGGCTATGGGCCTTCAGTACCCAATTTGCTTGAAAACCTCGTGAACTTATTAATGGAGAAAGAAAGAATGAGGAATCTTGGGTAATGTGAAAGCCAGCGGCCAGTTTTGTGAAAGTTCCAACATGGGTGGTTTATAACTAATTGGAAAAACATGCCTCTTCTCTGCCGCCTTAATCCTTCTTGCAGGGCCCATGCCTTAAGTGTTCCCAGAAGGTTTAAAGGGGCATAATTGGCTCCCAGGGTGGTCATCACAGTGACAAAAGAGGCAAAGAGTTCTTGCCTGCGTCTGAAGCTCCTTTAGGTGTTGCCAGTTCAGTCTGTCACCAGCCTTCCTGGCCAAGGCAGAGGGAGAGGTGTCAGGCATAGCCGAGGGCAGAGCTTCATTCTGGTTTTAAATTTAGCCTTCGGAACCAAAGGTTCTGGAGGCCAAGTTGGGGACTAGATGCAAAAAGGTAACAGCCAGTATTTTAGTCCTCTCTGAGCTGAGGGCTCGAACTCTTTGATTATAACGAGCACAGTGCTTGGGTCCTTGCATCCTTTTGCAAAGCTGTCTGGAGAAACGCAGAAGCTGAGGTCCTGCTTTCTCTTCCTCGTTGGGTTTCTCTGTAAGAGAATGTTCCCAGGGACAGATGAGCTGGCTGGGCCCTGGCCCCAGTGTCCTTAACCCAGAATCCTCTGTCAGCAGAGTGAAACTCAGCCCTGGCTCACGCCACCAGTCCCTGGGGCAGAGACACCCGGTGTGTCCATGTCCCGGCTTTGCTAGTGGTCTCGGTCCCCGGGCCTCGTCTCAGCTGCTGTGGTGTCATTTATAAGATGAGAGAGAGCGACATGCTCCCCTCCCCCCCGCCAGGGTGGCTTTGGGATGAAAGGCAGCACATGTAGCCACCTCCGGGAGGGGCGTGGACCAAGAAGTGATGCTGCTATTACAATTTTAAGGGTTTGTGGTTTTTCTCTGTCTCCACTTCCTTCCTGAAACCCCAGGAGAGGCTTCGCGGGAAAGGAAGGGCCTTTCAGACCCCGGAACGCAGCTGGGAATGGTTGTCCCCGGTTAGGCTGGCCAGAGCGCAGCGTGACTGGGCTGGGTTGTAGGTTTAGTCCACCTGGACCACTGAGGCCCAGCCGGCCTACTGCTGACCACCAGCAGCCATCCTGCAAACACCACCATCTCTCATGCCTGGGAGGTGCCCTCGTGTTGATGAAAGGGGTAGTCTGGTCTTGTCCTGCTCAGGACAGGCCCCTTGTAGTAACACCGTTAAGGACAGAGCCGGTCCTGTGTCTCCCAGAGATTTTTAGCATAGAATGTGCACAACATGTCCAGCCCTTAGGCACGGGCCCTTCTCGTCACTGTTAATTCCACAGTTACTTAATGGCTGGGCTCCTGCGGAGGTGGGTGGCCAAGTCATGAAAACAGGTGGGCAGGTCCCATTAGGAAGCGGCACTGAGAAGGTCATCCTAGACCCAGGGGCTAGAATAACCTGTTTGGAGGGGCTCCATGACTGGCCAGCCCCTTGTTTCATGGAAACTGACCTCTCCGGTCACCCAGGAATCTGCATGAAGTGGCTCTGAAGCAGGTCCAGCGGCTGCGTAATCTGCAGGGCCCAGTACAGGACGCAAGTCTCGAGATCCACCGTGGTGACAGCAGAGCGTTCGGGAAGCGCAGGGCCACTTCTGAGCGCGGGGCCCGGCAGCACAGTTTGCACACCCCTGAAACCCGGTCTGGGGAGGGAGTTCGAGGGGAGCAGCTGGTCTGTGGCATAGGGACAAATTTGGTCACCCTACCCTTTGGGCGAGGTGACTTATCTGTTCTAAACTGTTGACCGGGTGAGAGCAGTGAGGCGAGCAGGGCTTGCTCTAGTCTAGACGGAGAGCTTGGCTGAGTGTGACATGCAGTGACGAGGGGGCGGCGTGCAGGGCTCTAGGCCAGCATCTTTTCTCTAGAACAGGTACCTAAGCATGGACACCTGGTTTGTCATCATCTGTCACTGGATTCAAAGTTAAACCCAGAAGACCAGATATTCCTGCAGATGCTTTGCCCATGGCCCACCTTTGTGAAAACCCGAGCTCCTCTGTTTTTAGATTTCAAAATGAACTTTTGTTGGCTGGAAAAGGACAGTCCTGTTACTGGAGAGGGATTTGTGTTCAAAGAGGACGGGTCAGAGGTTGCTAAGGAAACCATTGTTTGCAGAGTTTGGCTTATATAAGTTATTGACAGAAAAAAAAAAAAGTGCTATTTTATTGTTTCTCCCAGATGGAATAAGGAAGGGAAGCCTGTGACTGTGTAAAGTGACACACTGAGTGTGGGAGGCTCGGCTCCTCTAGAGGCTGCTGTCCTTCTCCACGTGGGGCCCCTTCCTAATCTGCCTGCCAGACTCCAAATTAAAAGGCAGACAAAGGTCTTTTATCTGATCGGGTGGCAGCAGACAAAAGATTCTCAGGATGGGTGGAAGGCGGACTGAAGTCTGCAGAAACTGAACAAGATTTCTTGTTTTGGAAAAGAATCTCTTGTTTTATTGTGAAACCAACATATCATTGACAGTACTTTTCTTTTCCTATGAGTCTTTTTTAAAGAATTGAGATATAATTTACATACCATAAATTCACCCCTTGAAAGTGTATAACTCAGTGGTTTTTAGTGTATTCACAAGGTCGTGCAACAATCACCACTATCTAATTTCAGAATATTTTCATCACCCCCAAAAGGATCTCCATGCCCATTAGTGTCATTTCCCCACCCCTCTTTTTCCCATCCCTCTCATGCCCCAGGCAGCCACTAATCTCTCTGTCCTTCTGGATTTATCTGTTCTGGACATTTCACATATAAGGAATCATTTAACATGTGGCCTTTTGTGTCTGACTTTTTTCACTTAGCATAATGTTTTCAAGGTCCAGTCATGTTGGAGCATCTATCAGAGGGTCAACCCCTTTTCGTGGCTGAGTAGTATTCCACCATATGGGTAGACCACATTTCATTTATCCATTCGCCAATTGATGGGCATTTGGTTGTTTCTATTTGACAAAAGGGACTTCATGACATCTAATGAACTGCAGGAGTCCTGGAGGTAGGCCTGGGTCCTAGGAAGCACTTCACTGGAAGTTAGGAAAAATAGTACGGTATTTGGTATTCCTCATGAAAAACCTTTTTTCTCAGTTATTAATTGTTCCATCCAAAAGTACTGAAGGGTAGCAGAATTTGCCACCTCAAAATATGTTTTTTTGACATAGGGATTATTTTGAGAAACAGCAGACACGTGAGAAGCTCTAAAAACAGAGTAAAGTTACCCTTTTGTAAGAGGACTCTCTTTATAAGGGTGTGTCTCTGTACTGGAAGAGAAGGATGGCCACATCACAAGGTGATTTTAACAATGAACTGAGCACCCAGCTCTGCATAACAAACTTCTGCTTGTTTACCATGCCTTTCCTGGTACCCTCCCCCTAACTGGCTTCCCCCCTTTCTCTTGTCTTTAGCTGAAGATGGTATTTAAGCAGGTGGCTCAAGCCGCCTTGGGAGTTAACTCATTTTCCCCAGGTGTCGCCTATGTTTACAGAAGGTATACATGTCAATAAACTTCTGTTTATTTTTCTCTTGTCAGACTGTCTTTGGTTACCGAGGTCTCAGCCACGAACTCGCAAGGGTAGAAGGAGAATCATTTGCCCCTCCTTTCAGTTTCTGAGCAATTCAGATGGAACCCGTCAGGACACTCCTTTCTGTGGGGCCTGCGGATAGGATTTGGGGAAACTGGCAGAAGCCAGTGGAGGGTAAAAATTGCAGACAAAAAAGGGTTCTGTGGAAAGTAACCTCACAGGGTGATCTCATCGTAAATTCCTAGCTGGGCAGGTCATGGTGGATACAACTTCTTTAGCTAAAGGTTTTAAGCCAGCCCTCCCCATTGTTCTTGTGCATCTAAGTTAACACACTTTTGAAATACTAGAAATGATACCCCTGGAAGGGGGTATTAACCCTCAGGAGAGCACATAATCTTATTAACGCCCCATAATCCAATCCTTGCCTTGCCTTCTACCCCTCCAAGTACTTTCAAATGTTCAAATGCGTAAAAGAAGCTGCAAAAACTGTTATTCTCCGGAGTGTTTGAGATCTTGCTTTCTGGCACATGTGATCAGTTTAGATCAGATAAATTCTTACAAAATTTCTCTACAGATTTGGATGTTTCTCACATCGATGAAATTTTTACCAAAGTCAGCTCTCCTGGATCTCTGTAGTGCCCAGTTAAGAGAAGAAGGTAAAAATTTCTCAACCTTTCCAAGTTCAAATTAGTGGGAGAAAAGCATTTGTAAAAACGAGTTCTTTGGATTGTTTATCATCCCTTTACAGATTTGGGCTTCCATGAAGAATCATTTTTCTTAGGCATGAACAATTTTTCTTAATCTCTCTTACGTTGAGAGCCTGGTGTCAAATTCTCTCATCTTTCCCTGAAATTTTATTTAGCATTCACTTTTGAAGCATGTTTTTTGTTAGATGTGGAATAGTAGGTTGACAGTATTTTTTGCCACCAGTTTCTTCTGCTACTATTGTTTCTAATGAATTCAGCGTTGGTTCTTACTGTTCTCATAAATGTCTTCTTTCATCCTTTAGCTGCTTTTGAAGATTTTCTCTTTTTCTTTGGTTTCTACTAATTTGATTATGATGTGCCTAGCTGTCATCTTCTTTGTATTAATCCTATTTGGAATTATTGAACTTTTTGGTTCCATAGGATGATACCTTTTATCAATTTTGATAAATTACTAGCGATTATCTTTTAAGATAGTCTTCTGCCCTATTCTCTCCTCTTCTGGGACTCCCAGCTACATGTATATTAGGCAACTTGACACTGTCCTGCAGGATTCAGACATCTGGTCTTTGTGTCTTCCTTTCTCTTTTTCTTCATTTCCCTTTTAATTCTTGTTTCTTTCTGAAGCATTAATCTGTCTTCAAATTCACTGATTCTTGGGCTATGTCCAGTCTGCTGTTAAATTCATCTAATGGATTTTCTGCATTCAGCTATTTATACTTTTCAATTATAAACTTCTATTTGGTTCTTTTTATTTTTCTTTTAATGTTCCATCTCTTCATTGTCCTCTTTTACCTCCAAATTCTTTAACATACTATAAAGTCCTTTTCTGCTAATCCCAATATCTGGGTCATCTGTGGATCTGCTTTTATTAACTGTTTCCTAGTTTCACATACCTAGTAATTTTGAATTGTATGCTGAACATTGTGGATGATATGTTGTAGAGATTCTGGATTATATTATCTCCTCCAAATAATGGAGTTTTATTCTTGCAGACAAATTACTGACTGATCACCTTGAACATATCAAGTCTTCATTTTCAGCTTTGTTAGGATGGGTCTATTTCAGCTCCCTCCCCTACCCCGTTCTAATATATAGCCCCTACTCCTAGGCTATGGTCCATAGTCTTAAAGCTTAGCCTTTCTTAGATAGCAACTGAATGCCTAGGCTGTTGATCACAGTCTTTCCTCTTAGGCAGAGTTGGAACTGTATGACCTCTAAAATTTCTGTTCAATTCTCAGCCCTTTCCCCCAAGAGCTGTTTTCCACCAGGCCTCATAGAGTCTCACCCTGTATATGCAGAGTTTAGGATTTGGCCAAGGATCAGAGGTGAATGTCCATGCAGATTTCTGGGGCTCCTTCTGTGGGGCTTCTTCCTTTCCTGTGCCTCGCCCTGCAAGTCCTAGGTACCCTAGCATTCTTGAACCCCAGTCTCTGTTTCTTCCATTCAGCAAGGCTGCTCCTACGTCTCCACGTAGGAGTTTGGAAAGTGATCCTTCCAAAGAAAGCCGTGGTGAACGTGGACTTCGTCTCAGTTACTTCCCTCCTCTCTGAGGCTACCACTCTGTGCCGTGCCGCACAGTTCCTGCAAACAGTTGACTTGTATGTTCTGTTTAGACTTAGAGTTGTTTGCAAAAGGGGAGGGGTAATCCACTGGGGCCGACTGTACAGACTTAGAACTTTTTATTTAGTCATGTAATAAATAGGGATTTCTGGGTTTTGAGTCATTCTTAGAAAGGACTTTCCTACCAAGAAATGGTTAAAAAGGTTTCTTTGGGTTTTCTTCTACTACTATTGCAGTTTCGTTTTTTATGTTTAGATCTTCGACTCATCCAGAATTCATTTTGATAGAAAAGGTAGAGGGATATAACAATATTTTTCCAGATGCTTGCTACCCACTTTTTCTAATACCAATTAACTTCAGAGTACTTTTCCCCCACTGATTTGAAATGATGTCTTTATTTAGTTATATATTAAATTCTTAAATGTATTATATGTATTTCTGAGTTTTTCTTCAGTGTCATTGATCTGTTTTATGAACATATACATGCACATTTGACGGAATAAGGTTGTTTTGATATTTAACATGATACCATAGTATCTTAATCTGACTTAGTATCTAGGAGAGTTCCTCATTATTTACTCTGGGAAATTTCTTGGTGATTGTGGTTTTTTAAAAATGAACTTTAGCATCAGCTGGTCTAGTTAAAATATTATGCACACACATACACATGTACATATATCTCTGTGGAGTACTTTTATTGATATTATTTACATATTAAATTTAAGAAGTTACTTTTTTAATGGCTTTATTTTTATATCATAAAAATCGCCTATTTTAAGTATTAGCAGGTCCTCAAATGTCGTTTTGTTCAACATTGTTATAATGTTGGTGAGATGCCACAGGAACTTAAAAAAATTTTTTCTTAATTTTTCAATTTTACTTGATACACAATATTAGTTTCAGGTGTACAGTGTAGTGATCAGACATTTATATAACTTACGAAGTGATCACCCCACTAAGTCTAGTACTCATCTGACACCATACATAGTTATTACAATATTATTGACTCTATTCCCTGTGTTGTACTTTACATCCCGTGACTGTTTTTGTGTGTGTGTGTGTGTGTAACTGGCAATTTGCACATCTTAATCCCTTCTTTTTCACCCATCCCACCAACGTCCTCCCATCCGGCAACCATCAAAATGGTCTCTGTGTCTACGAATTTGTGTCTGTTTTGTTTATTTTGTTTTTTTAGATTCCATATATGAGTAAAATCAAATGACATTTGTCTTTCTCTGACTTATTTCACTTAGCTTAATAACTTCTAAGTGCATCCATGTCATCTCAAATGGCAAGATTTCATTCTTTTTTATGGCTAACTAGTTTTCCATTATATATATGTACCACATCTTTATTCATTCTTCTATTGATAGACACTTAGGTTGATTCCATTATAAATAATTCTATTATAAATAATGCTTCAGTGAACACAGGGGTACATACGTCTTTTCTAATTAGTGTTTTGGATTTCCTCAGATAAATACCCAGAAGTGGGATTACTGTGTCATATGGTAGTTCTATTTTTAATTTTCTGCAGAACCTCAGTACTGTTTTCCATAGTGGCTGCACCAGTTTGCAATCTCACTGACAGTGCGTGAGGGTTCCCTTTTCTCTACATCCTCACCAACACTCATTGATTTGATGGCCATTCTGACAGGTGTGCAATATCTCGTGGTTTTAATTTGCATTTCCCTGATGATTAGTGATGCTGAGAATCTTTTCATGTCTGTTGGCCATCTGTATGTCCTCTTTGGACTCCACCCATTTTTTTTTTTTTAGCAGATAGGGTGTTTTGCTTTGTTGTGGTGGTAAGTTTTATTAAGTTCCTTATCTATTTTGGATATTAACCCCTTATCAGATGTATCATTGGCAAATAGTTTCTCCCATTCAGTAGGTTGTCTTTTCATTGATGGTTTTTTTTTTTTTTGCTGTGCAGAAACTTGTTAGTTTAATGTAGTCTCATTTATTTATTTTTTATTTTATTTCCCTTGCCCGAGGAGACATATCCAAAAAAATATCACTAAGAGCGAAATCAAAGTATTTACTGCCTCTGTTTTCTTCTAGGTGTTTTATGGTTTCAGGTCTTACATTTAATTCTTTAATCTATTTCAAGTTTATTTTTGTATATGGTGTAAGAAAGTAATCCAGTTTCCTTCTTTTGCTTGTGTCTGTCCAGTTTTCCTGACACCATTAAAAAGTCTGTGTTTACTCCATTGTATCATCTTGCCTCTTTTGTCATAATTTATCATATACATGTGGGTTTATTTCTTGATTCTCTCTTCTGTTCTATTGATCCTTGTCTGTTTTTATGCCAGTACTATCCTTTTTTGAGTACTATAGCCTTGTAGTATAGTTTATCTGGTGGCATGATACCTACAACTTTGTTCTTAAGATTGCTTTGGCTATTCAGGGTTTTTTGTGATTCCATATAAATCTTAGAATTATTCATTCAAGTTCTGTGAAAAATACCATTGATATTTTGATAAGGACTGCATTGAATCTGTAGATCACTTTGGGCAATAAGGCCATTTAATGATGTTAATTCTTCCTATCCATGAGCATGGTATATCCTTCCATTTATTTGTATTTTCTTCAATTTCTTTCTTCAGTGTCTTATAATTTTTCAAATATAGGTCCTTTACCTCCTTGGTTAAATTTATTTCTAGGCTTTTTTTTTTTTTTTTTTTTTGATGGAATTGTAAATGGGATTGTTTTCTTAGTTTATCTTTCTGATAGTTTGTTATTGGTGTATAAAAATGCAACCGATTTTTGAATATTAGTTACTTTACTGAATTCATTTATCAGTTCAAATTGTTTTTTGGTGAAATCTTTGGGGTTTTCTCTATATAATATCATGTCATCTGCAAATAAGACAGTTTTACTTCTTTCTTCCCAATTTGGATGCCTTTTATTTCTTGTCTGACTCCTGTGGCTAGGACATCTAATAGTATATTGAATAGAAGTGGTGAAAGTGGACATCCTTGTCTTGTTCCTGATCTTAAAAAAAAAGTGTTTAGCTTTTCACTGTTGTGTATGATATTAACTATAGGTTTGTCATACATGGCCTTTATTGTGTTGAAGTATGTTCCCTCTATGCCTACTTTGAGAGTTTTAATGATGGATGTTGGATTTTGTCAAATGCTTTTTCTGCATCTATTGATATATGATTTTTATCTATTTTGTTTATGTGGTATATCACATTAATTGATTTGTGGATATTGAACCAGTCTTGCATCCTGGGAATAAATCCCACCTAATCATGGTGTATGATCTTTTAATGTATTGTTGAATTTGGTTTGCTAACATGTTGTTGAGGATTTTTGCATCTATGTTCATCAGGGATATTGGCCTGTATATTTTTTGTAGTGTCTGGTTTTTGGTATCAGGGTAATGCTGACCTCGTAAAATGAGTTTGGGACCCTTTCTAATCTTGAATTTTTTAAAATAGTTTGAGAAGGATAAGAATTCATTCTTCTTTGAATGTTTGGTAAAATTCACCTGTAAGCCACATGGTCCAGAGCTTTTGTTTGTTGGGAGTTATTTTAGTTACTGAATTGATTTCTTTAATAGTTATTAGCCTTTTCAGATTTTGTTTCTTCCTGATTCAGTCTTGGAAGATTCTAGGAATTTATCCATTTCTTCCAGATTGTTCACTTTGTTGGCGTTTAGTTTATAGTATTTCCTTATAATCCTTTGTATTTCTGTGGTGTTTGTCACTTCTTTCATTTCTGATTTTATTTATTTGGACTGATCATCTTTTTTATTTTCTTGATTAGTCTGGCTAAAGATTTGTCAATTTTAACTTTTGAAAGACCAAGGTCTTGTTTTAATTGATCTTTTCTGTTGTTGTTTAGACTCTTCATTCTCACTCTGATCATTATTATTTTCTTCTACTTACTTTGGGCTTTGTTCTTTTTCTAGTTCTTTTAGGTATAAGATTAGATTGAGATTTTTCTTGTTTCTTGAGGTATGCTTGTATTGCTATAAATTTCCCTCCTAGACCTGCTTTCACTGTGTCCTATAGATTTAGGACCATTGTGTTTTCATTTTCATTTGTCTCAAGGTACCTTTTGATTTCTTTTTTGATCTCATTATTAACCCATTCATTGTTTTGACAGTATGGTATTTAGCCTCCATGTGTTTGTGTTTTTTCATTTTCTGTAATTAATTTCTAGTTTCATGCTATTGTGATTAGAGAAGATGCTCGATAGGATTCTAGTCTTTAATCTTTTTTGTGGCCTCACATGTGGTCTGTCTTGGAAAATGTGCCAAGTGCACTTGAGAAAAAAATGTATATTCTGCTGCTTTGGGGTGAAATGTCCTAAAAATATCAATTAAGTCCATCTGGCCTAATGTGGAATTTAAGGCCATTGTTTTCTTGTCAATTTTCTGTCTGGATGATCTGTCCATTGATATCAGTGGAGTGTTAAAGTCCCCTACTATGATGGTCTTACTATTGGTCTCTTCCTTTATGTCTGTCAGTATTTGCTTCATGTATTTCAATGCTCCTACACTGGGTGTGTAAATGTATATGAGAGTTACATCCTCTTGTTGGATTGATTTCTTTATCATTACAAAAATGCCCTTCTTTGTCTCCTGTTACAGCCTTTGTTTTAAAGTTTGTTTTGTCTGATATAAATTTTGTTACTTCAGCTTTTGTTCCATTTGCATGAGTTGTCTTTTTCTATCCCTTTATTTTTAGTCTGTGCGTGTCTTTTGATCTGAAGTGGGTCTCTTGCAGTATATGTACATGTCTTGTTTTTTAATTCATTCAATGACCGTATGTCTTTTGATTGGATCGTTTAGTTCATTTACATTTAAAGTAGTTATTGATAAGTATGTCATTATTGCCATGTTATTGTTTTCTGATTGTTTTTATAGTTCTGTTTCTTTCCTATTCTCTTGCACTTTTCTTTTGTACGTTGATAGCTTTCTATAGGGTTGTGTTTGGATTCCTTTCTCTTTATCTGTTGTATATTTCTTACAGATTTTTGGTTTTGTGGTTACCATGTGCTTCATATGTACCAAGCTATGTCTATAGCAGTCTGTTTTAAGTTGATGGTCACTTAAGTTTGAACTCATTCTTAAGTCACTACAATTTTTACTTACCCCTTCCATGTTTGTTTTTGACATTATTTTTTACTTTTATGTGTGTGTGTTTGTGTACATCCCTTTATTGCTGTAATTACACATGATCTTTTTTGTCTTTTAACCTTTGTACAGCTTTATAGTTGGTTGATCCACTGCTTTTACAAAGTGTTTACCTTTGTCAGTGAGATTTTTTTCCCCCTATATTCATATTTTTTAAATCTTTTCTACTTGAAGTCCCTTTAACATTTTTCAAAATACTGGTTCAGTGGTAATGGCTCCTTTAGCTTTTTCTTGTCTCTTTTGCTGTCCCTCGACTCTAAATGATAGCCTTTCTGGGTGGTGTAATCTTGATTATAGGTCCTTGCTTTTCATCACTTTGAATATTTCCTGCCAATCCCTTCTGACCTGCAAAGTTTCTGTTGAGAAATCAGCAGACCGTCTTATGGGAGCTCTCTTATAACTGCTTTTCTTTTGCTACTTTTAAGATTCTTTCTTTGTCGTTAACCTTTGGCATTTTAATTATGTGTCCCAGTTGGGTCTCTCTGGGTTCATTGTGTTTGGGACTCTCTGTGCTTCCTGGACTTGTATGTCTGTTTCTTTTTCCTGGTTAGAGAAGTTTTTGGTCATTATTTCTTCAAATCGCTTTTCAATCAATCCTTTGCTTTCTCTCTTCTTCCATCCCTATGATGTGGATGTTGGTAGGTTAATGTTGCCTCAGAGGTCCCTGTAAACTGCCTTTATTTTTTTAATTCTTTTCTTTCTTGTCTTTCTTTTCTTTTCATTCTTATTTCTTTTTGCTGTCCTGATTAGTTATGTTCTGCTACCTTGTCTTCCTGATCACTGATTTGATGCTCTATTTCATCTAATTTGCTATTGATTCCTTCTAATGTAGTCTTCATTTGAGTTATTGCATTCATTTCTGATTGGTTCTTTATGTTTTCTTTCTCCATTTTAATGTTTTCTGTCTCTTTGTCAAAGTTCTCACTGAGATCATCTACCCTTCCCTAAGTTCATTGAGCATCCTTATAACCAGTTTCAAATTCTATATCTGGTAGATTGCTTATCTCCATTTCCTTTATTTTTCTAGTTTTTTCCTGTTCTTTCATTTGACACATGTTTCTCTGTCTCCTAATTTTGGCCACTTCTCTCTGTTTATTTATGTATTAGGTAGATTTGCTACCTTTCCTGTTCTTGGGAGAGTGGCCTTATGTAGTAGGCATCCTATGGGGCCTAGTGGCACAGTCTCCCTGGTCACCTGAGCTGGGTGATCCTGGGGTACCTCTCGTGTGGGTTGTGTGTGCCCACCTGTTGTAGTTGAGCCTTGATGGCTGTTGGCACGTCCATGGCGGGTGGGATTGACCTTCAGGCTGACTGGCTGTGAGGACTCACCACAACTACAGTGGATGAGCTCTTGCATGGGACCTGACCTGAAGGAGCGAGGGTCAGTCTACTGGAGCTCTAGTGCCAGCCGAGTTCATCCTTCTGGTGTGTGTCATTTGTGGGCCTGATTTGGGAGCAGTCTGGTGTAGTCTAAAGCTGGCCACTTGGTATGTTGGTTCTAGAGCCTCTTGAGAGGGGCTCTGGTGGGGGTCAAGGTCAGCCACCATTTGTGCCCAGCCTGGGGCCACCTGGTAGGAGCTAGAGTGATCTGCAATTGGTTACCACCTGTGCTGGGCTTGGAGGCACCTTGGAGAGGCGAGTCTGTGAACCGAGGCCAGCTGCCACTAGTGCTGGGCTTAGGGCCCCTTAGCAAGAGATATAGGGCACGCGTAGATCAGCCACTGCTTGTTTGGGGTTTGTGGACATTTGAGAGACCCTTAGGAAAGTCCGTGGCATAAGCTGAGGAAGGCTACTTGTGTGCTGGGATGGTTCGAGCCAGGTGCACTAGTTGTGTGGGGAGACTCAGAGAATCACCAGGGCAGGTGAGTGGTGCCAGCCACGTCAGCGAAGAGCTCAGGTGTGCCGCCTGCCTGTTCCTGTCTCTGCGGGGAGGGCTCAGCGATGAGCAGTGGTGTCTGCCAGCGTCTCCACCCCCAGAGAGCTGCCCTGACCCCTGCCCCTCCAGCCCTCACCCTGACGCTAGTCAATTCAGCTCCTCCCTGCGTGTCCTTGGAATTTTTTGATCTGCCTCCCCAGCACTGGAGCTCAGATTCAGTGAGTTCGTGAGGGAGCAATTCTGTGTCGTCTCCTCAGAGGAATGCCTTGGGAGTCCAGCAGCCTTCCCTCTCACCTGGGTGTAATCCCCACTAGTTTTCACAGCCAAGTGTCATATGGATTCCTCATTCTGGCTCTGGGGAGCCTACTGTGGGGCTGCGACCCCTCGCTCCTCAGGGGGGGGCCTCTGCAGCCAAGATATCCCTCCCAGTTCTCTACCGCCACACGTGGGTGTGAGACCAGCCTATGCCACGTCTCTGCTCCTCCTGCCAGTCTTTTAGTTTCAGGTATACAGTGCAATGGTCAGCCATTTATATAATTCATGAAGTGATGCCCACCTCGCACTACACGCAGCCACTGCAGTATTATTGACTATATTCCCCATGCCGTTCTCCACACCCCATGACTGTTTTGTAACTACTAATTTGTACTTCCCCATCCCTTCACCTTTTTCACCCAGCCTTCCAACTACCCCTCCTATGAGTCTTAAAGTGGCTTTTTCTTTATATGATTTATAGGAATTCTGTTCGGCTAGACTTCAAGTGGTTCCCAACAATGGCTGCTCTGTAATTTCATTGTAACTTTGATTTGGTTGTGAGAGGAGGTGATCACAGCCTTTAGCTACACTCTGCCATTTTGACCAGAAGTCAGGAACTTGACTGTTTTTACCATAGACTAATTGCTATAAACAACAGTTTCGTTATACATTGTTTTACTTGTCACAGCTTATCTATGACAGCAAGTGAAGGGCTTACTGCGCACATTTCAGTGGTGGTTAGTGAACTTGCACTAAATAGTGTATGTGTGCTGCCATCGCTACAGTCCAGCTTCCGAACATGCCACCACCCAGGATTCCCTGTGCTCACATGTAGGCGCCCCCTGTCCTGCTCTGACCCCACGCGACCACGGGCCTGTCTTCTGTCTCCGTCAAATTTCCTTTTCTGGACATTTCATATAAATGGAATCATGCGATGTGCAGTGTTTGCATCTGGCTTCTTTCAGTTAGAATGACGTTTTGAGATTTATCTCGGTAGCAGGTGTTAGTACTTTTCCTTTATTGCTGAGTGGCATTCCTTAGTGTGGACACGCCCCAGTTTGTTTATTCATTCATCGGTAGATGGGCATTTGCACGGACACACTGCATTCGTTTAACACTTAATGGGCATTCGTGCACCAGTCCTCGTGTGAACATATGTTTTCATGTCTCTTGGGTAGATACCTAGGAGTGGAATTGCTGAGCCCAATGGTAAACTTACATTGGACCTTTAAAGAAATTGCCAGACTGTTTCCCAGGGTGTCCACAGCTTCCTACATCCCCGCCGGCACATGCAAGTTCTCCGGTTCCACATCCTCCCCAGGACCGGGTCCTGACAGCTGCGTCTTTTTAGTATCGAACCTTTCTAGAACACACGCAGTATGGCTTGCTTTGCCTTTGAAGTGATACATCCCTTGGCTGCTTTTAAAAAAATTTCTTTACACAGATTGTACACATTTTAGTGCATTTATTTTTGGGGTGGGGGGGCTGTCGTAAGTGGGACTAACTGCTTGTTGTTCGTGCATGGAAAGGCTGAGTGTTTGGGCACATTACTTCTGGACCAGACCCCTTCATGGAGTCTTACTATCTGCCACGTGTTTTCGATGCTTCTCTTGGGTTTTCCAGAATAAATAATTATTACACCTCTTCTCTTTAAATTTTCTACTTTTTTTCCCTCTTGCCTGCTTTCATCAGCTAGAACCTCCCAAACAAAATAGCAGTGATAGAGGGCATTCTTTTATTCCAGAGTCTCATGGAAATTTCTATTGCTTCCAACCGCTGTAAACGATGCTGATTTGGGGCTTATTGGGTATGTGTGTAATTTTATTATGTTAAGGAAGTATCTCTCTAATTTGACAAAAGATTTTATAATAAATGGTAAATTTTGTCAAATGCCTTTCAACATCTATGACAGTCACAATTTTTTAAAATATATTAATATAAAGTGAATTGAAAGATGTTCTAATGTTGAACCATCCTTATCATACTGTATAAGGCTAACTTGGTGACTTTTCCTTTTAATATCAGGTGGATTTTAATCATTAATATTTTGGATTTTTGCATTGATTTTTACGTAAATGGAGTTGGCCTGTGGCTTTCCTTTATTTTGCTGTGATTATTGGCTTTTGATGTCAGTGTTCAACAGATCCCCAATAAAGAATTTGGAAGTGTTTTTTGCTCCTGGAGGCCCTGGTCCAGTTTAAATAGCGTTGGAATTAGCACTTACCCTGGCTGACGTCCCCTGGGAAACTACCCGTACCTGAGGCTGGTCACCCCTCCTCTTTCCTCTTCCCGCATGTGGCTTGGGGGGTTGTGGGGTTTTTCTAACAACTTTCTCAGTTTCTTGTATAGTTAGATATTTTATTTTTTGGTGCTTGTTGGCACTTTTTACACCCCCCCCCCCATATCCATTTCCTCTGGGTTTTAGTTTGTTTGCAAGACAGTCAGCATTGATACCCCCCTTCTTGTCCAGATTAGCTTAACCACCCCCCCCCCCATAAAACAGCTTTTGGATTAATGTTAGGCCATTGTTTTCCTGTTAATGTATTAATTTATAAAAACTTTGATATTTAGGAAATACACACATACCTCCAAGTTTTGGTCTGGGAGAAACAGAGTAAGACGCAGCTCCCACCCAGAGCCCTGGAGGCCACAGGAGGTCACTGGAAGGCACCCCCTGCATTAGGCAGTCAAGGGTCTTCTCTCCTGGTGGCTCAACGCCAAGTTCGCTGGCTGGAGTGCTACAGTGTGACCTCATTGCTACCCACTCCTTTCCTGTCTTTAAAGAGTAATTGAGAAGTGAGGTTAGGCGAGGAGAGCTGACTTGGTTTTTCCTACGATGTGTGTGGACTGAGTCAGCCTCCGTGCTTCGGGATGGTCAGACGTGAGCGGTTTTCCTCTTTCTGTGCAGGCTCCGCTCAGTGGCCACACGTTAATTTGGTTATGACGAAAGTAAACCCGACAGATGGCAGACATGGGCATGACGGAGGTAAAGGGCAGCAGACTGTGCCACTGAAAACGTGTCACTCTGGAGTAAGGATGACTTTGAGCTGAAGGCAGCCAAGAAGGAGCAGATGCAAGAAGAGCTTCCCACCTTCCCCTTTTTGCCTAAAGGGACATAAGTTTGTAAAGGTTTTCCCCGCCCCCTGCCCACTGGATTCCAGGAAGGACAGAGAGGGTAAGCCCTGGGGATAACTCTAGACCCAGTCAGCCTCACAGGAGGCTGGGCCCTGCTGTCAACTGGCCCTTATCTACCACTGGTTTCCCCAGATATTTACCTTCCCACAGATTTTCCTTTTTCTGGCCACTTCTCTAAAAATGCATTGTTCCTGTTAAGATGCTGTATAAGCCCCAGCGGCACCCCCCACGCCTGAGTTACGGTCTCGGAGCTCCTGTGTGTGTGCTTGACACAGGCGCTAACGATCATGTTTCCCTCGTCAGTCTGAGCTACAGGGCCCCGGCCGCGACTCTTACACGGGTAGAGGGGAAAGGTTTTTTCCTCCCCTACAGAAGTTCCTTCTAGAAAATGACTTGCATGCTATTCGCCCTGAAGATGGAACTCCAGCTCCAAGCGGGGAGGGGCGCCTGCCTCGTCGCCAAGGCCGGACCCCCGGACCCCCGTCCTTCCAGCTCCTCCTCACTCGCTGCTGTCCCCACCCGCCCGCTCTGTCCTGTGAGCACTGCACCTCTCGCCGCTCCCCTGACCCCCCGATTCCAGAAAATAATTCCTTCGAGCCACTAATTTCCTTCCTTCCTTCATTTTTTTTTTTTTTTTACGGTAGTAAAATACAGATAACATAAAATGTGCCATTTTAACCGTTCTTAAGTGTATAATTCAGCGGCATTGACTGTAGTCACAGTGTCGGGCCGCCGTCACCACCCATCTACAGAACTGTTCCATCTTCCAGCTGACACCTGACGCTTATCTGTCTGTATGACGTTGACTAAGTGCCTCACGTAAGTGGAGTCCTACAGTATTTGTCCTTTGGCGTCTGGCTCATTTCACTCGGCATAATGTCCTCAAGGTTCATCCATGTTGCAGCACGTGTCAGAATTTCCTTTCTTTTTAAAGCTGAACAGTATTCCACTGTATGGATGTACTACTTTTTTTTTTTTTTAACCCATTCTTTCACTGATAGACACTTTGATGCAGGACAAGGCAAATTCCCTGAGTGGAGCAACTCAAGCCCTGAACTGAGAGAGAAAAGGGTTCTTGGCTGAGCGTGAGAAAGAATTCAAATGCACACCACACTTAGAATCAAAAGGAAAGTTTATCGGAGAAGGGGTAACACTCTATAGGCAGAGCGAGACAGCCTAAGAGAGACCCAGAGGGACAGAGACACCAGAGAGAAACACTTAGAGGGACCCCAGGTGTTCTGGGAATTCGGTTTATATGTCGTTCTTCAGTTCCTGTGAATTACGGTTTAAACACTTTGCCCATGTCCTTTGATATGGACATCCAGTCAGGGAGGATGACAGTGTGTAGTGTGGAAGGCTAAGAGGATGTAGCAGAAAGGCCTGCTGGCGGTTCCCAGCCTTTAATCCACAGGTTCCCCTGGTTTTGGCCGTAGGGAATGACTGGTTCCCCTTCACAGTGTGGGGAATGGTGGTCCGCATTCCCAGCAGAAACCTACCTTCATCCTGAAGGTGTCCTGGCTGCAGGGCCGAGCAGCACATGGCAGTCTCTGAATGCAGCTTGACTGAACGTTTTAGTTTTCTTGCCTCCTCCCTGCTTTAACTTGGCTTGTTTCCTCCCTCCCTTTTAATTTTTAAAAATCTCTGGAACAAACAGCATTGTAACAATTATAAAGGGGATTTTAAAAGAGTAATTACCTACAGTGTCAGCACCCTTCCTACATGAACCGTCTCAACTCTATTCCCTCCCAGCTTTTGTCCACACGCAGTCATTCTTTGTGCATATTTTTATGCAGCGTTGTCTTCTCCTTTACTTAGAGCCTCATTTTTTTTACATTAATACATTGCCTCATGTTTGACTTTTTGACAAATGATTTCAAGATAGTGCATGCAATTAATATACAACTTTAAAAAAAATCATTGCTTTGTTGGCTGTTTATAATTGTTCATTTTGAATAATGAAATTATTTTGAAATTTTTTGGAATCATTTTTATTTCCCTTCCCTCCCTCATTTTGGATAAAGTTCCAGGAGTGAGCTTATTAGGTCAAAGGAATGATTATTAAGAGTTTTGAAACACACCACTGAGGTTGTACGAATTGAAATGGCCATTTACAGAATTTGAGGGGATTGTTTTTGCCCATGGCCTTACCATTTCTGGTATTATTTAAATCACTGTTTTGCAATGTGTAATAGATAAAGTCATAATCGTTACAATCATATCTGATTCCCAGTAAAATTAAATTTTCCACCTAATGTTTCCTCCTCAGTTATACTTCTCTCTTGAATTGCCTGCTCTTTTTACCAAATTATCTCATGGAGACTCAATTAAAAACATTATTTGTACTTGCTCTTTACATGGTGTAGACATAAACATTTTTAGGTGCTTTAAGTGGAATCATTTCCTCTTCCTCCTGTTTTTCTGTAAACTGCGCACCCACCCACACCGCATTTAGCGTTTCAAAGTGCTAATGTTATCAAGTCTGCCCTGAGAAAGGAGAACCATTTTTTCTCCTGGAGCCTGGTGGTGGGGCGGGCAGGGGGGCGTGCAGGTGTCCAGCCCACTGCTGTCTTCCAGGTAAGCGCCTGATGGACAGCACGTAGGGGCAGGGTGGGCAGTCTTCTGCAGTTCTCTCTCTGGACCACAGAAATCACGGGTCTGTGGAGCAGATTTAGAAGCCAAAAGGTGTGTGATTGCAAACTGGGCGCATCATGCTCAGCTCTCCCCCACCCATCACCAACCCTTCACCCTCCACCCCCCCATCCCCCACCCCCCAGATTAGCTAACACCGGGAACCCTTTCCTTACCTCCTGCACCTGCGCCAGCGCTTCTGACGGTTGTAGGTGCGTTTCTGACGGTATGTGACATGGCTTATGGGCATTTTAATGCATATTAGTTAAAAATGAACAAGCAACCAGGTGTCATCGCTCGGGACAGGGCTAAAGTTCACTCGACTCAAAGTAAATGGTAGACGATACGGCACCAGCAACTGTGAAAGTAGAAGGTGGATGATTGAGGTTAGGTGGCCTTGGGGGGCAGACAGGCCTAGAGCAGTGCTGCCAGGCTGGCTGTCTGCTGGTCGTATGACCTTGAATAAGTGCCTTGAGCCTGCTGCTTGTATTACATGGGGTCACCCGTGCCCCATTGGTCCATTAGAAGGTCTAAGAAGAAGATCAAACACCTTTCAAGGAGTAGTTCCTGGACCCTGGGGTCTTCTGGTTGTAACCCATGACAACGTGGCACACAATAAATCAGAACACCCCTCCCCTCCCTCTTCCTTCCAGCGTGTGGGAATGCGCAGGGCCAGTTTCCCCATTCCGTCTGTCTTTTAAAAACTCTCAAGCTCTCTAGAGTGTCTCCTAAGCCTTAGCGAGCACCTGCCGTGTGCTGGGATTTATGTGTGGGGAGGCCGAGGACAACCGAGTGTGGTGTCTGGCCTCGCTTTGCCCCCTCCTTGGGGCTAACACTTCACCCTTTGTCCTGGAGTCTGAGCCCTAGGACTCGGGAGGGAGGGCTCTAGGACGCACCCTGCTGGCGGGCAGGCACACAGCCTCCCCCCGCTCCCCCTCTCCCCAGTGATGATGAGCCCCGTGATCCAACGCGTGTGTTCCCGGATTTCACCAGCTTTATTTTTCAGTTGAAAACTCAAGGGAAAAGCTTGTCCCCCCCAAAAAGTGAACAACTTTGCTGCATCCTGAGGCCTAATCGCCCAGGTGCCCGTAGCCTGTGTCTGTGGAAGCCGGCCCTTCAAGGAGAAGGCCTTCTCAAGTGACCCCTCAAACATTCATCTCTAGATTCAATATCCATCCCACAGAGGAAAGCCCCCCGACCCGCGCCTGTAATGATAAGGACTCTGGACCGTCAGGCCCTCTCAAGGAACCGCATACCTCAGGGGAGCCCCCCGTGAGGGCAGGGGAAGCCAATCCCAAGCCAGGGGGACCCCAGGGCGCCCCCGACTTGTAGAGTGGGGGCCTCAGAAATAGCAGCTGAGCAAGTGACAAGATATCTTGGGCGAGAGCAGCTGCTGGATGGAGTCCCCTCTCCAGAGGTGTGTCCAGCTGGCCGGCTTGCGCCTAGATTGAAGTGCAGGTGTGGAGAAAGGTAGGGAATTATCCAGACCAGCGTGGACTTCATTGTCCCCAGAAGCACTTTGAAAGCCTTGAGGAACAGCTTTTTCCTGTATCTGGAGCAAGTGTGATCTCTGCGCCTCCTGGATGTGTCACATGGTGGTTCTGCCCCAGCCAAGACACTTGACCTTGAGCAAAGCTGGGCTTGTGGGTGGAGGTTAAGGAGTCTGAAATCTTTGGCAGCCTGGTGCTGGCTTAGGCAAAATCTCTACAGAAAAAGGGAGAGAAGCCAGGCCGCGGAGTGGGCCCAGAGGATGGGGGCGCTTCTGTTTCCGGGAATCGTGCTGGGGGCCCGTTTGAGCCCCTGGCTCTCTGCAGGCCCAGGAGAGCCAGGCCAAGAGTGGCCCTCGTAAAGAGGACAGCACCCCCTTTAGGAGAGCAGAGGACAGTGGCTCCCCGCCCCAGGGGTCCCCAGCTGAGAGGGAGGCTGAACCCCAGCACACAGCTGTGGGAGCACAGAGGATGCACCTAACCCGAAGTGGGGGGTAAAGGGAAGTTCAGGGGTGATGCCTGAACCCTGATGGACAAAAAAGATATTCAGGGCACAAAAGCGGCAGGAACATCTGGATGCTCCTGGAACATTCGGTGACCTCTGAATGGTTTTCTCCACTTTCAGAATGAGCCAGCCTCACCCTCAGCTCTCGGGCTCATGCCGAAGCGTGGATCCCCCTCAACACTGGTCCCGGGCCCCTGCAGACCCTCTGCGCTCTCCAGACAAGCTGCCATCAGCAGGCGAGTTTGAAAGTTTTTTCCTTTTCAATCTCTTGTACTTCATTTCTTTCTCTGGTCTCACTGAGTGGGATGGGATCATCAGTACAACACGCAGTAGAGGCAGCTTCTTTATCTTGTTGCTGATTCTCAAGGGACAGCTTCTGATGTCCCACCGCCAACTGTGATCAGGGTCAGGAAGCTCCCTCCCATTCCTCATTTGCCAGGAGAATTTTTAAAGTAAAATATGAGCATTCGAGAATTTTATTCAGTGCCTTTGCCATCATCTGTTGAGATTACATTTTTGGATCTTTTTCAGGCGTGATATTATCCACTTAATAATTTCTAGTTCTCTGCCAAAATGTACAGTCTGTGTCTGATAAGCCCATTTCTGAGTTCCTGTGGGTTTGTCTATGGCCTGTGCTGGTTCTCGCTCTTAGATTTTGTCTCCTTAAGTGTGTGTTTTTTTTATGATTACAGTATTTATAAGTACAGTGTTTCCTGCATCCCCATCCCTTAGCACAGAGCAGGTGCTCAGTAAATGTTCATTAACATTTTTAACGGTGGTAAAATATACGTAATAGAAAACTTACCATTTTAACCACTTATAAGTGCACAGTTCAGCGCCGTTAAATACATCTCCGGGCGTCTTTCCATCTCGCAGAACTGAAACTGTCCCCACTCGAGGAGTCCTTGCTCCCCCTCCCCCGGCAGCCACCGTCCTGCTTGGTCTCTGTGAACTTGACTCCTCTAAGGGCTTCAGATACGTGGACTCATACAATACCTGTCTTTTTGTGTCTGGCTTATTTCACTCAGCATAATGTCCTCAAAGTTCATCCATATTGTAGCATGGTCAGAATTTCCATCCTTTTTAAGGTTGGATAACATTCCACTGTACGTATGTACGTTTTGTTTATCTGTTCACCCACTTGGTTGCTTCCACCTTTTGGCTGTTGTGAATAGTGCTTTCTTTGTACAAATATCTCTTTCGAGACCCTGCTTTCAGTTCTTTGGGGCATATACCCACAAGTGGGATCACTGGTCACATGATCATTTTATTTTTAATTTTTTGAGGAACTGCCCTGTTTTCCACCACGGCTGCCCCATTTTACGTGCCCACACAGTGCACAAGGGTTCTTTCCAATTTCTCCACATCCTCACTGACACTTACTATTATTATTATTATTTTTTAAAGTAGCCATCCTGATGGTGTGAGGTGGTATCTCATTGTGGTTTTGACTGGCATTTCTCTAATGACTAGTGATGTTCAGCATCTTCTCAAGTGCTTATTGGCCATTTGTACATCTTCTTTGGAGAAGTGTCTATTCAAGTCCTTTGGAGAAATGTCTATTCAAGTCTATTTTAGAATCAGGTTGTTTAGTTATGTGTCGTTCAGTTGTATTAGTTCTTTATGTATTCTGGATATCAACCCCTTATCAGATATGATTTGCAAACATTTTCTCCCATTCCATAGATTGCCTTTACACTGTCGATTGTGTCATTTCCTGCACAGAAATTTTTAATTTTGATGCTCAGTTTGTGTTCTTTTCTTGCCTGTACTTTTGATGTCATACCCAAGAAACCACTGCCAAATTCAATGTCATGATGCTTTCCCTCTATGTTGTATTCCAAGAGTTTTATAGGTTTGGGTCTTACATTTAGATATTTGATCCATTTTGAGTTCATTTTTGCTTATAGTGTAAGGTAAGGGTCCAACCTCATTCTTTTGCATATGGATATCCATTTTTCTCTGCACCATTTGATGAAAAGACTATCCTTCCTCCATTGAATGGTCTTGACACCTTTGTCAAAAGTCATTTAACCATTAGGAAAGGGTTTCTTTCTGGCTGCTCTTTCTACTCCATTGGTCTATATATCTGCCTATGCCAGTACCGCACTGTGTTGATTACTGTCGCTGTTAAAAGTTTCAAAATCAGGAAGTGTAAGACATCTACCTTGGTTCTTTTTCAAGATTATTTTAGCTCCTTGGGATTCCATGTGAGTTATAGGATGGATTTTTTTTTTTTCTCCAAAAAACACCGATGGGATTTGATAGGAACTGCACTAAATCTGTAGACCACTAAGTGGTAGCGGCACCGTGATGCTGTGACGTCTGACAGTCCACGAGCATGAGATGTCTTTTCGTTTACTTGTACCACCTTTAATTTCTTTCAGCAACGTTTCCTAGTTTTCAGTGTACAAGTCTTTCACCTCCTCGGTTAAATTTATTCCTAAGTATGTCATTCTTTTTGATGCTATTGTAAGTGGAATCATTTTCTTAATTTCTTTCTGGATTATTCGTTGTTAATGTGTAGAAATGCAACTGATTTTGCAGTCGATTTTTTTATCCTGCAACTTTGCTACATTTTATTTATTAGTTCCAACAGTTATCAGTTTGTGTGCATGGAATCTTTAGGGCTTTCTACGTATGAGACCATGTGGTCTGAGAACAGAGATAACTCTGCTTCTTCCTTCCCAGCTGGAATGCCTTTTGTCACCTTTCCATGCCCAGCTGCCGTGGCTGGGACATCCAGGACTGTGCTAAATAGATGGGGCAAAATCAGGCATCCGCGTGTTCATCCTGATCTCGGAGGAAAAGTTTTCAGTATTTCACCATTGAATACGAAGTTATTTGTGGGCTCGTTATGTATGGCCTTTATTGTATTGAGGTGGTTTCCTTCTATTTTTGGTTTGTCGTGTGTTCTTATCATTAGAGTGTCGAACTTTGTGAGATGCTCTCTCTGCATCAGTTGAGATGATCATGTGGTTTTTGTCCTTCATTCTGTTAATGTGATGTGCTACGTTCATTGATTTTCCTCTGATGAATCATCCTTCATTTCAGGAATGAAGCCACTTGGTTGTGGGATTTAGAATCCTCTCAGTGTGCTCTTGAATTTTGTTTGCCAGCATCTCGTTGAGAATTTTCACATCTGTATTGATCAGGGATATCGTTCTGTAGTTTCCTGAAGTGTCCTTGTCTGGCTTTGGTATCAGGGTAATGCTGGCCTCATAAAATGGATTTGGAAGTGTTCCCTCTTTCAGTTTTTTATAAGAGTTTGAGGAAGATTGATTTTAGTTCATTAAATGCTTGGTAGAATTTTCTAGTGAGGCCATCTGGTCCTGGGGGGTTTTTGATTACTGATTCAGTCTTCTCACTAGTTACGAGTCTGTTCAGATTTCTATTTCTTTGTGATCCAGTCTTGGATGATTATGTTTCTAGGAATTTACCCATTTCATCCAATTTGTTGTCATACAGTTGTTCATAGTACTCTCTTATAATCCTTTTTATTTGGGTAAAAAATGGTTGTAATGTCCCCTATTTCATTTTTTACTTTAGTTATTTGAGTCTTTTAGTCCATCCAGCTAAAGATTTGTCAGTTTTGTTGATATTTTCAAAAACCAAGTTTTGATTTCACTGATTTTTCTTCTTCTCTCTTGTTTTTCTATTCTCGATTTCACTTAACTCTGCTCTAATCTTTATGGTTTTCTTCATTCTGCTAGCTTTGAGTTTACTCTGTTCTTTTTCTAGTTCCTTAAGGTATAAAGTTAGGCTGTTGATTTGAGATCTTCCTAGTTTTCCAGTGTAAGCATTCACAGTTGTAAGTTCCATTTTAGCACTGCTTTCTCTGCATCTCATGGCTTTGGTACATTGTTTTCAGTTTCATTTGTCTCAAAATATTTTCTAATTTACCATGTGATTTCTTTGACCCATTGGTCGAGTATGCTGTTTAATTTTGCACAATTTGTGATTTTTCCAGTTTTTCTAATGTTGACTTTTAGTCTCTTTCCATTGTGATTGGAAAAGATAGTTTGTATGACTTCAATTTTTAAAAATTCACTAAAACTTGTGGCCTAACATATGGTATATCCTGGAGAACGTTCTGTGTGCATGTGAGAAAAATGTATATCCTGCGGCTGTTGGGTCGAGTGTTCTGTATATGTCGGTCAGGTTCGATCTAATAGTGTCGGTCAAGTTCTTTATTTCCGTATTGAGCTTCTTTGTTTGTCGTACCCATTATTGAAAGGGCGGGTATTGAAGCCTCTTACTACTATTGTAGAGCTTTTTCTCCCTTCAATTCTGTCAGTTTGGTGCATACATATTTGTAATTCTTTGTAACAGTTTTATTTAAATAGGATTCTTAAATTCTCTTTGTCTGATATTAGTATAACAATCCCTGCTCTCTTGGTTACTATTTGTATAGAATATCTTTTTCCATTCTTTCACTTTTAACCTATGTGTGTCCGTAGATCTAAAGTGAGTCTCTTGTGTTTTAAAGTCCCTGCCAAGTAAGTTAGAGGCCAGCGCATCTTGAGAGTTGGTTTCTGGAGATTTGTTTTGTCCTCTCTAAAGGCCCTATCTCCCTGTTTCTTTGTATGTCTTGTCATCTATTGTTGAAACCTGGCATTTGAAAAGACACCTGCCTCTCCCAAGCTTCACGCCGTCCCTGTGCAGGAGACTTGCACTCATCAGCCTGGCATAGAGGCTCGGCGCTCTTGCAAACCTTCTGGGGTGCCTCTTCCCTGGGCCTTTGTGGGTGCTTCAGTTCTACTTCCCTGACAGACACAGACACTTTTAAAGGTTCTCGTCTCTCTAGGAGCCTCCCCCTGCTGCTTCTCAGGGGTTTAGATGTGGTCTTCCATTCCTCTGCCCATAACCTTGCCCCCAGCCCCCCACAGGCCCCCAGCCCCCTGCAGCGGCATCCACCACTGCTCTCGGCAACCTCTGCCCCGCATCCAGACCACACCGCCATTCTCATCAGTGCTCCGAGGCAGGAGGGAGCAGCCAGTCCCTCTGGCAGCCCCCAGACGAGCCAGAACATCACAAGCAAGTGCCACTCTTCCCCTTCGGTCCAGAGGCAGGGGGAGGGAGACAGGAACTGGTCGGCTTCCTCAGACCCGCACTGCAGAAGGCAAGCAAAGCCGCCATGAAATTCCCTACTGTTTGAGTGTGGCTTTCTCTTGGTTAGGCACTTGAGCGGCAGCTGCGGTGGTCAACTGGTTTCTCAGGTTGTCACAAAGCCACTTGGTCCACGGATTGTTATACACTCAGTGTTTCCATGGAGGAGTGAGAGGCTGTAGCTTCCCAGCCTGACATCCTGCTGATGTCACGCTCCTGTCGTCCCCTGGATTTGGACCAAGACATTCTCAAGACATTGTATCTTGTGTGGTGTAATTAGCTGTCCCCCAGAAGGGCTGTTCTCAGTTACTACTTCAGTACATTGGCATTAAACACCAGACTTGGGTTCCAGGGATGAACTCTAGTTGGTGGTGATGTTTTGTTAGTTTTTACTTAAACACATCCGTGTTGAATGTCAATGCACTGAACTTCTGCGTTCAAGTGTGCAGCGGGCTTCCGACGTTCCTCTCTTGTCTTTGCGGGGTTTTCATATCCTACGATAACACTAACCACTAAAATGAGTGGGAAGAGAAAGGCTTCGTTTTCTTGCTCTGCAACAGTTATGGCAGATGATTACACTTGCCTGTAAAACCCCTTGGGCCTGGTGTTTTCATCTTTTAAAACTGGTAGATTTGCAGGAAGTTGCAAAGGCTGGATAGAGAAGTCCTGTGTATTTTTCCATCCAGTTTCCCCCAGCAGTTGCTTCTTCCTTAATTATAATATCAAAACCCGGAAATGAACATAGGGAGAATGTGTCTGTAGTTGTGACATCGTCACACACGTAGGCTTGTGTAACCATCATCGCCCACCACCGGATACAGAAGCGTCCCCCTTGCTCCCCCACCACCCACGACTGTGTTCTCATCTTTTTAACTTGTCGTTTGAGAATGTTGTAGGAACAGAACCCTACAGCAGGTGGCGCCTTTCTTCAGTGCGATGCCCTTGGGGTCCACCCGGGTCGTTGCCTGCGTCCATAGCTGCTGCTTATTGCTGAGTAGTGTTCTATGGTGTAGATGTACCAAAACCTGTTTAACCATAGGGCAATGGAGTCCGTTTGGGGCTGTTAATAATAGTGCCATGAGTAACCTTGTCCACGTTTTTGTGTGAGCATGTGTTAATTTCTCTGGGGTAAATGTATGTTTGGCTTTTTAAATTTGGTGTTGCCATGATTTTTTAATTTGAACTGTTCTAATAGGTGTGTACTGTTACCGCCCGTCCCTGAGGGCTAGTCCTGGTGGCCGTGTGTTCGCGTGCTTATTTGCCATCTGTATGTCCTTTTGGGTGAAATGTGTTCATGTATTTTGCCCATTTTCTATTTAGATTATTTTGCTCTTGAATTTCGAGTTATTTGTATATTCTAGATATCAGTCCTCTGTTAGACGTGTGGTTTGCAAATATTTCTTCCCAACTTTCTAGCCATTCAACAGGGTCTCTCATAGCCCCCAGTTTTGATGGTCCATTTTCTTTTGTGAATGATGCTTCTGTGTCATGTGTAGCAACTCTTCGCTAAGCACCTGTTGTCATTTAGAGATAGATACATTTTAACCTGTCGATTCAGTTGATATAATAGCTTTGATATTTAGTTTTAACTTTCTCAAGTCAGTCTGGGCAGATTGTAGTTTTCCAGGAAATAATTTAACCCAGGTTTTGAAATTTATTGGCAAAGTCATTGGGTGACTTTTTGAAATCACTACTTAGGGATCTGTAGTTTTAACTCCTATCTCATTCCTCATGCTGTCTGTGTCTATTCTCAGTTTTATTGTTCATTTCTATTTCATTAATTTATCTTTGATTTCTTCCTTCTGCTTTTCTTGGTTTATACCAGGGATCAGTCAACTTTTTCTGTAAAGGACTGAATAATAAATATTTTAGGCTTTGCAGCCAAAGGGTGTCACAAATACTGTTCTAACAGCGTAGTGGCCAGAGGTGTGTGACCAAATGTGCACGGTGTGTTCTGTAGCAAGTGTCCACTAACAGTAAAGACACCTTCAGACAGTCTTGAACTAAGAACTTACATCACCTTAAATCTTAAATAATGGTTGAACTGGGCATAAAATCTAACGTGACAATTTTCTCCTAATGCTTTAAAGATTTATTCCACTGTCTTCTATTCCACTGTGGGAGATAGGATTTCTTACTCATTTCTGAAAAGATCACCTTTTTCCATCCTCGTTAGTTGCTCTTAGGACCTTTGCTTTTCCTGTAGTTTCAGTCTGCTGTGTCTTGATATGAGTTTGTTTATGCTATTCTGGACATTCTGTGCTTCCTGAACCTGAGGAGTCACGTTTCAAGTCTCATTCTGGAATTCCTGTTGGACAGAAACGTATGTCATTAATTTTCTGCTGTTGACTCTGTTAGGTTTTAAATTTCAGTGAAAATAAGCGTAATTCCAAAATTATTTTTAAATTTCTTTATGTCTTTAGTAATCTCGAATTCTAGCATCCGAAGGCCTCGCAGAAAGATGTTCTCCTTGACCAAACCCTATCAGGCTCCTCAGAACTCTTGTCTCTACTAGGCCCCGACTTTGACTCTGCATTGGCAGCCTGGACTCCTGCGTCCTCCATAACTGATCGCTGTGCCAGCCGCCTGAGCCAGAAGCCCCCTGACCCCCGATGTTTCCTCTTAATGATTTTCCATCCATTGACCCTCCCCGACCCTTGGCTTAAATTCCTACTCTTCCTTGTTGTTTGGCACTGAGCCTGCTCCCCTACACCTATCACAACAGCCCCCCGAGTGAAGCCCGCCTTACCTCCTTTGACAGGTGTCAAATAACTTAACAGGGCTCTCCCGTGGTTTGTCGCAGGTGCTGACTTCCGTGTCTGGGCAGTGAGTGGCAGACGTGCCCAGGTTTCCAGACGTCATGGGGAGTGTACGTCCAAGTCCCTGCATGGTAGGCCTGTGGTTGTACGGTTTCAGGAGGTGACTTTATAGCCACCTGACACCCTCTGCCCTGAGGTCCTAGAGCTCGCTAGACCTGGCTTGGGGGGGGGTGTGTGTGTGTGGCGGGGGGGGGTCTTTGCGGCTTTTTCTCTTAATAAATACGCCTTTGCACATAACTGACTCTTAGCTCACTGTCTGATCATTTGTTGCCTGTCCCCCTGGCAGAGCTAAGAAAAAGGAACTGGTTTTCCATCCAGGTTGGAGGGCAGGGGTCAGAGTGTGTGGT
>CM053501.1:5688391-5812599 GCA_028627145.1 Eidolon dupreanum | reverse complement strand
GCCCAGGGCAGGTGCTGGCCCAGGGCTGGAGAAGCCACTTAACCTGAAAGTTCATGGTCTGAGCCAGGCACAGCTTTGTCACTGACGTGGCCACTAGAACATCTCTTCCCATTCACATCAGGCTGCTGGGATGAAGTCTCCATCACCTGGCTCTGAGACGGGAAACACTGGACAGGTGACCACATAGGGCAACACCGGAGCGAGCCAGAAGGCCTCCGGCAGCTGCCCCCACATCCTGTCACCGTCTCCTTCGGCATGGCAACAGATGAGGGGGACATGCATGAGAAAAGTCACGGCACTGTTGCTCTAACGGCAAAAGACGGGAACCACCGTGTGTACCCGCCAGTGGGGGGTGGTCAAATACGCTGTGAGGATTTGTACTTTCCCCAACTCCCCACACACCCCACCCTTAGCCTCAACACTCCTTAGCGAAGGGCCGTGCCTCCCGGGTGCTGTCCCACACGCTCTGCCTGTCCTGTGTCTGTCTCCACGCAGGTGCACATGTCCATCCGCCTGTCCCTTAGAACCCTGCATTGCACCAGGGCATCTGGGACACGTGGGGCCTGAGCCTGCCTCAGGCCCTTTGCACTCCCCGTTTTCTCCCTGGACGCTCTTTCCCACATCCTCCCCAGCCGGCCCCTGCTCACCTTTCAGCAAAAACCATCACTTCCTCCGAGAAGCCCTCCTGACCATCCCACCTACGTCACCTGCCATCACGTGGCTGTTGAATTTCATTCCCGCCGCATAGCGACATCTCAGAACACCTTGTTTTTACCTGATGGTGGTTTCTCTCTCCCATAGGGTGTCAGCCTCATGGTGACAGGGATGGAAACTGCTACGGTCACAGCTTTATCCCCAGAGCCCAGGCACACTCCTAAATACCCGCCAAAGGTCTTCGGATCCAGGGAGAATTCTCCCACAAAAGCTTGGCACTGGGACATTTGTCCCCACACAGGACAACCAGGAAGAAAGGACTAGACAAGCCAAAGCTATCGAAGCCGGGTGCTGAATTTAAAGGAGGAAGAAAGACTCGAGTGTCTTTGGGAAATTCAGACTCTACAAAAAGGGAGGCAGGGGGCCATGCAGCGGAGTTTACAGATGCCAGTCTCTAGGCCCTGTGCTAAAGGCATTAACCATCTCCTTTAATTCTCCCTATAACCCCCGGGGGAAGGGTTGGTGTATTCCTATATTTGCAGCTAAGGAAACTGAGGCACAGAGAAGCCAGCGGCCCAAGTCACACACCACAAATCAGGACGGGCATTCAGCTCTGACTCCAAAGGCCTCTTGGGATTGACAGAGAAAGCACATAAAGCTCATCCATACAGTGGAAGATTATTCGGCAACGAAGAAATGAGGTTCTGACACATGTGACAACATGGATGGACCTGGAAAACAAGATGTGAATTGAAAGAAGCCAGACACAAAAGGCCAGATACTAAATGCTTCTATTCACATGAAATGCCCAGAATGGGCAAATCCACAGAGGCAGAAAGTAGATGAGCGATGCCAGGGGCTGGGGAGGCTGGGAACGTGGGGGATGATGGCAAATGGGTGCAAGATTTTTTTTTGGGAGGGGCGACAAAAATGTTGTAAAATTGTAATACTAGATGAAAAACTGAAAACTGAATATACATCGAATTGTTCATTTTAAAATGATAATTGTACAGTATGAGAATTATTCTCAAGGAAGTTGTCAGAAAGAAAAGAAAGAAAAGAAAGAAAAGAAAGAAAAGAAAGAAAAGAAAGAAAAGAAAGAAAAGAAAGAAAAGAAAGAAAAGAAAGAAAGAAAAGAAAAGAAAGAAAGAAAAGAAAAGAAAGAAAGAAAGAGAGAGAGAGAAAGAAAGAAAAAGAAAGAAAAAGAAAGAAAAAGGAAGAAAAGAAAGAAAAGAAAGAAAAGGAAGAAAGAAAAGAAAGAAAAGAAAGAAAAGGAAGAAAAGGAAGAAAAGGAAGAAAAGGAAGAAAAGGAAGAAAAGGAAGAAAAGGAAGAAAAGGAAGAAAAGGAAGAAAAGGAAGAAAAGGAAGAAAAGGAAGGAAGGAAGGAAGGAAGGAAGGAAGGAAGGAAGGAAGGAAGGAAGGAAGGAAGGAAGGAAGGAGAGAAGGAAGGAAGGAGAGAAGGAAGGAAGGAGAGAAGGAAGGAAGGAGAGAAGGAAGGAAGGAAGGCAGAGAGACAGACAGAGAGACAGACAGAGACAGAGAGACAGAGACACAGAGAGAGACGGACAGAGACAGACAGAGACAGACAGACAGACAGAAAGAAAAAGAAAGAGATGAAAAGCTCATTCAAGTCCAGGAGGAGCCACTGGGTCCTGATGTGGCCAGATGCCCCAGTCATGCTAGTGTCTGGCCTGAGGGCGGGCTCGGGGGCAGGTGCTCCATGGAGCCAGAGGGGAAGAGAGGGAGAAGGAACTAGAAGGACAGGAGGGAGCAGGAGGGGAGGAAAAGGGGAAGGAAGCAGAGGAGGGGGGAGGGAAAGGAGAAGGTGAGGAGAAGGGGGGAAGGGAGGGGAGAAGCAGTGGGGAGGTGAGGAGGGTGGTGGGCAGAGGAGAACCAGGAGGGAGACTGAGGAGGGAGTGAGGAAGGAAGGCGAAATGATGGGTGGCACCAGCCCGACACTTACTGCCCGCCCCCCACCAAGGTCCCAGGCCACAGCATCCCTGCCCCTCCTGCAAAAGCCCCTCCTTTAGGTCAGCACCCAGGGAACCCGTATAGGCCCCCACATGGCCTTGCTTCCCTCCTCAGCTGGGCTCTCCAGCAGCTTCAGAATCAAAACTCAAGGGCAGCCAGCTCTGCTCACAGCTGTCCCCAGCCTTGCCACCGCCTGGACACAAAGGATGCGCGAGGCCGACGTGAAATCAAAGCCCTGTCAAAGCCCTGCCGAGGGCTTCTGCATGCCAAAGGTTCTCACATTCCCAGCCCACCGGGAAAGCATCTAGCACCGCCCCCCCCACCCACATTACACGTGAGGAAGCTGAGGCGCGGAGCAGTAACATGACTCGCTCAGGGCCACGGCTGGGACTTGAACCCAGGGCGGCTGGCTCTCGGGCTCCAGGGCTCGGGAACCCTGAGCGGGAAGTGACTTGGGACCGTGTGACTGTGCAGAGGCGGCAGTGCAGCTCAGGGAGGGAGAGCTCCTGGAGGAATCACAGCAGGGTGCGGAGGAGCTGGACAGAATTCAGCCCAATGCTCTCCCCACCACCCCTCACCCGCGTCTACTATCTGCCCGGTCGGGGCGGGTGGGAGGGGATGGATGGCGAAGTCCCCACGTGTGTGCACGAGGTAGGGGAGAGAGGTTCGCCCTACAATAAAGGGCAAACTGCCAAGGCCCCAAACCCCACGGGCCAGCCAGCAAGGCAGAAACTTGAGGGACGCAAGTGTCCCTACTTGTACCTCCCCAGAGGTCACTGCCCCCTCTCCGCTCCACCTGCAGTCTGGGCCTTCTGGAGAGAGGTCCCCTGGGTCTCAGGCCTGGTGCTGGAGAAACGCTAACGGCACCGGCCCCTCCAGAACAGCAAGTGTCGGTCTGGACGGAAGGCTCTGGCCACCGGGCCCAGGGACAGCATCTCTGGCGAGGAGCCCAGGGACAACAGCCCCACTGCCCCCTGGGAGGAGACCGCCCTAAGCCTTTCAGCGGGGATCCATCCGTCCCTCGGGACACCCTCCCATCCCTGTTGTCCTACACAAAGGCTTTATTTTTTTTAACAAATTAATTTGCAATAGAAAAGGAAGAGGAATCTGTGAAGATGGACTTGTCTTCAGGCGGGCGGCTGGGCTGAGCTTTGAGGCCACTGGGGCCACTGTCGGGGTCCTGGGAGATACTGCAGAGGGAGAAGTGCAGGCCCAGCTGGGTCACAAAAGGGGGTTAGCTGGGAAGGGACAAGCCACGGGTCTCCCCCATCCTGGCAGAGAGGGAAGAGGGGCGGCCTCAATGGTGTGCGGTGTCTTCCAGAACATTCTCAAGGACAATGCTCAGAGGGGGCTTGGCGGACATAAAATCTAAACATGCTGGGGGGAGCATGGGTGACTCCCTTCTACCTGGTAAGGGAAGGCCACCTAAGGCTATCTGGGGGTCCCTCAGGACTCCTACATCACAACAGCTCCCAACTGTCTTCACCATTGTCTGGTCTGGGTGCTTAATACAGTCGAAACCTAAGAATGGAGCTCTCTGTGAACCGTAGTCCAGAATGGCATCTTCCTACTGCAGGGGGTCAGCCTAACTGATTCTTCTAATCTCACCCGGTACCCCCAGTGCCCGGCAGCCACAGCAGAGGGTACAGGGCTCGCATATGCGGCCCCATCAGGAGCAAGGCCCAGCATCCCACATCAAACCCTCAGACTCCTTCAGAACTTCCCTCATGTCCCCCAGGAGGGATGTCACCTGAGAGTCTTGGAGCTAAAGCAGAAGGCACCGTGAGTTGGTGGCCTCTTCTGGGACATTCCAGGACGTATCAGCGCCCCCACTTGCAAAGCAGTTCTGGGGCCTGGTAGAGATCTCGCCCCTAAGCAGAAGGGTCTGGTGTCTGGGTGGTGGGTATTGAAGATCTCCATGGGTAAATAATTCACACAGCCAGGTACCTACTGCTCCCTGCTTCTCATTTTGCCCAAAAAGTTCCTGGAACTTTGGGTGAGGGATCCATATGGCTATACAGTATGAACAAAAATATTAGGATTGCAATGCAAACTAACAAAAAAAAGCTTTGCCCATCAAGAATGAAAGACTCAGCTGTCCCAATGTCACCATGACTGTCCCAATAACACCAAAATACACGCTGCACGCCTGTGTATACACTCATTGCAAAAGAAGATGAACTTTCTAAAGAGGAAAAAGAAAATCTCCCCTAGAACCTTAAAGCATCCCAATGTGACCGACTTCACTTTTTAAAAAATGGACTATTTTTAAAGCAGTTTTAGATTCATAGCAATGTTGAAGGGAAGGTACAGAAATTTCCCACACCCCCTTACCCCCCACACAGGCACGGCCTCCCCTGTCATCACCACCCCCACCAGAGTGGCACATCTGTCACACATGACAAACCTACATTATCACCCAGAGGCTACAGCGGACGGGAAGGTTCACTCCTGGCGCCGTGCACTCCGCGGTATGGACAGCTGCGCCCGGACACACCCACCCCTCCGGTCACACTGAGACTGGTTTCACTGCACTGTGATTTCATTTTATTCATGTTGCCTAAAGCCCAATTCCCCTGTCTTTCCAAAAGCAGCCCTTCTCCCCCGTTAGAGGATCTGTCATCTCCCTGGTCGCCCAGGCTTGAAATCTTGGGGCGAAATACAGTTCGACTCGGCAGCGAGATATTTAGTCCAGACCATGAATGTCTTAGCCACGTGACAAGTACCCCTTATCGCCTGATATCTGACCACTTGCTTAAAAGCCATCCACTATCACTGTACTCCGTATGTTCAAAAAGTTAGAGAGAATGGAAGATACTACATACTTTTTAGCGCAAATAAAAACTAATTTTTTTTTTAAAAGGAATGAATTTCGGATACATGTTACAGAGTGGATGAAGCTTGAAGACACTGAACTAAGTGAAAGAAACCAGACACAAAACGTCACATATTGATTATGATAAAAGTGACTCACTTATGTGAGGCACCTAGAGTGGGCAAATTCACAGAGCCAGAAAGTAGGAGAGAGAGAGATTACTAGGAGAAAGAAGTGGGAAGTTAACATTTAAGGGGTACAGTGCTTCTGTCTGGCATGATGAAGTTCTGCAGATGCATAATGGTAATGGTTACACATTTCGATTCTATTAACGCCACTGGGCTATACCCTTAAAACGGTAACTTTTACATTATGTATATTTTCCCACAATAAAAAAAAAAAAATGAAAAAAGCCACACACTAAGAGAACATCCCGGATAATTCCATTAAGGAGAAGTTTAAAAACAAGCAAAACCGATCTGTGGTGCTGGAATCAGATGGGCTTCGGGAGAAGTGACCAGACAAGGAGCACGGAAATTACGAGGGTCATGTTTAGTTTCTTGATCTGGTGGTGGCTACGCAGACCTGTTCAGTTTATGAAAAGTCCTTGTCCTGCATACTTATTTTCTCTCTCTCTCTCTCTCTCTCTCTCTCTCTCTCTCTTTCTCTCACACACACTCTCACACACACACACACACGCTCATGCATTTAATTGATTGCCTCCTGTGTGGCTGTAAAATTTCCATTTTCACTGAAGATCTCCAAAATAAGCCAATTCTTTCTACCCTTGCCAACTTTTGACATTAGCAACTTTTAAAATGCTAAACACGAAGCAAACAAATGGATAAAACTGTGGCGGTATACAATCTGCTTTGTGAAAACTGGCCTTGCAGAAAAAATCTGCTGGTGTTCTGATGGACATGGGAGGTGGCAAAGCCTCTAAAACCTGGCAGCTCTGACCGGAACAGACGTTTTGGATAGTTTAAGACTTTGGAGGCCCCATCCTGAGGTCTACATGAAACATAACAAAACAGTTTTGAGAAACTGATCAGCAAGCACTCCAGCTAGTTCAAAAATGCTTCAGTATAAGACTTTAGTGGAAACTAAGAGGCTATTTGGGCAGGGTGGGAGGGTTTGTCCAGAAAACACATGAGAGTCATCAGAAAGGGGACAGAGAAAAACGGACAGGCGCTTCCACTTGCAAGAACATGACGGAGCTTCAGGAAAATCTTGATGAAGAGAAATCTATAACCACCAAGAGAGTGTAGCTCATCACTTGGTCTTGACTGAGCTCAGGACAATGACCTTACCACTCACCTGTAACCAGAGCCCGTGGACCCAGGCAGTGCAAGGCCAGTGTCCAGTACGAAGGACCCCAGGGTGGGCCTGGAGGCCCCAACCAGGCCCTGAGTTTCTACCCCAGTTGCTCCTGGTCTACGAGGCCCTGGCCTGGTTTGATTTTGTTCACCCCTGAGACTGACAGGTTCCTCAGTTGCGATTCTAAGTCCCGAGGACACAGCTTGTCCCCATCCTGTGGCTCCACCTGTTCTAAGGAATGCCCTCACTCCCTCCTTAACCCTTGCTACTCCCCACTGGACCCACTGTGGCACCTCCTACAACCACGAGGGAGCCACGTTCCTGTGTTCCTCTCCAGGGCCCTGGCCTGCTGAACTAGAGAAGCCTCAGAAAGCTCCTCTCCGCTCATTAGACAACTGGGAATTTGAGGGGCTGTGGCCTCCCCTTGGCCCTCCCCAGTGTCAATGTGACCGACCGCCTGGTTGCTCAAAAACATTTACCCATAAGGCCATCTGGCAGGGGCCACATTCATCAAGGGTGGCCAAGCCTTGGGGAAGCCAAGACCACTCCCCTTCCCTGGGGCCCCCTGCAGGCCAGTGGAGATGGAGAAGTGACAGATGTATCCGTTGCCCACAAACAGGTGATCAGCTGACCCTAGAGGGCAGACAGAAGGTGCAGTGTCACTTTCTTGACAATCTGTCACCCTCTGGGGCCCAACTCCACCTGGACTACTTAGACATCCTTGCTCCCTCCTCCCTCTTGCCAGCTGGGCCACGGGCTGCCTGCTCCTGACTCGAGGGAAGGCTGGGTGGCTGCATATCCCTATGAGGGTAAAGAAGAAAATAACGATAACAATAAGTGCTCAGTAAATGTTAGCCGGTGTTATCGTGTGCTAGGTCCTCCTCTAAGAGCTTTACACACAGCGGGGTTTCTCAGTGGCACTATCGACAATTCAGGTATCTTCAGCACCGTAGGATGCTCAGCAGCATCTCTGGCCTCCAGCCACTAGATGCCAGTAGCACACCCCAGCATGACAAGCAAGTGTTTCTAGACGTTGCAAAATGCCCCTGGGGGGAACAATCATCCCCATTGAGAACAACCGACCTACCTCTACATTAACTCATTTAAGCCTCATAACCAACTCTGAGGCGGGTATTCCTATTTCCCCCATTTTATGGAGTTGGAAACTGAGGCTCAGAGAGGTTGATTAACTTATCCAAGGTCACACAGCGGTGATTCAAACCTAGGCCGTCTGACTCCTCACCTGCTGCCTTGGTGGATGCTGAGTGGGGCAGTTGGTGTATGGAGGAGGGTACCCTGATCTTTACAGAAGACAGAGCGGTATAGCTGGCCAGCCTTGGGGGTGTTGGAGGGGGGAAAGGGAGTAGTTGCTCTGGGAAAGATCTAATTTGGGGCTCAGAGAGGTCTGTGATTCTCTAACCTATTGAGACCAGGGGACCAATTGCAAAACACAAAGGATTAACTGTGACCCCGCACCCTTCTCCCTGCAATTCAATGAGAGCATCTTCATGTCGATTTCACTGAGCTCCAAGGTAACCAACCACACCTCACATTCCCAAAGTGCTTCTCTCTTTGCAAAGAATTTGCCCCAAGGTTCTCTCATCTGCTCCATCCCAAGATGCAAATGAAATCACTCCCCCTAAAGACATTTATTCTACCAGGGGCTCACGAGGGTTGAAGAAAAGCCCAAGGCTTGGGGGTTGGGATGGCTTCAGGCATTTCACCCCGAGTGTGCTGTTTGCTTCTCTTACCGCTGATGACTGGGTGGCTTTGCCGACTGGACTTGCTCCTGTCAGGTGGCCTCTCTGGGAATGTGGGCAAGGCCCTCTGGGGTTGTCCCTAATTATACCTTGCAGCTGGTCAGCATCAGCCCCTACTCCAACCAATCCCAACCTGTCTGGTCACAAGAGGTGTGACAGGTGTCCTGAGAGACTTGCTCACTTGCGCCTGCCCTCATGCAGGAGGATGCTGTCCCTCTGGAGAAATCTGGGATTTATGAAATCGCAAAGCAGATGGAACCAGGGCAAGACCAGAGGAAGCATGGGACAGCCCCGCCCCATGGGCACTGATTTGCTCATGAAAGAAGACATTTAGGGTCCAGGGAGCCAGGGGGACAAGAAGAGGTAATACCAGCTCTCCACTCTCTCCGAGGGACAGGGCCAGTACTCACCTCCCCACCCACCAGCCAAACTCTCTTTTCCATCCTGGGTACAGACACCACCGTCCCCCTCCTCACCACATTGCTCAAGCCAGTACTCTTTTCCCTTATCATCAACCCCAAGTTCAATGTTAGCAAGTTCTGTCACTTCCATCAACAAATGCAGGTCTCCCTCCATCTATCTATCCTTCCCTCTGTCTGTCTCTTTCTCCCTGTCTGTCCGCCCGCCCGTCCGTCCATCCATACACCCACCCCATCATCCATCCCTGCATCCATCCATCCTCTCTCCATCCATGTGTCTCCATGGCCATGGCCATCACACTAGGCAAAGCCATACTTTCTCTTGCCCAGACAAGTCCAGTAGCCACCTGACTATTCCCTGTGTCCATAATTCATCCTCCACAGCTAGAGCCATCTTTTAAAAACCTAAATCCAATCAACATCGCTCCCTACTTAACAGCTCCCAAGACCCCCCCCACATACACACACACACACTCACTCATGCACAATAAAATCCTCACCAGGAGAGCCGGCCTCTGCCTCCCCATCGGCCATATCTCGCTCTCCCTTGCCGTCCAGCCACACTGGTCTTTCTTCTCCAGCTCAAGGCCTTTGTGCATGCTGTGCCCCCCTAACTACATCCCCTCCCTCCCGCTCCCCGTGTCCTTGGCCCCTTTAGGCCTCAGCGTAAACACCTCTCCCCTGTGGGGCCCTCCCTACCCCGTCCAGAGTGGGTCCCTCACATTCCAGTCTCTTAGTGCTTTCTTCTCCTCATTATCGATATTACGATTTACTAATTATATATTAATAATTATTAAAATGTTATCTAATTATTTTAGTTGTCTTATTTAACACTGTATTCCCCACCACCTGGGAAAGCACCTGTTCCCCAGTAGAGGCTGGGGTGAATAAACAAATGAATGAATGAATACGGCTAACACTTACATGGTGCTTACTGTGTGTCCCACACTGTTCCAAACAATTTATATATTCCAGTCCTTTAATCTCCCAACAACCCCCTGAGGTAAGTGTTATTACCTCATCTGAGGCACAGAGACCTTAAGTGATTTGTGCAAGGGCACACGGCTAGTTAGTGGTGGAGCCAAGGTTTGAACCCAGGCACCCTGGCTCGAGTCCACGGCCTTCCCCACTATATTACCATGAGTGGACGAGTGAATGAGTGAATGAATGAATAAATGAATCAACCAACAAAGGCTACACCAAGAGGCTGCAGGAGTCGGTGGTGAAATCTAGCGCTACTTCCTGGTGGGTCTCGTGATGCCTCATTCCCCTGCCGCCTAAGCTGCAGAGGTCAACAGAGCATGAACTGCATGGGTCAAGGGCCTTCTCAGCCTTCACCTCAGACCACTGAGGCCCTCTTCATGGGAAGGGTCAGCATCTTCCCTTCCGCACCGCCCAACCTGAAGCCTCCCCATTCCCGCCCACCGTCAATCTCGTTCGTCCTTCCCTCCAGCCGCTTGCCTGTATCTTCCCTGAGCACCATCTGTGCCCTCTTGGATGGCCTCAGCCAGGCGTCCCATCTTCATACAATGGCTTGTTAATTGCCATCCTCCAAACCACACCACCCTGCCTCAACGGGTAAACATCACGCATGCCAGCTGTTTAATTCCTCAAAAACCAAAACGCTTCCCGAAGTGGGGGCGAAGGTGCATTTTACACTGTTTGGTTTAGACTCTCTGAAACACCGGAACGCGGCAGGCTATTGGGCAGGGTTATCTCCCTGAAGACTTTGGCTTGTCCAAACGCATGCTCTTGGTATTCGAGCAGAATGTCATTAACCCAGTTGTTCTCCCTTCCAACGTTCCTTCGACTCTCTCACGACTTGGACTTTGGGCACCAAACCGAACACGTTTACACACGATCATTAAACTCCCAGTCGTGCGCAGACCCAGATTCTGCCTGTTTGCTCGGCCGACAAGACCGATAACGTCTAGGTGGCCGGACGGCCCGGCCATGCAGGGCAGAAGCCTGCCTGTCCCCACCCACCAGTCGCTCCCTGACGCTGGGTCCTGAGAGCGTTCTGCTTGAACTAAGTCTGCTTCCCTTCCATTTCTCAAGCACTTAAAGAAAGACCAGTCAAGGATGCTGCTCAATAGATTGACCACGGAGGGGAAAACATTGAGTGTTGGGAAGTAATCCATCTTGCCCTCAGAACCTACTCACTTCCAGGGAGAGATTGGAAATGGGCTGAAATCAGCATCCTCTCTAGAGCCGGGAAATGAAATCGAGTCTCATTTCAGCTTTCTCAAATGTCAGTTCTGATCCGCATTCATTCATTGATCCAGCTGACACAGATTTACAGAGTACCTACTGTGTGCCAGGCCAGCAGGTGCTAAAAATACAGTGAATTAAACAGCTGTGACCTGACCCGCACCGTTCACTACAACGGCCGTCAGCCGCACGTGCCGTGTGAGCATCCGAAATGTGGCTGGTGTTATGGAGAAACTTTTCCTTTTTGTGTCATGCTAATTAATTTAAATTTAAGTGAAAAATTGATACTCGTGTCAGTTGCTAGAAATCTTTTAAGTATGTTTGAAACAACTTAGTATATACTATTTATTCCATTCTACATTTTAGGAAGTCTAAATCCAGATCGAGTATTTGCAACAAATACTTGGCATCCACATTGAAATAGGCTCTAAGTATAAAATATACACTGGATTTAGAAGAATGGAAAATGTATCTCATTAATCTTATATTGACTACATTTTCTAATGATATTTTAGGTATATTGGGTTAAGTACAACATATTAAAATTAACTTCACCTTTTTTTTTATATTTTTTAAAAATGTGGCCACTAAGAAATTTGAAGTGACATACTGACTTGCATTCGATTTTTATTGGAGGGCACTGCCCCAGACCCTCCTGCAGCAAATAGGCAATAAAAATTCATTTCACAGTCATGACCCAAAACAGCTGTTTAGTTATCTTCAAGCACAGCACCTCACGCCCCTGCAGATAGCGAACACCCCTGCACTCAGAATGCCCGGGAGCCCGCATTTCACCTCTCAGGATGCCAGATCTGGTCAGTTTCCGGGGGATGTTGGTGGAAGATGGGAGAGAGACGAGACATCCACCTGTAACCTCCCCATGAAAAACAAAACCTGGGGAGGTGGAGGCAGAGCCAGGGAACAGGCATCTGGCTGCAAAACCGCGCTGCTCCCCCCCCCCCCGCCCCCGAGGCCTGGGCCGCTGCCCTTCCCACCAGCGCCCAGGCCTGAAACAGACCCAGGAGCCCCATGGGCACTGGCTTCACCCCTGGCCTGAGGGAGCCCCACACCACCCGTGTCTGTCTGTGTCTGTGTCTCTCTCTCTCTGGAGGGCTCAGAGCAGCCCTGGGAGGAACCGGCTTTCCCAGAGTAGCAGGCTCAGCTTCAACCTGCTCTCCCAGCCCAGGGTGGGCGGGGTGGAAGTGGGAAGGGGAGGAGGGGACGCCCAGGGCAAAGATCCAGCCAATCAGAAGCCTCCAATAGAGTTATTAGCACCCATCGTCACTGTCTGGTTCTGAGGTCTGAGTTTCGGCTTGTCTTTCCCACTGCTGGGGGAGAGGGAAGGTGGCCAAGCCAGGCCTTGGTGATGGTCTCACCGCATGGCGGACAGCTGCAAGGTTTTTCAATGCTCAGGTCCAAGGCCACCCTCCCTGGAACCAGATGAGAGGACAGAAATTCCTTTAGGAGGCCATCTGCTCACATACGTTCAGTGTCTGCTCTCAGCCCCACCTCTGCTTCCTCACCTCACGTTCACTCACCTCCGCCTGCAGCTTCGGGGGTTTGGCTCAAGGCAGCAGCCAGCCTCTTCCACCACCACCTCTGCAGCTGTCTGCAGGCCGCTGGGACGAGCCAGCCCCACGCACGCACCGACCATGAATGTGCTTCCATCAACCACTTGACTGAGGGATAACATATGTCACACAGTTCTGCCATTTATACAATGCAACGTTTGTTTGTGTTGAGCATTTTGCAGAGTTGTGCAACCAACACCACAAGCAATTTTAGAACATTTTTGTCACCACAAAACGAAACCACAAGCCCATTAAGCGCTCACCCCTCATTCCTACCTCCCTGGTCCCTGGCAAACCCTGACCTGCCTTCTATCTCTATGGATTTGCCCATTTTGGATCTTTCGTATAAACGGAGTCATTCAATATGTGGCTTTAGTGTCTGGTTTTTTTCACCGAGTGTCATGTTTTCAAGATTCTTCTACATTGCAGCAGGAATCATTCCTTTTCATGGCTGAATACTACTCAATGCAATGAATAAAACTACCATTTTATTATTGACTAGAAATGTATTTGAAACATAACTTTCTTAGTGTTAAATTAAGACCCAGTTGAGCTGTTGACACATCATGTTCTACGAAAACAATCAATTATGCTTTTAGACTTGGACCATTTTCATATTTTGAAGTCAGTAATTCTGCCTTCCCCTCCTCCAGCTCAAACATTTTCACCAGCAGCTCTCTGAAGCCCCCAATCCATAGGGCTGAAAATGTAAAAGGCCCCTCATCTTACAGGTGTCTGGGGGCCCATGCTGTGTCCCTGGCTGGTGATAAACACTGAGAGGAACAGAAGAAAATTAGGTCCGATGGGGCTGGACTGGAGGAGTGAACATCCCAATGGGGACGTGAGAGGCACAAGATGCGACACGCACCAAGGAGAACTCTGGTTCCGAGAAAGGAACAGTTACTGTGTCGGGGGATCAGTTAGTGAAGGAGGGATTTCCTTGGGATAATAATTAGATAATTATCTTGAAGAAGAGATAATAATAATGTCATTAGGACACTATATACTTGCAACCAGTAGATGAATAGGCCCTGGAGACCTAATACACAGCACAGTGATGACGGACAACAAAACTGGATTATAAACATTAAACTTGCTGAGACTAGACCTTAATTGGTCCCTAAAAGAAATGATCATTATGTGACAAGACAGGTGTTGGCTAAGGCTGCAATGGCAACCAAATTACAATAAAATGTATCATATCGCTATGTTTATACCTTAAACTTACACAATGTCGTATATCAAATATATCTCAATTTAAAAAAAACTATCAGGCACTGAGCAAAACACTCATCAGTATCAACTCATGCAATCAACCCTCTTCCATGTCTGTTCCCAGCCAACAGCGACCTGCAAGATGGAACCAGTATCATCCCATTTTACAGATAAGGAGGCAGAAACACAGAGCAGTTAGGTCATTTGCCCAGAGTCACACAGCTCGTGAGGATTTTAACTCCGTCTGGCTCGAGAGTCTCCTCTTTCACAACTCTAGCTGTTTTGCTCAGTGGTTATCACTTCCTCCACCTTCTTCTCCAGGAGACGTTAGTCCACAGTCCTGGCCTCCTGCCCTGTTCACAGTTAGGAGTCCGAGAGAAAACCCTGCGATGTGCACCAGGACTCAAGGACACGCTTCACCATCAGACCCCCCTAACCAAGCTTTCCCACCTTCTCTTCCACCAAAACTAAGTCCTGCTTCCTCCTTGAAACCATCTACAGGGTTGGGTTTGCCAACAACTGGGTATCGAGCTTCCAATTCTAAATTAAAGTGTGGGATAAATTAAGGCTCATCGCAGCCAAGTCAGAGTTACCAACAATAAGATGTGTTTTTAAACCATCAAAAGATGGTATTATTTTGCAAAGCTGGAGCAAGTGATATACCATGCAGAGAAGAACTGACCAGTTGGGGTGCAGTGAGCTCCTCTTACTGAGGTGGAGGATTTCATGTGAGATTTTGTCCTATATGAGCCACTGCCACCGTTTTTTGACTTTTTTTAGAGCTGTGTTAGGTTCACAGCAAATTTGAGAGGAAGGCAGAGACTCCCACGTACCCCCGATGCCACACACGCACAATCTCTCCCATTAACACTCCCCATCAGAATGGTACATTTGTTACAATTAATGAACCTATACTGGCACATTGTTACTACCCAGAGTCCATGTTCCAGCATCATTTGTAGAAAAGCCTGTCTTTGCGCCATTGTATTATTACCTGTGCGCCTCTGTCAAAATCAGCTGACTCTATTTATGTGGGTCTATTTCTGGGCTCTCTGTTCTGTTCCTTTGATCTATTTGTCTATTCTTTTACCAATACCACACTCTTTAATATTGTAACATTATATTAAATCTTGAAGTCACACAGTGACATGGATGAACCTCAAAATAATCATTCTGAAAGACTGGAGGAGTATATTTTGTAAATTTACGTAAAATTCTGGAAACTGGAAATTCTAGAAAGCAGATCAGTGGTTGCTTGGGGAGGTTTGGAATGGGGAATTTCTATTACAAAGGGAAATGAGGAAATCTGTGGGTAATAAGTGTGTTCTCTATCTTGATTGTGGTTGTGATTTCACAGGTATAAACATGTTGAAGTGTATCACACTGTATTCTTTAAATACATGTGGTTTGCTGTATGTCAATCACACCTCAATAAAACTGTTTTTTAAAGTCTATCATGTGATATCCTGTTCATCTACCAGATTGACGAGATAAAACCCTACAAGAAAATGGTTGGTCTTCTGGCTATATATACTACGGTGGGCAAACACGCACACGACCTTCAAGGAAGAAATTAAGCAGCTGATAAATTTTAAGGTGCATTTAGTTGACCCACTTCTTGAAGAGATAGCACTTTTAGGAATTTACCTATATTCGTTTTCTATTGCTCTCATAATGTATCACCACCAGTTGGGTGGCTTAAAACACCCATTTACTACGTCAAAGGCTCGGAGGTCAGAAGTGTGGCTACAGCATGGCCCAGCTGGGTCCTCTGCTCAGAGCCTCACGGGCTGACTTCAAGCTGTTACTACTTCCTGGTGAATCATTCTAGAGAGATCTACACCTTAACAAGAAAATACACATATTTTCTCTCTTCCTCTCCTGTTAACACAAGTCACGCAACATTTAGCACCCAGAAAAAAAGCATCTTGCTTTTTTTCGTTTAATCATCAATCTGACTTATTTTCTACTGCTGCATACTACTCTACCACGTGGACACACGTGTCATTTCTGTAACCCACCAAGGGCTGTGTTCCCTTCTGGAGGCCCTGGGATGAGTCAGGCTGTTGGCTGAACTCAGTTCCTCGTGGTTGCAAGACTGAGGTCCTTACTTCCAGCTTGGCTTTGCTTCTAGATGCTGCCCACATTAATTCTCAGGCTTTCCCTGTGGCCCCTCTTGGTGAGCTTCAAATATTTCCTCCTGGTTCATCTGTCTGCCTTCAGTCAGAGAACATTTTCTGCCGAGGGCTCATGTGACAGATTGAGAGTAATAGTTTCCTATGGGTGCTATAATAAATTACTGTAAACTTAGGACTTCAAATGACACAGATTTATTCTCGTACAGTTATGGAGGTCAGAAGTCTGATACAGACCTCACTGGACTTATAATCACGGTATTAGCAGAGGTGATTCCTTCTGGAGGCTCTGAGTGGAGAGAATCTGTTTCCTTGACTTCGCCAGGTTCTAGAAGCTTCCTGAACTGATTAACTTGTGGCCCCTTCCTCTATCTTAAAGTGTATCATCCTGATGTCTGCTTCAGTCATCCCATCACCTTCTCCTGACTTCTCCTGCCTCCCTGCCACTTATAAGGACCCCTGTGATGGCACCGGGTCCACCCGGATAATCCAGGATAATCTCCCCATCTCAAGGTCCTTACCTTAACCACATCCGCAAAGTCCCTTTTGCTATATTAGGTAACAGTCACAGGTGCTGAGGATCAAAGTGTGAATGGTTTGGGGGGCCATCATTCAGTTTACCACATTGGGTTTAGCACCCAGATAATCCAGGATAATTTCCCTATTTTAAGGTCCATAAACTTGGTCACATCTGCAAAGTCCATCTGGCCTTGTGTTATAATATATTCATGGGGTCCTGGAACATTTTCGTGTGTGTGACATTTCTGGGGGTCATTGTGCCTACCACATTATCCTACAATTACACTTGTTTGTGTAAAGCAGTGAACTCACAAGATTATTCAGTGTCATTGCCTGTAACGTCCTTCGCTGAGGACTGATGGATTACATAAATGACATGTAGATCCCCATGGCGAAGTAGTACACAGCTGCAGAAAATGATAAGTCAGAACTGTGATATTCTGTTCAACGAAAAGAGGAAGATGTGGAGTGTTGCATGTTTTATGCTACCATTGTATGTTAAAAAAAATAGAAGGGAGAAAATACACGTATTTGCCTGTTAATATAGAAGAACCCTGTGGAAAGATCCACCAGTAACTGGTAACAGTGGTTTTGTCTTGGGGGGAAAACTCAGTGTGAGGAAAAGGTAGGTGTGAGGGAGAGTCCATTTTCACTGTACCATCTGAATTTTTTTCTGGGGCATATACTGCTCATTCCAAAATGAAAGGTGTATAAGTAAAAGGGCCAAGAAGTCCAGATGTAATATTGGCAGCTAGTGAAGGATGAGAACATGATCACAGTGCCATTGGGGGGAAGAAACGTGAAAAGATATTTGGGTGTTTTGCAGGTGAACGATGGGAGGCAGATAAAGGCCATGGACGTGAACTCTTGAAAACGGACAAGTATAACACTGTCAAGGGCAAAGACACCCACCACCCCCCTTCCGCCCGCTGCCTTGGATTCCTTATCATGGGGTCAACTGTGAGGAGCAAACGGCTATTTTGAGTTGGTGACCAGGCATTTTACGGGAAGACAACCCTGCTCACACCCAGGCTGCATTAGTTAGATAAGGACCTGAGGGTAAGATTCCCACCCCGAGTTCCCGCCTTGCTTCTCCTGAAGCACCTTCTACAATAAACACTTAAACCCTTGAAGAGTTAGCCACCTCCGCCCCAATCGCCTCATAAGTAATGTAACACATAATGCTGCCCTGCTGTCTTCTGCTCGCTGCCCTCCCCCGCCCTGTTTCTGTAAGTAATTAATCTTGTGACTCTACTTCCTCCGTGTGAGCATATTGAAACTGTATCTTCAATCAAAATGGCAAAACTATACTTTAAAAAAATGACCCTGGGACTTTCACTACCCCAAAAGTGAGATCCGGGATGCTGAGGGAGCTATCTGCCACCCACCCTGGGGGTGGCCTGTGCCTTCTCATTCAGCAGGCCCTAATCTGCATATTCTTTTTAAAATCTACTTAAACAGTTTTTCCATTACAGCTGACACACGCTATTATATGAGTTTCAGGTATACAATACAGTGATGAGACATTTACATAACTTAAGAAATGACCACCCCGATAAGTCTAGCTCATATCTGACCCTCTACGTAGAGCATATTCTTAGTTTAACACGCCAGCTACGGGCCCTCCGATACAGATGGCATTTCACAGCCACGATCAAGTACCCATCCCAGCTCTTAGGAGCTCGGCTGCAGCCGAGAGAGCAGAGCCGACCGACCTGCCACGGAGTCGCCGATTAAAGCAATGAGCCAGAAAGGAACCAGTGAGCCTTTAGTCACCACGTGGGGAAAAGCACCGATTCTCTCTGTTCCGCTTTCCCTGAGGGACCATGCGCCCACTGAGGGCCTGGTGGATCACCTGGATGTGGGCGTCCTGTCACTGCTGAGGCAGTTTTATGGGTGGAGGCAGGAAAGACACTGAGTCCTGAATCTGAGTGGGAGGTGACCACTGCCCAAGCCTCAGATAAAGAGACCTAGGAGTTCAGTTACGGGACCCAGCTGGGAGGGCCCAAGCCCGCAACTGTAATGCAGAGGGTCATCATATCTTTCTTGGGGAGGGCAGCTTTCCCCGGTGGGGGGGGGGGGGGCTTTGTAATGGCCTAGTCCTGAGAAGTCACACCTAGGTTCCCACTAGGAGGGACCTCTTCAGCCTCTTACCCCGGGCCCATGGGGACGAGATGGCTTATTGCTCTCACCTGGCCCAGGAGCGGGGTGTCCATACCTCGATTCACATCTAAAGTTCCTTCATTTGCCACAATAGTAACAGATTTTTAAAGAATACAGAAGAAAACTAACAACTGTTTTACAACAAATGGCACACAGCTCATTCTTTCTTGAACAATGAGTAGCAACTTCAGAATGACAAATTTCTTAGAAAAAAGTCGCCATCAACAGATGAACAAAGAAAATGGGCCCTATCCACACAAGGGCTAGGCCGTCTGGCCAAGGAACCCAAGCACTGACACCTGCTACAGTGTGCGTGACCCTTGAAAACATTGTGCTCAGCGACAAAAGCCAGACACAAAACACGTATCACATGATTCCATTGATATGAAATATCCAGAACAGGCAAATTTAGAGACAGAAAGTAGATTAGTGGTTGCCTAGGGCTGGGGGCAGGGGGCAGATTGGAAGATGATGACTAAAAGGTATGAGGTTTCTTTTGGGGATGATGAAACTTGTAAAATTGAGTATGGTGACAGCTGCGAAATTCTGTGCATGTACTAAAAACCACACTGAATTGTACACTTCAAACGAGTGAATTGCCTGGTGTGTGAATCATAGCAAAAAAAAAAATCCAAACAAACCAGTTCTTACCTAGAAGTCTCTATCAGCGGCTGCTTCAGAAGAGATTCTGCAGTGCCGTCTGAACACTTGCCCCGACTTAGGAGGCCTGCCTCTCCCAGCACCTTCACCCCCATTTCTTAGCTACGCAGAGACCCACCAGCCACCTCGCCTTTCCTCAGCTCTATAACCAACACCTGCTTCCAGCCCCACCTCCTCGAAACAAACACACCTGGCTGACAGTCCATCCACACACCAGCTGCGGGGCCTGCACGGTCATAAACGAGCTCACGTGAGGACTATAACCCAGGTCCACGCTGTTAATTACGACCCAGGGAAGAAACGCCTCCTCCCAGGTCAGCGAATGCAAAGAGGCACTCACTCTGTTGGTGGCATTCCTGTGGCTCACCTGTGAAATGAATATGGGGGCTTTCAGATGGTGGCCCCTGGCTCCTTCCTCGTGCTGAGCCATGTGTGTGTGAATGCAGACGCTCACGCCGAGCAGCAGATGGTGGGAAGGAGACACAGATGGTCGGTTCTCACAGTTAAAGTCTCACCTGCTTCGCTTACTCTGATCCTGCTTATCACAACTGAACACTAGCTGGTCTTGGGTGAGACTTGCTATTAGGTGCTGAGGCTGTGTCTTGAGGGGTCTCCTAGCTTACCCAGGAGCTTGCGCCTGACAGTCTGAGAGAGCTAGCCTCTGGAATGTTCTCGCCCAGCGCCGAAATGATAGTACTGAGGTCCTGCCCACAGATTCTACCCTTGCTTTTAAAATATTATCTAATTATATGTTATATTCTTATTACACTTGTGCATGGTTACGACCTCGTTTAAATTCCCACTCGGATTTACACTGCATTCACAACTCCGCCCCCATTTACCAACTGTCACAGTAAATCATACAAATTGGCACTTATTTTTTTTTATTGACGTGAAACTCATCAAACATAAAATCAACCATTTGAGAGTGAACAACTCAGTGGCATTTAGTACATTCACCTGGTTCCAAAACATTTCCATCTCGCCAAGAGACGCAGAAGCCGTGGGCAGGCCCTCCCCATGCCCCGCTCCCCACGGCCCCTGGTAACCACCAATCTGCTGTCTCCATGCTTTACCTATTCTGCATATTTCCTCTAAATGAAATAACACAACACGTGGACTTTGTGTCTGGCTTCTTTCACTTAGCATCATGGTTTCAAGGTTCATCCGTGCTGTACCATGTATCAGGGCTTCATTCTTTTATTAATGGAAATTAGCATATTTAAACTTTTAACCACATGTTTGAGTCAGTGAGGGCCACCCCAACTCCGAAACACGAGAAATGTTAGCTTCAACCCATGTACTTAGCCCAGGGATTCCTAAATGGGGCGGGGGGGGGGGTGATTTTATCCCCCTGGGAACGCTTAGCAATGTCTGAAGACATCACAGCTGAAGTGTGTGCCTCTGGCCTCTGGTGAGTAGAGGCCAAGGATGCTGCTAACACCCTGCAGTATAGAGGGCCACCCCACAAGGAATGATCTGGACCAGGGGCCAGCAGTGCCAAGGTCGGGTCCCCACTCGGCCTGGCCTCAGTCCCTTCTCTCTGACTGACCTGGTCCCCGACTCATAGAGTTGCGTTTTTCAAACTCGCCCGCCCTTAGGAACTACTCAACAAAACAAAAAAGCATATTCCTGGGCCCTCTCTCAGGCATTGTGAATGTGGACTTCTAGGCAAGAGGCCCTGAATCTGTATTTTAACAAGCTCAAGGTATAGTTTAGGACCAGGAGTCACTCTGCTCTGGGCTGCTTAGGCCTGAGTAAATCATACTTATTCTGTGTCTCTCTTACTTTATCTGCAAAATGGTGATGATGTTTTTCTTTTTCTTCTGGAAGATTTCTCAGCAAGATTAGTAAAGACAATATTCAAGGAAGTGTTTATAGGCAAGATAACTTTATCAGAACATGCAAAGCGACCCTAAAATGAAGTTCTTGATTAAATTCCCCAAGAGAAAGGGGCTGATCTCTATCGCTGCTATGCCTCTGGAACATGTTACACACCCCAAAAAGCATTTTTTGAGCGAACAGAGGGACGAGTGATTCTATTGCATTAATGATATAACCTTGCAACTAAGCCCAAACACCAGAGTCCGCAACCTAGGGACACGCTGGAGCCTCAAGCTGACATCTCTGGGTTCCCCTCTCCATAAAAATATTTTCAAAGGTGTATTTTAAGACTGCAGTTGGCAGGAGGAGGAATATACTCCAGGTTGGATTTATTGTTATATATTCATTGTTATTATATACAGGTTCTTCCCTTCTGATTAACAAATAAATAGAATCGAGCTGTTCCCTGGCTCCTGAATTATCAGGGGCCCCAGGGACTGTCCCTGCCCTCCCCTCAGGAGGTCCCCTGAGGCCTGAGCACACCCTGGGGGATTCTGATTCACTTGCTCTGGGGTGTGGCCGAGATGGAAGGTCATAAATCCCCCAGGGGATTCTAACTACATAGTCCTACTGGAGCAGGTTCAATTGGAATTTCCCAGCTGAAATCACCTGCCTGAAGCCTAACACAGGTAAGTGACTGATGAGGTTGCGAGGCCAGGCGTGTCCGTGCCCATGCCTTGCTCCAAGCAGCTTAAATGTAGGGACTGGGAAGAACAATCGTTCATGTCCTTTAGTCCCCAGATTGGCCAGGTGACAGCCATTCTCCTGCTCAGGTGGTTGGCCTGAAAGTCCTTGGAGGGCTCCCTAGGTGGAGGACTGAAGGCATGTTTGGGAAGCCGAGGGGGGAACCTACAGGAGATGACTTCCAGATTGCCGGCTCCAAGCAGCTGTCACCTACTTCCCTTTCCCCTGCCAACACCCAGAGACACACACAGAGACACATGCAGAGCCAGACACTCATGGCACCTGAGATGCCCAGAGCCTCATACACAGCACAGACACGCAGAACCTTCCCTAACACCCGATGACACACCCACACATGCACAGACGCAGTCGTGCATACCCAGACCCTCACGCACCCTCCGAGAGGAGCTCACAGTGTGTGCACACGCACACGCACACGCTCGCTAGGTGAAGTCACTAGCAAAGGCCTGAGCTGATCTAAGACTAGGAGTCAGAGGGCGGGCTGAAGATAAAGTGAGGAGGGAGTTTGAGAAGCAACAAAGAGGGGCAAGTCAACCAATAAGACACAAAGAAAGGCTATCAATTACCAGGGGACAGATGCCTGCTGACAGCACGCTGATGGATGCCCCAAGATCGGAGACCCCCCCGGCTGCTGGGAGCTCACTGCTGTGCTGAGTTTCAGGTTTGAGCACGTGTACAAGGATGAGACCCCAACTCACGACCTTCCCATTAACCTCCCAATCAGCATTTTTTTCTACCACTTTAATTTCAGACATGAACAAGAAATGCAAATTGTAGCTTAGAGAAGTCTCTGGAAGGACTGTTTGCATTCTCGCCATATGCTCTCTTCCTGCTCTCTCGGCTGGGGACCCCTGAGAACAAAGCAATAGAAACATCACAACTGGGAGTTGAAAAGTGACTGTCAAATGTTTCCCACTTTCCCTTCTCCACCGTGTCCTTCCTGGGGACGACAAGGTCTGCTCAGGGGAGCCCAGGTTCAAGAGGGGGTCCCGCCCTCACGAGCAGAGGCCTGGGAGAACCCGCGGCCTTCTGGAAGATGCTACATTTTCCAGTGACCAGGGGCAGGCATGCAGCCACACCCCGCCGGAATCCACCTACTTACTGGAAGGCAGCCAGGTCCTGCCTGCTTATCGACAGGAAATCAGAAGACCTTGAGCTAGAGAAAGGATTAAGTTTCAAGGGCTGCCACTCTTCCAAAGAAAATGGAAAGATTCCAGTGATTCCACCCAGAGAGGGAGAAACAGCAAATCAAGTCACAGGACCACAGGAAACAAACAGCTTTCCTCCTGCAGCTCTCGGCGGCTGGCATGCAGTCCCAAGTGCTGTCTCCTCTCACCAGGAGACAGAGGCAGAATGACTCGCTGGTTCTAGAGATGAGGCGCCCCTCCTCCCAACACGATCCCTACAATATTGTTTTCCTGCACTTTTTCTCCCTAGTCTGCCCCAGTTTGTAATGTTAGGTTTGCTTATTTGACGTCTCTCTCTCTCTCCCGCTCTACCACCAATTCCACAGGAGAGGGGACGGCATCTCCTCTTTACTGCTGGATCCCAAGCTGGGTGTACAGGTAAACAGGAACCACAGTGAACACCTGAGGACCCTATTTTCAAGTTCATAGCACCTTCACGAAAGAGGGTCCAATGCGAGGGGCTGAGATGCGGCGTCCACCCCGTCTCAATTTTTCAGGCTCAGGGGAGCCCCAGAAAGACTGAATGGGGTTCCGATGAGTCGAGGTGTTGAGGCAGGCCAGCGGGGTGCAGGTCTTCTTGCTCCTAATCCAGCTGTTGCCACCAGGCTGCTCCAAACAGCTGTCTCTGCAGATGACACAGCTCTCCACACCAGGGCAGTTCCGAATGCGTAGCCTTTGCTAGATATGGCTTTGCAATAGGCAACATTTAAGAAGCCACCAGGTGGTTCCTCAAAAAGTTTAACTGAATTATCACATGGTCCAGCAATCCCACTCCTAGGTATGTACCCAAGAGAAAGAACACACGTCCACCCAAAAAACTGTACACCGATGTTCACAGCAGCACTGCTCACAATTGCCAAAAGGTGGAAACGACCCAAATGTCCATCGACGGATGAAGGGATCAACAAAATGTGGTCCATCTATACAACGGAATATTATTCAGCCACTAAAAATAAAGCACTGACACATGCTACAAAGTGGGTGAACCTCAAAAACATGAAGCTAAGTGGAAGAAGCCAGACACGACAGGTCACACATTATGTTCCATTTATGTGAAACATCCAAAATAGGCAAATCCAAAGAAATAGAGGGAAATTGGTGGCTGCCAGGTGGGAATGGGGAGTGTTTAATGGGTATGGAGTTTTACGTTGGGCTGATGAGAATGTTTTAAAACCAGGTAGACGTGATGTTTGTACATTATGAATGCACTAAATGTTCCTGAATTATACACTTTAATGGTAGGTGAACTATATAACCCATACACAGCTATATAACCACAGGCTTCAAAACCGTACTGTGCTCTCTGATAGCACTGTGACATTTGACACACCTGCTAGATTGACTTTGCCCTTAGGGGAAACTGGGCATAAGATCACTGGAGACACTGCAGCACTAGAAGCTTTAAAAGCACTTAAACATGTGGTACATCCAGACGATGGAATACTACTCAGCACTGAAAAAGAACTATCAAGTCATGAGGAGACATGGAGGAACTTTAAATGCATATGCCTAAGTGAAAGAAGCCTCTCTGAAGGGACAGTAAAGAGATCCGTGAATGCCTAGGGGAGAGAAACTACTCTCTGTATGATACTATAATGATGGGCACAGGTCATACGTTTGTCCAAAACCTCTGAATGTACAGCACCAAGAGTGAGTCCTAGTGCACACTATGGACTCCGAGCGATGACGTGTCAATGCAGGTTCATCACTTGTGCCAAATGTGCCACTCTGGCGGGGATGCTGATAACGGCAGAGCCTGGGCATGTGTGGGGTACACAGGAACTCTGTACGTTCTTCTCAGTTTTCACGTAAACCTAAAATTGCTCTAAAAATGTTTACTGAAAAGGAAAAAAAAGGTACTTAATGTGTAAACATTTTCCTCCTAATGCAGAACAGTCACAAAACAGTTAAGCAAATGCGCTAGACTGTATACTTGGCCGTGGAATGTTTTCTTTAAAAAAAAAAAAAAAATCTTTCTGAGCCTCAGAACCTTGTTTCTTTAAAATTCTTAGACTGAAAAAAAAAAAAAATCTGCTTTCTCTCTTTCACTGCCCTCGCAGGGTCTACTTTCAGCTCACTCATGCGCCTGTGAAGAACAGACGACTCATTGTAAACACGAGTCATAAATTCGAGAGATAACTTTAATAGGCTCCAAAATGCAAATCAGAATTTTAAGTAAAATTCCAACATCTATACTTATTCCTAACGGAGATCTCTGAGCCCAGAAAGTCAGAGGATTTTAATATCCCAAACAAGAGGCCAGTCACTGGGGAGAAAACCGAGGCCAAACTGTGTATGCGTGTATGAAGCCACATTTGTAAATAGTTAGTGCCCATTTGAAGTGTTTTCGATAGCATCTGGGAAGCCAGTTGTCCCAGAAAAAAACATGTTCACGTGTAGTGCTGTGCTACACCAGGAATCAGTGTTTAAAGGTGGCTTCACTAAATGTAATAACTGAATACTTTTTGTCAACAAGACACAAACCAACACTTATGTGTAAGGTTATCTCGCTTAGATGGGCTGACAGTATATAAGAAATGCAGCCCTTCTGGCCTTGAAATTGGTAAAATTCTTCTTTGAGGTCCAAGTAGATATAAAGTGCTTTCAATAATTGAATGTGATTCGGTGTTTACAACAGACTAACACCAAAATCCCCAATAAACAGTGGCAGAACAAAAGAGCCTTTTAATTTGCACAAACATATGAATAAGCCCACACTTTAAACAATAAAATGGAAGGTCCAATAAATGCTTTGTACTCCAGGCATCTGACATTTTTCAAGTTCCACCGAATATATATTTTATGGTTCTTGAAACAAGGTTCTGGTCTTGAAGACTTTGCATATGTAATTAGTACCAGCCCGAGAACACTTATATACCACCATCTGAATAAAACTGCTAAATATGCATGGCCTTCGATTTTGTCAAATGAAATAAAAACACATGATCAAGACTGAGAGAGCAGCAATTTTTCAAGGCCATAAGATAGGGTTTAAATGACAACGTAAGCCACACCAAGATGGCATTATTTTCCTGCACCTTCCAAAATGAAGCTTTATCACCAGGTAGGAAAAGGGAGGATGACATTCATATTCCTGATGAGCTACAATGCTCTCCTTCTAGCATCTCACAACCACCCTCATCAATTAACAAAGCATCTTTTGTTTGGAGAATGAATGAGGACGGCTTTCTTCTGTGCATTTTATTAAAACTTGAAAGCTATGGCTGGCTGCCATCGATGACGCCTATTGGGTTGCAATAGCCTAATGTTCAAATCTGACTTGTTAGCAATCCACCCAACTCAACATCCATCATCTTGACATCGCAGGATATTCAGTTAAGTCTCAAGTTTTTATCAGGAAGAATTTTCTACCATTATGGAGCAAATAAAGGTTCTTTGTAACGACTGGAAACACAACACGAGTCCTTTCTCCACACCATAAGAACTGATAAATAGTTCACCGAGTGAACCAAGGACTTTATTTTTTAAAAGCAGATAAACACCAAAGTACGATGTAGTATCCATATTCGTTGTAAAAATAATTACTGGAACTTTCAAAACAGCAAATGAATAAGCTGAATCAATGGTTACGACTATAATTTTCAGCCAATATACAGATTTTTGTTCAAGGTCTAGGCTTGATTTCTGCATAATATTATTCACATGCATTCCCTGTGCCTATTTACTATCAAAACGGGGACTCTCGGAAGTTGAGTCCAGCTTTGTCTTGATTTCAAAGATGACCCAGCAGCGAACCGAGAACTCTGGCTTACTGCTCGGGTCCTAGAAATCATGTCTTCTGATGTTACATAACACACTATATTTCTGAAAACTAAAATCAGACTTTAGATTCCTGTGAAACAGTTTGGGTCTCTCCAAGCTTATCAGCACCGTGTACCTAGATATTATGCTCACCCATGCATTTGTCTTTCCACACACACCACCAGGAACCCGAAAGGGGCCCTGCTTTCAGAGTTCAATTATGGAGGTTTTTAAGAACCACACGAAACCCAAGTGGAGGCAGTGGATGCAATTATCCATCGCTCTTTCCATTAAGGAAAAAGGAGTATGTGAGAGTGCCCTGGCAAATGGGAAAATGATACCGATGACATGGCTACAGAAAATGGTTCTCTAAAGCCCTCCTTTCAAAATTATGTTCGAAGGTGTTTAAGACTGAAAGGAGGTCATGAAAACTGTTGATACAAACAACTCCTTATTAAGAAACTGCCACTCGTGGAAAGTGTCTGATGATGTGGGACAAAGAACCCAGGGAAGGAAGAGCAGGGGTGAGGTCCAGCTCTCTATCTGCGGAATGCATTTATGACCTCACGGATATGTCTGGTGGGTGTGAACGGGCCCCTTCGTGCACTTAAAAACAAATTAAGAAATTAAAGCAAATTTGTATGCTAATGAAAAGCCTATAGAATCTGAGAGCCAAGGCCTTTGTCTATAAGGCAAGATTTTTGTCACCAGAAGTGGACACAAATGGACATGATGGTACTAAGAGCTGGTTCAGCCATACTCAGGCAGAATGGTCTCAAAATTAAGGCAACCTGTGGCTTCTCAGTTAGAGCCCACCACCCGAAAGGCCCACCAAGGCAAGAAGAGAAGCTGGCAAGGCAAATCACCAGATGATATATAGGCGGGGCAACGATCACAGTTAGATGGGATGACCTGGGGTCAAGGGCAGGTGGGAAACCCTTGACCCAGCACTCAAGGTGAATGTCTTTGCATGTCCTGTGCACGACTCCAAGCAGCAATTTCTGGGGTTTGGAAGTGTGCTACTTTTGCGATATTTCTCTCCAAAAGAAGACACAAAGGTGAAACCCCTGGAGAGATGCGACCACCAAGGTGGGATCTCCACCAGGGGTAGGGCTGGGTGAGAGTCGGGAAGGACTTCCTGCCACACACGGCTCCCTCCAGGTCTGGCCGAGTCCTACAAACGCTTGTAGGTGCCCAGGAGAGCTTTGCAGTTGGGACAGTAATGGTCCACGTCCTGCAGAGCGTCCACACAGAAAGGGATGAAACAGCAGCCCGCTATGCACCTGGGAGAACAAAAACAGCCACACATACAGCACGTTACCGACTGGAACAGTTTGGACAGTGGCCGCCAATAAGATACATCAGACGTCGTAACCTCCCCCCCCCCCCCCGCCCGGACCTTTATTTGGAAAATGTTTCTTTGCATATGTAATCAAGGACTTCAAGATGGGATCACCCGGGATTAGCCAGATGTCCTCATAAGAGGAGAGGACACACAGAAATACAGGGGGGATGAAGGCCGTGGGAAGACAGGCAGAGATGAGAGAGATGCAGCCACAAGCCAGGGAACAGCTGACTACTAGAAGCTGGAAGAGGCATGGAAGGATTCTGCCCTTAGAGCCTTCGAAGGGAGAATGACTTTATGAGGACCTTGATTCTGGACTTCTGGCCTCCAGAACTGCGAGAGAATACAGTTCTATTGTTTTCAACCAACGGGTTTGTGGGCATTTGTTATGGCGGCTCCAAGAAACTCACACACCAACCAACGCCAAGGCTGCTCCCACAGACTGTGCTGAGTGCATTTCCGAGTCTTGGATTACCTGGGTGTCCTCCAAGGTCTTAGACTGAGGTTGGTGTGTTAATCCTTCTAAATAACGCTACATATTTCCTCTGTCGCCGTAGTGTGAAAGCAGCCACAGATAATCCTCACACCAATGGTGTGATGTGTTCCAATAAAACTTAAACTGGGCCAGATTCGGCCCCTGGGCTGTAGTTTGCTGACCCATCTCAGACTGGTTTCTATGGAGAAGCTACTTCTCACAGTAACAATCAAATCAAGTGCCCCCACGTAATGTCTCTTCGCCTACGTAATCAGTAAACACAGGCAGGGTTTTCACACAGCCTGCGGCATGATAAGAGCGAGCCAGCTGTGCGAGAAGTAAGGGCTCCTGAAGAGCAACACACAGACGCCACTTCCTTCGAGGAAGAAAACAGAGCCCTATGGTTTCCTGCGTGATTCCCATAATCAGGAATAAGGAGGCTGTCTTTCGTTTGGGAGAAAAAAAATTAAATTGTGTTTCTTCAAATTTATCCCAGAACAGAAACTATTACCTCTTTCAATGTAATACTCTCGGTGCCGACATAAATATTTATACGATCTCCTTGTGGAGGCAACAGGAAAAACACTTGGGGTCATGAAAGAATAGAAGTTCTGAAGAGATGACTATCGAGTATTTTAATGTACGCATTATTTAAAGCTCCTCTCGGAGTCAGGCAAACATTATTATTTAGGTCATGAAATTCTAGAAGAAAAAGAAATCCCTAGGGTATCACCCTACACAGATGCAAGCGGCTGCTATGCTTGTCCCTACACGCAGAGTAATTTGAGTAGATGAGCAAGAAGAAATGACAGGACAGTAGCTTCCAGGCGTCAATATGCTCAGGAGCAGCGGTTCTCAACTGGGGACGATTTCTGGTAATGACCATGGGGGGAGGGGCACTACTGGCGTCTAGTGGGTGGTGGGCCAGGGACGCTGCTCACACCCCACATGCACAGGATGGGCCCCCACGAGACAGAAGTACATGCTACAGTTGAGCAATCCTGCAAGAGAGGAATGTGGGAGAGCCCGTGGGCTGAGTGGACTCCGGACTCACCCGAGCAGGCACAGGCTCCCACAGGAGAGCCAGGTGAGGGCACCGGCGTTATAGGACAGCTGAGTCACAATCATCTTGTTGCAGGAAGGACAACACATCTGCACTGGGCGGTCGAAAAAGGAGATTGGCTGCTGCACGTAGACCGTCTGCACGGCAACTGATGCGGGGGAGAACAAACAGAATCTGATCAGTAAACGGGAAAACACACCCACGATCACAGAAGCACTATTCACAAGAGCCAAAAGGTGGAAGCAATCGAGTGTCCATCGATGGGATAAACGAATAAGCAAAATGTGGTCTATCCGTATACTGGAATATTATGCGGCCGTAAAAAAGAATAAAGTTCTGACATGTGCAACAACATGGTTGAAGCCTGAAGACGTAATGCTAAGTGAAAAAGTCAGAAAAGGACAAATACTGTATTATTCTACTTATCTGGGACATCCAGGGTAGTCAGATTCAGAGAGAGGCAAAATAGATGGTGGCTGTGAGGAGCTGCGGGGAAGTGAGAACGCAGAGTTGTTGTTTAACGGGGAGAGAGCTTCAGTTTTGCAAAATGAAAAGGTTCTGGACATGGACGATGGTGATGGCTGCATGACAACGTGAATGCGCTTAATACCACTGAATTGTACTCTTAAAAAGGATCAAGGTGGTGAGTTTTATGTTGTGTATTTTATCACAATTATAAGAAGGGGAGGGAATGACAAGAGGAGGAAACAGTGGCAGATCTCCAGAGCTGTCATTTAAGGGGCTCTCAGAACCTCCACACGCGAAATGGGAAACAGGACTGGCTCAGCCCGGCCAGGCTTTCAGACTCGACTGCCTGTGGACTCCTGTGCGGAGCTTACTGAGAATGCGGGTTCCCAGGCCACGCCCCAAGATAGTCCAATTCAGCGGGTCTGTGGCAGAGTCCCGACATGCTTCTTAAGCTCGCTGAGCGGTTCTATGAAGGTGGTTTGCAGATGGTAATTTCAGAAACTGTGATATGGTAGGTTTTAGCCGTTTTCTTCCTCCACAGATTAGTGGTGCCCAGGGGCTGGGGGCGGGGAAGTGGCTTCTTTCTGGGGCGCCAGAAATGTTCTGGAATGAGTGCAAATGGTTGCACAACTTAAATACTAAATACTATACTAAAACCACTGAACTGTACACTTGAAAAGAGTGAACTTTATGGTCTGGGAATTAGATCTCAATGAAGCTGTTATTTTAAAAAATGGAAGTAAGAGAGTTATTGTTAAGACTAAACGAGATAAGGCCGTTAAAGAAAGAACCTCACACCATGCCTGGAACGGAGTGACCTCTCGATAACCAATTCCCTCTTCTCACAAAAAAATCAGCTGCAACGCCCAGGGATGAGGCTGGGGTTACCGAGCCAGGGAACGCTGACCCGGTTCTTTGTAAGGCTGGGAACCATGTACATACATAAAATGGGCAAATGAAATCATGCTAATAAGAGAAAATTATGCAAAACGTGCACAGACATCCACAACCACAAGGGAATCGAGGTGATGTCGATCCTGAAGCCTTTAGAGTTTTGCGTGTCCTTTTTGGTCCTTGGCAAAGTCGTTTGAGTTCATACTTCTGTCAAAGTGACTTCCTTCTGTCCTTTTGACATTGTTGGAATGCCATTTCTACAACTTATGTATTAGGGGGAACTAACGATTGCTCAGAGCTAACTGAACCCAATACCCCTAGAAAGACCTAGAAAGACCCTCTTTCGAGAAAAGCAGAATCGAAGCATACTTTAGCACTTACGTGTAAATTTTATTAAATCTTTTTTTTGGGTGCGAGGATGAATTATTTATTGATCAGAGTGTGATCTGAAATAGTCTAAAGTCATTATCTTGTCCTCTTCCACCTCAAGGAGTCAAAGTTACTTGGGCATTTTTATTAAAGGATTACTCCTAAAACTTTATTTCATCTTCACAACCCACTGCTGTAGGTACTTGATGAGCCCTCTCTTACAGACAGGGAAACTGAGGCACGGGAGCTTAGGTGAACCAGCCCATTTGACACACAGGCTCACTCTGACATGGCCACTTCCTCCTGAGCTGTCTGGAATACTGAGGCAGCTCTGTACCTGCGCAGTGGCAGGTACCCAAGGGCTCGGCCATGAAGAACTTGCTGGAAGGCAGGGAACCACCTGCGCGAATGGCACTGGTGGGCTTAGGCCCTCCATTCCTCACTCAGGGCTGCTGCTTCTCCCTCTCCTCCTCTAGGCCTGGCCTGGGGCAGGGGTTCTCCCAGCACACCTCAGCACGAAGGGTGGGGGCCCTTAGAGGCCAACTCTCACTGCCAAGTTCCTCTGGATAGCTGGTGGTGTCTCTGTGGTCAGTGCCAAAGGGCCTGTCTACAGCGGACTCGGAAAAGCTCATACGCTCCTTCATTATGGAAACGCCAAGAGTCTCACTGGTGTGGAACCTAGAAGACTGAGGTGACACTTCAGGGAAAGGGGTCGAGGTGAACTGACTGGCACTTCGCTTAGACTCAGAGTCACCTGGGTGGCTCTCTGGAGTCTCAGAGTCCCTAAGGCCAGGGCAGTAAAGGGAACCAGCGAGGTCACACGTACTTGCATTGGCGTTGGGGACAGGCACCGGCTGGGTGTAGTACGCAGGAGGGTTCGTGCCCTTCCCAGCCGGGCCTGTCATGAGCCCCGTTGCTGGCCCAGGCATGGGTGCGGGAGGCGTGGGGTAGTAACTGTTAACGCCCACTGTCTCTTCATAGGATGGGGGTGCTGTGGGCACTGAAGGCCCAGCGGCCGCCTGGTAGGGTCCTGGAGCAGACATTTTACCTAAAGAAAAACCAAAAGATAGCAGATCAGAAATGCAAATTGTCATCTCTCTTTCACTCTTTTCCACCCTCATCTTTAATTTTCTACCTGACAAACAAAAAATCTGAGAAAAATGACTCGTGTCCAGCCTTGCCCAAAAGCCAGAAAGGAAGTTCAAGACCCTTCAAGACGCAAGAATTAGCACCTTAACAAGGATTCTCTAAAAAAAACAAAAAGGTCATTAATGATAACCAAAAATCGCCAGAACCTAGAAAATTCCAAGAGCTAACAAACATCAACCGAATTTTTTAAGACAAAGCAAAGTTCCTTAGAAAAGGAATAACGCTCCACAGAGGATGGTCTCCTCCCAGGGTCAGAGAACGAGAGTGTTTGAGGAATTGGGTTTATATGTTTCGTTTCTATGAAAAATTACTGATTACAGGGAGCAGACAAAAGAATTAATGGTTGGGTTTATCTTTCACTTGTGCAAGGTACGGCTTAAAGTCTATTTTCCTGTTTTCCTTTCGTGGTGTGGGTAAACAGTTGTTGATCATCTCTGCAAGCATCTTCTTCTGTTTTGTGGGTTCCCGTGGTCTGGCCGGAAGGCTGGTCAGCCAGGTTTGGCCTAACAGCACCCGGCAGGCTCTGAATTCCAGCTGGTTTAACGTACGGTCAGCTGGTATAGTTCTCATGCCTCTTCCCTATTCTCATTCCCCTGACGGGGATGTTATTCCCTTATTCTTATTAAGGAGATGTCGAAGGATGGAGGCCTGTCTTCTACAGCGTCTTCAAGATGAGACAGGGCTGTAGTCCCTGCCTAACTGTAGGGAATAAAAATCTCTGGAATCCTGTTCTACGTGCCCCGGAGGCAGACAACGTGGAGTTGGGGTTGTTTCAGCATTCACCGAATCTGAACCAAAGTTTCCTTCACACTTCAAACCACCACCCAATAAACGACCAATCTTTTGTATCTACTCTTATTATTTTCTTTCTTTCTTTTTTTTTAAGCCACTGTGGTTTTTACAAATAGCATTTAAGGTGATGGAAAAGATGAGGGAATTCTAAAAACCAACCACAAACTACTGCAAATAGAGTGCAAAGCAAAAGAAGCCAGACACCAAAAGTGCACGCCCTGTGATGCCATTTATATAAAGCTCAGAACCGTGCAGGGGCAAAATGAATCATGGCACTAGAGGTCAGGGACATGCTGCTTCTGGGGGCAGGAGGAGAAGCTGGAAGGCGGAGGGGGTGACAGATGGGGGCTGGTACGTGGGTAAATAAGTTAACTGAAAATTCGAGTTGCACTTTTCTGTAGGTAAATATAGTTTATAAATAATAATTTTAAACAACAAATACACGCACATACTCAGGTTCCCATTTTGAAAAATGAGCATTGGGGCAGCCGGGCACACATTTCCTTTTGTGAAGGCAAAGAAAGGATTTTTTTTTTTCTCGTTGAGCCGATGCCTGCCTAGAATTTCGTGGCCTGAGCCCGGGGTGTGTTCCAGTCTGAAGGCCCATGCTCCCAGTCCTGGGGCGGCCGGAGCAGGACACAGTGCTGTCCTGTCCTTTGTGGGGCTCTGATTTCCAACGAGGCAGGGCCAGGCCTGCTGGGTCAGAGGATCCATTCAAACCTGTCTCAGAACTGGGGACATGAGCTCCCAGGGCAGTGAGCCTTGGTCGGGGGGGCTCGGACAGGCCTGCCGCCCCTTCCCATGCATTCTGCCTCATCTCCCAGAACCCGTGGGAAGCAGAGGCAGCAATTAATTCTGCTGCAGGGAGAAGGGGAGCGGCCTTCGAGGAAGCTCTGCTGTTAAGCTGAGCACGAAAGAGGAGATTTCTCTAGGGGAAGGGAAGAAAGGGCATTCATTTTGAAGTGGAAAGACAGGCGTGGGAAAGGGAACAAGTGTAACACAAAGCCAATAAATAAAGCTAGATAAGTTGGGACCAGGTTCTAGAAAATTTTGAAAGCCCTTTGGAGGTGTTTGGACTTTATAAGCCTGGACTATCCAATGGAACTGTTTTCTATCTGGGCTGTCCAACATGGTCACCGCCAGTGAGTTGCACAAGGCTGTTGAACACTTGAAATTCAGCTAGTGCAACTGAGGAACTCAATTTTTAAATTGTATTTAAGCTTAAGCAACTTGAATTTAAAATCGAATACACAATTCAATTACCGGAAAACATTTACGTAAGTCTGGGACACCTTGGGCATACGAATCTACTTTTTCCAACAGCAAATTCAATAAACTGCATTGGGATAAATTGTTTTTGATAAAATTTTAGCATCCAATTTGAGATATGATGTCAATGTAAAATACACCCTGGATTTCAAAAACGTTTAAAAACATAAACGCAAAATATCTCATTCGTAATTGTTTTATCCAGATTGCATGTTGAAACGATAATATTTCAGATAGATGGAATTAAGTAAAATATGTTGTTAAAATTCATTTCACCTGTTTCTTCTTAACTTTTTAAAATGTGTCTACTAAACCATTTAAAATTACCTACGTGGCTCCTTTTCTATTTCTACGGGACCAATTCTGTGGAGAGATGGAAGCCATGGAAGGTTATAGAGAAGAGGAAGGCCCAACCCTAGAAAGGGGAGATGCCACAGGTCTGTAAGAGAAGCGAGGAGCAAAGGGCAGGGGGCCCCACTGCGACCACAGGCATCTTCATTTCTTTAATATAGTCTATTTCTCTGATCAGGTTTGTGCAGATAATGGCACTGTGACTCACTAGCTTTTTCCACCCTTATCCTTCCATTTCTGTGTTCCTGCTCCTTTAATCATTAAGCCTTAGGACAGGAGATTAACCGAGCCTCAGGTCTTTAAGCCGAGGATAATAGGTTTGCGTTGGACCTTAGTCTAAGGATGACATCTTGGCTTTAGTCGTTTCCGTCCCAGGCCCACTGAGTCACACAGCAACCCCGCCAGCCAGCAAGCCACAGGACCAGGCCACTGGACCAAAAGGGATGGCGTCCTGGCTGATTCAGAACTGAATGAACATGATGACTCACTGTCCCAGCCTTGTCCAATCAGGACAGCCCATGACCCCAACTCCCTTAGCTTCCATGACTGCTGCTGTTTTCAGATAGAACCGATCCTTCGAGACACCTGGGGAGTCAGGCCTTTGAGCGATAGCTCGCGTGTATCTCCAGGACTCGCAGCTCCCCGAAATAAACCCTCACTTTCTTTGCTGCAAAGCCTGCCTGCACCTGATTGACTTAGAGAAGCACTACCGGACCCCTTTGCTCCAGTAACTCTGTGTGAGTGGAAGGTAGGGAGGAGGCAAGAGAACTAAAATGTCGAATCAAGCTGCATTCAGAGACTGCCATGTGCTGCTCAGCCCTGCACCCAGGACACCTGCAGAAAGAAGGAAGGTTTCTGCTGGGAATGCTGACCACCATTTCCCACACTGTGTAGGGAAAACAGGAAAAACAGTCTTTGAGTGGCGCCCTACACAAAATAAAGTCGTTCATTCCCTACGGCTAAAACCATGGGGAACCTGAGGATTAAAGGCTGGCAACTGCCAGGGCCTTTCACACTACACTCTTCCCCTTCCTCACTCAATGTCCATATCAAAGGAAATGGGTAAACAAAGGCTTTTAAACTGTAACTCACAGGAACCAAATAATAACAGATAAACCCAGGAATTCCCCAACACTCGGGGCTTCTTCTTCTCCTCATCTTAGATTTTTGTCTTTGCTTTACCGCTTCTTTAATAAACTTTCCTTTTGCCCTAACTGTGGCATGTGTGTTGAATTCTTTCTATTCTCTATGACGAAGGACCCTCTTCTCACTCGGGGGGAAATGTGCCCTGGCCTGCATCAGGTGGAGGGGACAGGAGAGCCAATACCCAAGTCTGCAGGAGGGCAGGGGGTTTAACAAGATCACAGACCACCTTTGTGAAAAAAGGTTCAGGAGTTAAAAAACAAACAAGAATACTGTGAAAAGTGGATAAGGAATATTGCCAACTTCCTCTGACAAACAGAAATGCAGGAGGAGGAAGAAAGACCACAAAGATCAGGCCCAGGACACTCGGCCAGCAGGCCAGCCCCCAGGTCGGGGGCTGTTCCCTCCGATGGGCCTTGGGAACTCCCCCATCTGCTGCTGGCAGGGCCTGCCCTGGAGGAGACATCAGCTGCGGAACAAGCCAGGGTGCGCTGCAGTCATTCACATCCGCGTTCAACGTCAAGGACGGGCCGTCCCTTCCTGTCTCAGGAAAGGCAGACCTGAAGCTGCCCACACGATTTATTACGAAAACTGAGTCATATGAAAAAACCACAAGAGCAGAGAACGTCGTGTGTACGGAAAGCCTAAAATAGCCCCATTTGCTGTGGCTGCAAACGGAGTACTCTGGGAGTGGAAAATAAGGTCTGGGGTGCCCTAAATTGTGCAAACACTTTGGGTCAAACCGCTGGCAGTCAATGACTCAACTCAGAAGTGGAATTCCTCTACTTCAAAACCACTGCCTCTCTCCTCCAAAAGTAAAGAAACATGGCCAGAAACTGTACCGTAAAGAGTGAACACACAAGTGTTGGGGAGGAGGGCTCCTGTCCATCAATGGTAAAGGGGCCCCTTGTTCTGGAAATTAAGGCCTGTACACCCCCACCCCACACACACACGCACCCTGTTTACTGATCAGACATCCTTATAGTCGCATCCTATTTTCTGGAACTTTGGGACACATTGCTTTTGAATCAGACAGCCACATAAACATGCTTATAATTCTGAAAAGAACAAGAGCAACAGACTAGTACAGTAAGAAAGTAAGAAAAAGTAACAACCCCATAACCAGCTGGGTTGAAAGCTTTCTAATTCCATAGCATTCCTTCCCCAAGCCCCAGGCCAGGAAATGCCACTTCTCTCTCTGTCCCTTTTTTCTTCTCCCCTCCCCCGCAGTTTAAAATTGGTCTTCTCCCAGGGGCAGGAGGCCCATCTAGCCACCCACCTACCCACCCTTCAAGAAGGGGGATTTGCTCAGCCTGCCGCCACTTCCTAATTTCCCCGACCTGACGCTTAAGAGCAGCCGTCTCTCACCCCAACTCACAGACACACTACACACACTGCCCTGTCACCAGAGAACCCTTCATCACTCCGATGGGTGCCTGTGTGCTGAGGCGCTAGCACAATCACATCTAACACTTGTGTCCCTTTTTCTGGGACAAACTAGAAACCCGAGGAAAGCTTCTCGGTTTAACAAAACAGCAAAACCACAGTTCTGCAGATAAAGGCTCAGCCCTGAGAATCCCAGGCAGTGGGGGCGGTCTCTGCCCTGGTTGCCATGGTTACGGGGAGCGTTGTGGGAGGGGGATAAAGGAACAAACAAGGGGGTCTCCTCCCTCCCTCCCCAGTTGTTTAACTTTGTTATTAAGCCCCTGAGAGTGGCTTTTCTTGATTGTCCATTTAAAAGCTTCCACCAGCCCCCACAGAAACGGAGAAAACGCCAGAGGCTGGAGATTTCTGTTTTCACCATCTCCGAATGACTCTTTCATTAGCTACTTCCAAATGCAGGGAGGCGTTCCAAACGCATATTTTACGTATGGAAAATGTGAGCAGGCGGGCCTCACAGGAGCGTGACCTGTGCGGTCCCACAGGGCTCTACACTAGGAAAGCCATGTGGGCCGTGGAAACTGCCATCTTGAAATCCTGGGGACTGTCTGAAGGAGGGGCCCGTGCTGCACTGGGCCAGAACGCTCTGTCGCCGAGAGTGACCGCTGGTCACGGAAAAGGAAGAGGAGGTGTTTGAGGTCCACAGGGCTTGGCCTCGGAGACTGGCTCACGGCCAGCTGCAGAATCCTGGCCCCCACTTCCTCATCTGTACATATGCTACTTGGAATTTCGGGGTCCCTAGATGAACGTTTCCCTTGTCCCAAAGTTCAGCAATGTGCTTGGTGGAAGACACTCTCTTAAACGGGCAGTGAGGGGCATACGGATATTAACTCCTGGGCCTGCAGGAAAGAGTCTGAGTAGCTCATTCGTTGAACCCAAACCCAGTGGAGAACAGGATCGCAATCTTGTTTGCATTACAGCTGACCCCCTCCCCACTACCCCCTACCCCTGCTCCAAGGAGAAAAATTAAATTATATTTAATTAATCAACTTAAATATAACTTAATTTCTGGCTAACAAGAGAAATGAAACAGTAAGAAATAAGATTTCATTGGGTAGGGTTGAGTTTTGGCGGGCCACACACCATTTTAATATCCAAGACTTTTATTTCATCTCTCCTCTCCCCCAAGAACCAATTTTTACTCCTTGGGTCCCCGCTAAGAGCCCATGGTGTGGGTCTAATGAGTACTTTAAATCACCAACATTTATTCATTTAATATTTCCAAAATGTGTCTCTTCTTTTCTTGCTGTCATAAATGCAAATGTCCAAACACTTTGTAACCTTTTACTGACCAAGCCTTAATGTCCCTTATATTGTATATTCTTTTACAGGCTTTAGGAGTACCAGACACCCAGGCTGTCAAAACTTTATTTTGGCATCTTTGAGTCCAGAGGTTCTGGCCTGAGCAAAATCTGCTACTCCCCACCCCCACCCCAGACTCACAACTGCGTTAAGATCAACCATAATAATGGGCTCTTCACTGCAATGAGCCCTGTAATTCACACCCTTATATGTACCAATCCTTATATGTAATTCTCACACCACTGAGTCAGGAATTACCAATATCATCATGCTGACTTACAAACGGAAAAACTGGGGCCCAGAGAGGTTCAGCTGCTTGTCCAAAGTCACACAGAGTGGCAGCAGTGGGGTTTGAACTCAGGCTCTTCAGACCTCACCAAAACACCTCCCAGGCTGGGAGATCCAGACACAATCAGCAACCTCATTTTGCACAAAACCTTGCCCCCAAATGAAATGTGAAAAGAAAATAAATTCTCAGTGGAAGGAACACATTCCAATGCCCCTGGAGGTGTCACTTCTCTCTTTGCTTAACACGTGTACAAAGATGCATTTCCTGCAGACTTTCACAACACACACCCAGAAGAAAAAAAGACCTGCTTACAATGGATTCTAATTTTGTCACTGCCGGCTTTCCAGTTCAAAATGACCTGCTTCTTTAATAAAAATGGGGGTTGGCATGTTAATGATCAACCAAAGGTAGAGGCCCACTAGTTTTCCCTTCTCCTTATGGGAAGATAAAACAACAAAAGTGGGAATCTCAGAATCTCTGAGATGCTACTTTTGTCCAAAGCTACATATTTAAGTGACAGCGTGAGGCTGGGATATTTCAGCCACCTGCTTCAACACCAGAGAAGAAAAGGTAAAGACCTCTGGCCAGCTGGGTCTCCAAGCAGCTCAGTCTCTGCTTCTCAACATGGCTCTGTTGAAAGAGAAGGAAAAAGCATTGGAAATCCTAGCGCGAGGCCACGCCTACGAGCCCAGGGATCTTCACGCCCTGAGCTGATACTGAAGAATTCATCCTGAAACCAGGGATTTGGGAATGGACTCCAGAAGGGATCTCGCTTTCAACAACAGATCTGTTCCTCACAAATTTGCCCTCCACAGCTTAGAATTCCCTGAAACACGCTAGAGGAGCTGCTCTTTCAGACACTCACCACGAGCCTGAGCATCGTCTTACTTGTTCTGTGCCCGCTCCACACGTTCATTCGATGTTTTGGGAGCCAAGCCTGTCAGTGGTCTGTCTGCCTGGAGTCCCAGACTCATAGGAAGGGTTCTGACTTCTGGGAAGTCTAGAGATGGCTGGCCATAAGTCAGCTCCAAGACATCACCAGAATGAGCCTTGAAGACACAATGCTAAGTGAGAGAAGCCAGACACAAAAGGCCACATCTTGTATGACTCCATTTGTATGAAATGTCCACAATAGGCAAATCCATAAGACAGAAAGCAAGCTGGTGGCCGCCAGGGGCTGGAGGGAGGGTGTTGCGAGGAAATGGAGAGTGACTGTTAATGGGTATAGAGCTTCTTTTTGGGGTGACAAAAATGTCCTGGAACTAGACAGGCATGAAGATGCACAAGGCTGTGAATGTGCTACAATGCCACTGATCATACGCTTTAAAATGGTGAGTTTTACGTATGTGAACTTTAATAAAAAGAAAGAAAAGGCATTGCTGGAAATCTCTGATCTTCTTGTCACCAGCCAAGCCTTACAAGCCTTACAATTCAAGCCTCCAAATTCACCATTAGTCTTAATTCAGGACATCCGATGTCTTCATTTGCCTAAAATCATGACCACTAGGGTCTGACAACCCCCAACATGTTCTGCCACGGTGACCAAAGGTCCTGGGTTGCCCAGGATGGAGGGGTTCCCAGGACACACTGGACTCCTACTCCGCAGCCATCTCTCACTCCATCATGTTGCAAATGCAGACATTTATGTGTCTGCAGCCTTGTTAAATGTCCCAAACATGCCAGGCACCCTCTTTCCTCTTTGCTCTGCCCTCCCCTCCCTTCTTTCTTCCGAACACCTCTGCAAGTTTCTCTCACCTACCACATCCCAGCATGCATGTCTCTTTCTCCAAGAAGCCATCTCTGGCCTCCCTCAGGAAGGAATTCCCCCCGAACCTCTAAACAGTGCAGAATTCAGGGGTGCAGGGTCTGCGGTCAGACGGCCCGGGGTCGCATCCAGGCTCCTGCACACCCCTCGGCATGACAGCGGTGCCTCAGCTTTCCCATGTGCACAATGGGCACACTGGCAGCTTCTTAAGGTTCTTGGAAGGATGAAGTGAACCCACTGTGGAAAGCACCCAGGACGAGGCACAGACAACCACTCGGTATGTTACTGATACACGTTTCTCTGCTGTACTTATCACAGAACATGTTCCTCACCTGTCTTCTCGACCAGTCTGTGGGCCCTATAAAGGCAGGGACTGATATTTATTAAAATCTGCATCTCCAGCACCTAGAACTAGGCTCCAAACAACATACGTGCTTCCTAGGGTGACCCATCATCCTAGTTTACCTGGGACCAAGGGGTTTCCCTGGATATGGGACATTTGGTGCTGAAACTGTGACAGTCCTGGGTAATCCTGGGCAAATCAGAACAAGTTGGTCACCTCGATGCTTTATGAAAAGTTCATGGAGAACAATACGTGGGTATAAAAAGAACACCAAAACTCATCTTGGATGGCATTAAGATTTGGAAGTAGACAAAAAATCGGAGGGTCTTATCATATTAGTTTCAATTTAGAATCAGAGAAAAAGATTTTAAAGGAAGATAGATGTTCATGTGATGACAAGCCTCCATCACAGATGAGGTCTTGCAGTTCAGCTCAAGGTTAACAGGGGGAACTGGCCAAAGCATCACCAAATATGCTCCAGAATTGGAATCTCTTAAGTGGGTCTGGAATTCTTCGTTTCCTCCTATTCCTGGGTGGACTGGTGTTTCTAAACAGGGCACCCTGGGAGAGCAAGTCAAGATGTGGGTGGAAAAAACTTGAAAGAGGAGGTTATGGAGGCATGCAAACACCAACAAGATATAATCAGACGGGAAAAAAAGCCATAGTCTCCAAACCTCAAGATCGTTTCATTTTCACTTCCTTAATACAAGTTTATGACATCACTAGCACCCCACTCTAGAGAGGCGCCTGGTTTTTGCCAACATCCACTCCCGGTTCCGGGTGGGGTTACAGAAGAAAGTAGGGAGCAGGTGCTTCCTGCATCTGTGTCACCCATTCACATCTGGAGGCGTGACCATGCTCCTCGCTGCCACCGCCCCAGACTTGGAAATATCTGTCACTGTGTTCATTACCTGGTCCCGGGCGAGGCTGTAAAGCTACTTGATCAGCATGGATGATGTGTCATCCATTCTTGAGAAACGACAAGCTTTTTTTCATGAGTATCAAAAAAATTTGGAGGTTCTAACTCATTTCTACTCCAAGATGTCATAACATCAGCAACTCCTGCAGACACGCAAGGACAAGAAAGGGGACAGAGTTCACACCTTTGCAGGTACCCCCATCCTCAGTACTAGTGGCAGATGAGGGATTTAAGGAGTCTCAGGTCATTTTTCTTTCCCATCCCTATCCCTTTCTGGTAAAATGACCAACAAGCAGGCAGAGCCCAAAAGCAAAGGAGGAAGAGGATGAGAGATAATGCCCAATGCTGAAAATGGTCCTTAGACAATTGTACAAGACACAAAGGTCCTCATGGCAAATTCTAATAAAAAAAATGACCTGGTAGGAAAACTGAGGCCATAGCCACTAAGCTCAGAGATGTCACAGGAGACACATCTCCACTTGGTGCCCAAGATACTGCTACACATGGCGTTTTCAGAAACACCTGCATGTGTTCTCTGGTCATTCACAAGAGTGGGCGGCTACCACAGCTTTCAGGGGACAGCAGGAATGGCATGGACCTTGGCCTGGCCTGCTGAATACCCAACGGTTACTCTGAGGAAAAAAAAGACATGGGAGAAGGTGAGCAGGCGGACAAGGAGAAGGGAACAAAGAACGCTGAAAGAAAATTAAGACAATGGAGTTTTAAGGCAGGTCAAACGTTTAAGAGCAAGAGCTCTGGCACCAACTTCCCTTGTTTAAATTCCAACTCTGCCACTTTTAGGCTGGGTGAACTAGGGTAGGTCATTTCGTTTCTCTGCGCCTCGACTTCCTCATCTGGAAAACGGGATAATAGTACCTACCCCTCAGAGGGTGCTGTATTAACTGAAACAAGTGGATGTGCTTAGAACATGGGACTTATTATAAACATATTTGTTCTAATTATTCATAGGGAAGCTGAATAAAGCCTAGGGAGGGGGTCACTTGTCCACAGTGACACAGAGGTTTCACTGCTAGGATGCATGAGGACTCAGGCACACAACCCATCATACATGCATCGCATTCTCTATGATGGTTCAAATCTTTTTTTGTTAAAATACAAAAATAAAACACCCCTCTTCACGCAGCCTTGGTCCTCATCTCTAGGCTCCCTGTCTCTCTTTCACGTCCACTAATCAACCTCCAACCACCAGCAGCCTCCTTCCTCCCTCAGCCTCGACCCCACCAAGCCCACTCCGTTTCCTGTCTTCCTCTCCAGAGGCTGCTGGGCGCTTCCTCTGGAAGGGCTGCCTCCTCTGGCCTGGCCTGCACCTGTCTCCTCCTTCAGGGGCTGCTCCTTCCCTATCGGCCCTGCCACAGCAGGTCCCCGGGGATTCGGGGGTCTGCGCATGGCTCCTCTGGCCCCCCCCCCCACTCCTCAATCCCACACCCATCAGCTGACCACGGTACACTCCTGGATAACTTCATCTTCACGTGCAAAAAGATGCTCATCTCTCTCCAAAGCAGGGAGATACAGTTAAAACGACACGGAGACAGACGGTCAGGTTCAATAGCGCCCATGGCAAGTCATGTGGACATCACATACCTGCTGATAGGATGGGGAGAAAAGGGCACTTCGGCTCTGTGATCTTCCTCCCAAAACCTCTGACCAGGCTCATCCTGAGAAAAAACCAGACAAACCCTAACGGGGTGACTTTCTACAGGAGACTAGGCCTGTACTTCTCAAAACTGCCAAGGTCATATAAAACAAGGAAAGTCTGAGAAACTGTCACAGACAAGAGGAGGAGAACTAACAACAATATACAATGTAGGATCCTGGGACAGAATCCAGTGGAAAAACTGGTGACCTTTAAATAAAGTCTAGAGTTTGGTTAAGTAGTGAAAGATACCCATGTCTGTTTCTTAGTTGTGACAAACACACCTGGTCATGTAAGATGTTGACAACGGGGGAAGCTAGATGGAGTATATGGGGCTTCTATACTAAATTTTCCACTTTTCTGTAAATCTAAAACTATTCTAATATAAAAGGTTTGTGTTTTTAAAAATCCCACAATTGACACCAAGATATTGTTTATCTATCATTAGATTTGCCATTTTTTACCGTAGCAAAGAAAAAAATGTGTGGTTGCACATGAACTGGCCTGGGTGTGGATGTCACCCAGAGCTCGTGGAAGGGTAAACTGAGGCTCATGCAATAGAAGCACCTATCAAAATTTAACATGCACGAGTCCTTTGACCCAGCAACACCCTCTGCCCCCCATGAGATAAACCCCATGCATGGGCAAAGTGACAAAATGATGAGCACACAGGGGTATTCACTGCAGTGATGCTAAAAACCACCTAACTGTCCGTCGCAGGGGACCAGGTAAGTCAGTGCTGGCCCATGCACACAAGGCAATGGCGTACAGCCATCAAAACAGAACAAAGGGGAATTTTATGTGCAGAAATGCAGTTATCTCCGATAGATCACTGTATAAAAAAAAAAAACCCAAGTAGTGTTTTTAGCAGGCTACCATTTGTGTACAAGGAAGAATACATGTTTCCTTATATAATATGCATAAAACTTTTCTGAACAAATACACAAGAAACTGATGACAGTGGCTGCCTGTAAGCAGGGGAGGTGAACTGGGGATTCGGTGGGATAATTTTCACACTTATACTCATGTTGATCTTTTGTTATGTACAGCTGTAGCAATATTAACTACAGTCAAAATTAAGAAAAAGTAAATTAGATAAAATATGTTTATTAGTTATGACTCACTAAATTTATAATTTATGATTATAATTTAATAGACTTATCAATTAGAAGTATTTATAACTAAATAAAATCTTTTTTTAATGAGGAAAAAGTTTCCTCTGCAAACCCTTATCAGTGCCACCCACCATCAAACTGGCCTCCTGTGTCCTCCAGCCTCTGGGTGAAATGACATCAACAGAGCCCTTTGTCCCATGAACTGTGTCTCCAGTTCCTGCCCAGCATGTGGCCATCGGCCCCTCCCTCAGCATTAGCAGAGTGACTAATCTAATCACTTCTGTTTCGTGAGACGTGTACCCTATATCATTCCTGCTAGATCAACCCTAGATCTGTACTAACCACATTCTATTTACCGAAATAAAGTCCTTCTCTTTGCATTTTGTGCTATGATCCGTTTTTCGTGTGGGACATTCTGAAGGCTGACGGTGAATGAGGGATTGGAAAGACATGGATCCCCCCTGACAGCCCTAAGGAACCCATGTGGTGAGGCAAAGTTAACCAACATGTGGAGATATGTGGGCAGACACGGAGGGGAAAGTGAGTCCAGATTCTAAGGCAAGTCGAGGGTCTGGGGGATAGTGTAGCTGAGCACACAGAAGCAGGCACACCTGTATCCTGTGGGAAGGCCAAGAAGGTGGGGTTGGGCTACAGGAGCCTTCACACCAGCAAGAGCCTGGCCCAGGTGAGGTGGGCAGGGGAGAGACCCCACACAATGGTTCTGTTTTACGAACATCATCGGCCCAAGTGCAACTTGAAACACTATGGTCCCACCTCCCATATTCAACTCCCGCCAAGGAGAGTTGAGATTCTAAAAATATGCCTCAAAACCTAGAATACCAAAAGAAACCAACCACAGCAGAAGCCACCCAACAACTCCCCTTCAATGTAAACACACATCAAAGGCCCGGCCCACAGCCAAGGGGTATACCCCCCCACCCCCGGCCGACACACACACACACACACACAACCACGTCTAAACACAACAAAAACTCCAGTCTCTTAACTTCTGCTGTTGGCTTCATTATGACTGACGACGGCCTCTTTCAACATCCCTCCCTAGAAAGTATCTTAACCATGTTCTAAAATCGATCCCATATTTCTCTGTCTTCTTAAAATCTGCAAAAATAAATAAGAAAATGCTTGTGTCGGCATCTTGTGGTTCTATGCTATCCCAGTTTGCAACAGTCCAACCTGGGCTGGTGGCTGCCCCCATTCCACCTCTCCATATGTTGTTCCACAGCTCCCCAGGACAGGGAACGAGGAACCCAGGGTACAAGGACTCCAGGTAAAGTAAAAGTTACTAGTTTCCTTGGATGCCTCCTGTGAGTAACGTAAACAAGCTCGGGCATCTGGCTTGGTGATAACATCTGTGTTACTTGGGAGTCTGATATTTGCTTATTTCCTCAATTCCGGCTCTATTCCAGATGACGGCGGGTACTGTAACTGTCATGTCTTTGAAAACGACAGAAAACAAGTCTTGCCTTTAGCAAGATTTAGGAATTCAGTGAGACGGTGGTAAATGTTAACCGCTGTGTTCTTTTTAAGCCTGTCCCACCTCCCCTGTCCTAACCCACACAATCCAGCCCTTGATGACATACGCCTTCCTTCTGCTTCCGCTTCCTGTGAGTTAAGAGTCTGTTCCCCGATCTGGACCACACTACACCCCTCCAGGGGGAAGGGCTCTACTTTCTCTGGATTCCCCGCAGGGCTTTGGGAAAGCAACACACAGCTTACCTCCTTGTAGAGCTGAGATTTCATGTGTGTATATGGCCTATACACCCCATAAACAAATGGGCCTATCTATAGCGCGAGCCTCGCAGAAGTGAGTATTTTTTAAATGAAGACAACAAACCTTTATAAGAATTCCAAATGATATGTACAGGTACTCTTCCCTCCAGGGGGTGGAGTTTAATCTTTCCCTCCCTCTCCCGGGTCTGGACTAGATTTAGTACCTTGCTTTTAAAGAATGATCAATGAAAAGAGAAAAAGAGAAAGGCTACAGGAGAAACTTGGCAAACATCACCTTCCTATAGCGATGCAGGGTAATGCTGCTGCCACGTGGTTATCATGTGCCCCCTGATGTGATGTGACGAGAAGGACACTTCACCTCTGTGGCATTCTTCCTCTAACCCATACCCACTGTGTTATCGTGAGAAAAACATTGGACAAACCCAATCTGAGGAAAAGTCTACAAAATCTCTGCCCAGTATTCCTCAAAAAAAAAAAAAAAAAAAAAAAAAAGTCATGAAAAATAAGGAGAGATTGAGAAACCGTAACAGACCAGAGGAGACTGGGAGATGGGATGATTAAGTGCAATGTGGTACCCCAGACGGGAGCTTGGAACAGCAAAAGGTCAGCGTGAAAACTAGTGAACTCCAAATAAAGTCTGGAGTTTGATTAATAGTGAGATACCAATGTCAGTTCCTTGGTTTGACAAATGTACTGTGCTGATGATATAAGATGTTGACAATGGGGGGAATTGAGGGGAGGGGTATAAGGGAACCCCCTGTATTAACTGCACCTTTCCTGAAAATCTAAAATTAACCTATAAGGAGAACTGGAAGAGGCAGGCCTCACCCAAAGGCATTCAATTTTTTAAAAATGTAAAAAAGTGTTTATTTTTTTAATGAACAAAGTATTTTTTAAGTATATTTTGGTTAAATGTGAAAGAAGAAGTGGAGGAGGCGGCGATGATCATGTTTTCTAGTATTTCTAGTTGAGCAAGTAAAAAAAGAAAAAGATAACCTCAAATTTAAGCTAATGATCAGGCATTAAAATTGAAGAAATCTTCAAAACTCCTCCCAGCTGAATGCACATCGATGTCCCACAAATCTGTACCCCCTCCCTTAAGATGTAGCCTTGAAAACTCTCACAAAGTGGTCTTAACCACATGTGGGTAATAAACTCTTCTAAAAATACATCCTCATGCTGTGTCTAGAACAGTCTTCTAGATTTAGGTATCTGATCAACACACAAAAGGGCAAGGCCTACAGGGAGAAGATAAAGTGGCGTTTTTCACTTAATCCTCTAAAATCAGTTCTTTCCGGAAGAAAAAAAGGAAGATTTTTCAATTTCACACTGCTCCCACCCTCCGACCCCAGAAAAGAAACCCGGAAGACATCTGGGGGATATATGCATCACAGAGATGACCCCAGGAGACCCCAGGAAAAAAGGGATTCCTTTGGGCACACATGCAAATCCTCAAGTCTCGGAAGAAGAAAACAGCCCAGTCCCTAGGCAAGGCAGAGGACCAGCTGCCTGGCCCAGAAGACCTGGTCTTTTACTGTCTCTGGGGAAAAATGTTCTTTACAGTAACATGAGCATAAGGGAAACCTGATTACAAAAGCCCTAAGGGACTCTCTACCTTGTACATTTATTAAATCGAATATTGCTCAGAATTCTAAAAGTACTGGCTAGCTATCTTTAAAATACAAAGATTCTGCAATGCTGTTTGTAATGGAATTTAACCTGAATATGGCTCCAGAAAATGTTGTAATGGAATTTAACCTGAATATGGCTCCAGAAAATGTCCAACGTGAATGATGATGTCTTCAACTCTAAAGAAGGAGGAAGAATTTAGACAGAAAGGGAAATCGGTCTCTCCAGCCATCTTTAGGAAAAGGAAGTGAGAAACTACACTAAAGTTCTTAGGCTATTTGACCCTCCAAACAAATTCAAATTAAGGATACCTCTGTACAAATACAGAAGCTCGTAAGTGGCACATTTCAAAGCAATGCTTTCGAATTCCATGCTCTGAATTCATTCGGTCTGTTTCCACAGGGTGCTATGTTCCAGGAGTCAAAGATAAAGTTACTGCTATCTGAAAGCCAGGTTCGAACACGGCGCAAGTACAAATTACAGTAAACTGTGGAATGGAAAATGCTTCCACTGGGGAGCTGGGCTGCTCCCCCAGAATCAGAGAGGGCAATTTCCCTCTGGATTCCTGGTGAAACCACATCCCCGGTTTCCACATGAATAATGGTTTTTGATGAAACAGAGCAATGAGAACCTTAAGAGGACTGCAGAGAGACAAAACTGCGGGTACTCTGACTGTAACCTCATAAAAACAGGCGCCATGACAAGACCAAGCCTCTGAATAAAAAAGAAAGAAAAAAAAGATGCTGGTTGTTTCATTCACATAGTGAGATTATGCTTGCTTTTTTCTTATTTTATCTTCCACACTTTCTGTAATATTGTTATTTTTTATATAGCTTTAAAAAAATATCAGTGCATCATCTATGAATAACCTCTCTGGACTCGAGGTTCAGGCAAGCCGATGCTAAGCTCTTAAATTTACTCCAGGAACATTGTCAAGTCTAAAGCTCCATGAGCTAAGTACCTTAAATTCTCCGTCATTATATTCTCTGAAAGCGCCTTAGGCTTTCAAGATCCAGACACCCGCAATTTTTCCTTTCTTCTGTCTCGCCTAAAACCCTATGAAATTACACACAGTTCTACCGAAGTAAGTGTGAAGGGATGGCTTCATTAGCTATGGAAGCGTCATCATGGCTGCTCAGAGTGCCAATGCCAGTTCAAACAGCAAGACGAAATTGTGAGGACCCAGAAATATACTGCTTTGAGCTCAAATAACAATTTTAAGGTAGTAAACACCAATCATGTGCAGAACAGGCCAAATGGGCAGCCAAATGGGCACCCAAGATGACATAAACAGGTCTGTACTAAAGAAAGCGGTAAGGAGGTCTATTTGCCTGATGAGATGGATCATCTCGCCCACAGGGCTATTTTCACTGTAGCCAAAGTGAAAAGAGAGGACAAGTCACAGTGCCGAGACTCTAGGACTTCCTCATGTGGACTTCCTTTTTCTTCCACTGTCACAGTGGTTTTGGAGGGACTCATCTCGAGTGGGAGTGTTTTAAATCCCTGATGGACACAAGCCCATTCTCAGAGTGGCATTATACACATCTCCCAGTCAGCCCTAAGGGCTGCAACGAAAGCACTGTTTACCTCCTTGAAAATCAAGATGGGCTAGGAATGCCTTTGGCTCCTTCCTCCAACCCTGGGCTTGCCTGTGCCTCCTCCGAAGCTTTGCAGAGACCCTTCTGCTCTCTAGAATGCAGACCCCTGTCTCTTCTGCCACAGGCGCTCAGGCCTTGGCTTTGCTACTGAACTTTCTTTGGCTGATCTGACCCCAAGCTCACAGCAACTTCCCTTCCATTCTTCTCAAGCCCCTTCTAGGCATTAGTGGGCACTGGCTTTTTCACCTGTGTGTTTCCACTTTCCATCCACAGAGGAAACCCCTCAGGACCAGGAGCCATTTCTTCTGTCCTTTACAGGGTAAGGGTAGCACTTTATTTCCCACAGCCAACAGGTAAAAGGGACTGAAGGAACAAAGGGACGTTTACTCACCAAAGACAGGGAGTTACTTCAATCTAGTATTTTAGAGACTTAAGAAATTGATCCTCTGTCTCAGATCAATCAGCGAGTCACTAAATCCACAGAAACATTTCAACAGGGATATATTTTCAAATGTGAATAAAAGCATCTATTATTAATGCCTTAAAGTAACAGGAAAGAAAGATGGGCTCTCATAGTTGATCTACAGTGTTTCTTAGTCTAGTACATTTAGATCCCACAGCAAAGGCTGGCTGAGAGGAAAGCCAAGTGCAGCACAGGTGTTATTCTACGCCAGGTGGAACAAGTCGCCTGCTCTCTGGATTCTGATCCAACTATGATAAAACCAAACACGGTGGTGGAATCCCAGATGCCAGCCTCTCTGGCATCCAGGTTAGTCCTATTTTAAAAGAGCCACCCCGAGAAGGCTGGGAGTGGGGTAGGAAGGTAAGTGAGGTGAGGCAGCCAAGCACACACTAATGCGAACCAGGGCTTTCCTTAAAGGAGCCCCGGGGGAACTACAGGGTGGAACTGCGGGGCCACCCTGTGTTCCAGGCAGCCCCTGAACCAGCACCAGCTCACCATGCCAAGGGGAGGGATTTATGCCACCTAGGAAGACTGGGCGAAGAGCCTAACCTGATAGGCTCACACAGGAAGGCCCTGGTGGCTTCCAGGAACTGGATTTCCCAACCACCAAAGCTCAGTCCAACAGGCAGTAACACCAACCCCACTATCTGGAAGCACAAAAGCCAAAGAAAACTAGTGAAGGTCCAAGGGGCCGGATCCCTGGAATGATGGCCATTTCACCTCTCCTCCCTGACCCTGAATGGGGAGCTGTGGGCACAACACCCGACCCGCTGTCCAGGTCCACACCAACCTGGAAAGCTGAGGGGAGGTCACCTGCCTAGCTTGGCGGGGAGGGGCGATGTCCATTTCTGTGACCGTAGCATCTATCCTACACGGGCAGGGTGGCCACCTTAGCCCGCGGGGAGGGGTCTAGTAGGGCCATGGCTCTCCTTGCGTTGTGTCCCAGATTTTCACCTCCCGGGGGCTCCCGAGGCCCTCCGCGTGTCCACAAAGGGACCCACTGAGGGCGTTCTTGGATCCTGGGTGGAATCCCCCAGGGCAGGGGCAAAAACGCAAATGCTGTGGCCCCTGGAAGCCGAATTTCTGGAAGCTGCGTCCGGAAATTCGTTGGGTTTTGTTGTTTGTTGTTTTGTTTCTGAATTCCCGGGTGATGATTCTGGAAATTCAACTTTTAGATCACAGCCACCAGAGCGAATCGCGACTTTCCTGAAAAGCCTCGAGACGTCCTTTCCGGGGAGGGGGCACCGCGGACCAAGAGGGGTGCGCTTTGAGGTCGGGGTCGGACGATCCGCCCAGTCGGGGGCGCAGGCGCCGAACCCAGTACGTCTCACGGCCGAGACAAGTGCCGCGCGGCTGGAAACGCGGCCGCGCAGGCTCCGCGCGGAAGACCTCGGCGGGACCTCTGCGCCCTCCACCCCGCCTCGACCCCAGGGACCCGCCGAAGTCCTCGGCCGCCCCGACGCGCGCAGTGCCCCGGGTCTCCGATGCTCCCGAGCCCCGGGCAGGTGCTCCCGCCGCAAGGACCCCGCTCGCGGCCCGGGGCGCCCCCGGCTCCCAGCCCCGGCCGCCGCCGCGCACTTACCGCCGCCCGCGCCGCCAGTCGAGCCGGGAGGTCTGAGCCAGCCGCGCAGGCGGGCGGCGGGCGGGCCCGCGGCGGGGGCGGGGGCGGGGGCTGGCCGGGGCGGAGCGTGCGTCCTGGGCTTCCGGCTTCTCCCCGCCTCCGGGAGCTGCCAGGACCCGCGCCGGGGCACCCACGAGGTTACCACCCCCAGCCCACGTCCGGTCCGGCCCGAAACTCGGCCGGAGCCACCCACCCTCCCGACTCGGCCCTTCCCCACCGCCTCTCCGATTTCCCACTGCCCAGGTCACATTTCGGACCCGGTTCACTCCCAGGAACCCCCAGTTTTCAGTTCAGGCCTCTCGTGCTGACCTCAGAGCTCCCCGCTCCACTCGCCTCATCCTGGTGAAACTCTTTTGGATTCTGCCCTTGTACTTCCAACCATGCCCCGTGGCCCGAACAGCCCTGCCCCTCCCTCCTGACTTCAGACCCCCTGCTCTCCCCACTCCCCTGGATCCGCCATCTCTGGCATTCTCCAGACACTCGGACCACCAGCCTTGAGTTCCAGATCCCGTGCTGAGCGATCTCGCACTCCCTGCCCTTTGGTGGGGCTCCTCTCTCCCTAACTCAGATTTATACAGTCAGATGCATCCAGGCAGCCCACTGATAGAGCCCGTGCCTTTGGACAGGTCAGTTTCTCTGGGCCTCAGTTTCCTGTCTGTAAAATGGGCACAACAGTACCTATCTCATAAGATTTACTGAGAATTAACTGAGATAGCCCTGTGTGGATGCTCTCCTCCCTCCCTCGTTCCTTCTTCCTTTCTACAGAGGAAAAAGTGATTGCACACCTGAATTTCCTTCTGTCTTTTACTTGGTGCTACCACACCTTCATTCATTTTTCTCCTCTCAACTGCAGGACCTGGCTTTGTTGTTTTTTTTTTTTTTATCTGCCCTAAACACTTAACCAGGGCTTTGAGTGTGTGATTATTTATGAGGAGAGCTGTAAAACTGTAACTCTTTACTTAATCCCCCAAAACCACAGAGATTGAATTTCCAACCTAAACGCTTCCAAGAAGGGATGAACAGTAAATTGGCCACATATTCATCTCAGTATACACAGAATAAGCATTTGACAAAATCCAACACCTTTCATGATAAAAATACTCAGGAAAAAACAACAACAACAACAACAACTCAGCAAACTAGGAATTGAAAGAAATGTCCTTAACCTGATAAAAGAGCATCTATGAAAAGCCCACAGATGGCTGCCTCCCACCCTGAGATGAGGAACAAGCAAGGAGATGAGGAACAAGCTTTTGCCACTTCTTCTTAACATTACACTGGAAGTTCTAGCCAGGGCAATTAGGCAGGAAAAAAAAAAGAAAAAGCACGCGGATTGGGGAGGAAGAAGTAAAACCACCTCTATTCACAGATGACATGATCTATATAGAAAATCCTAAGGAATTCACACATGCACACACTATTGTGTTAATATACAAATTCAGCAATGTGGCAGGATCCTAGATCAATATATAAAAATCAGTTGCATTTCTATACACTAGCAAGGAATGACACAAAAAATGAAATTTGGAAAACGATTTAACTAAGGAAGTTGAAGACTTGTACACTGAAGACTACAAAACATTGCTCAAATGAACAAAGACCTAAATAAATAGAGAGACATTTACGTGGTATGTCTGAGTTCTATCAGAGAAAAGGAACCAGAAGGAGATAGATAGATAGATAGATAGATAGATAGATAGATAGATAGATAGAAATATATGTGAAATTCTTAGGCAGGAGCTAAAATTCTAGCCCACTGGTAGAATTCTTCTTCTGAGAAACCTCAGTTTTGTTCTTACGGCCTTTCAACTGATTAGATGAGGCTCAAATCACCAAAATAATCTCCTTTACTTAAAGTCAACTTGCTGTGGAAGTTAACCACACCTACAATACACCTTCACGGCAACAACTAGATTACTGTTGACTTGAAATTTCTAGCCAGGTTGCCACACAAAACCAACCATCACAGATGGCAATACAACCACCCACCAAAACTGATGTACAAATCCTATGTAATCTCTATCAAAATCCCAACTGCCTTTCTGGCAGAAATAGACAAGCTGATACTAAAATTCATATAGAATTGAAAGAGTCCCTGAATAATCAAAACAATCTTGAAAAAAAAAAAAAGGTTGGAGGACTCACATGTCTGGATTACAAAATTAACTACAAAGGTACAGTAATCAAAGCATGTGGGATTAGCATGAGAATAGACATATAAATAAACGAAATAAAGTTGAGAGATATAAACCCATACATCTGAGGTCAATGGATTTTTGATAAGGATGTCAAGACTATTCCACGGGAAAAGAGTCTTTACAAGTGGTGCTGGAAGAACTGGATAATAAAGAATGTAGGGATCATATACAAAAAATTAACTCAAAGGGGAAAAACTATAAAACTCTTGGAGGAAAACAAAAGTGTAAATCTTCACGATCTTAGATTAGTGGTTTCTTAAATGTGGCACCAGAAGCGCAAGCAACAAAAGAAAGATATAGATAAACTGAACTTTATGGAAATTTAAAACCTTTGTCCATCGAAGGATACTATCAAGAGAGTGAAAAGACAACCCACAGAATGGGAGAAAATATTTGCAAATCATATATTTGATTATATATTTTACTGTAATCATATGGAATGATTAATCAATCTATCCAGATTTTGTAAAAAACTCTTACAACTCAACAACAAAAAGACAAACGACCCAGTTTTTAAAATGGGCATTGGGATGATGAAAAAATTCTGGAGAAAGGCAAAACTATGGAGACAGGAAAAAGCCCAGCGGCTGACAGAGAGAGGGCATCAGAAATAGATGAACAGGCAGAGCACAGAGAACTTTTAGGGCAGTGAAAACACTCTCTGTGGTATTATGATGGATGCTTGTCATTATGCATCTGTCCAAATCCATAGGATGTACATCAAGAATGAACCCGAATGTAAACTATGAACTCTGGGTAATTATGATATGTCAGTGTAGGTTCATCAATGGCCCACTTGAGTGGGATGCTGATAATGGGGGAGGCTGTGCATGTGTGGGGGTGACGGGTGTATGGGAAATTCCTGTACCTTCCTCTTAAGTTTTCTGTAAACCTAAAACTGCTTTTTAAGAATTCTTTTTAAAAAAAAGTTCTCAAAATGGATGGTGCTGATAGTTGCATATTGTGAATATACTTAATGCCACTGAAATGTACACTTAAAAATGGTTAAAATGGTAAATTTTATATTATATATATATATTACTACACAATGATAAATTTAAGTTAAATTAAAAATGGGCAAAGAACTTGACTAGACATTCCTGAAAAGAAGGTATACCAATGGCCAACAAGCACTCGAAAAGGTGCTCAACATCATTAGTCATTAGGGAAATGCAAATCAAAACCACAATGCGATACCACCTCATACCCACTATGGCGGTTGTAAAAATGTTTTTACTAGAAATAAATGTTGGGAAGGATGTGAAGAAATTGAAATCCTTGTAAATTCCTGGTAGGGTAAAATGGTGCAATTGCTGTTTCACCCCTAGGTAGATACACAAAAGAATCGAAAACAGGTATTGGAACAAAAATTTGCATAGGAATAGTCACAGCAGCATTGTTTACAACAGACAAAAGGTAGAAATAACCCCGATGTCTATCAACTAATGAATGGATAAACACAATGTAGTCTATGTATATGATGGACTGTGATTTGGTCACAAAAAGGAAAGAAGTACTGATACCTGCTACAACGTGGATGAATCCTGAAAACGTTATGCTCAGTGAAAGAAGCCAGACAGACACAAAAAGCCAGATATCATATAATTCCCTTTACATGAATCTTTGAAAATAGGCAAATCTATAGAGATGGAAAGCTGATTAGTGGGTGCCAGGGGCTGGAAGGAGTGGGGATTGGAGAGTGACTGTTAAAGGGCACAGGTTTCTTTTTGGGGGTGCAAAAATGTTCTAGAAGCTGATAATGATGATGGTTGCACAATATGTTAAATGTACTAAATGCCCTGAATTGTAGAGTTTAAAATGGTTGAAATGCTAAATTGTAGATTGTGTGAATTTTATTTCAATTATGAAAAGTAAAGCAGGCATCTCGTGTATACCCGGTTAGGACATAGCTGGAGGTGGGCCACACACAGTTTATACAACATCTGTGACTGTTTCTCTTCCCACTGGGACTTTGCAGCTGTGTTCTGACCCGAAAGGGCCGAGAATGAGATCTGGGAAGTAAACACACGTGTGCCGATATCCCTGGAATCATATGGACCAGACAGAACAGGGGAGAATTCCCCTAGGTGACACTTCTTCACTCTACTTCAGATATGACAGCAGCTGGGGGAGAAAAACAGGTTGCCTAAACGAATGCAGAATATGATCCATTTTTTTGCTAAGAAGAAAAATATACACACACACCTGGAAAAAACGTCTTCATACTTTTTCAAGGATAAAGAACACTATAAATGGTTGTCTTTGAGTGGCGGAAATTAATTTTCTTCTTTTGTTACTCCGAATTTTCTAATGTTTAAAGAACCAACACAAATTGCCTAAAAGAAGAAAGACAGAAAACCCAAAAACTAATTTTCAGAAAAAAGAAACCCAACTGCCAAAATAGCCTCCACGGACCGGTCTGTGTTATTCCTAACAACGAACTCTGGTAACTAATGTTTCCATAACACCTTTTCATTTCCAAAACATGCTTCCCACACACGTCACGTGATTCATCCTCGCAAAAGCTCCGTGCAGCAGAGATCCTGACTGCTGAGTTATGCAGATGGGGAAACTAAGGCCAAGGGGACAAAGGTTTGCCCATGGGCGCACCCCCACCCTGTGCTAGGCCCTGGTTCACTGTCTGTGCCGGGGCCCTGGCTCTGGATCCTCAGGGGAGAGAGGCCTTGATAAAGTTGCCAGATGTAGCAAATGAAAAGACAAGATGTCCAATGAAATAAATGGCAAGTAATTGTTAGTATAAGTATGTCCCAAATATTGCAGGCTTGTAATCCATTCCCAATATTGTACAAGAAACTTGAAAAAAATCACTTGTTGTCTAAAATTCCCATTTACCTGGGTGTTCTCTACTTTATCTGGCAATGCCACCTGCCTGGTCTGCCCTAGCCAGGGCAGGAGGCCTGAATCAGTCCCTAGTCTGTCTGTGGGCGATGGCACCTGCAGCAGCATTCTGAGACCTATTCCATGGCCCCAAGTGGGAGGGGAAGTGGTGGGGGTGGGGCCGCATCCCAGAATCCTATTTACTTTACAAACAGTCGCATGGTGCCCAGGTACTGCTTTCCCAACAGCTCTATGAGGGAAGCATATTTCTACTTTACAGGTGTCACAATTGAGGCCCAGCGAGGTTAAGCAAGTCACCAAAGGTCACACAGCTAGTAATGAATGGTAGCAGTAGTGTTGAACTCAAGCTGCCTGGTTCCAAGCCTGTGTTTTGCACCACACCGTGAGGAGCTACTTGGAGCTGAGAGCCTTCCAGATCATCTGGACTAGTGTCTTTCAGGCTGATAAACCTCAGAGGCTTTCCCTTCATTGCAGTCCCTACAGAGCCCCATCCACAAAATAGCAGCAAGCAGCTGTGTGTGAGCTGAAGCAAGCCCCAGTCTGAGGGGGACAGTGCGTCTACTTCCCCGAGTCCAGCCCAGGTCTCCATGCACATTCCTCCCGTCGCTCAGGGCGCCCGCGAGGCCCTCCGTTTCCTATACTGTTCCTCCAGTTGCCCCAGACACGGGTGCCACCTCCCATCTGGCTTTCAAAGAGACTTCCTTGTCTGGGGTTTTCCCCCAGGCACAGTGCTGCTGGGCTGCTTCTGCGTTTTCCGGAATTTGAACCTGAATACCAGTGTTTGTCCACTAGCTCTAGGTTGCCTGGCACCAGCTGCTGAACTCGGTTCAAGGCCAGCTTCTCCTCCAGCCAGAAGTGCAGGCCAGAGGCTATGCACGTGAGTCCAGGGAACCCTGGAATGGCCCAATGTCCACAGTCTCTGAGCGGGGCTTGGCAGAGGGGAGTAGGCAGTCCAGCCCCTTTGATTTGAGGAAATGGTCAGAGCAGTGGTGAAGACTTTGAGTCTGGCACGAGGCTTGGGCCAACGTCTCCTTCTCGGCAACTTCCTGACAGCAGGACCCCAGCCAGCTCCCCCACCCCTCCCAGCCTCCTGTTTTCTCAGCTGTCCTGCCATCGCCCAGTGTGGCCACTGAGATGAACTCCTGAAGAGAAGCAGCATGGCACCAGGCCTGGCACGTAGTAAGGCGGTCATTGCTGTTGTGTTGCTGTTGTTTTCAATCTCCTCTTCCACCAAAAAACAAAAACCCGTGAGGCCTATGAACGTACCATGTGTTTCTGGAGTTATGGTTTTGATCTGCTCACAGTAGTCACAGCGACGTGGTTAGAAAATGGTCCAAGCAAACGTACTCATGAAACAAACCACCAACCATCCCGACCTGACCTCGTGACTCAGTTTCTTCACGGTCTGTAGAGGTGTCAGGACCCTCCATAGGGCCTCTGGAACCCTTTCAGTCCCATTTCTTCTATGCTCTCATCTGCAAACACCCTTGACCTTGCTCACTTCACTCCAGCCATACAGGCCTCCCGGCTGATCCAGCACAGTCCTGCCTCAGGGCCTTTGTACTGGCTGTTCCCCCCGCCTAGACCACTGGCACCCCAGTAGCTACATGGCTCGCTCTCTCCTTCAAGCCTTTGCTTGAATATTGCCTTCTTGACCAGGCCCACCCTAACCACCCTCTCTGAAATTACAGCCACTTTTCTCACCCTCTTGACACCACCCCTGATTTTCTGTGCCATTTTCCACTGTCTAATTAATGATATTCTGCTTATGATTCCACACCTGTCTCTCCAGCTACACCGTCAGCTCTGGGATGACGGGGCTTGTTATGTGTTGCTCACGGGTATGTCCCAGATGCCCAGCGCGAACCCGGCACATGAATAAAGACAAGGAAGTCTAGAGGAAAGAGGGAAGAACCTGGCACCCCTCGATGCCCGCCACTCCTCCTTTCTGCACCCCGCCCCCAGGCACCGGTAGCTCAGAGGTCGACCTGGGAGCACCACCCGAAGGCCTTGTTATCTGGAGTTTCCAGGAAGTGAATTACACTGCTTTCCCTTCCACCTACCCGCCTTCTGAGATGAGGGTGCCTCTCCTTTGCTCACCTCTTTGCTCACCCTCCTCCACCCTGAACACCTTATTGGGGACACCAAAATGAGACACTGATATGCGGAAGAAACACCTGGGAAGCCCGCTGAGGGAGGGGCCTTTGAGATTGCTCCTCCCTCCTTACCTAGACTGTTAGGGCTAAATGCGCCTTACAAGACCTCCCGCCTTCTGAACAAAGAATACGCTCTCTCTAAAAGCCAACATTTTTTTTTTTTAATGGTGATTGCTTGCTACATGCCAAATGCAGTAGATTATTCTTAATAATGACAATAGTAATAATAAATGCATCAATTTAGAGTGTATATGAACTCATTTTGTCCTCATAAGAAACCTGTGAGGTAAACACAGTCCATTCTCCCCATTTTACAGATGAGGAAACTGCGGCACAGGGAAGTTAAGTAACTTGCCCAAGGTGGTGCAGTTAGTGTGAAGCCAAGATCAGAATTCAGACAGGCTCTTTCTAAAGTCAGTGTGCTTACTCATATTGTCTTTTTCCCTGAGTAGGAACTATAATCCCCATTTTATAGATGATGAAGTAACCAAGACCCCAGGTTTTGCCGCTTGTAAGTGTCAGAACCAGGATTTGAACCTAAGATAGGACAGCGTATTAAGGGCCCATTCTAATTCACTGCAGCTGCGGGTCCCAGTCCAACCTGTACACGTGTGCGCATGCATGGTGCCAGCTCTTAGTACCTGGGGATTTACTGACCAAGCTAGACAATGCAAAAAGTCAGCTGTGTGGAAGAGCTTTGCGATCAGGGCTGAGGAGGGCCCCTTCCTCTGATGTCCTCGGGTGACAAAAGAGGAAGTGGAGGAGGAGAAAGAAGTAAACTGGAGACCAATTCATTTCTAAAGCATTTTCCCAGCATCGTAAGCAATTGAGAAACAAGACAGAAATGAAATCCTGTGTGGTCATCGGATGTAAAGTTGTTGCAGAAAAGTTGCAAAAACTCAGACCAGCAAGAAATCGAGCAGCACCCAGAGGTTTGGAGTAACTCAGTTTTATTACAACGGCGGTCCCAGAAGGGCTGGTGCTCTGAAAATATGGGCGCCATTTGTTACAGTCGGCATGGGCTGATTTACAGACCCCTGAAATTGCTATGGGCTACGGGCAGTTACAGATCATAGGATTTTCTATCTAACAAGCACCAAAGCAATACATCTTTAGGGGAGGATGAGTGCTCAGTTGACCCTGAGATCTAAGACTTTGCAACAAGCATGTTTACAGAAACAGAAAAGAGCTCATTAGAAATGTGGGCCAATTAAGAGGGAAATTCCTCTTCAAAGTGGCCTTTGGGGGAGCGAAGGATCCTTCTGCACCCCCAGAAGCACACCTTGATGAACCGTTCTCTGAGCCAGTCTCATAGCAAATGGATGTTTGAGAGGTGCTTGCTTCACTGCTTGGTTGCCCCTGTACCTGTGCATGGATGGCAGATCGCCCAGAGCCTCGCTGGTGACAGCCCAAAGTGGGGACAACACATATGGCTATTAAGAAGGAGCTGACAAATACTCTGTTAGAAACCACTCAGTAAGTTCCTCTGCTGCTTAAGGAGGAAGAAACAGCCCTGAATGTCTGCTTATGGAAAACGGGCTGTGAAACCCTCAAGGGCAACGGGATTAAGAAGTACAAATTGCCAGTTACAAAAACAGTCGACCGGGATGTAAAGTACAGTATAGGGAATACGGTCAATAATACTGTAATAACTATGTACGGAGTCAGATGGGTACAAGGCTTATCAGAGTGATCACTTAGTAAGTTATATAAATGTCTACTCATTATGTTATACGCCTGAAACTAATCATGTTGTATGTCAACTCTAACTGAAAAATAAATTTTTTTAAAAAGCAGTAGTGAACAATCAGCGTTGTGTGTTAACATCGACAGCATGTTTCACTGAAGGTCATGCTGAGCAGAACATGAAAGCATTAATGCGTTATGACCAGCTGCCTTTGTTTTTAAATGGACTGGCCTGGCATGGCACAGCGGGGCACAGAATGGCATGGCATGGCACAGAATGGCCTGGCATGGCACAGCAGGGCACAGAATGGCATGGCATGGCACAGAATGGTCTGGCATGGCACAGAATGGCCTGGCATGGCACAGCGTGGCATGGCACGGCATAGCAGAGCACAGAACAGAATAGAACAGACAAACCCAGACAGTGTTCCTTATAAGTAATTCTGCATAAAACTGTTTTAGTTATATGTCTGCGTCCCAATGTACTGGATTACAAAGCAAAATCTATTTTTTGACTGTGGCTTGGAGCTAAAAAAAAGTTTGAAAACCCTTGACATGGAAAATATCTAAAAGAGAAAAAGGACCCAGACAGCCCTAGGGGGCTCCCTCTGAAGAAAAGGGGGCAGAAGCTTTGTTTTATACAATCCTGTACTATGTTTCTTTTTTTAAACAATGAGCATGTATTGCTTTTGCAATAAAATAAAGACCTTTTAAAACCTTTTAGAAAAAATAAACACCCCTGCCTCCATCTCCAGGAGAGGGGCTGTGCTGTTTGAGCTGTCAACAAGTTTTTGATGTGAAAAAGAACAAATCTTTGCCCCAGGGGCTCTGCCTCCCAGGGGGCTTCCAGGCCGCCCTGGTTTGTTTCCACACGTCCTTCCCTTCCCCTCCAGAAAGCCACAGGGTCACCCAAAAAGGAAACACGCCTTATGATGTCAGTCTTCATTTTCAAAAATGGAACAGACGCCTGGGTTTTAGCAGTGGATTGGCGGGCAGAGCCCTGGGGACGCAGCTGTCTGCTGGGGACCGAGGCTGGGACTCCCTCGTGCCACACACCGGCCGGTTTTCCTAGCACTGAGAGCAATGACAGCATCACAGACCGTTAGGAATGTCGATGGGCCGCCAGCCCAGCCAGGCCATCTCCACACCTGGGCATTGTGTTTTCAGCCTAGCATCATATTGTGTTTTCCATATTGATAAAGAAGTCTCATGACTCTTTTTTATAAATGCCTACTTAAGATTCCACCAATCAGTTACGATCCATTACAACATACCTGTCGATCACCAGGGTTTCCTATGATAAATGTTGCTGCAGGAGACCAGCTGGGCACACTCCCTTTCTTTTCTTTTTTTAGGATTAGCCCCTTCAGGCGAATTCCCAGAAGTGTGATTGCTGGAAAGGAAAGCCTGAAACACTCTGCCAAAAGTGCTTTTGGAAAGGGAAGGGACCCAAGCCGTTTTAAGGAACTGCCGGCTGGGGTGATAAAGTCACCACCACCTCTGTCATGGGATGTGAAACATCTGTGACCCGGGAGTCCCATGTCAGGAAGTAGGAGCAATGCAGGAAGGAGAGAGACTTCCTCTGCTACTCCAGGAACCAGCCAGGGCCTGACACACAGAGGAGATGACACCGGCCTCAGGGCTCTGCAGGGCAGTGAGGGCACCCTTCCCCTCCTCCTGCCGTGGACCCCTGGAACCCTCAGCATCCCGAAGCCTGTGCTGGGAGAACGGCTTTCTTTCCAAATCATGTGTCGTTAGGCTTCCGCAGGAGGCTGTGACCGTGCGGAATGTGGTCCAGAGCACATGATGCAGGCTGTCTCGGCCCATTTGGGCTCTCTAACCGGATATGACAGGCCGGGTGGCTTGTAAACCACGAACAGTTATCTTTCACAGTTTTGGAGGCTGGAAGTCCAAGATCGAGGCACCGGCAGATTTGGTGTCTGGTGAGAGCCCACTTCCTGGTTCACAGATAGCCGTCTACTCACTGCATCCTCAACATGTTGGAAGGAGGAGTGAGCTTTCTGGGGTGTCTTTTATAAGGGCATTAATCTCATTCCTGAGGCTCCGCCCTCATGACTTCTCACCTCCCAAAGGTCCCATCTTCAAATACCATCACCTCCGGGGTTAGGTTTTAACATGAATCTGCAGGGGACACAAACATTCAGCCCATAGCACTGGTGTATGCTGAGCAGGGAAGACAAGGGCCATTGTTTGTGTGTCCAAACAGGGCAGATGGACAGGTGGGGTCACAGTGCAATGCCAGCTCTGCCTTCAGGTCCCCACGGACCCTCACAAGGCCTGGGGTTCGAACCTTGCAGAGTGAAAGCTGCTGCTTCCTGCTTCTAGACAAGACTCCCACGCATTTCTCTGAGGGTTGACAAGCACCTTCCCTGGGCTCCCCATCTCCCAGCATGTGGCCCCACCCCAGCTACATCTGTGCAGTCCAGAGCAGGGCAGGAGGGAGAGTACCAAAGGTAGAAGGCAGGAGTGAGGGTGACAAAGAAAGAAGGGAGGGAGGGTTGAGGGAAAGAAAGAAATAAGGGCCCATAATGGTGAGCCCACAGGTTCTGGGTGGTTCATACACATTACTTGTATATTCTCACGACTGCACCCAAGACTGGTGCCACCGTCCCAGCTAAAAACCCATTGATGGCCATCCGTTTAGAATCAAGATACAGACCACGGAAGCCTCTGCTTCCACCTTTGGGTCCCCATTTTGTCCTTAGGGCATCGATCACACAGGGTGTGTAATTATCCATTTAGGTAAAGAATGGATTTTTGTGAAGCTCATCATGGACCATCACAAACACCTTCAGCGTCATCTATGTGTGGTCCATCTGAAATCAACTATGGCCCCCACACCCTACTCTACCACTGGATTTTTTAAAAAATAAACTCATTCTGTTGGGAAAAATCCCTGCTATCATATCATTTCATCTGTAAACACTTCAGTTTGAGTCTCTAAAAGACTCTTTATTTAAAAATAGAACCACAAAACTATGACATGCCAGAAAAAAATGAACAACTTCTGAATTTCATCTAAAGTCATCCAATCTGGGTTTACGTTTCCCTAAAGGTCTCACAACATTTTAAAAAGAATCTGGTTTATTCGGAACAGGATCCCATTCACTGTGTCTCCAGTACCTGAGACCCAGATCATTTGGCATACAGTAGACGCTCTGTAAATACTTGCTAGGTGAACAGATAGGGTAAAGGATAAGCAAGAAACAGCTCACATTTTCAGAGTATTTCTCAAACTGGGCACCACACATTCTCAAGGCATCCTGATGACCATGCTGAGAGGTAACACCTTTTATTGTCCCATTTTACATAGAAGCAACTAAGGCACAGAGAAATGAAGTGACTTGCCCAAGGCCATGCAGGGAGGAAGTGATGCCTGAAAGAACGGGCGACGAGGACGTGGGGAACTAGCTCACTGTGGTAGGTGCTACTCTTCACATAACAACAGCCCTCAATCTGCAGGTAAAGCAACAGACACCACCAGGCTGTGCTGGGTGTGCCTTACCCACTCCTGCCCAGTACTCCAGCAGCATGAGGACAGACAGGCATGTGGCATGGTTTCCAGGGCTGGGAATTACACCCCTCTCTAATGACACCCACGTGGGCACCATTGGCTTCATTAGCATCCTACAGAGGAATTCCTGACCTGCTTTCCCTCCTCCCGGAGGACTCCGGGACTGTCCTCCTCTGGCCCCCACAGAGGGGAACAAAGCCACCTTAGGCTGCCCTGTCCCTGTTAGGCCATACAACAAAGATGTACTGATCATTGCTAGATGCCAGCCGCTGGGGCTGGCTGGAGAACAAGTAGTAGCCAAGACCAAGTTTGAGTCTACTCAGGAGACAGGCCTTAAATGAGACCTCCAGATGTGTTCATAATGGTTTACCTACTGGTAAAAGGCACAAGGGAAATATGTAGAGGCTCTAGGTGCATCTGAGTGGAGTACTCAGGGAGGGCTTCCTGGAGGAGGTGAGACCAAGGCTGAGGAATGTAAATCCTGAAGCTAGGAGCTGAGTCCTCTTATTTACTTTGAACAATTCTAATTAAAATAAAGTACTATTAAAAGAATAATTATGAACAATAATCACAACGGCTAACAATTATTGGATTACGTTGTTTTGGTTTTTGCAGATTGGCATCTCCTTTAATCTTTACAATAATAGCCCAATGGGTAGAGGCTATTATAGATGACAGAACTGAGTCTCAGAAAAGTGAAGTAATTTAGCCAAATCACAGAACTCAGTACATGGTGAAGGTGGGATTTGAACCATAGCCAGCGGGATCAAAGCATGCAGGCCCTGACTATGGACTTTCCTTTCTGTTAAGAAGACCTGCCACCCTGATAGGCGGCTCACTGGACCCTGGCCTGGGACCTCATAGCATCATCTGAGCTCATCTCCTTTCTCCAGCCTCAGACCTTAGGTCCAACACAAGGGATGAGGAATAGGATGGCCTTCGGAGCCGCAGGTCCTACACAAACAGCGCCTCAAGCCCAGCTGCTGGCCTGGATAGACTCTGCAGTCAGAAGGACCAGAGGTGGACAATGGCTCTGGGGCATACTAGCTGTGTGACCCAAGGTAAGCTCTACAACCGCTCTGAGTGGCTGCCCCTGCCCCTGAAAAGTGGGGATGACAATAAGGCCAACCTTGTTGGGCATTCCCGGCAGAAGGAACAGTGAGAACGAGGTGGAAGCCTGTGGCACACATTTGAGGGACTAAACAGCAGTGTCCCTAGGACACGGGGCAGATGGGGAGGCAGAAATAGAGTAAAAAAATTTCATGTTGGGAGGTTTATTGAGCACTTACTAGGTCTGGGGCCTGGAGACAGAGAGGCCTAAGGGTAGGGATTCTTGTTTGGTTTGTTCACTGCTGTATCCTCAGTGTCTAGAATAGCAGCTGGCAAACAGCAGGCCCCCAACAGTTGATTGATGAATGAATGAGTGAGTGAATCAATGAGTGAATGAATGACTGAGTGTAGAAATCAATGAGTGAGTGAGTGAATGATGCATTCTGACAGCTGTCTTAGTGTTACAGCTGAGGAGGGAGCTGGATACAAAGAAGAAACTACCATCCCTGGGGGATATGAAATCCAACAAAGGCTTTTCACAGGGGCTGATGCTCAAGGCCAGTCTTAATATATGAACAAGGCAGATAGGGAGGCAGAGCATTCCGGGCAGAGAGCACTGCGTGGGCAAAGCCCTGGCACGTTGACAATTTCTGGAGTTTGAAATTAGTGGGGCATGGAATGGAGGTGGGTGTAAAGAAAGCTTGGTGGTAAGTCAGAGATGGGCCCCAAGGGTCTGGAATCAAGCATCTGAATGCTGCCCTTATGTAATTAAGAGTCAGAGAAGGTTTTGTGCAGGAACACAACGGGGTCAGATCGGACCGCATCTGGCTGTAGGAGGTCCCGCGGCCAAAAACCTTTACCCCTCCACTGCTTTCCAGAGCAGGACTGGATCCCAAACACATACTCCCCACCCCAAAGGCTGAATCTTTCATTACAGTATTTACCCAGTACCCTCCATGAGATAGAAATAATAGCTTCTGCCAGCCCTGGGGTCAGCCTTGGGTACTTACCATCTCGTTTAGTTCCCCAACAGTCCTGTGGGATAAGTAATATTTCTTCCCCATTTTATGGATGAGGAAAGGGAGCTCAGAGAGGTTTAGAGAATGGCCCATGATCACACAGCTACTTGGGAGCAAATCTAGGTCTTGACCCCAAGCAGTCTGGTCCCAGAGCCCCTCCCTGTTCCCTATTCTGAGCTGCCTAAAGCATGGGCCTGTTTTCTGCCATCAAGTTGGGGAAGTAAACCACTGCACTCAAGGCAGGTGCTCGAAGAAGGCTGCCTCGGTCGAGCTGCCCTTAGCCTTATGTTGAGAATGTGGCTATCGCTATTGTGTTCCCTGTAGGGCTGTTGCTAAGGACAGTGTTGTCATTTCCAGTACATTGCCACGGCCCCTATATGAGTGCCTGTAAGAGAAAAGCCTTGAGTTCTTCAAGCCCAGGAAAGCCGGACTTCCCTGGAGCTCTTGTTTTCAACTTTAGAATGTTGAGAATCTCAAAGTTGATTGTTTCCCTTTTTTGCTCTGGCCACTAGGAAGCTCAGACCAAATGTACACCCCAACTCTGGAAGCAGTAGTATGCTTTAACATAGGTGTTGTTTTATTTTCTTTCCCTCATATTAACTTTATTACAGTTCCTTCATTTTGAAAAAATTCCTTTGTTAATTACTTCTGATCCATTTTGGCAAGAAACAAGGTTACAAATACACACACACACGAAAAATGACTATGGTATCATTAGATCAGAGTTTCTCAACCTTGGCACCGTTGATATTTAGAGCTGGATCATTCATTATTGTGGGGGGCTGTCTTCTGCACTGTAGAGTGTTTGGTGGCATGCCTGGTCTGTACCCAGCAGATACAAGTAGAACCTAACCCCACCCGCATTGTGACAACCAAAGATGTCCCTGGCCAAATGTCCCCAGGGGGCAAACCTGCCCTGGGTCAAGAACCTCTGCTCTAGCAAGAGCTCCTTAGAGGCACCATGAGAGTGATTTTGGGCATCAGCCAGGGTCTAGCTCAGGGCTGGAACTTGGCAAGGTGAGAACAGCTGGCTGAAGAGATGAACAAATGTCCATCCAATCCCACATTGCCCCTCTCCAGGCATCCAGCCTGCAGAGCTCTGTCACCTCAATCCTCACGGCAGCCCCATGGGGTCAGAATTAGATCCTCGCTTCACAGATAAAGGCACTGGGGTCCAGAGAGGATGAGTGAGTGGCCCCAGATCACACAGCAAAGGTGGCAGGGTAAAGGATGCAAGTGCAGAGTGGGCTCCCTGGCCACGGCTGAGAGGACCAGGGAGCAGTCGGTGTCAGAAAAGGGCGTAAGCTGGATCCTGAGGAGAAGGGTGAATTAGATGGGGCAGGAGGTCCCAGGTAGGGAAACCCCAGAATGGAAAGGCCTGTAAGTCGGCATTTGAATGGCTTGCTTAAGACTGGGGGACTCCTCAGAGAAGTGAAAACATATAAGTGAATGTTCTCAAGAGCATTATTCACAATAATCAAAAGGTGGAAACAACCCAAATGTCCATCAACTCATGAATGGAAAAGAAAATGTGGTCCATTCATACAGTGGAGTATTATTCAATCATAAGAGGAATGAAGTTTGATACATGACACATGCTACAGCGTGGATGAGCCTTGAAAACATGACGCTAAGTGAAAGAAGCCAGACATAAAAGGTCACATATCGTAGGATTCCATTTATATGAACAGGCAAATCCACAGAGACAGAAAGTAGATTAGTGGTTGCTTGGGGATGGGGGAACGGGGGGCGGGGGGACTGGGAAGTAATAGCTGAAGGGTTCGGGGTTTCTTTTCAAGACGATGAAAAGGTTCTAAAACTGACCGTGGTGGTTGCACAACTCCCTATACTGAATGCCAGTGACGGAACTTCACAGGGGCAGACTGCGTGGTGCGTGGATGGTAGCTCAAACACGCTGTTCAAAAAAAAAAAAAAAGACAGGGGAGGGGGTGCTCCCAAGGTAGAGGATTCAGGCTTCAGTGCTGGCTGTGCCACTGCCTGGCTGCGTGACCCCGGGCAAGTCATCTCACCTCCCAGAGCCTCAGTTTCCTTATCTGTAAATGGGTACATCGCTGGTCCCCCGTCTGCTAGGGCTGAAGGGAACATAAAGAGACAAAGCATGCAGCTCACAATCCGCCATGTGACTGCTCCATATGTGTCAGTCACTGGACCTCTGACTCTGGGCGTGTCTCCTTCCCACCTGCTTCTTCCTCAGACTCGAGAATGCCTGTTCCTGGAATGGGACAATTCCTTGAAATCTGAAAAGACCGTGCAGGCTTTCCTGGCCTGGGAAGCAAACAAAAGCCTTGAGTGTTGTCCAAGTTCCAGATCTTAAAATCCTGCTGGCCTTCTTTCCCCGGGCCCAGAGGGCCCAGCCTGTCATTTACAGTATGAGACTCCAAATGATTTGCAATGGCGAACTCACGCTGCCACCACCTGGGGCCCTCCAAACCACGGGCCCCACTATTTCTGGTGGCTTTGGGGATCTCAGAGAGGCAAAGAGAAGCTGGCACTGACCCTGCAAAATAATGCAGCCTGGTGGGATGGGCTGGTGGGGGGACCCCACAAAGAAGTGAGTGTATGAGGAGCTGGTTCATGCACAACGGCCCCTCAGAAACCTGTCCCCAGGGAGAACAGAGGATCTCTATCGACGTGGCCGAAGAAAGAACTGTCTGTATTCTGTTAGGACCTGCCCCCACAGGCTCCAGGCCAAGAGTGTGCAGTGCAGCATCTATTACGTTTCTAAAATTACGCCTAGGTGGCGGGGAGCAGGAAAGGATGTGGCGGGTGGGCGGGTGGGCAGGAAATCTTTAATCCGGCTCTGTGTGCCCCAGCCTGCATGCCAGGCAGTGGGGAGGGCCCCTCCAGCAGATGTTGGGGCGGCCCCAGGGATCAAGAGCCCTTTTGCGCACAGCCTGGGCACTTGACTATTTCTAAACGCTGCGGTGCCTTCCCAGATTGCTCAAGCTTTCCATGGACCCAGGGTCCGGGGAGATACGGGATGGTGTCAGTGGGCAGCCCAGTTTGAGGAGTAAATGAGAGAAAGAAAAGTCCTGGTGGTCGAAATCTAGATACAGAAGCAGGGTCGCTGTACAAGGTTGTGCACTGCACGACTGCAGAGGCGGGTTCTCTCAAATATGGGGTCACACTGCGTACAACCTATACAACCATTCACGGGGGCCTGGCCTGTAATGGACCAGAAGGACCAGCTGGCGCAGGTGGCCAGGGCCTCGTGCTTGGGGGGAGCTGGGGGAAGTGAATGAGTGGCCAGAGTGTGTGTGGGGGACAGAGCAGGACCTCATCACAAATGTCAATCCTAATTGAGATATTTAGACCCTCTCCCAAATGAATAACTAAATCTAAGGAGTGGGGGGGAAGTGGAAAGGCCAAGAGGGTAGGAGCCTCAGAACCTGGGGGATATCCTACCACACAGATATAGTTGCCAGAAAAAATAGAGAACGCTCCATTATAAATCTGAATATCAGATAAACAGTGAATAAATTTTATCATAAGTATATCCCAAACACTGCATGGGATGTACTTATGCTAAAAAAATTATCTCCTGTTTACCTGACATGAACACTGAACTAGGCGTTCTCTCTTTTTATTTGCTAAATCCATCAACTCTACCCCAAAGGACAAGCCCATAAAAAGCTCTTTACTACCCACCACTGTCTGGAAATAGCTACTGAACCAGCGGCCGGTTGGGAGGGTATCACTCTCCCCACCTCGCCAGTGTTTTGGCTGCTGTGCGTCGGCAGGATAGAAGAGAGCACACCTCCCCACACACGTGTCATCGCAGTAGCCTCCTTCCTCCCCTGGGGGTTCTGAAAGCACCACCTGGCCAAGCTAAGAGATTTATCTGGCTGTGGGAGCCCAGCAGGGCCACATGTTCCTGGGGGAGGACAGAAACACAGTCCCTGAGTCTCGGGAAAACACGGCACTGCCCACACCTCCGGAACTGGAGGGCCTTGTGCAAGGCCTGCTTGCTCAGCCCAGATTTACGGTTTGCGATTGGGCCTCTCCAATAAGGCAGACCAGGTGGTTTCCCCACCAGTGACACTGTGACTACTGGGAGCCTCGGTGGCCTTAGGCTCCAGTGTCCTCTCATTCATCTGAGATTGGGTCATCCAGGGGTCAGCCTGGGGGCTGGTGCTCAGGCCCCCTCTGGGCTGTCCTGGGCAGGCAGAAAATGAGGAAGAAAGGGCCTTAGGCAACTCCCAGGCAGTTTCCAAATGGCTGACCTCTTGAGGGGCCACCTGCGGCCAGAGCAAACCGCATGTGGCCAGTGGGCGGTACAGCCAACCCAGCTGGCAGGACACCCACATGCACGGGGAACCTGGACAGAAAGTTACCCAAGGCCCAGACAGGACAGGCCTGGATCCTGAGCCCCCAGAAGAGCCCTGGCAGACCGCAGGGGACTCTCCCTGCTCCAGCTCAGAAACGGTCACCGAGTCCCCCACTGCCGCTCCCCACTTCCCTGTTTGTCTGAGCCCCTGGGGAGGGCAGGCGGGAGGCAGGGAGAAACTGCTACGGCATGCTTTAAGAATGAGTCAGCCCTTTCGGCACAATTCCACTCTGTTAGACCAGAGGCTACTGGGCCCCTGAGGACTTGAAGGTCCCCTCCCACCACCTCAGAATCTTGTTCCCCAGGGAGGCGTGCGGGCACTAGGTCCCTGCAAAAGCTGTGGGGCATAACTGGGGGCCTGAGACGTCCTCTTCTCACCAGAGGGGGCAGCCAGTTGGGTTCTTGACTCCAATTTTTGTTCCACTTGTGACCCCTGTGGGATGGACAGAGGGAAGGATGCTCTCATGGGCAAAGAGACCAGAGCTCCCACGTCACTTGGAGGAACACAAACTGCAGCCAGACGGCAGGCCCCCGGAGTTGTTTTCTCCTAATTATGTGGGTAATGCGGTCACGACCTGTTGTCCTGCCTGTTCAGACCTGTCCCATCGCAAGCATCAGCGATTCACATTCTCCCCTCGAACCGCCAACCCCTAGAGGGCAGTGGCCCTGCTGATGTAGGCCAGGCTCCTGGGAGAGCCCCTGAGGGAGAGGGCAGTCAGGGCAGGCTTCCAGGAGGAAGCAGCTCCGATCGAAGCCAGAGTTTGTTGGTGGAGGAGCGGGAAGGGCATTGTCATAGTGAGACAGTGAGATGGGAGGTGGGATGCATGCACATGCTCAGCAGGCAGGTAATCCCCAGGGCAGTTCAGCCTGGTGAAACTAGGAACACTGGGGTGGGGGTGGGGAGTTAGAGAAAAGGTTGAACAGAAAGAGTATCCTGGAAACCAAGATCTGGACTAGAGAGCGAGCCTCACCCTGCCACATGCTGCAGATGACTCTGGCCAAAGCTACTTCACTCACTGGACCTTAGTTTCCTCATCCCTAAGATGAGAACAATGATAGAAGTGAACATCGCTGCTCTGTGGGACCCCTTTGTTCCCTGCCAGGTCCTGGGATTTGCACGTTTACCCATTCACTTGCACATCTCATTCATTCCCACGCACCACTAAGAACCAGGTGGCACTGTTGTCCAATCATTGTACAGACGGGGCGGCAGAGGCTCACGCAGGTTCAGAAAGATGGCCCAGGTCCCAAGGCGAGCCGGCTGTGAACTCAGGTCCAGCAGTGCAAGGCAAAAGCAGGAAGGTCGCTCTGACCTTGGTCTCTTGCCCATCTTCCCTGAAGTGGGGGAATAAAATCCCCATGTGACAGCCACCTTCCTGTCCCAGGAGGAAGGGAGACCCTCTCATCAGCCAAGAAAGTTGAAAGACAAGTCTGGTTAAAGTCACCCTTATCCTCACAGTTACTTCATCACTAGTTACCACCCTAATGAAAGGCCCTCTTCCTGTCATTCTTCACATATTTATTGCTACTTTGTCTCAAAGGTACAAAAGCTTCCCACTCTGGTCACTCTTCCGGTCTTTCTCCTGTGAAGACTCCCGAGAACGTGTAAAAATTCAATCAAATGTGTGTCCTTTTCTTCTATTATCTGTCTTTGTCGGTTCAACTTCCAGGGACCATAAGAGTGTCTAGGAAAACTTTTCTTCTCTACACGGCAATCCTGGGGGTTCCCTGGCTTGTGGCTGAGCCCCCTAATCTCTGCCTCCATCAGCACGTGGCCTTCTCCTCTATGTCTGTGTCCTCCCCACTTCTTATAAGGACACTGGATTTAGGGTGCACCTGGATGATCCAAGATGATCTCACCTTGAGATTCTTAATTACATCTGCAAAGATCCGTTTTCCGAATGGGGCTACATTCACAGGGTGCAGGTAGGCATGCCTTCACGGGTGGCTCCATTCGACCTACTGCACCTCCTCGCCTCTGGGAGGGACGACTGGTCAGAGGGGACCAGACCTTAGAGACGTTATGAGCAAATCAACTCGCAGGAGTTGTGCTGAGGGAGGAGCTTCGTGGGAAAAGCTTTACTTTCCAGTGGCTGCTCTGAAGAAGCCAGAAGCCCTCGCCTCTTTCCAGAGCCTCTTTCCAGAGCCTTGCCATCTGGGCGGGAATTGCCAACCACACGTGGCTGCAGAGAAACGAAGGAGTGGCTGGTCCACGTGGAGGTGCGGTGCCAGCGTCCGACACATACCAGTTTCAGAGACTTAGCCCAGAAAAAAGGATGTAAAATCCCTTACATCAATGACATGCTAAAATAATAACATTTTGGATAGATCGGTTTAAAAAGATATATTATTCGAATTAAGCTCACCCATTTATTTTTTAATGTTTTTAACTGGAGTAAAATTCACATAACATAAAATGGACCATTTTAAGGTAAACGATTTGGTGGTATTTAGTACATTCACAAAGTTGTGCCCCATCACCGCGATCTCATTCCAAGACACCTGCATCGCCCTGGGATGGTAACCTGTACCCATCAGCGATCACTCTCTCACCCTGGCCATCACTAAACTGCCTTCGAGCTCCACGAATTCACCTATTCTGGATATTCCATATCAGTAGAATCATACAACATTTGTCCTTTTGAGTCTGGCTTCTACTGAGCATAAGGTTCATCCATGTTGTCACATGCATTAGAAATGTGTTCCTGTTGAAGGCTCTGTAATATTCCACTGCATGGAAAGACCACATTTTCTTCTCCATTCATCCACTGACAGACATCTGGACTGTTTTCACCTTTCAGTTATTGTGCATATCTCCTTACTCTCCTCTTAGATGTGGCCTACTAGAAAAGTTTAGGTTGCCCACGTGGCACGTGTTACATTTCTATTGGATCAGCTCTACCCTAGACAGACAGCAGAGAGTTGGGTGGCCACTTGGTCCCAGTGGACACCTGGCTTCCAGGACTTCATGGAGTGCTACTGCTAGGTGGGCCGGCCACAAACCTACCCGGGCCAGATCTGCGTGCCTCACCCACAGCTGTTTCTCCAGCACCCCGCTCAGGGCACCAGCTCAGCCCCTCTCACAGAGTGGGTGCTCAGTAAACACGGACACTGGGAGGTGGGAGGGAGGGAGCAAGGCTTGCACTGGGACTCTTGGGGAAAATCAAGGCAGGAAAGTCCAGCGGGATGGGGAGAAAGAAAGGGGAACCTAGAAAGAGAAGTGACTCAGAGCCCCATCTGTCCTTTGGTCCAAATGGCCTGGGTAGCAACTCAGTATGAAAATAAAGATACGTATGAATAAAAATATGTATTTGGTCTTTGTCCCAGGTCCCTGGCACTGAGCCCATAAAACTCTTGGAATTTCCTGAGTGATAAGTGTCTTTTGTATAATGTTGAGATGACTTAAGGGAGACACAGGATGGGGGCCGGTCACCTGAAAAGCTAATCAAGTGATCAGAGGGTAGGAACTTCCAGCCCCATCTCCTGACCTCTGGGGAGGGGACAGTGGCCAGATTTCAATCACCAATGGCCACCGACTTAATCAACTGTGCCTGTGTAACAAAACCTCAATAAAAACCCCTAAATGATGAGGTTTGGGTACTTCCGTGGTGGTGAAAACATCCATGTGCCGAGAGGGCGGCACACTCCAACCCCACGGGTTTGGGACCCTTCTAGATCTCGCCCTATGGCCCCCTTCACCTGTATCCTTTTATAAAGAACGTAATATAAAGGACAGCACTTTCCCGAGCTCTGTGAGCTCTTTGGAGCCTTCCTAGTGAATTACTGACCCTGTACTTGGCTGAGCAGAAGTACTGGTAGCCTGGGGACACCATTCATGGCTGGCCTCTAAGTGGGGGCAGTCTTGTGGCTCTGAGCCCTTCACCTGTGGGGTCTATGCTGATTCCAGTCAGTATCAGATTGAGATGAATTGTAGGGCACCCAGCTGGTGTCGGAGAATAGTGTGTATGACGGGTTCCCCTGGGCTTCGTTGCATGGGATAGACTAACAGCAAGATGTTTTTCTTCCTGGTAATGAACCTGAGTAGTGCCCTGGCCTCCTGGAGGGTGCACTATTTTGGGGGAGGGGGAGGGGAGGGCGCTGCACAGGCCTGTCATGGAGATGGATAGGAGGATGCGTGTTGAGAGCCAGCATCCCAGTGGGCTCAGAGAAAGACACTCCATGTGGTATTATCAGCTACAAGCTGGTGCCCCAAGGGCCCTAAATGTCATGTGAACAATGGGCATCTGCTCTGCGCGTGAGAGGCTGCCTACTCAGCCCCCTTCTGGGGCCAGGCCAGCAATAGAAATAGGAGAAGTGAGCAGAGTGTGATCACAACCACAGGGCATCTTAGCTACTTTCCCACTTTTGAAGGTGATGTGGGCGAAAGGCGTTTCTATTCTGTAAGAAAATCAGCAGCTCCAGTGTCATGAAGTGAGGAACTAAGTAATCCTCATCCTTTGTCAGGGAGACAGGCAATATGGAGTGGTGGGGACTGTGGCAATCTGAAGAGCAAGGCCCCACTGGCACTGTCATGGCCCTGTAGCTGCCGATCCAGTATCTGTCACTGACATGTATGGCGACTCTCCAACTGTGACTTTCTACCTGAGGTTTTTCTCTGGGGCAAACTGGCAGTGCCAGGCAGTTAAAACCCCAGATGCAGCCCTCCGCCAATGACAGATAGGAGTGGGAAGAAAATACCCCAGTTCCCTCACCCCTTAGGCAGCATGACTCCAAGGCAGTGCATCTACGAAGTGTCCCACATGTCCTCAGCAGGACTGAGCCCGAGGTGCTAGCAGGAAAGACTGTTCACTGACGCCCGCTGTCGTGTTTCGGCCCTTCCCTCCGTGCCTCTCTTCCCCAGCTCCCAGGAGTGTTTCCTGGAACCCCCTCCCTATACAACTGCTCAGATGCTGGTCTGAGAACCTGCTCCTGGGGTGACTGAATGAAGATAAGGGACCAACCGCTCCTTAGCTGCAGACGCTTTCTGCTGGCTGGGAAGGCAGGCCCAGTATTGCAAGGCCTTCCAGCTTTTTCAAGGAAACCAGAATCCAGAGTTTCCTGTGAAACCTTATGCATTTTCATTGCCAGCTCAAATTAAATAATACTAAACAAAATAAGAACAAAAGAAAACATGACGGTGGGTCCCCTCCTGTTCTCAACCGGCCAGTTCAGAGTTGCTGGTGGCTGGCGAACAGGGAGCGCAGAAAGCTGTAAGCAGTGGGGACTTGGTCAGATGGGTGCTTTGGCAACCTGCCCTGGTGGCCTGGGTGGAGACAGGCAGAGAAGGCCCCGTGGTAGGCTGGGCAGCATGGACTGTTTATGGGACCCCAGCTGGAAGCATCTGGAGGGCTGGTGTGGCCGCCTGTGGGCCAGCAATAGACACAGAGTAAACAATCAGCCTGAATGCTTTTCCAAACACGCAGACCCTGAGCCGCCCTCCGCCTCTCCTGGCTCGCCGGGGTGGGGCGAAATCCCAGGACCCCTCTATCCGCCTGACATCCAAACTCAGGCCCAGGAAAAACAAACTCGGGGCGGCTAGAGTGCCCGAGGAGGCAGTCGCAAGAGCGCCACTTCCAGACCCCACACTTGTGAACGTCTTTTTAATTCTGTGCAGATGTAGGAGGCTGTCTTTACAGATTCCCATATCCCTGTGCTGCCCCCTCCCCTCCTCCTGCAGAGAAAACAAAAAGGGTGTCTCTTGAGATTGTTTTTGCACCATTTCACATGGTTATTTAAAGCCATTGCTTTTCTGCTGCCTTTTTGGAATTTAAATTAAGAATACAGGGTGTCAAGAGTAAGGGTAAGTGATGTATATTTTTGGTTCTGTGAGTTCATTGTCCTACAACCAGCCAAACCCTCTCATGTCTGCTCTAAATTGTTTAATGCATTTAGTAGATTTTAAGTTGGAACTATATTCACTAAGGAAGGAGAAGAGAAATTCCTGAGAGCTGACCTTTAATGGGCCCCCATGAGCCAAATATTTCATACATCGTTAGCTCATTTAATCCTCCTTGTGACCTGAATAGATGCAGAGCATTGTATTATTAAGATATCTTTTGGTTACATGGGAAAGAAACCTACATCAAAGGGAATTTATTGGTTTACATAATTGGAAAAGTCATGGTAAGGACTTCAGGCATGGCTGGATCCAGGAGCTCAAATGCTATCAGAAATCTCTCTCTCTCTCTCTTCATCTCTTGGCTCTGCTCATCTCTGTGACTGTTTCAGTCCTAGGCTTCTTATCAGCCTAGCAACTCCAGTAGAAAAAGTACACCTCCTTCTCAAAAGCTTTGGCAAAAGTCCCATGGCTGAATCTCATCAGTCCAGCTTGGGTTATGTGCCCGTCCTCTGACCAATCACTATAGTTGGAATGATAGAATTGCTGACCAAGTGCCCATCCCTGGAGCTTGAGAGGAACAGCTCCACTAAAACACAGGTGGGGATGGGAGTTACCATACCCAGAGGGGTGCTGAACATCGGGCATTCAAAAATAACAAGATGACTACCACCGCGAGGCACATGAAAGAACAGATGACTCCCAAAGCATCAGCAGGGCTGTCCTGACAGTTGCCCAGGTTGCACACTGCACATCACTAAGCAACTCCATTTACATTCACTGTCATCATATGGGTAAATGTCTTATGACTGAAAAATGTTAATTGCAAAACATAGCCACAGTATTTTGTAACTCTTACTCTCAAGAGGTAGATTCCATTCCCTCACCCCTCAAATCTGGGCTGACCTTGTGACTTGCTTTGACCAAAAGGATGCAGTATAAGTGACACTGCAAATTGTGAGGCTAGGCCTTGGGAGGCCAGGTTTCCACTTTCGACCTCTCGGAATGCTGCCAGACACCGGCGTGTAAGGAAGGGGACAGCCTATGGGAGGCTGAGAAGTCGCCAGAGGGAGAGCCGAGGTGTCCCAGCTGCCCAGCTCTGGACTGAAGGACTCCAGGAGGTATAGGACAAACTGCTGAGTAAACTATTCCAGCTGGGTTCAACTCGTCGAAGCTGGGGAGTCAGTTTCCCAGAACCCCCTCCCCATGTGATTCCAGTTAGTTGGCCAAAAGAGGAACGTGCTCAAGATCTGTAGGACAGAAGTGAAGCAACGGATGAAGCTCTCTGAAGGTCTACGCAGTCAATGCGATGACAGTGTCCCCTGGGAGGACCTCCTAAATAAACCACTTGCACTCAAGTCCTTATCTCAGAGTCTGCTTCTGGGGGAACTGAATCTAAGACAGGCTTCTCAGGGGACCCCGAGTGCCCCTGTGTTGTATGCTGAAGGAACCCAGTGACAGATCCAAACAGAAAGAAATAAACCTTTCCTTTTAATCTTTCATTCATTCATTCATTCAACAAACGGTCAAAAAACTCCTCTACGTGCCAGCACACGGGATAGAAAGAGCCCAGAACTCGGGGTCAGCCAAGCTGGTGCTAACCCTGGCCAGGCCCGAGACAGGAGCAAGTCACCCAATCTCTCAGCTTTACTGAATCCTCACAGCGGTCCTCTGAAGCAGAAAATGTCATGGTCCCCACTTTTGAGGTGAGGAAACAGGCATAGAGAGGTTGAGTGACTTGCTCAAGTCACATAACTGGTCAGTGCCATGCCAGGGCCAGGATTCGAACCCAGGAGTCAACTCCAGATCTGTATTCTTAGTCACTTCCTCAGGAATTCTGAGCTGATTGAAGAAAGTCCCAGAATTTAGGACTTGCTCCCATAAATATGTTTAGTTTTATAACACTTGTGAGAAAAATCTTATTACTTTACTTTTTAAGTCTGATGAAATTGGAATCTGACTCCCCTTTCCAGGGGGACAGGACTTTGTCACTCAGAAGCCTACTACCCCAGAGACCTACCATAAGCCTCTCGCAGGTAGCCAGGTTCCATTCTCCAAGGACCCCGGATATAGACAGCATCTCCTGCCTTTGCAGACAAAGCTACCTTCTTCCTAGCCCCGCCCCAGGCTCTCGGGGGCTGAGTCACCTACAAGAACAAGGCTGATCATGGCCATTGTTTCAGTACTGGTCACGTGACCCACAGTGAGCCCAGGAGACTCAACCCCAAGACTTTTGCTGGAGTTACTTTACAAGAGGAATTCTCCACTAGGCTGATAAGATGGAAGCCTAGGGCTACAAAGCATCATCTTCACCAGCAGTTGCAGAGAATGAAGCTGACACAGAAGAAAGCAGCGTCCAGAGATGGAGAGAGATCCCTAATAACACTGCCTCAGCCCCCCTGGATCCAGCCGTGCCTGAAGCTATTTCACTCCCAACTTTCCAGTGACAGGAAACAATACAATATGTTCTGCTTTGGCATGAGCTACTTTCAGTAGAATTCTGTTATTTGCAACCGAATGAGTCCTGACCATTGTATTAGGCTTTAAAAACCAAGGCCTGTTGATTCTCCACTGGCCCAAGGCAAACAGAGCCCTTCAGAAAGCAAAGATACAATTGCTCTTTGAAGGAGATGGAGGGAGGGAAAAATACTTCTCATTCTTTTGTGATGAATCAATAGCCAAAATGAGACCTAGCTCATTTCTCAAGCAGGTTATCCTGCCTAACAACCATCACTTACAACAGCCCCAACCAGCCCTGAGGTTGGTGTGGCCCCAGAGAATCTGCTATACTCGGAGCCTTCCAAATTTTCCAAGATCACGTGAAAAGAATGCCTGTGTCATTGCTCCTTTCTCCTCTAGCTCAGGGTCCTGCCAGCTGGGTTCTAAAGCTCCAAGAAAATACCTTATAGAATGTCCAGGCAAATCAACACCCAACAAGTCCTTGCAACACACAAGGAGGCCTCTGGAAATCTTGCCTCTACAGGAAGTGTCCAAAGCAGCTGGTCTTGCCCCCTCTTACTGAGTGGCGGGCTAGCGCAGGACCTCTGAAGCAAGGGGCGGGGAGCGGGGTGTCTTCGGGGGCTAGATGAGGAATGGTTTACAAGGCTGAGCCAAGCAAGTGAGACTTTCTGGAAGGACTGAGGACATATGGGAAGATTCTCAGCTGGGGAAATCAGACATGACCTCATCTTAGGTTAGTTCCCTAGAAACGGCCTGAGATGGGGATTTGGGTGCATGTGGCTTGCTGAGGGGGCGGTTCTCTGGCGTAGGATGGGGAAGGGGATGGGGGAGACAGCTGAGAGCTGCTGGCAGCTAACACGCACAACAGCGTGGTACAGACAAGCTGGGCAGCCCCTTCTTTCCTCCTCGGGACCACATACTTGGTGTCAGGGAAGGGATGCGCTGACTGGTTGCAGCTGGGGTGGGAGGGGTTCACAAGTGATGGTGTAGCTGAGTGGCTAAGTGCCCAGGGCTTTGGGGGCAGATAGAGCCGAGTTCGAATCCTGACTCTGGGATGCTCAGGCTCCTGTCGGGGCTGCAGTGGTACACAGCTCGCAAGATGTGGTACTGATGAAACACGATTGTGCGTTGGATGCCCCTCCACCCACAGCTCAATAGGTGGGAACCCAGGCCTGGGGGGCCATGGTGGAAGTTTCGGTATCAGTCGCCAGGCATATGTGTGTGTGAGGGGTCTTCCCGGCCCCTTCCCAGCAGCCACAGACACTGACTGACCTTCTATGCATGCCAGGTGTTACCACACCCCTGGTCTTTGGGGCGTCCAAATCTCTGTGTTGGGGAGTCCTGGGTCCCCATTTCCCTTCCCACTCTCAGTCCCTCTGGATGGAAAAGGACCTCGACTGGCATGAGAATCAGGTCTGGAGCGTAAAGAGGGGGACCTAACAGAGGAGCGACTCAGTAACAGATGCAGGAAGTCTGACCTTAGCCTTGAACCACATTTGCTCCAATGACCCCTAGACCCTGAGAACAAGTTCCAGCCCCTCGCAGGCCACGCTCTGGGGGGAGACCTTTCGAGTCTCTTTGCTCACCATGACCCACCTCCTGTGTCAAAATACCTTGAAATCTCCTGTTCCACATGCTCCTGCCCCCGGGCCTCTCTCTGCAGGGGCTCCTCTCACTGCCCAGAGTGCCTCCCCCTGTCTACTTGTCCTTCTGCTCTAGCCCCAGCCCCCCCGACTCCTGGAATCCGTCCTGGACCCCAGCCCCTCTGGATCGGCTCACCTTCCTGTTCCCCTCCCACCTCCCCACCCTGCGCCATCACTCTCCTTCCTCAGTAGTCTCCCCATCACCACTGAGTGCCCTTCAGGCTTGACTGACTTGGCATCTACAAATCAATTGACTTGGTATCTACAAGACTTGTAGATGCTCAAGAAAAAGGTGTGGCTGGTGTGAATGAATGAAAGCTGGTGAGTGGGACAGGCAGCCCCGTCTATCAGTGGCTAATCGGATGCTACCACTAATTATATACACTTACATTGTGCCAAGCAACATGCTAAGCCAGCAACGCTGTCCTCCAGGCTGATTTTGACCATGGTTTGGAGCAGCCAGGCATTCCAAGGCATATGTACACTGCACATCTTCCCCATTGAATTAAAATTCACCATTTGCCTTTAACGTGTGGACTACGGGTAGCACCCCATGAGTAGCAACAGCCATGATAATAGCAATCGTTGCTACTCTTCATGTGCCCAAGTCGGCTAAGCACTGTCCAAGTATTTTTGATATTAATGTCCCTGTTTTTCATTTGTGGAACCTGGGGCTTAACAGCTTAAAGTCACCCTCCCGGAACAGGTGGTAGAGTAGGGATTTGAACCCAGGACTATAGAAAACAACCAGGCCCAAGGGGAGGTGGCTATAGGTGCTGTGCCAGTTTCCAAGGGCTGCCGTGACACATTATCCAAACTGGGTGGCTTCAAACAGAAATGTCCTCTCTCACAATTCTGGAGGCTAGAAGTCTGAGATCAAGATGTCAGCAGGGCCACGCTCCCCCTGGAGGCCTTAGAGGTGAATTATTCTCGCCTCTTCCAGCTTCCAGTGGCTCCAGGCGTACCCTGTCTTGTGGCTGCATCGCTCCAATCTCTGCCTCCGTCTTCACACGACCTTTTCCACTACACTGTCTCAAATCTCCCCTTCTTTCTCATATAAGGACACCAATCGCTGGGCTTAGGGCCCACCCTAAGTCCGGCAGTATCTCATCTTGACTGCTACAGAGACCCTATTTCCAAGTAGGATCACATTCATGGATATGGGGGTCAGGCTGTGGCCATACCTTCTGGAGGGTTATTATTCAGTCCACGACAGGGGCAGTGAGAGCAGGATTAGGCAACCAGCCGCCCCCTCCACAGGGGCTAAGAGGAGGCAGGTGGCATGAGCAGAGAGAGAGATGGGGAGGCACAGAGATGAGCAGGGACAAAGAGCGCCACCAGACTACTTCATTCCCTGCTAGAAACCCGGTGACAGAGGAAACAGCTCAGGGAGGCCGCGAGGCTCCTGCAGGTTCCAGCTGAGGACAAACAGCTGCATTTGACTCTGTGGCCCCCCAGAGCCTCCTGCTGCCCCACCTGTACCTCTGACCCCCTGGCCAAGTGTTCTGGCACCTGAGGTCCCTTGGCCAGGCCCAGCCTCGGCGAGATCCCACAGAGCCAGACCAGGCCGCCAGCCAGACTCCAGGCCCAAGGGAGATGCCACCCAGGCCCTGCTCTCAGTTATGCAAATGCCTCTGGCGCTGCTCCCTCCGAGGAGGAAGAGTCCAGCCCCGCGTGCCCGAGACCAGGAGACCAAGACCACGGTCCCCGCATGATCCCCGTCTAGTGGGACTTTTCCAGGCGCCTCCTGGGCCCCTGAAAGGCCAAATGCCTAGAATTCCACTGAAATTCCCAGGGCGCCCACTCCCTCCTTCCGGCCCCCAATAAAGGAAACAAAGGCCAGCCCAGGAGCCCCAATGTAGGGAGGGCCCAGGGGCTGGCACGGGGGCTGCCATTCCCTGAGACAGGAAAGGACAGCCCGGTCCGGAGCCCCCACCGCAGGGCCTGGTGAAGGAGGCCTCTTGACGCCCATCACACCTGCGTACACGTGTGTACCCTCGCGACCACACAGGCACACGGGGACCACAGACACACCACATAATGCCTGACCACACACAGGTGTGCGACACCTTTTCCCCGACACGCACATCATGCTAGGATGGAACACAGGTGGACACCTTTCCACAGGGGTCCCCCTCCACGTGGATGTGGGCAAGCCAGGACCCTATGGGCAGGAGCCAGTGTAGCCCGAGGGATGACTGAGAGCCAGCTGGCCTGGGCTCAAACCCACCTCTGCAACCTTGGGCAAGTCACTCAGCCTCTCTGTGCCTCAGTTTCCTTATCTGAAAATCAAAATATAATAGTCCCCACTTCAAAAGGTTGTTGAGAGGATTGACTTAGTTAATACATGCAAGCACTAGGAAGCCTGGTATGTAGGAAGTGCAATATAAGTGTTTGCTATAATTATTAGCATAAACACACTGGTATGCATGAGGCCATCTACCTATACAGAGACACGTGTAGAAGCACAGAGTAACTCCAAACGAAAACTCACATGCAAATGCACACATACACGTATGCACACACACAGGTGCTCATGCACAGAGATGCACAAAGATACACATTCAGAATATAAAAACAGATGCTCATACGCCACATGTAGGTGTGTACATGCAGTGACTCTCACAAACATACCCACACGCATGCACGCAGACACCGACCAGCAGGGAACCCTCCAGATAGCCCTAGAAGCTGGTTCCCTCCTTTTCTGTGCTGCCCTTTCCCTTCCTCCACTACCCCACTGCCCAGCTGTGTCATTTCTCAGGTTACACACAGGCTGGTTTCTGCCTGTCTGACCACAGACACACCCAAGGCACCCACTGCTCCCTGCCCTGCCCTGCCTGCAGTCTGGGAGCAGCAGCTGGGAACCTCAGCTGGCCCTGCCTGGGGCCCCTCTCCCCCATGCTGGGCCCCAGCAGCAGCCTCGACCCCAACTCTCTCTCACCAGAGAAAACAGAACAAAAACCCAAACTACAGAAGCAACTCATTCCTCCGGGAGGGGTCGGCGTCCCCAGCAGGACCCCTTTTATGATCTGTGCCCCACCTCGACCCTGTGGATTGAAATCTTTTGTCTGTGGGACAACAAAAGGCATTTCTGATCCAGGACTCAAGCCCAGTCCCCCAAGGCCTGCATTTGGGCCTCCCCGCCAACACCACACTGAGGCAGGAGTGGGTTCTGGGCCATGTAAACCTGAGTGTTTGTGGGAGAAGCAGGAGGGTGGGAAGAGCAAGATGGGGTGGAGTGGGAGGAGGTTGATCGTAGGCGGAAGGCCGAGTGGTAGGCATGAAAGGGCATTAACTCAATCTCCAGCCCTCTCCCTCCCTGGAGATGGGTGGAGGGGTGGTTAAGGTTCCAGGCTTCTAATCATCACTTCCCTCCCTGGGCCTCAGTCTGCTCGTCTGTAAAAGGGGTGAGAAAAGCAGCCTCTGTCTGCGGCTGCCCAGGCTGTGCCCCTTCCCGCACTTGGAGAGAGCTCTATCCTTGTTTGTCTCGAGGCAGAATGTCCTGCTTCCCACTAACATAGGAAAGAGGCATGAGAACTATACAAACTGACTAAATACTAAACCAGGTTGTGTGCAGAGCCTGCTGCGTGCTACTGGGCACAAGAACTTGGCTGATCAGCTTGCGGCCAGACCACAGGGGACCTACGGGATGATTCCTGAAGAGATGACTGACAGCTACTTCCCCATGCCTTTAACGCAGCGAGTACCCACACCAGACAGGAAACACAGATTTAAAAACAGATAGAAAGCGCTCGGGGGCTCTCAGTCTGTCTGTGGAGTGTTACTCCTTCTCTAATGAACTTTCCTTTTGTCTCTAACTCTGGCATGGGCTTGAATTCTTTCCTGCATGCAGTCGAGGACCGTCCCTCTCCTGGTGTAGGACTTGAGTCCCCAGGGAAATCTGTCCCGTCCTGCATCACCACTGGGAAAACTGAAGCTGGCAGCTTCGCATTTTACTGGCCTCCTGGCAGCTAGGATGTGGGCACATGCCACCGCCTGAGAAACCAGGGATGCAGGGCCCAGAAACAGTGCACGCTGGTGCCACACAGAAGCAGGAATAGGGGCTCCACTGCAGGTGGCAGGGGCACCCACGTCCTGGGGCCGGGCCTGTAGCCCACTTTCTAGACCACAGTCAGCGCTGGGGGCTGAGTTCTCCAGCATCCTCCCTGCAGATTCCTCTTCTGTTCACATCGGCCGGGTCTGTTTCTGTTGCTGGCAGCTGGGCACCAGGGCTCGTGCACGGCCTCGGAAGACTGCTGTGATGAGGGAGTGAAATCATCCACTGGAGAACTCAAATCACGTTGGCAAGTCTTCTATTACCATATTATTAGCCCAGCTCTGGCACCAGCCAGCCAGCAACCTGCACATATCACACCGCCCCTTGGGCCTCAGTCTTCTCAGCTGAAAAATGGGATAACGGTTCTCCATCCCCTGTGACTTCAATAGATACTTAGTCTTTGTCCCCACTTCCTGGTACAGAGCTCCTACCCTAGTGATCTCTCCTGAGTGATGGGAGTGACAGGAGTACCCCCGGAGCTCTTAAGTCCCCTGGAATTTCCTGGATGACAGGAGAGTCTTTTGTTCTAATGAGGTGACTCCTGGTGGGCTCCTGGGGGGCGGGGGGGGGCGTGTTGGTCACTGGAAAGATAAAGGGTGATTCGAAGCTTGGAACTTTTAGCCCCCACACCCATCCTCAGGGAGGGAGAGGGGCTGGAGATCGAGTTAATGATCCTTCATGCCTACGTGATGAAGCCTCCATAAAATCCCTAAACTCCGGGGTTTGAGGGGCCTCTGAGTTGGTGAACAACCGCACACTAGGCAAGGGGTGCACCCCCACCCCATGGGACAGGAGTCCTGCCCTCGGGACCCTTCCAGACCTCACCTATCTCTTCACCTAGCTGTTCATCTGTGTCCTTATAATAAACCAGTAAAGGTAAGGTAAGTGTTTACTTCTCTTGGGTGGAGGTTGTAAGAACTTCTGACACTATAGGCAAGTCAGACAGAAGATGGGGCCCTGTCCTGGGGACCTGATCTAGTGTCTGAAGTGAGGGCAGGCTTGCGGAACTGAGCCCTTAGCCTATGGGGTCTGATGCTAACTCTGGGTAGTTTGTATCAGAATTGAATTAAATTTCAGGACATCTAGTTGGTGTCCAGAGAGTTGGAGAATTGGTTGATCTAAGAGAAATAAAACTCATGCATTTGGGGCCAGAAGTGTTGTGAGTAGAGAACCGGTTTTCTTTTACCCCAAGAGAATGGATGTGAGGATTAAATGGGGTAATACATGTAACAAGTGCTCAGAAAGTACTTCCCGTTGGTAGTATCTGCCTTCACATGGTAACAGCGTGACTTATTTGGATTTTATCAAATAATAACTGAGTGGGGGTCCTTAAATTCAAAGGATCCATGGATTTAGATAGGGAAAAAATTACATCTTTATTATCCCTAGCCTGTAACTAAAATTTAGTATATAACTTCAATTCCTAATATAGCAACACCCACGGTAGTGTTAGACTTGTGACTTGTCACCATCACAAATCACAGATATTTTTATATCCCATGACTGTCATTGCAGATATATGTAGCAGGCTTTAGGTAACCTGTGTATATAACCTCTGTATTTAATTATTCTGCACTGAAAAAGATTATGCTGAATATTCAACTCTGGTTATTACAATACATGCCAAAGTGTTTAAGGGGCTGGGTACTGATGTTAGCAATTTACTTTGAAATATATAAAAAAATAAAGTTAGGGCTAGATAGAGTTATGACTCAGATGGATGGACAGACGGACAGATGGTGAAGGGGTAAGTGATAAAGCAAATACAACAATATTATGTGGTGATGGGAATATGGGTGTTCGCTATATAATTCTTTCAACGTTTCTGTATGATTGAACATTTTCACAATAAAATGTTGGGATGAGTAATGTTTAAAAGAGATAAAAGGATGAAACTGAGAAGGAAAGGGACATTCAAAGTATGGGCAAAGGAAGTAAACTCATGTTAAAGATCACCTTTATCACTGAGTCCTTATTAAAATCAGATTATGTAGAGAAGGAAATGAACAAAAGAAGCAAGAGAACCAGGCACATAACACGAGTCTTAAGTAATTGTAACATTAAGGAAAAACATCCAGGTCTCCCCATGAGGAGAATTCCATGTCTAGAGCTGGCCTGGCAGTGTGGTGGCCCTGGTCACGCATGCCACCGAGTGGCTGAAATATGGCTGGTTGGAATTGAGATGTGCCGTGAAATACACACCAGATTTTGAAAGCTAGGTACCAAAAAAAATGGAAAATATCTCAAGAATTTTTGAAAATATTGACTACATGTTGAGATGTTCACATTTTAGGTAAAGTGGACAAAGTTAAACACATTGTTGAAATTAATTTCCCCCTGCTGCTGTTTACTTTTTTCAAATGGAGCTATCAGAAAATTAAAATGACTCATGTGGCTCATATTATATTTCTACTGGGTAAGACCAGTCTAAAAGAAGTCTCCACTGTGCTTCTAGAATTATGCATGCATTTCTCTTGTATTTCCAGAATTATTCTCATTCTTTCAGTGGCCCATCGAATATGAGTGTGCCAGAAAACACAGACTTGCTGTCCTCTACTTATCTTTGGGGTACCACTTTTTTCTTTTTTCCTGTGGTCAGTACATCTGGGAGACACACTGTCGAACTAGTGCTTAAGGTATTTTGAAATAAAGTAAAATCTTTATATATTTTTTTGAAGAACTATCCAGTGCCAAATCAACAGAAATAAAATCCAGGCACATCCTAAAAAAGAAAACATTTTAGAAGAAGTGCGTGGGCTTTGCCAGACGGGCCCCCAGAGATCACGCGTCCCCGCTGGTCTCCTGCCTTCCGTTTGGGGATCACGTGGTTTCTGATCAGGGTTTCCTTCCCTAATGATACTACCACGAAAAGATGGTCATCATGAAAACAGGAGGCAGCATGTGACGGTCGCCTGACCCTTCTGTGTGGGAGGTGGCCCTGGCAGGGCAGGCACAAAGTTTGGCCCTTCTGGACCTTGACTCAGAGTAAAGAGACCTGGGGACTGATCTGGGTGAAGTGACAGTCCTCTCTCCTCCTGCCAGAGCCTGGCATGGAGCTAAGTCAGCGCCCTGTGCCCTACGTATACCCCAACGGAGCCTGGGCGCTGGGGATACCTGAGCTCTGGGAGGTGGGGCCAGGCTGGGCCAGTTGTCACTGCTGTCAGCAACGCATTGGGAGACATTTCCCGCACAGGGCCCTTCACTGCCCACCTCTCCAGGCCTTCTTCCTTATTAACATAATTTGAGCACTTTCCAGGTGCCAACACCAGATAAACATTATCTCATTTTGTCCCTACACACCCTCCAGGCAGGAGCTATCATCACATACGTGGCCAGACACCTCGGAGTCTCCCCCAGCCACCCCTAAGCCTGACAACCGCTTCCCCTGATCGTCAGCGTCTCTGGCCTTAGCCTCTTTCTTTCTAACCCCTTCCCTCACTATGGAGTGACCTGGGGCAAGTCACTTGACTTCTTTGTGCCTCAGTTTCCCTGTCTGTAAACTGGGGATAATGACAGGCCTATCTCATAGAGTCATCATGAGGTCAAAGTGAGTTATTAAAATGCCCATACACACGCATGTGTATTAATATGCAGGGCTTGCCACGGCCCTCGGCCCAGAGCCGGTGTCCAGGGCTATTTAACTACCGTAATTATCATCCGCTCCCAGAGCCGGCACACCGGACAGGACACTGGAGGCCCAGCGGCAAATGTCTGCGAGGCCTGAGACGGTTTCACGGGCAGATCCGATTGCGTCCCTCCCCAGCCAAAGGTCCTGTCATGGTCTCTCCATGAGCCAAGAATGAAGCACAAATTTCTCAGGCTGTCTTAGGGGCCCAAGCTAATGGCCCCACCCTGGAGTTCCAGCACATGGTTCTTCTCCTTTGTGACATTCGCCACTTTCTATTAATTTTGATATGCTTGTTTTTTGATTGTCCCCTCAATATAACGTCTGCTCTGTGAGGGCCGGGACCTCATCGGGTGCTTCTGGCTGGATCCTCCAGGCTTAGCACTGCACTCAGCACCTGGTAGGTGTTTGACAAATGTTTGTGGAAATCAAATGCATAAATCAGTGGATGAGCAGATGAGCAACTTATTATTATGAAAAATTTTGTAAGTACAAAGGGATGCATGCAATGCAACAGATCTCTAGAAGGCTCCCTCTTTTATTTGCCACCAGCCCTGGTCACGCAGACAGCTGTGGGTTCCCCAAATCACAGCTCTTTATCACAGCTACGTCACCCTTGTACACTGCACGAGGAGGAAGAACCAGCTTCAAGGTCTTTGTGCTTCATGCTGGGAGGGGGTTGTGACAGCCCTTAGGTAAGTCACAAGGACACTCTGTGGGACAGGAAATCTCATCCTAACTGCTGAGTCACGGCCAGGGGTGTCAAACTCAGTCCCTGCCCTGTTCTCCCCTTCCTGCAGCTCAGCTGTATTCAAGGGTGCTTACTGGCAAGGCACTGCCAGGGAGGAAGGAAGAGAGCAAGCCCAGAGAGAGGAGGGAGCTGGTTTGTGGCGGGCGGCCTGGACCAATGTCCTGTGTGGGGGAGAGAACTACGTCATGGTTCTAGGAAAAGCTGGGCTCATGCGGTACCTACGTTGTACTGGGTTCCAGTTAATCCTCACCCACACCCCTGTGAAATGGTCAGTTCTCACCAGTTCTCAGGTGTAGAAACAGGGCTCTGAGAGGTTGAGTGTTTTGCCTAGGATCACATAGCTGGCCACAATTACCTAAAGTCTGAGACTCCAGAGCCTCACCCACAGCTAGTCGTAAGCTACCCTCCATCATGTGTCAAGTGCTTAGAACACATCACTGACTTAAATTTTTTTCCAACAAACTTATGAGCTATATGCTGTTTTTAGCCCTGTTTTACAGACAAGGCAACTGAGGCTTGGCTGGGGGAAAACACTTGCCCAGAATCTAGAGTCGGGGGCTGGCAGAGGCGGGATTCGAACCCAGTGCATCTTCAGCAGCTGCGTGCCTCCCTCTGCACCCAGCTGCCTCCTTTGCCGTCTCAGATCAGTGGCAAGGCTCTGGGCTTCTGCACAGCTGGGCAAGGAGCAGATGAAGTGATGTCCAGGCCGAGGACATGGAGCTGCGGCCAGCTCTGCCCACAGCCTCACAGTCTCCACCTCTCGCCCTCCACTCCACCACCCTCCTCTATGGGCAAGCCCCAACAAGAGTGACTCGTGTCTGCATGCACTGGAGCAGGAACGCAACACAAGGGACATTTGCTAGTGACACCCCAGGGAAGTTGTGGCTGGGGAGGTGCTAGGAGTTGCTTGCCTTCCCCACTTAGGAGCTAGGACAGAGGAGTTGGTGACTTATCCCCTGTCTCAGGCTGGTGGGTAGGAGAGCTTCCAGTCAAGCGCACCTCTCACTGCCCCTGAGGGGCCCTCTGGTTGACCCGGGCCCTCGGGCCATTCCCCACCCTCCAGGCTCTGCTCTCCATCAGCTGATGGAGCCTATCTCCTTTCCAGACTCCATGGAGGAATCGAGTTGTTCCTCCCACCTGCCTCTCTGTGTCTCCTCCGTGGTCCAGCCCAGGCCTTTAGCTCTCCCAGCACTGGTGTAACTGGCCGCCAAGTTAAATACCCTCTAGTCACATGTACGGTCTCCTGCTTTGGCTGTTCAGAAGCCGCCCCCCCCCAACCATGGGTGCCCTTTTTAGGGAGTAAATGGAGATAGATCAAAGGACAGGTGCTCAGGGATGAACAGACCAACAGATAGCCTGAAAGGAGGTAGATGGGGACACAGCAGGGGGGGCCCAGACAACTACACTAAGAAAAGAAAGCAGGCAATACCAGATGTGAGCAAAGCAGATAAAGGAATTTGTGTGACTGCAGAGCACAGAGCAGAAATAAAATGCCCTGATTACTCATGGGCCAAACATAGCCCCCTGGAGGCCAAGTGTGTGACTTTTAAAGAAATATCCCAAAAAGGCCTGGCCCAGTTGAGAGCCTCGGAACCTCCTTTTTTTAAAATGGCTTTATCAAGATACAATGCACATACCATACAATTCACTCATTTAAAGTGGACATCTCAGCGGTTTTGAGAATAACCACAGAGTTGTGCAACCATCACCATAGTCAATTTTAGAACATTTTCATCATCTTGGAAAGAAACCTTTTAGGTATCATGTCCCTATCCCTCATCCCCGCTCCCCTGAGCCTTAAGCAGACACTAATCTGACTTCCTGTCTCTATGCATTTACCTATTCTGGACATTTCATGTAAATTGAATCATGCAATTTGGGTGCTGATCTCAAAGAGGTTGAGGGATGCATTGGGCAGGTAAAAAAATGTGATACCCACTATAGGGCCTTGCCTGTCAGCTCAGATGTCCTGGAGCTCTAGGATCCACACCTCATACCTCCAAGATGCTGCCCAGGTCTCCAGGAAGGGGGTTTTCCCAGGTTGAGAGGGCAGGTAGTCCAGAATTCCAGGCTTGCCATAGTGGCCTTAGGCCCACCAGGTTCTAATCCTCTGAGATCATCAGTCCTGATGGGGAAGGTCAATTTCAAGGCCAGGACAGGATATGGGAACAAGAATAAGCCACCTGGGTCATTGGCCTGTGCACTCGAGCTCACATGGACACACATGTATGCACACATCCATACAAGCACGGTATGTACACAAGTGTGCAAAGAGGACACACATGTGCACACGAACAGGGTTGTACAGGTAGTGAGGACTCTGAGTTGCAAGCAACGGAAATGTAACTCAAACCAATACAGGCATAAGAGGGAATCTGCCGGCTCATATTTAGGGGATGGATGGTAGGCTCCAGAACCAGGCATCAGAAAACACCAGAATTCTCTCCTACGTCTCATGTTTCTCTCTGTGTATCAGCTCCACATAGCCAAACCATCTCGCTTGACTTGGGCTCACATCTTCCCACCCCTGTGCCAGCTTCAACTGGCAAAAAACCCAGGGAAGGCTTTCAACTGGCCCATCTTAGGTCACATGTATACATCCCTGGATCAATCACTGTGTCCTAAAGAAGTAGGGAACTGCCATTTGGAAAATCACTGTGAGCTAAAAAGCCACCCCAATCTGGAAGGAGAGCCTAGTAACAGTATGCTCTGGACAATTTAGCTTCTCAGTTTCCTCATCTATGAAGCAGGAGAAATAATCAAACCTGCTCCAGAAGTGTTGTAAAGACTAGATGAGTTAATATGTACCAAACACTTCGCAAAATGCCATGCAAAGTAATACCAGGTGTTACCTGTTGTTGAATATTACTATTATTGCTACTACTTCCAGAGTCAGCAGGGCAGTGCTGGGAGGCCCGTGTCACCCTCATTCTTCAGGGAAGAAAGGCCACACACAGCTTTTGCAGAGCTGCAAGCTTCTGATGATTGAAGAATCATCAGACAGCTACTTTCTGGAAATTGCCTCAGGGGACTGAGAAAAGCACGGTGGTGTGCAAGTCACATCTACCTATCACCAGAGTAGAAGTCCAAACACTTGTGCCCACCGCATCTTGGTCTCAGTTGCCAAGAAAAATACAACTTGGTCAAGCGCCAGAAGGAACAACACTCCACTCACAAGGGGAAAGGACAGGGCAAGTCAGCTTCGGCAGTGGTTGACCATCTCCCACAGCCTGGGGGTCCCTCCCGTCAGCCAATACAGGCCACTGCCCTACACGTGTCGCAGAAAGGACCCTTTCCTCTCCCCACGGGAGACAGATATAGCAGTGGGTTGGCCAGCTGCCATATGACGCATGCACATACTTAAGTAGAACAAAGGCGCACACATTAAGTCAGAAACAGAGAAAGACATGCCCCACACAGGGCGATAAGCCGGCAGGGACCGAGCAGGCTCTCTATCTCCCGGTGAGGAAGTGTTCCAAGGTCAAGGCCCACTCTCAGGCAGCCCAGCGGCTGGACAGACAACAGTCTGTCCAGATGCCCTTCCTGGCCCAAGGAAAGTCGGACCAAACTTAAAGACCTTCTATAGACGGGGGAACTCAGAGGTTATCTCAGTCCAGGGCTTCTCGGACTCAGCCATACTGACATTTGGGGCTGGATAATCCTTTGCTGTGGAAGCCGTCCTGTGCACTGTAGGACATTTAGCAGTGCCTCTGGTCTCTACCCATGAGATGCTAGTAGCACTCCCCGCTCCTGTGAGTTGCAAAAATTTCTGCTGTGGGGTAAAATGGGTTGAGAGAAGCACTGATCAGGATAAACCCTGTCAGATTACAGATGCAGAAATGCCTTCGACCCAAGGGGCACCACTAACCTAAGGGGAGAAATCCCACCCGGCAGCACTTCAGAGGGCTCCCACTGCTGCTCCGGGAACCTCCAGCCAGAAAATCAGCAGGAAAATCAAAAGTCAGGAGACAGACTGCCTGAAGCCCTGGCCTGAAGGGTGCCACCTAGAGTCAGCCCTCCCTCGCCATCCTTTACATGGGGCACACTGGGTACCCACCCACAGGGAGAAGCCGGGACATTACAACCGGACTCTTGGCTCTTCCTTGAGGCTCATCTCCATCAGTCCCCTGCCTCTCAGCAGGGGTGGGCTGTGTTGGGCATCGGTGAAACCAGCGGGGACTACTCTCATAGGGAGATCTAGGGGTCCTGGACTCCACTCTGGCCCTCTAAGGTCTCTGTGGTGTCCTGAGACCTGGGAAATGTAGCTCAGGTGCCCAGGCAGAAGCACAAGACAGAGGGAACCTGAGATGCTGATTCATGACTTGAGAGAGCACTTCCTGCTCTCTAAGCCATGGGGTCCTCCTCTGTAAAATGGGGCAGGGGGAGGGTAAAAGCTGACTCGCTGGAGGCTGCCCCGTCCTGCCTCCCACCTGAGGTCAGCTGTCCGGGACACCCCATGCCCGCGGCCTGTGACAGCGGCACCCCCTTCTGGCCGGGTGCCTCTTGGCCTCCGTGGTTAGTCCCCTGCTCTCTGCCTCCTCCTGCAGGCCACTCTGCGAAGGGCAGCTCCGTTGAAAGCCACCGAAAGGGAGACCAGAACTGGGTTTCTAGACTGGGCACTCCTGGGTTTCGATCTCGGCTTTACCACCCACACCACTGAACCCCTCAAAACTTAACCCAAATGCTTTGTCATTTGTAAAATGCATAATATATTTATTATATTTTTGGCTGAGGCAGAAAACCCTTACGGAAAAAAAAGGCACACATCTTAAGCAAATAGCTCAACAAATAAATCCTCACAAAGAAAACGAACTCATGAACCACCCAGGACAAGAGCGGAAGTATTACGGGAATCCCAGAAAACCCCGTACTGCTCACCTCCCGCTCACGGCTCCCTCCCCCTTCCCCAAACGTGGCCCAAATTCTAACACTGAGTATAATGAGTGTAACGTTGACGACTTCCTTGCAGGACTGTGGTGAGGATGAGATGGGGGCATCGTGTAGGGAAGTGCTCAGTACACGGGCTCTGGCACCCTTTTCTCCTCCACTCTTCCCGCCCTGGTCCACAGCGGCAGAGTGTCCTTTCCTCAGCGCTGTATTTGTAGCCCACAGCGAGTGACGTAGAACGACTGGCTAAATACTAGGTGACAAGCACATCTGTGTCTCTCTGTGGTAACATTTGCCCCCAAATTTATGGCCTTCCAGCCTTGTCCATTCTGCACTCTCAATACTGTAATTTCCACCCACCATCCCTGCTGGGCTGGTCCCTGAGCCTCTCTCTAGAATCACTAACTAGTCCTTCAAATGGCCCCCAGTCTCCACTCCAAATCCAATCTCCAAAGGATAGCCAGGGTTCTCTTTCCAAAACACGGACCTCATGAGTCAATCCTCTGCTTACAACACTCTGTGGCTCCCTGTCACACTCAGGATAAGGTCACATCCCTCACAGCATTTAACACCTTTTACCTCACATCTGTCAGAATGGCTATTATTGAGAGAGAGAGAGAGAGAGAGAGAGAGAGAGAGAGAGAGAGAGAGAGAGACAGAGACAGAGAGACAGAGAGACAGAGAGAGACAGAGACAGAGAGAGACAGAGAGAGAGAGAGAGAGAGATCAAGTGTTAGTGAAGATGTGCAAAAAAGAGAATCCTCGTGCCCTGTTGGTGGGATTGTAGACTGGGGCAGCCACTGGGGAAAACAGTATGGCGATTCCTCAAAAAATTAAAAATAGAACTACCATATGACCTGGCAATCCCAGTTTTGGGTATATATCCAAAGGAAACAAAATCACTATCTCAAAGAAATATCTGCACCCCCATGTTCATTACAGTATTGTTCACAATAGCCAAAACAAGGACAATACCTACGTGTCCATCGATGGATGACTAGATAAAGAAAATGTGGTATATACATTTAATGGAATATTATTCAGCCATAAAAAGAAGAAAATCCTACCATTTACAACAATGTAGATGGACCCTGAGGGTATAATACTAAGCAGAAAAAGTCAGACAAAGACAAATACTGTATGATCTCACTTATATGTGGAATCTAAAAAAGCTGAATTCAAAAAAATGAATTAATTAAAAATAAAAAAAAATTAAAAAGCTGAATTCGTAGATGCAGAGAACAGACTGGTGACTGCCAGAGGCAGGAGGGAGGGATGGGTGTGGTAGTGAATTAGTTGAAGGTGACCAAAAGTACAAACTTCCAGTTATAACATAAATAAGTCACAGGGATGTAATATACGTGCCTATGGTGATTATAGCTACAATACTGTGTTGTATATTTGAAAGTTGCTAAGGGAGTAGATCTTAAAAGTTTTTAGCACAAGAAAAAAAAATTGTAACTACGTGAGGTTATGTATGTTAGTTAAATTTATTGTGGTAATCATTTCACAATACATACACTATTAAATCATTATGTTGTACAGCTAAAACAAATACAATGTTATATGTCGATTATATCTCAAAATAACTAGGGGGAAAAATAAACCTTTTAAACCTGGGTGTCGAGTGAGGGAACTGACAAACAAAATGGATCCAGTCGGGCTCCCTCCCAGCAAGCCAAGCGGTTTCCCCACGGCCTTAGCTACAGCATCCCAGGTGACCTTAGTTACAGCATCCTAGGAACCTTAGATACAGCGTTCTATATAACCTGTTGAATGCGTGCGCACTGTGACTGATTGTGACTGATTATAGCGCCTGGCCTGCAGCCACTGTGATGCACCCTGTTATAAGAACAGCCTCGCCTGTGCGGGCAGGCGGAGCTGGATCTGTGCTTGCGCCTTGCTGTGTCCTGCTATGCCTGAAGAAAGCTATGCCGCATCTGCCCACGGCGTATTCTTCCAGCTGTCAGAACCACGCATCCCAAGCTTCGGTACCCCAAACCTGCAGAACACTGGGCCTTGTCTTGTCTCTCATACAATCATTTACCGTTTCCTTGTCCATTCTGGGCTCCTGCATACTAAATTCACCGTAACCCTCTACACTCTTTCACCCTGTGGTGCTTCTGGCATTGGGGTCTTTGCATATGCTATTCTTGCTGCTGAAAGACCCTGCCTGTAGAGACCTAGCCTGTATCTCTGTCCACTCACTACTTGTCTTTCAGGATGCAACTCAAATATCCCCACTGCTGAAAAGCCTTCTTTCCTTCCCAACCCCTGCCTGCTCAGAGAAGAGTGGATCCTTCTTTCTCCTTGTCCTTCAGGTCTCTGCCTAGGCTCTGCCTCCCCCAGGAAGCCATCCCTGACTACCTCCCCACTCCCAAGGTCCTGGGTTGGGATAGGCTGCCTTTCGTCTGTCTGCTCTCGGGGACTGTAAGCTCTGTGAGGGCTGGGACTATATCTGAGTACTGAGGTATCGCCAATGCCTAGCCTGGACCCAGCAGAGAGAAGTCAGTTAGGGTTTGGTGGATGAATGAATGAATAAATGAGGGAAGGAAGAAGTTTGGACATGCGGGTTAGAGCTGGTGATCACAAGGGAGGATACCTGAGTGCTACTCGGAGGGCTTCCTGGCATCGTGGGAAGTGTAAAGGCTTTGCTCTGACACAGACCTCGGCTCCTTTCACACCATCTAAGTCTCAGCTACTCCATGTGAAAACTTGGGAAAATGGTAATACATTTCCCAGGTGGTTGTGAGGACTGAATGGAATCAATCCTTGGGTATTACTAGGCCAAGGTCACATAGCCTTGAATGCCTGATGTCAAAGCTCAAGGGCCAATGATGGGACGTGAGGCGGAAGTGCTCAGGACACACGGTGCACAAGGGCTCCGATGCCCACTCTGTGCCTAACATGGGCCACCAGGATGCTCCTCTAGCTGAGCTACAGGCAGGTTTGTCCAGGATCTGGGCTTTCTCCAGTCCTCCCTGAATCCCTGCTCCCTGTGCCATCCATCAGCGTCTGGCCAGCTGTTGTCTGGAGCAGCCACTTCCTCTGCCGACTGTCGCCCCCATCCATCACCACAGCCCCTGGGACTTCAGCCCAGCTGCAGCCATCCTGCCCCAGCACCCCCTCCTGGGGCTGGGGTTCCCGGCAGCCTCTCCACTTAATCCCAGCTCTGAACTCGGCTCCTCCTGACAGCAGCTGGGCAGGTCACCAAGAAGATCCCCCCAACTGTTACTAAGTGACCCCTCCCCCCAATGACACTGCAGACAGAGCTCTTTTGCAGGAATTGTCTTCAAAGGGCCTCACATTAGCCAGCCGATGGGAATTATGAGCCCGATTTTCTTAACAGCAACGAGAGCTGACATCTATCGAGCACTTACTATATCAGACCCTTTGCCAAATGTATTCCTGCTTCTGCTAATTTAGTCTTAAAAAAACAAAACACCCACACAGTTCGTTCTATTATTATCCTACTTTATAGGTGGGGAGACTGAGACTCAGAGGGATGTTGTGACTTGCCCCTCTTGCTCATGGCTGGCAAGTGCCAGAGCTGGGAAGCAAACAGCTCTGGAGCCCATGCTCCTTCCAGCCCACATGGGCATCCAGGTGGAGGCATGTGGAAGGAAATAATGACCGAGGGGTGAGAGGGAGTCCACCTCAGAGAGGCATTCAGCGACAGCTTTGAGAGATGAATTGGCAAGATGTCCGTGGGCAGAGAAGTGATGGGGAGTGTGCTTTGCAGTGGGGAACAGCCTGAGCAAAGGCATGGAGGTGGGAGCCAGAATCAATGTCACTCTGGAAGAGTGAGAGTCACACAGACTGAGAAACAGACACACAGACATACATGGTGTGAGGCATGTAGGTGTGCTCCTCCATTCCTCAGCCTCTGTCTCCCCAACACCCAGAATCCTGCTCCCTCCACCATGCACAAAACCCAGCTCACTTCTTAAACCATACAGTTCAAGGTTAGAAAGAGCTCCAAGGTGCTCCCTGTCTCAGCAAGTGGGTGGGCACCTCCACCCACACATGTACACAAGCCAGAGAGGGAGGAGGCCTCCTTACCACCTCCCTCTGCCTCCCTCTGGCGTACCCAAACCCTCAGAGTGGCAGACACTCTGCCCTTCCCTTCTTCCATAGTAATAGAACCTCCCATGTCTCCGTGGAATGGCCATGCTGAGTTAAGACTACATTTCCAAGCCTCCTTTGCAGCCCGGTGTGGTTAGGTGATTAAATTCTGGTAAAAGGGATGTGAGCAAAAGTGCTGTGTGCAACTTCCCAGTTGTGCCCTTAAGGGAAAGGGCGAGTCTCTCGTCACTGGCTTCCCTTCTCCTTTCCTGTTCCCACCAGCCAGAGTGCAGAACCTGGACATGACCTATCCAGATCTTAAAAACAAGAGCAATAGCTTAGAAATGGCAAAGCAACCAGGCAGCAACCCAGAAGCCTGGGTCTCTAATGCCTTGGAGTAGCTAGACCAGAACCAGAACATTTATACCAGGCCAGTATGTAAATGGGAAAATACAGTTCTTTGTTGTTTAAATCAGTTACTTTGGGTCTCTGAAGTGGCAGCCAAATCTATATCCCAACTAATATTGTGTTCACTCCTGCCACAGGGCCTTAACATATGCTGCTGCCCGAAACACTTTTTCCATCTCTCTTCATCTACTCACCTCCCACTTTTCCTTCAGATCTCAGCAGGACCACCACCTGCTCGGGGAAGCCCTCAATGACTGCTCCAACTAGGGCAGAGCCCCTGGTTATGTACCCCCATAGCACCATGAACTCCTGTATAACATGTACCAATCACAGTTATGATTTAAAATCCCACGGGGGGCTCTCAATTTTCCTGTGAACCTAAAAACTTAATAAAGTCTTAAGAGAAAGTTTTAAAAAATTCCATTAGGGCATGTTGGAACCTACCTCCAAAAATACACCACCCAAAATACAAAATCATGTATGCACAGGTTTTTTGTTGCTAGCATTAGCAAAGACTGGCAACAACCCTAACATCCACCGAGAGGGAAATGACTGCATGAACTGTGGACGGCCATTCAGAAGAATGCTACGCAGCTGTGACAGCGAGCGAGGACGCTCTCCTAGTGCTGCACTGAAGTGACCCCCAGGACAGGTGATTATGTACAAGAACGAAATCCAAGGAGCAGACTGTGAACACAAAGCATGCTGTCTTCTGAACATGTGTGGGGTGTGTACACATTTGCTCATATTTTCGAAAAGAAATAACGAAAGGATAAAGTACAAACTATTGAATATCGTTGGCTATGGGAGAGGGAGGCATTGAGTGAGGGGGACAGGAGTGGAAGCTAGGCTTCTCAGAGTATATCTTGCTTTAGAGTTTTTATTTTGTAAATGCAAACAGTTTACAAAATTATAAAGCACAGACCAAAAAAAAAAAAAAAAAGCAATTACTTAAAATAGAAATGAATATACCTGACTGAATGTCAACTTGGCAACCACATTAAAAAGGATTATTGGAAATGACTTTGAAATAGCATTTTGATTGTTCTTCCCTAATAGGCTTTATTCTAAGGACCACAGTACCACAAAGAAATAGAACCACAATAAAGTCTTCAACTGCACTTAGACACTTTGTAGGAAGTAATTACACTGATATTGTTATGTTGAATCTATTAGCTTTGTAATATAGAAGAAAGATGATAAGAAATTGTATTAATGCTGTTGGGAACCAAGATTTTCTGTGTAAGAAAAAAGAGACAAAAAACAAAATCAAAGAAGTTAAATGAAAACCTGTCATCTTAAATGTGAATGAGAATGATCAGTTTTTCCAGCCTTAAGCCTAGACACAATGACAACTCAGGAGCAATGAGCATCCTTTGTGTCTAGATTGTGGTCCCTAACTCCCATTTACAGCCAAAAGGAACAGGGCTCCTCTGAGAAACAGCTGATTCCAGGTAGAAAATGCGTAAGATGAACCTGGGACATGTTGTTATCCAGAAATTGAAGAACCTGTCAAAAAGACTACCAAGGTCATGTCAAAAGGACATGGGATGCAGTGTGAAGGGGCTCTGGGCCTGGTTCTAAGTACTTCACAGGTATTAACTCACCCTGAGGAAAACTAACCTCATTTAACCCTCACAACAAGCCTATTAGGAGGGTTCTATGAGTGACTATGCTCATTTTATAGATGAGGAAACTGAGTCCTAAAGAAATGAACAAAATGGCGCAAAATCACTAGCCAAGTGAGCATTTGAATCCTTGCCATTAGCCACTTTCCAGGCTGACTCTTCATTAATGCAGGATGTTCACCATCAAAGTAGGAAAGGAAAATGAAGAAATCAGCCTGAGACTCTGCAGCGGCCAGTCTGGGAGCATGTTTAGAACCATGGACAGCGCCCTTTCCCGCCCCTCCCCCACCCACATCACTTCCCGCCTTTTGTAGTTCAGTTGTGCCTATAACCAGGGCCCTGAGGCTGTGCAAGTGGGGATCAAGAACCAACTGAGATGTGCTCGGCCCTATATCTTGGTCAGCTACAGACCAAGCTCTGTCATGCCCAGCCTCCCTGCTGGCAACTCCTCACATCCTCCTGATCTACCTGAGGCCACCATTTAATTCCTCACAATGCCCAGCCAGGTGGGAATGGGCATTCCCACTGTCCAGATGGGGAAACAGAGGCTCAGAGAGGTACTGAGCTGAGTTCATGACACCGGGAAGTAGCCGAGTCTGACATCTGTGCCCTTGTCCTGTCCCCTCTCTCTCTTCTTGTTGGCTCATCCTCTCTGGAAGGCTGAGCGTGGGGTGCTGGTTGCCCGTGCTGAGGCGTGAGTCACCCCATTTTGTGTGTGCATCATCTCCCCAGCTGCAGCTGAGAGCTGTGGGGAGGGGTCTGCAGATATGAGGTTGAGACAAGAAGGCTGCTTTCCGGGGAGAAAGCACCCTGGACATCTCTTGTCCTCTGTGTCCACACAGCCACTGCACCTGACCAAATCTACCTCCAGAATATTCTGGAACCTGTTCCCTCTTCGCCAAAGCTAGCACCCTGGCCCAGGCCATCATCAGCTCTCACCTGGACAGTGGAAGCCTCCCCCAGTCTCCCTGCTTCCTTCCTCACCCTTCTCAATCGGCTTTCTGCAAGAGAGAAGCGGGCAGATTCCTCGTATGCTTTGAAGGTGGGAATGACAGACACACTTATGATGAAGTGGACAAGTGAACGTAGTTAGCTGCTGCCAACTTCGGTGTGCCTCCCTTTTCTACCTAGGCCTAATTTTATTTCTTTTCGGATAACCAGTAAGATGGAACCAGGCTCTCCGCAAGGCCCAGAGGTTCAGCTAAGCCTCTGGGCCCCCACCTGCTAACACTCCAGCATCTGCCACACACCGTTTAAGAGGCAGTATATCAATGATTATACGTAAGGATTTTGCACTTTCTGCAATGACTAAAAAGCAAGGAAATTAAAAAAGAGAAAATCATTATGGCTTAAATGGACTTAAGAGATATACCAGCCAAATGCAACGTGTGAACTCTGTTGTCTGATTTAAACTAACTACCCTAAAAACACATTTAGGAAACAATGGGAGAAAATGGAATTTTAGGGGATACTACAGAATCATTAACTTCTTGTAGGTGTGAAAGTGGTAACTAAACGAAAATGTGGTTATTTAAAAAAGAGTTCTTATCACCTAGAGATACATTCTGAAGGATATATTTATGGATGAAATGATATGATGATATGATTTACAATAAAATAATCTGGGGGGAGGGGAAGTGGGCGGGGTAAGCTGAAACAAGCTCATCTAGAGGAAGTTACACCTTTCTCAAAAGATGTACTTCACATGAGTGCAGCAAAAGCAGTGTGTCTGGAAACTGGGCCAGCCTGCGGTTTACTGGTGCTGATGAGAACATGGCTGGGACCTGCCTGTTGGTCCACTGTGGGGTGTCATGCCTGATTATTATACAGTCATCCTCTTTATTACTGTGCATATTGGGGTTGGGGGGAGTGAGGGTTTTAGAGCTAGACTGGATGGTTCAAACCTTGTCTCTCACACTTCTTTGCTTGTGACCTTAGCAAGTCACATTTCCACTTGTGCCTCAGTTTCCCCATCTGCCAAATGGGGGGACAGTAATGTCTGCCTAATACGGTTGTTGTTGGAGTCACAGGAGTGAACACTTAGAACAGGGCCCAGCATGTCACCAGTACTAAAGAACTGCTAGCTCTGTCACTGCTGTTGGGTAACATTTGATTCTTCTCAAGATGTTTTCACCTTTCATTTGTCTGAGCAGATCTGGACCCCACCCTGTAGGGAAGGCCACAGGAGGACACCCGAGTTTAAAAAAAAAACAACAACACAAATTTACTGAGATATAACTCACATACTATGCAATTCACCCATTTAAAGCGTATAATTTCTGTGGTTTTTAGTGTGTTCGTGGAGTTACGCATCCGTCACCCCAATCATTTTTAGAACATTACCCCAAACAATGTACTGCTTCAAGGAAGGGGGGGGTAGTGACTCTGCGCCCTCTTATGACTTTTCTTACGATGGAAGGGGAGGGCTGTGGGGCCACGACCTCCCTGTGGCTGCTCTGGGGTGGGGCTGACTGGCAGGGACACCAGGGCTTCCAGACAATCATGTGGAGTACATCTTTAAAGAAAAGTGTCCAGGGATCTTAGCACACCTTTCTCGGGATCCATGATAACCTGCCACAATTTAATTTCCTCTTTTTTCTTGAGAAGGAAGCAAACCAACCACTACCGATACAGTGGGTGTTAAAATTTCTACAAGGCCCTTCGAGGGGCATTTAATGACTGGCCCCTGGAAGGGAGGGCTGGAAAGGGTTGAGAATGGCTCTGAGGTGTCCAGCTTAGCAGCCGGGGAGCCGGTAGCAATATCTATCAAAATGAGTTAAATGAAGGGGGGCAGGTAGGAAAGGGGCAGAGAATCTGTAGCTCCCACTTTGACAAAACTGTCATGAGGTTCCAATGAGATTTGACAGGCTTTTGGGATGAGACTGAGCTGGGTTCAAATCCTGACTCCTGCCTTGTAAGTCACATGGCTGCAAGTGAGTCACACTGTGTCTGGGTCTCCGGATCTGTAGAAGGGGTCCAATTGTGCGGGTCTGAGGGGCTCAGGCCACACCAGTGTACCCAGCATGAGGCCTGACACACAGTAGGAGGCCCATGCACAGTGGCCTTCATGATAATAAATGTTAGTTCCCCTCTCTGGCTGTAGGTCTGGGGGGAATTTCAGCCCAGGGAGTACCTGTCAGGAGATGAGGAAGACAGAGACACTGGAAAGACCCTGGGAAAAGGGCTGAAACAGGGAACTACCGTCAGGGGGTTTCTAGGCTGAAGGATAAGGGAGATTCCGGGGGGCGAGGGAATGGACTGCATCGTCCCCTGCTGGAAACCCACTGTGCCTCCCAGTGTCACGCTCACCATGCCATCCAGCCTGGTCAGCCCCTCGGGTCCCTTCTCCCATCATCATGTCTTCCCTCTCAGCCCCCTTGCCTCTTTGTTCTCACCTCAAGCCTTTGTCCTGGCTGTCCCTCCACCTGGAATGTTCTTTCTACGACTGGCTTCTCTGCATCCTGAGAGGGTCCCACCCTGACCCCTCTCTGATGCAGCCCCCAGCCCACCCTCCCTCTTAGTCTCCATTACATTACTTGTGAGGGCATTTATCCCTCTCTGAAATTACATTACACAACTTATTTATTAATGGATTTTCGTGTTCATACCTCCCTCTCTAGCATGTCAGCCCCATTCGGGCGGGCCTCAAACTCCTTCAAAGGATACCTGGGTCCAGAGGGAGAAGGGTCTTGGCTCCTGTGTTTCCTGTGGGGGCAGGGTCAGCACACCTTGTGTCTCCAGGCCCATGGCTCTAGCCAGGGGACACTTGGTGGTTGGTGGCCAGGGTATGGCCAGGGACTCAGAGGCTTGCCTGACCCTGCTCCTGAGAGCAGGCTGCTCCCCGCTGGCCTGGCCCGGCTTGGGCAAGACACCAGGCCTCACCCTGCATCTTCCCTTTCCTCTCTCCGTAGACCCAGGCCACTGCAGGGCCTGTCACTGGCTCTTTGCTGAAAGTCCTCTGAACCCGTCTACCTCTCTCTCTCCCCCTCTCCCTCTCCCTCCCTCCCTGCCTCAGGCCAAGTCACTGGAGGCTGTGGGAGTCCTCTCTGCTCTCCCAACCCCTCCGACCCATTTCCCACGAGGTAAACACAGCCAGCTCTTTAAAATTTGAGTCCTGTCTTCCCAGGGACGCCAAAACCCTTCAACGTTCATAAATTGTTCCAACCATAAAAAGCTCAGCCACCCTCCCCCTCGCCCAACCATCCCAGCCTGAACTCTGCGGCCTCTGGCGCCTCTCACAGACCTCTCTGTGTGATCTCTGACCCCTGGGCCTTTGCACATGAGATTCCCTCTGCCTGGAGAGATTTTTCTGCCTCTCTCTGCCTCTCCTTTCTTAGCTTTTAGATCAGGCCTCAAACATCGCTTCTTCCAGGAAATCTTCTCAGACCCTTGGCCAGGTCACACTCCCCCTGCTACACACTCTCACGGCACCACGTTTACCTTTAGGGACTGTACAGGTAATTATATAACTATTTGTTTCACAGCTGTCTCCCCAAAGACTGCAAATGCCCTTGGGGTGGGAACCCTCTCTTTCTGGCCTCTCTTAGCATCACCTCTGGTATATCAAAAATTGGGGGCAAGGAAAACAGGTTCCTTCCTTCCTGCATTTGTTTTCAATGAGCTTTTACTGCTGAGAATCCACTGTTGCTGGGCTAGGAAGTTGGTACAGACCTGATCCTGGCCCTCAGGGGTCTCAGCCTGTTGAGAAGTGGGCTGGGCTGGGTCTCATAAAGCAGGATAGAAGGGAGAACATCCAGGGGCAGAGTCTTAAACAGTGAGTAGAAGTCTGCAAAGGGGGCGGAGTCTGCCTGTGCAAAGGCCTGGAGATGGGAAAAGACACAGGGGACAGGGAACCACTGTGGCTAAGCTTGGCTGCAATGCAGGGAGGAAGGGCGCAGAGGATACAAGGACAGAGGGAGACGATGAGGCCCCGAGAATCTGAGCAGGAATGCAGGACCTGAGCTGCTCTCCTGTGTCAGCCACTCACCCACTCCAGTCTCCCAGCCAGGACAGGTCAGGGCCTGCTGGAGACAACTCATCTGCTCCAACCCCTTCCCTCTGGGCCCCGGCAGCAGGGACAGGGTTCGGCAGGGCCCAGGGCCGTGTGGGTGCTTCTTCCTCAGTGTGACAGGATCTGAGGGCACCTGGAGGTACCAGCTCTGCTCGGAAATGAGTCTTATTTTCTGGCACACCCTGAGCACATGAGTGCTCAAGCTGCCCATGTACCAAGTCCATGTGCCACTGATGGAGAAACTGAGGCTCAGAGAGGTGGGGTTTTAGAGCTGGGATGGGACAGACAGAGCTCGGCTTGAACTCATAGCCTGTGTGGCTCAGAACAACGTTCCTGGCAGAGCCTGTCCCAGGTGGGGCAATCTGGTTCTGGGCAAAGACCTCGCCCTGATCTGCGCTGGGCCTGCCAGGGCTTGGAAGAAGCTCAATGGTATATGCTGCCCACGCTGACCATGTAAGGTGCCTCCGGGCCTGTTCCTACACTCTGCACACACGATCGCAGCTACCTCACCACAGAATCAGAGAGCAGGTACTGTGCCACCCCATCAGCCCATTCCAGAGTTACAGGGGTTCTCGAAAGGGCAGGCACACTGCCTGGGATCCTAGCATTTACAGAGGCCCCAAGGACACCCTGAGAGAGCTCACTGGCTCAGGATCCTCACAAACAGGAGGGAGCAGCTGGCTGGGAGCAGAGGGTTCTGGGGCTTGGAGGGTGGGCTGTGGTGTGGGAATATGCCCTTTACCACTCATCTCGAATGTGAAACTGTAGGCAGATGGGTTTCATTTTGATTTCTGGCAATGCTATCCCTTCTAGAAGCTTCACCCCATCTGGAGTGAGATCCAAGGGGGAAGAGTTCTACCTGGATCCCTAGACCCCAGAACTCCACTGATGGCTTCATTCCCAAGCACAACTCCAGAGCCAGCCGTGGGGCTGCTGGCCCTGGTCTCGGTTCCTGCATGAGTAACCTTTCAACTCTTCCTGGTTTTGTTCTTTTCCTGGTATTTTGTCTCAATTGTTTCTTTTCATCTTATTGTTATTCACACACTTTATTATATTTATATATTTATAATATAGTAAACATATTTATTATAAATTATACATCTTATTTATTATATATTAATATAATACATTATGTTAATTTATTACTATGTATTACTGTACATTAATATAACATAATAATAGTGTAAATTAGTATTTTATTATTCTGTTAACCTTGACAGTTACTATTTGGTAGTACTGCAGTTCAGAGCTTGACCTTTCTCTAACGTCAGTAGTTTTTATTTTCCAACTGTTTATAAAAGCTGACCGTAAATTTAAATTATTTTGGGGGAATAGCACCCACTTTATGGGGGGGGTGTGGGGAATGTCAGATGAGGTGACAGCCCTGAGGACAGTCAGTGCTCAACACACACCAGGTTCCATTATTCTAACTCCGCAGCACCGTGTCTTTGTATGTTTCAAATTATTCTTTAAAATCAAGAAATCAAAAAGAATAAAGCATGTCTATGTGTGATGATGGGGAGTGAGTTTCAAGATATATTTTTAAGTGAGAAAAGCAAAGAACAGAACAGCATGTATGGAAAATTGCTATCTATGTTTTTTAAAGGGGAGATATAGCACTCACATAACTCCATAGCAAAAAAAAAGAAATCTGATTTTAAAATAGGCAAGGGAGGGGCGGTTCCACAGCATAGTGGTTAGCACATCTGCTTTACACACAGAAGATCCTGGGTTTACTCCCCAGTGGAGCCCCAGTGGCGCCAGGCCCCCTGAGTTTGCCGCCCCCCGGCTGTGTGCTGCAAGCACATGGGAGGAAACACCCTTCCTTCAGAGATCCAGTTCTTAAGGGGAGATGGCAACATCCCTAGGTCAGGGGTGGAAATGGGGGGGGGGATTAAAAAAATAAAATAAAATAGGCAGAGGATCTGAATACACATTTTTCCAAAGAAGACATACAGATGGCCAATAAGTACATGAAAAGTTGCTCAACATCAATAATCATCAACAAAATGCAAATCAAAACCACCATGAGATATCACCTCACACCTACAGAATGGCTATTACTAAAAAAAAAAAAAAGAAAAGAAATAATAAGTGCTGGCGAGGATGTAGAGCAAAGGGAACCCTTGTGCACTGTTGGTGGGACTGTAAATTGGTGCAGCCACTATGAAAAACAGTACGGAGTTTCCTCAAAGAATTAAAAATGGAACTACTGTATGATCCAACAATTCCACTTCTGGGTATTTATCTGAAGGAAATGAAAACACTAACTTGAAATGGTATCTGTACCCTCCATGCGCACTGCAGCATTATTTACAACAGCCAAGATGCGGAAGCAAACTCAATGCCTATCAGTGGATGAATGGGTAAAGAAAATGTGGTGTGTGTGTGTGTGTGTGTGTGTGTGTGTGTGTCCACACACATTTATACACACATGCACATATATATGTACATATATATACATAGATACACATACACACACAATAGAATATTATTCAGCCATAAAAAGAAGGAAATCTTGCCATTTGCGACAATATAGATAAACATGGAGGGCATTATGCTAAGAGTAATAAGCCAGACAGAGAAAGACAAATACCATATCTCACTCATATGTGGAATCTTAAAAAAGAAAGAAAGAAAGAAAGAAAGAAAGAAAGAAAGAAAGAAAGAAAGAAAGAAAGAAAGAAAGAAAGAAAGAAAGAAGGGAAGGGAAGGGAAGGGAAGGGAAGGGAAGGGAAGGGAAGGGAAGGGAAGGGAAGGGAAGGGAAGGGAAAGGAAAAGAAAAGAAAAGAAAAGAAAAGAAAAGAAAAGAAAAGAAAAGAAAAGAAAAGAAAAGAAAAGAAAAGAAAAGAAAAAAACCAAACTCATAGATACAGAGAACAGGTTGGTGATTGCCAGAGGTGAGGGAGGGAGGTGGGTGAAATGGGTGAAGGTGGTCAAAAGGTACAAATTTCCAGTTACAGAATGAATAAGCCATGGGGATGTAAGGTACAGCATGGTGACTACAGTTAATAATACTGTGCTGTACATTTGCAAGTTGCTAAGAGAATAGATCCTAAAAGTTTTCATCACAAGAAAAAAAAATTGTAACTACATGTGGTGACAGATGTTATCTAGACTTATTGTGGTGATCATGTCCCAATATATACAAATGTTGAATCATGTTGCACACCTTAAACTAATATAATGTTATATATCAATTATATCTCAGAAAAAAAGACTGAAAAAATGGGAATATATCTATATCTATCCATACATCCATGCATGCATGCATCCATCCATCCATCTCCTGTGTTCACACGGGATATCTCTGGAAGGATGCATGCAGGAGACAGATAACGTGCCCCTAGACCCCCACCCCCTCATGTCTTCCTCTCCTATGTTTTTCTCCCTAGAATGTATATGGCATACTATGCATTTCACTTCTTTATTTATTGCCCATCTCCTCCAGTAGAATGGAAGTCGCAAGAGGCAAGGATGCTTGCCTGTTGTGGCTCCCGCGCCTGGAACTGTGCTGTCCTACACGGTCCCGCCAGGCAGGTGTGATCACTGGGCACTTGAAATGGGGCCAATTGGAATGGAGATGCGTGTGAGAGTCAAACACACATTGAGTTTTGAAGCCTCAGTGTGTGCTATAGACTGCATTGTGTTCCCCCGCGAATTCATATGTTGAAGCCCTAACCCACCTATTCCTCAGAATCTGACTGTATTTAGAGACAGGTTCTTTAAAGAGTTGATTAAAGTAAAATAAGGCTGTTAGGATGGGCTCGAATCCAACGTGACTAGTGCTCTTCTGAGAAGAGATGAGGACACATGGAGAAAAACCAGAAAAGACCGTGTGAGGACACAGCAAGAAAGCAGCTATCTGTAAGCCAAGGAGAGAGGCCTCAGGAGAAACCAACCTTGCCGGAACTTGATCTTGGACTTCCAGCCTCCAGAACTGTGAGAAAATAAATTTCTGTTGTTTAAGCCACCCAGTCTATCATATTTTGTTATGGCAGCCCTAGCAAACTAATACATTATGAAAAAAAACATTATAATCTTATTAATAATTTTTATACTGATTCTATATACTGGGCTTGGATACGCTGAGTTAAAGAAAACATATTATTAAAATTAATTTCACCTCTTTCAACCTTTTTAATGTAGCTCCCGGAAAATTTAAAATTTCATGTGTGGCTCTCATTTTTGGCTCGCATCATATTTCTACTGGACATCATAGCCTCGCATGGGGCCTGGAACATAGTTGGTACTCAACAAATATCTATTGAATAAGTGACTGGAAGTGACTGGAGGACAGGGTGGAAGAAGACTGGCTTTTCACTGTATTCCCTTTGATTTTACCATGAACAAATATCTTCTTTAAAAGAAAAAAAAAGAGATCTAAAATAAAATATTCATATACGTAAAAGATGCCTCTCACTGGTATGTACATAATAGTCAGCCACCAGGTATGCTCAGATAGATGACTGTGTCAGCGAACGGTCAGAAAGCCGTGAGTCTCAGATGACAGCAATGATTCCTCTCCACACCCCAGGCTCAGGCAGGGAAGCAGGCCCTAGAGTCCCCTAGGCAAGTCCCTTCCCCAAGATGAACAAAACACTGGGCCAGGTCCAAGGACAGTTTCAATGACCAAAGGGCCCTACTCCCCCCGACCCTCAGGCCTGCTGCTGGGGTTTGCTTTGTCCATCTATAAACGGGGCACATTGAGCTCAGACAAATTTTTTTAACTTCCTACTATGGAAATGTCCAACACATACAAAAACACAGAGAAGAGTAAAGGGGACCTCCATATACCAGCCCCTCCCCTCAGCAACCATCCACTCAGTCATTCGCTCTGTTTCCTGTGCACCCCCTCCCCACCTCTATGATTTTAAGGTAAATCCCCTACAGCATATCACTACATCTGTAAATTAATGTTTCTCTAAAAAAATAAAACCTCTTTATCAAAATATAATCACAATACCATTATCGCATCAAATAAAAGTGAACAATAATGGCTTAATATCATCCAGAATAACCTTGGGGTTTACTATTCCCCAATACCAACTTAAAAAAAAAAAACAGTTAATAGGTTCAAATTAGGATTCACACAGGCTACACACTGAAATCAGTTTATACGTTTTGTAAATCTCTCAGTGTGGACTCTGGATTACTCCTGTAGGTCCCTCTTTCCCCCCAGCCTATCTCTCCCCATCCTGCCAATATCCAACATATTTGTTATCTATTTGCTGCTTAACAGATTACCACAAAACTTAGTGGCTTAAAACGACGAATACTTATTATCTTACAGGTTGTGTGGGGCAGGAATCTGGGCGTGACTTCCTCCAGCTCAGGGTCCCCCATTGGCTGCAGTCTAGGTGGCAGTGGCGCTACGGTCTCATCCGCAGGCTGACTGGGGAAGGGGCTGCTTTATGCTCGCTCAGTGATGTTGGCAACATTCTGTTCCTTGCTGTGGGGGCCCCTTCAATGTGGCAGCTCACAACATGGCAACTTGTTTCCTCAAAGTGCATAAAGGAGAGTGAGCAGTGGGTCTCACACTGGAGTATGCTCCATACTCACCTGGAGGCGCTGGTGGAACACAACTCGCTGGCTCCACCCCCAGAGCTCCTGATTGGTAGGTTTGGGTGCAGCCTAGGACAATGCATTTCTAATGAGTTTCCTATGTGATGCTGGAGCCCACACTTGAGAATTATTGAATTATAGGAACTCCTTCCCTCATTTTTTATCTCTTCATTACATTTTATCTGTTGATGGGTCACTCTTAAGAATTTCCAGGTGAGGACTTTGATTTCAACCCTGGCTGCAAATAAGAGTTACTTGGCAAGCTTTGAAAAGCAACATGCCTAGAGGCCCCATTCAAGACTTATTGAATCAGAAAATGGGGGGAGGGTTTCTGGAGGTACTTTTTAAAGCTCTTCATGTGATCTCACGTGCATCCAGGGTTCAGCACCATGGGGTTAGGAGAACAAGGGTCTGGCTGTGGGCAAACCCCTTTAAACAACCATGAGGACAACAACCAGTGTTTCCTAGGCATGTAATTAGCAGACCCTCGCACTACACACTCCACTTGTATCTCCTTGTCTCATCTTCATAATGCCCCTGCAAGGTAGGTGCTATGATTCATTACTCCCATCTCACAGATAAGGAAACCGAGGCTCAGATAGAACGGACTTTCCCAAGGTCAGCCGGTGTGGTAATTTTCAAATAGACCCATAAATTCTTTGACATTCTTCACTTCAAAAAGTGGAGCCTCACCTTGAGTGTGGACTGGACTTAGTGGCCCACTTCTAATGGACAGAACATTGTACGAGCGATAGAGGGTGTCTTATGTGACTAGCTCTCTATCTAGAATTGCTCAGGCTGGGGGAAGCCAGCTGCCATGTTGTGACACTTGTTGGAGAGGCCCTCTGAGTGAAGAACTGAGTTCTCCTACCTGCAGCTATGTGAGTGAGCCACGAGGAAGCAGATCCTCGACCCTGGCAAGCCTTCGTGTGACTGCAGTTCGTCTGGCATCTTGACTACAACTACATGAGAGACCCTGGGCCAGAACCACTCAGCATAGCTGCTCCCGATTCCTGACCCACAGATTCTATAAGAAAATATGTGTTCACTAAGTGTTGGGGTAATTTGTTATGCAGCAATAGATAACTAATACACCCATGAAATCAAACTCAGGTCTCAGTGATTCCAGGGGCTGCACTATTACCCCTGCCCCTCAGTCAGGGCCTTCTAGAAGGCAAAGGAGAGACGTGAGTTTTGTTTGGTTTCAGGATGGATGTGCATGAGCCCCCACCCCACCCATGGGCAGACCTGGGAGCCTTCTGCCCCCAGCCTGTGCCCCAGCCTGATCCTGGGAGGTCTCCTCTTAGTAGGGCCCAGTGTCCCCACTCTTCCTGGGACATGAGACTGTAGGTATTATGAACACAGGAGTATCTTGATCTCCACTGCAGGTTGCTGGACACATAGTAGGTGTTCAATAAATAAATGCTCCATAAAAAATCACCTTAAACTAGCTTTTACAGAGGGACATGTTGGCTTATTAAAAGCCCTTTTTGCAGGTAATACAATGGGGGTCTGTCTCTCCCAGGAGGCTGTAAACTTGCTGAGAGAGTCACACAATCCCCAGCAAGAGCTGGGAGACAATCATTGAAAGAGTGAATGTAATAACAACAACTCCATGATCAAGATCAGCTATAGGCTACTCATGCTTCTTATACAGATTATTTCTAAATCTTTTACCAAAGTAGGGCTAGTTATTCCCATTTTACAGATAAGGACATTGAGGCTCAGAGAAGGTAACTAGAAGTACAGAGTTGGGCTCAAACTCAGCTCAAAGCCCTTTGTCTTCGTCCCTTTGTCCCCCTTAGTGGGAAGACACCAGCCCTCAGACTAGGGAAGAGGGTAGTTTGTGTTCAGGCTCAGCTGTGGACAAAAGCCACTGAGAGCTGGGCCTTGGGAATAATTCCTGCCAGACTTCAAAGCAACCCCAGGCCTGGGATGGCAGCTGTGAATAATGGATGACACTGGTGGGGGGGGGGGTATTGTGGCAAGTGATTCATCTCCATAGGGGCCAGCCAAACAGGAGGAGCAGGATGGAAGGACTTCCTCATCAGGAAGCCCAGCCTCACCCCAGCCTGCAAGTCAAAGGCAGGGGTCACAGGAAATCAGGGCCAATCCTACTGCCTACAATTCCCCCATTTCAACCTCCAGATTCCCCCTCCTGGAGAGACAACCTTTTCCCTCCCCAGACGAGGGACTAGTTTCTAGAGGATGGAGGAAGGGAATGGAAATGACTTCGACATGTGGTAGTGACGGATGAGGGCTCTGCAGCTAGAGTGCTAGGGTTCAGGTCCTCTGACGCATGCTAGCTGTGTGCCCTTGGGGACTTATTTGAGACTCATCTGTAAAGTGCAGAAAATATAACCTACTTCATGGAGTTGTGAGGGGCTAATGAGTTAAAAACACATGTAAAGTACCTGGCACATCACTTGGCACAAAGTAAGTGTTCAATAAATGCTAGTTAGTGTTCTTATGCTGTGTACCGAGTGATGTGGGAAGCACCCTGCATACCTTAGCTCATGTAATCGTCATGGCAACCTAGGGCAGTACCTACTATAATTCCCATTTTATAAATGAGGAAATTGAGGCTCTCAGAGATGATGTGTAATATCTCAGACCACCCACTGAGAATTTGAACTCAAATACAGTGAGCAATTTCCAATACACTCAAGAGTCTCAGTCAAATATCTTGTCTCATTGTCCCCAAAATACATTTGTCACCCTACAAAACTCCTAAGAGTATACGACCAATCCCTCCTCGCATACAAATCAGCTCCAGATTAAGGATTTAAATGCCAAAAACAAACAAATCTTTAATATCTTTAAATTAATGTTGGGAAAGTTGACAGATTATGAACTTAAATGTCAAAAACAACGCTTGAAGAAATGTAGATGACTATATTTTAGACCTTAGGGTTGAGAAAGCTGTTCAGCATCATTAGCAATCAAGGAAACGCAAATCAAGATCTCTACCAGCAACAAGTTTACACTCGATTGGCAAACACTTTAAAATCTAATAATACCCAATGAAAGAGATGACATGGATCATACACGTTGCTGCTGGGAGTGTCATTAATAGAACTGTTTTGGAAAGCGACTTGCTATTATTTCCTAAAGTTGAACATTCACAAGTTCTGAGTCCAAGTGATTCCACTTCTAGGTAAAAACATTCTAGAGAAACTCTTGTGTGCATGCAGCAAAAGCCACTTACCAGAACATTCAAGCAGCACTTCAAATTAGACACCTGGACACCACCCAAAAGGCCATCCACAGGAGAGCAGATGGACCAACTGTGGTACACTGACCTGGGGGAATACGACACAACAGTTAGAACAAGTGAACTACAATATTGGTCAATCTTAGCTATATACTATTACATGAGGAAATTAAGCCCCAGAAGACTCATACAGCTTGATACTCTTTTTTTGGTTGTCTAGATTTCCTCTGCTGTGGATTAAATTGTGTCTCCAAAGAAACACACTGAAGTTCTAATCCCCAGTACCTGTGAATGTGATCTTATTTGGAAATAGGGGCTTTGCAGATGTGATTAGTTAAGTTTAGATGAGGTCATACTGGGTTAGGATAAGCCCAAAATCCAATGACTGGTGTCCTTAGAAGAAAAAGAAGAAGTCTTAGCCACAGCAATTAGTCAAGAAAAAGAAATAAAGGGCATCCAAATTGGAAAAGAAGTAAAATTATCTCTACAGATGACATGATCTTATATATTTAAAATTCTAATCACCACCAAAAAGCTGTTAGAATAAAGAAATTCAGTAAAGTTGCAGGATACAGAATCAACATACATAAATCATTTGTTTCTATATACTAACAACAAACTATCTAAAAGAGAAATTAATAAAACAATCCCATTTACAATAACATCAAAAACAATAAAATATTTAAGAATAAATTTAAACAAAGAGGAGAAAGACCTGTACACTGAAAACTATAAGACACTGATGAAAGAAACTGAAGAAGACACAAATAATGGAAAGCTACCCCATTTTCTTAGATTGGAAGAATTAGTATTGTGAAAACGTCAATACTACCCAAAGCAATCTACAGATTCAATGTGATCTCTATCAAAATTCCAACGTACTTTTTCATAGAAATAGAAAGAAAAAACTATCCTAAAATTTGCATGAAACCACAAAAGTTCCCAAATAGCCAAAGCAATCTTGAGAAAGAAGAAAGAAGTTGGAGGCATGACACTTCCTGATTTCAAGCTAAATTACAATGCTGTAGTAATCAAAATAGCATGGCACTGGCATAAAAACAGACACACAGACCAGTGGAACAGAATGAAGAGCCAGACATAAAGCCACACATATATGGTCAACAAATTTTTGACAAGGGTAACAAGAATATACAATGGAAAAAGGATAGTCTCTTCAATAAATGGTGCTGGGAAAATTAGATATCAAAAGAATTAGATATGCAAAATTAGATATGCAAAAGAATGAAACTGGACCCTTGTCTTAGACCACTCACAAAAATTGACTCATAATGGATCAAGGATTTAAATGTAAGACGTGAAGCCATAAAACTATTAAAGAAAACATATGGAAAAAGATCCCTGACATTGGTCTTGGCAATGATTTCTTGGATAAGACATCAAAAACACAGGCAACAAAAGCTAAAATAAACAAGTGGGACTAGTCAAACCAAAAAGCTTCTGCACAGCAAAGGAAACAATCAATAAATTGACAAAGCAACCTACAGAATGGGATGAAATATTTACAAAGCACATATCTGATAAGGGGTTAATATCCAAAATATATAAAGAACTCACATAATAGCAAAAAAAGCAAATAATCCAATTAAAAAATGGACAAAAGATCTTAAAACACTTTTTATTCCAAAGAAAACATTCAAATGGCCAATAGGTACGTGTAAAGGTGCCCAAAATCACTAATCAGGGAAATGCAAATCAAAACCCCAATGAGATATCACCTCATACTTTTCAGATTGGCTATTATAAAAAAGACAAGAGATAAGTATTGGTGAGGATGTAAAGAAAAGGGAACCCTTATTCACTGTTGGTAGGAATGTAAATTGGTGGAGCCAGTATGGAAAACAGCATGGAGATTCCTCAAAGAATTAAAAATAGAACTACCATATGATCCAGAAATCTCACTTCTGCTATGTATGTGAAGGAAATGAAATTACTATCTTGAAGAGTTATCTGCTCTCCCATATTCATTGCAGCATTAGTCACAATAGCTAAGATATGAAAACAACCTAAAAGTTCTTTAAGAAATAAAGATATATATATATATATATATATATATATATACACATGTATATACATATATACACACATACGTATATGTATATATCTACATATATATGTGTATATATGTGTGTGTGTGTGTGTGTGTGTGTGTATAGAGAGAGGGATATATATATTTAATCAGACAGAGAAAAACAAATATTGTGTGGTTATCACATATATGTGAGAGAAGAGAGAAAAAAAGGATGGAAGGAAGGGAGGAAAGGAGGAAGGAAGGAAGGAAGGAAGGAAGGAAGGAAGGAAGGAAGGAAGGAAGGAAGGAAGGAAGGGAGGGAGGGAGGGAGAGAGGGAGGGAGGAAGAGAAGGAGAGAGGGAGGGAGTAAAGAAGGAAAGCCAATTTCAAAGAAACAGAAAATAGAATGGTGTTTGCCGGGGCTGCGGGGAGGGGAAAATAAGGAGATGGAGGTCAAAGGGTATAAACTTTCAGTTATAAGAAGAATAAGTTCTGAGGATCTAATGTACAGCATGGTGACTACAGCTAATAATCTGGGACCGTATGCTTGGAAGTGAGTAGATCTTAAGCACTCTCACCTCACACACAAAAAAGAGGTAGCTATGTGAGGCGATGGATGTGTTAATTATCTTGATCTGGGTAATCATTCCATAATGTGTATGTATATCAAAGCATCACGTTGTACACTTTAAATATACACAATTACGTATGTCAATTATTCCTCAATAATGTCGGGAGAAAAAAAAGAGGCAATGACACACAGAAAACTCATATGAAGACAGAGATAGAGATTGGAGTAATGCATCTATATAATCCAAGGATCGTCGAGGGCTGCTGGCAGCCACCAGAAGCCAGGAGAGAGGCACGGAACGGACCGTTCTCTAGAGCTCATGGTCTTGCCGACACCTTAAATTTAGACTTATAGCTTCCAGAACTGTGAGAGAATAAATTTCTGTTGTTTCAAGCCACCCAGTTAACAGTAATTTGTTCCAGCAGCCCTAGGAAACTAATATGCCCTTTTAAAAAGTTAGTAAGAAGAAACTAAAATTAAAAATATGCCTTTAGGATATAGGTATAATTAAATTGTACAAAGAAACCAGGCAGTGATAAAGACAGGATTCAAGCTGATGGGGACCCCAGGTGGGGGATGGGATGGGGGAATTTCTGGACTGAATGTTGGCCATTGTTAGGGTCTTAGCTTTTATTTTGATTGATGGGTTTTACTTGGTGTGTGTTACTTGATTAAAATAACTATGAAAGTTTTAATAAAACCAGGTCATACAAGAACCAAAGAAGAGACTACACCACGATCTGGATTACGATCTATCATTCTGTATATCTGAAGTTCGGTAAAAAATTACTTAAAAATAAAAAAGAGATCCCTGCCCAATGCCAGCTATTGTCTGCCTGCTTCCACATCTGTGCTTCTCTGGTGCTGGGACAAGGCTACACCCATCCCAGTGCCTGACACGCCTTCTCAGAGAGGCCTTCCTGACCGCCACCCTTTCATGCTCCCACACCTCTTACCTTACTCTTTCCCTTTTTCCATAGCATGTACAATGTCTGGCAGGCCATATATTGCACTTGTTTCTGTGTTCGTCATCTGTCTTCCCCATGAATATAAACCCCACAAGAGCTGAGTTTTGCCTGTCTACCTCATGGCTGTCTCCCCAGCACCTAGCATAGTGCTTGGCATATAGCAGGTGCTCAATAAAGATTAGTTAAATGAACGAACAACTGAATGGATAATTAATAGGCTCCAGTGCTCAGGGGTGTGTGTGTGTGTGTGTGTGTGTGTGTGCGCACGCGAGAGAGAGAGAGAGAGAGAGAGAGAGAGAGAGAGTGAGTTTGGGGGTGGGGTGCTGCAGATGGAAACACAGGCAGGCTAGGGGTGGGGAGCACCTTGGACTGGCCATGCCAACCTCTCTCCTTTAGTCTGCTCCTCATCACATTGACACCACAGACCCAAGGAATAATGACAAGAACTGACCCAGGCCCCACTCAACCCAGGACAACCCAGATAGACTTTTCCAGCAGACACGAAGCTCATGGGACAGCTCTGTCCCTGGGCTGGGGGTTCTGCTTGGCCCTATAGGAAGAGGACTCTGGGGTGCCTGGGCTGTGGGCAGCCCTCTGATTCACCTCCAGCAGGTTTCTTACTTCAGCCATCCATCTGTCATCGTCCCCACTGTTTCTGTCCCCCCGACCACCACTGATTACTTCTGTTATACTTTGCTTTAACTCATTTCCACCCACAAATGAATGGATTTAAAAAGGAATGGGTATGTCACTATTTTAAATGGAAAAGCAACACCTGTGCCCAAAATAGAAGGGCACATGAATACACAGAAAACGATGCATTAAGTTCCCAACTGTGGACCGCCCAGGACTCTGAACCTGAGGTCTGCAACTCCCTGGTTTGAAGGGAAGCCGGTGCTGGAGAGCATTAAAGCCACAGAACGGAAAGTGAGGTTTTCTCCCCTTGAACAAGATTTGCTGTGTGATTCACTGCTAGGTGACGTCCTCTGTGTGTGCTGCCTAACCTCGGCCTGCAGAACTCAGCAGTGGGTCACCTCTCACTCTTTGGGAACTCTCCTCTAGCCAAGCAGTTTTCATTTCATTTTTAGGCCTGGAACTCTTATGGGGATGCCCAAGGAGCAGATGTCTGTGCAGCCTGGAGGCTGTGGACTAGGCAGGAAGGCCCAGCTGGCAGGAGTGTCTCTTGAGGCTCACTGAGGCCTCTCTACTCCCCAGAGAGCCTCTCCCTTGTTGCAAACCCTCTGGCAAAGGGAAGCAGGCACAGGGCAGGCTCAGCTGGGCCCTGGCAAGCCCCAGCGAGGCAGGGTGAACTCATCCCTTGCCCTTAGTTAGCTTCCTGGCTAATGAGCATTTGAGAACCTCTGTGCCATTGACAGAGCAGCCGCTAGGGACTCTGGGGAAGGGAGGTTCTATGGGCCAAATGTCACCATAGAGGGAGGTGGTAGGGGCCCTGAGAGGAAATGAGCTTGGGGAGGGGAGTACTACTTCCTGCCTCTTTGTCGGGGAGAAAGTGGGGGTGGCGCAGGCAGTTAAGAGTTGAGAATAGGCACAGGACCCTGCCACCTACTGTGTGGGCTGGAATCCAAGCTCAGTGCTCCCCACCTGTGTGACTTTTAACAGGGCCTTAGCCCCCTGCAAGTGTGGTCTCCCAGCCATCAACACCATCTGGGAGCTTGTAAGAAATGCAGAAGCTCATGCCTAGACCTACTGAGTCAGAATCTGCATTTTAAAAAGATCCCCAGGTAACTTCTGTGCACATGCTCCAGTCTGTACCTCAGTTTCCCTATCTGTAAGATGGGAATTAAAATGAGTTTATGTAAATGTAGTGCTTCGAACAGTGTTTGCTATTACTATTATTGTTCATTGTTACTGTAATCATTGAAGCAACTCTGTCTGGGCAAGATGATGGCTGGGCCCAGCCCCCCACATCTTAGCACCCCAGAAGTGGGTTAGATGAGACCTACATGAAGACGAGGAGCCTGAGGCTCAGAGAGGTGCAGTAACTTGCCCAAGTCCTAAATGAGAAAGCTCAAGTTCACCCCACACCTGTCCGACTTTATTATGTTAACAGCGAATGGGATTGCTACCGCTGCACCAAGCACTTGATGGGCTCACAACCACCCTGTGAGGTCAACTTTACTGTCACCCCCATTTTTCAGAAGAGGAAACTGAGGCACAGAGAACTTAGGCTGCTTTTCCAAAGCTACCCAGCAAGAAAGTCTGGATTTGGACCTGGGCAGTCTGACTCTCAATTTCTATGCCATGCTACATTCCACTTCACCATTTTTTTTCTCCCAGAATCTTTTCCCTAAAAGTGTGCTCACCTCCTCTGTCATAGCTTTGCCAGCTCTGGTTCTGGGGCTCCGAGCCTGCCCCTCCCACATCCTTACCACTAATGAGGTCTTTGCCAACTTGAGGCTGGGACCACAGAGGCCACTCAAACAGGCTCTGTGGGAAGAACCTGTTTCCTTTCTCTCTGAGCTCCCAGGTGTGGCTGATGGGACTCGAGCCTTTGAGAGCAATGCTGGACAAACTGGGGAGCAGGAGCTCTTTGGGACGCCTGGCTCTGGCCTCCAGGGCAGCTGGCCTGGAACTGGGCTTCCTTCTGCCTCTCTGTTCTGCTCAAACCCCAGTTCACCATCTGGGCCTGGCCTCTTCGCTAGGATGCAGCTGGGCCAGGCCTGAAGATTTGCAGTCTAATCATTCATTTGACATATATATATTCAGCACCTACTGTGTCCCAGGTACAAACATGGCAGTGAAGAAAACTGACCTAATGCTAGGGAAGAGACAGGCCAAAAGTTAATCACACGCACTCAAAAATGTACAATTTCACAATGCATGGGGAGAGAATAACAAAGATAAGTGCTCTCTAGTGGAGATCAGGGAGGGCCCTCCTGATGAAGGACATTTAAGTGGAGATATTTAAGATGACATGAACGTTTCAGCTGGAGGAGGCAGCACGGGCAAAGGCCCAGACATGGGGAAAAACTTGGCGCATCAGAAACAGGAAAGAAACCATCCAGGCTGCAGTGGAGGGAATAAGATGAACCTGGCCACCATGGCCTTATGAAGTGGGCCCTCTGTCTTCTAGAGGGTCTACTTGAGACTGGGAGAGACATTTTCAGAAGACAAGCCCTCAGATCTCCCCAAATCTGGGGCTTCACCTGCCCCCTCCTGCCTTCCAAACCAGAGCCCAGGGGACTTGGGTCACAGAGGTCTTGAAGGACCGAGCTTTGCCCTCGTTTGGGTTTCCGCTGGCCATAGGGCGGGGTGTTCTTTCATTGGACCGACTTCTTGGGCAGACAAGTGGAAATTACGGCACTAACTACCGCCTCTGTGTTCCCAGGCCTGGCCTGGAATCCTGCCTCCATCACACGCCGGCTGTGGTACTTCAGCCCTGTGGAGCCTCAGGTTCCAAAGCTGTAAAATGGGAGAGTTCTTCCTTTCCAGGTACAGGGCCGGGCACTTGGTGGGGGCCTATTCGCAGGGTTATGACGTTAGATAACCATGACTATAATGGGCCAAGGGCTGCGAACTCCTGGAAACCTCAGCGCACAGCAGAATAACTCCACGAAGGAGGAGATATTGTCTGTCTCCTTGCAGGCGGTTCCTGGAGAACCAGGTACATAGTCAGTGTTCAGTAAATGTTGGCTGAATGAATGAATAATGATGAATGAGTGAATTAATGAATAAGTGAATGACCAGCCACTGCCGCTCCGCCGCGGCCGAGGCCCAAGCGAGGACATTCGCTCAGAGGTCCTGCTCTCTCTGGCCTCAGCCCGGGATTCCGCCGCTCCGGCCTCCGGTCATCACTCTTACCTGCCATGAGCCTCAGTTACCCCCTCCTTAAACGGCGGAGTGACTAAGGGAAGCCTCTGGAGTTGAAAGGAAGGCTCCTGGCCCAGGGCCCGACACCCCCGGGCGCCTAGTTCGCGGGCGCCGAGGCCAAACGCGCCCCCGCCCCCTTTCTGTCAGCTGCTCGCGGCCCCGCCCCTCCCAGGCCGCACCGCCCCGCGTGCACGTGACCCCGCCCCGCCCTGCCGTGCCAGCGCGGGCTCCCATTGGCCGAGCCAGGCGCGCCCCCTCCCCGTCCGGGGCGGAGCTGGAGACGCCCCACCCGCCGCAGAGCTGGGTTCCTGCGTCCCGACGGTGCGCGGCGGCCGGACGGGATCCGAGGGCTGGCGGAGTCGGGCCCCTGGGGCTGCTGCTGGGCGATCCGGCCGGGCTGCGGGCGGCGTCATGGTGAGCGGTGCCGGACGGGCTGGGTCCGGGCGGGGGCTTGCAGGAGGGGAAGGGGCGGCCGAGGAGGGGGCGAGGGCACACCGGGGTGGGGGCGGGGGGCGGCTCCGCCGTGGGCCGGCGGGGGGGGGGGTCTCTCTGCGGCGGGGGAGGGGCATCCCGGGCTGGGGCGCGGCTTGGCGGGGGAGGGTCTGTTCCCGGGGGCCGCGCCCGCGGGCGGGGGTTCTTTGTCCGCTGCGCGGCGGCGAGATCCGGACAAAGGAGACGGCGGGGGGCGGCGGCCGCTTTGCGGGGAGTGGATGTACCCCCTATCCTGTGCATGTCCCCCATCGCGGGCCGCAGTTCCGCGCCCCGGGCTCCTCGGATACTTAGGGGTTTTTAAAAATAACGGAGGAGGTGGGGGTCTTGGCAGCCCCCAGGGTAGTCAGTAGGGCTCAGGGGAATAGGGGTGACGTCTGGCGACGTCTGGCACCCATTTGGCAGGTGGGGAAACTGACGACGGGCCGCATTTGGTGCCGGGTTCCGTCGGCGGCGACTGCGCGGCGTGGGCATGACTGGGTCTCGTGGTCCTTCGTCCCTCTCGCCCCAGTCAGGCCGACTGGAGTTGATTCTCCAGCTGTCGTTCCCGCTGCAGCTGTCGCCCCCTGGGCCAAGCACCTTCCTCCCTCCAGACTTGCATAGTTCCTTGGTAGAATGGGGGAGACGACGGCGTCACCTGGCAGGGTTAAATGAGAGGGTGCATGGAGCGCTCCTGGCACCGCGCCTGCACGTCGCCCGCGCTCAGCACGCGGGAGCTGCTGGGGCGCCTGTCATCCCTGTGTCCCCCGCATCGAGCCCTCAGCCCCGGTCACCTAGCCTGCCCCAGCGGGGGCTGGACTGGGGTTCACCTCTCCCCTAACCCTTTAGACACAGGAATGGGGAGGTGGGGGTCAAGAATATCACCCTTTAGCATTCGGGTTGAAATTCAGGATTCTGGATCTCGGCTGGCTGGATTCGAATCCCTGGCGCAGCTACTCTTGAGCTATATGACCTTGGGCAGTTGATTTAACTTCCCTGACCCACAGATTCTTTATCTGCAAAGTGGCATAGTAATAACTCAACTCTAGGGTTGTTCTAAGGCTGAAAGGTGATGATCTGAGTGAAGTGTTTAGCTCAGTGTACGGTACATAGTAATCCTTGCCAACTTTTGCAGGCATCTACTGTCATTACCAAACTTGTTTGCCCAAATGGGCCGACCCTGGGGCAGTCTGTGAGAATAACCAGTGACTGGTTCACAGGGTAGGGGCATGAGACTCAGGCCTGGGCCATAGAAGACCCAGTCTGACCTTGGGGCAGTCCCTGGGCTCTGTCTGAGCCAGCTTCCTCTTCTGCGCAGGGGAACCTAGGGGGTTCTGGTATGAGTTTCCTCTTCAGAAGGAGGGGTGTGTAATGGGTGACGATGGAGGATGAGATGACAGGGACCCCAGGGCAGGGCACAGCCCTATAATTGTTAGTTTCCCATGGGCATCCCCACTGTTCTTGGTCTTGGCTTTTGGAGGACAGAGACCTTATGCGATATATCCTTGGGTTCCAGAGCCTGCTGGGGCCTGGCACAGAGCAGATGTCCTGTGCCCCCATCCTCCCTTCCATCCTCTGTTCCTAATTACAAACCACCAGGCAGGAAATGTTTTTGGTTTGTGAACTGGGGTCTGCTAGAGAGGCAGAGCCTAATTTGTTGGCACACCTAGCAGATAGCTTTGTTGGGAGGGGCTATGGCTTAACCCCTAGGGGCAATGCTGGAAGCCCTTGGGGGGGTGGCTGGCCCCTTGTAAGCAGGGCAGCCACAGAAGGTGAAGGCTACAGGGCAGGGGTGGCAAGCTGGTGTCCAGCTGGGCTAGGTGACACTCGTGATACGTTCAGTTAAGGTGAGAAGGTGGCAGTGTGTTTGCGAGGAAGGGGCTACTTGTGCCATTGGGTCTGGACCAGGCTCTGTACCCTCCTGGAGGCAGGACCCTGGGTAAAAGGGATCCTAAGGACTCACTCTCCTCTCTGTGGCACCCAGGAAGGCGTGGTGCCTGATGTCATGCAAACCCACTAGCCCCCTGCCCTTCCATTTTCACATTTCTTATCACTTCTCGTCCTCCTCACAGCCTGGTGGGTGAGGTCAGGACCTCATTCCTACTTTGGACACTGAGAAACAGGCCATGAGAATTAGCTTGCTTGGCTGGGTCAAAACAGCTCACACTAGCAAGTGGAGGG
>CM053501.1:5625049-5687891 GCA_028627145.1 Eidolon dupreanum | reverse complement strand
GAGGGGGAAACTTCCCACTGTGGACCAGAATCATTTCTGATGAAGGCTGTGACTGCTCAAGGACAGCAGGCTCCATCATGTTGGGAGGGAAACCTCCCCCTTCCGAGGCTGTCTACCTGTGTCAATGTGAGTCTTCTCAAAAGAACGATTTCAGACAGTTCGCTCTTAGAGCGCCGACATGGTACCGAGGCCATCATGGGCTTTTCCGCACTCTCATACCCACCTGGGTGTTACTGTTTCTTGCTCTGCTTATGGCAAGGCAGGAGAAATAAAAGTGCAGGGTCTTGGAACCCAGGGGAACCTGCTAACTTCAGCACCTCCACCCTCAGTAGGCCGTTGCTGGCCTCACCTACAGTGAGTCAGGGTTTTTTGTATCTTCCATGCTTCCTGAAGCTGCTCTCCTTCGCCCCTCACCAGCCCCATCAACAGGAGGATTCTGAGGCTCAGTGCAGTGGAAGGAGTTGTCTGAGGTTAGGAGGCTAGGAGGTGGTGGTCCAGTGCATACGCCCCCTCCCCGCCCCCATCCAAACCAGCTCGATGCTCCAGCTTCAGCCACCGGCTCCGTTACCTCCTTGGACTTGCCTGCAGGCCCCCTCCTGCCTTCAGAGCCTCAGTAGATGCTGTTCTCCAAGGACTGGCACTTCCTGCACATCTTAGCATCAGCATCGCCTATGTATCTCCTGCCCCACTCAGTTCAGCGTCCTGGCGCCTGGTCCCCTATCTTCCTGGCACTCCCATGTTTGTAGTGACCATTTGTGGTCTGGTGCCTGCACCAGATGCTGTGCTCCGGGAGGACGGGGGCAGTCTGTCCTCATCTGTCCTCAGTGCTATGTCTTCCAGGGCTCTGCTGCCTCGCTTCCCTCTCAGGTGGTGTGACGGGGCTCCTCCCAGGCAGCTGCAGCTCCCCTGTGGGCAAAGGCTGTCAGCTGCTGCACTTTCTCACAGGTGTTCCGGAAGACTTGGTTGAGCTATGTCTGTCGCCTGTTTGCAAGAGGGGCTGATGTCACTTCCCTGCTGTTGAATCCCTCATCATGAAGCAGTGGCTCCTTTCAGTCTCTGAGTGGCTGTGAATACCTAGTGAGACTGAGGTTCCAGAACATGCACTGTAAACAGACCCTCTTTTGAGCCTCTGCTGCAGTGGGGTTGCATTGTCACAGGCTCTGTGGCTGGGCGAGGTGGCTGCCTGTCCGGTAGCAGGAGCATGGCAGGTAGGGAATGGAAGCAGGCTGCGCGCGTGAGGCCGGGAAGACCATGAGCAAAGAAACAGCGAAGCCAACCAGCGTGTTTTTCACCAGGACGAGGGTGGGGCAGTCAGGCTTCAGAACTGATTAAACATAGACCCTGTAGACGAGCCAGCCAAAGCTGGTGCGCTGTCAGGGTGCCCTGCGGAGTCCCCCGTGTAGCCTCATGTTGCTTTGTCTTTCAGGGCTCTCGTGTCCAGCCTGAGTTTCAGCCTCACTGAGCCGGCTGCCCCTAAGAGCGTCCTGCCACAGAAGCCTCCCCCAGCGCTGACCATGTCTATTATGGACCACAGCCCCACCACGGGTGTGGTCACAGTCATTGTCATCCTTATCGCCATCGCTGCCCTGGGGGCCTTGATCCTGGGCTGCTGGTGCTACCTGCGGCTACAGCGCATCAGCCAGTCAGAGGACGAGGAGAGCATCGTGGGGGATGGCGAGACCAAGGAGCCCTTCCTGCTGGTGCAGTACTCAGCCAAGGGACCGTGCGTGGAGAGGAAGGCCAAGCTGACCCCCAGTGGCCCGGAAGTGCATGGCTGAGCTGAGATGCAGAGGCCCCTAGGCTGTTTGCAGCCAGCCGAGAGGCATGGGAGGGGGAAACCACAGACATGCTGCCGTTTGAGAGGGGTTGATATTTGCTGGCATGGCCTTGCTGGGCTTCGTCATCGTCATCGCATGCACTGACTCCCAGGGTCCCAGCTGTCCTGAGCCAGAACTCTGTGGCCCTGGGCATCCCTTCAGCCTCCTGGTGGGGCTGCCCATTGCAGGCAGTGGGCAGGCCTGACCTTGCTGGGGCTCACAGCCCCACAGTGCTTTTGTTACTTGAATGTTTAGCTGAGCCTGTTTTTGATGGAGCTACTACTGTAACACATGAACTCACAAACCTGTGAACTGTAAATATGCTTAAGGCTTTTTTGCTGATTTTTAAAAATACCGGATAGCGCCCATGGGACTGACTATACTGATGAGCTGAGTCACGGCCGTGAGGGAAGCGTCTTAGATATGTAAGGCCGAAGTTGCACTTGGCAGGGGCCTCATGTGTACGTAGAAGATGTGACATGTCAGTTTTAGTTACGTTTCAGGGCTGACCAGTTGGGGTGCTTCGGTGATTTGATTTCTGCTTGGTTAGCAATGGCTAGAAGAACTGTGCCCCACCCCCCACCTCCCTTTCTCTAGGTAGGTTTGGTCTTTAAATATCAGTTCCTGGTGATAGCGGAGTTACTGCAAGGAAGCTACTACAGCTGCTTGGGAGCCGGTGAAGGACGGGGCAGGCCACGCGTCCTGAGGGCTGCCAAGTGTTCCAGTGGCAGAGCAGTTTCTTGTCCCTTTGAGCATGCTGAGCACGCCCCATCCCCACCACCATCCAGCATTACTTAGCAGGCTGCACGGAGCCGGCAGTGGCTACCTTTATCCAAAACCCAATGGACCACAAGAGAGAGAAAATTGTGGTGTTTGTTGGTTGTTTTTAATATATTCTACACTGGAGGGACGGGGGAGGGGACTTTGAGGTTCCTTACCTCCTTCCCTTTTCACAAATTAGCTTCCTTCCTTCTCAGATTGCCACCCACCCATTGGGTACTAGAGATTTCACTTTCCTTGGCAGGTCACTGAGGAGAGTCCCCTGACCACTACAAGAGGAGGTGTGGGTGGGGTGGCAGGTCCTTTCTTGTCTGCATGCACACACAGGAGCCTCCTGATGGCACGTGTCAGTGGGCACCGGGGGTAGGGATCGGGGAGCGTGACTTTCAGGTTCAGAACTTGATTTTCAAAATGGTGAGTTGGTGGCTCCCAGTCAGGCCTCCCACAGCCTGCACCTCCAAGGTGTCCCCTGCATATGCTTCAGTGAACTCAAGATTTTTAATCCCAGTGCTGCAAGCACATTCTAAACTATCATGATTAAACTATGACTTTTATCAGCGTCCTTGGTAATAAACTGGAGGCCAGCCCTGGCTTAACTTCAGAGCATGGGCCCTTAGCACTTGAGTGGCCTGCCAGCAGCATGGGCAGGGAGCTCCCAGGGGGCCCTTAGCCACGCCCACTACCCCCAACCCTTCAGAGCCCTGGCCTCTTGGTCAAGCTGAAGGCAGCTCTTACGGCCTTGTTCAAGTATCCTCTAAAAAGCATGTTGAACTAATCTTTCTAGAACCCCAAGGAGGGAGCTTAGGGAACATTTATTTTAGCAGCATATGCATAAATTGGGGGGCGTCAAACATGAAGTAATAGTTTGGGGGGAGGGGGAGGGGTAGCTAGTTAGGCAGTTTGAACCTAAGGCAAGAGAAAACATCTTGGGCCCCCAGCTGGGCACAGCCAAGCAGGAGAGTCAGGCTAGGGACCAGCGGAGGCCTTGCAGGACGGGATGGGGGACACAAGTTCCAAAGGTGCCAACTTGGACAGGGAGGTCTGCTTTTTAACAAAGAATGCCTAAGAAAAATGTGGAAGGTGCAGGGGTGTTTGATCCATTCCCCTTGCATTCCAGAACTTCCAAGCTTTCTACCTCTACTTTCCACAGCCAGCAGCATACACCTAGGCCACCTGTCTCTCACCTAAGTGACCCAGGAGCACCTGGGACCTGCATCTTCAGTCTCTGAGCATGACCCCGTTCATGACCATCGCTTGACCGTCAGACTTGCCCTGAGGTTTTTACTGTGCCCGTGAAGTTTTGGTTTTGATTGATGAAATGTCACTTTCTCCTTAGTTTCATTTCTGGAAGTTCTTTATCCCACTCCCCGGCTGCCAAGGATGACATCTTTGCAGCCTGATTCCAGCATGGTGGCAATGCTGGGGAAGGATGTCAGGCACAGTGGGACACTCTTGGGGGTCTCTGGGAAGAAAGTGAAAGTGCCTGTAGAACTGGTGAACAACCACATAATAGCTCTCACTGTTCTTATTTATCAATAGCTACTTTTTTTAGTGTAGACATCAGAGCCACACACTCCAGTGGCTTAGTAAGTTATGACCTCTCATTGAATTCTTTTTGAATAGCCCACTGTTGCGGTCAAGTTTTCTGATTAGTCAGTCAAGAAATGAACCTTTCATCCTGCATGTCATCGCAGACGCAGCAGTAGGGGAATGGGGAGGGAACTCTTTGACACTGAGCCACTAAAATATGGACGAATTTTTCAGGCAAATCTTCAAATGGACTGTGCTACTGTTTTTGTCTCAAAGCTACCAAGTTTGTGCAATAAGTGGAAGGGATGGCATCCCTGTTCAATAAAAGCTGAATGACATTCAAGTTGATTTTCTAGACCACTGAGAAAATCTTTATTTACAATAAATTTCAATAAAATTTGCATAAATATATTCCCAATGTACAGTTTTCACCTCTGATTTCATGTCATTTAAAAAGTTAGTCTGTCCTGTTCTCGTCGCTCCTTTCAGAGGCCAGCGGGGAGCTGACGTTGGCAGGCGGAGGGGTGCTGCCAGGAAACCGGGGGGCCCCTGAGGGCTCAGGGTGGCCAGAGGGCGCCTCTTCCGGGGGCGTGAGGGCTTTGGCTCTGTCCCTGTCCTCCAGTTTCCGCTCCATGGTCGCCACTAGGATCTTGAGCCAGGTGTTCTCGGTGAGCAGGTTTTCTGAGGCGTCGGCCAGCTCCTGGAGCTTGCGGGCCACCTCCTCGAGCTCCCGGGTCTTCTGCTCATACAGGGCTTGCAGCTGCTCGCTGTGCAGCCGGAGCAGGCCGTGCTGCTGCTCCAGCGTCTGCTGCTGCTGCAGCAGCCGGTGCTCGTCCCTGCGCGCACGCGACAGCTGGGCCTCCACCTGCACCTGGGCCCGCTGGAGGGTGCTGATCTCTGCCCTCAGCTTCTGGATCTCTCTCTCCAAGTGGGAGATGTGCCCCTGCTGTAAGACTGCCTCGCTCCGGAGACACTCCTGGGTAGGACGGTTAGCCAAGTTGTGGGGGACGGAAGCGGGGTCTGAGTGATGCAAAATGAACCTCAGCAGATTTGGAAGGGTGATGGGAAGGTCTTCGGGGTATTTCACACTTAGGTCCTTTCTGGAGAGAAAGGGAAAGGAGTCAAAGATGAGAGTAACACCAACACGTTTAGTCCAGAACCGGGCTGCTACTGAAGATCGGGCCATTACCTTCCTACAAAAGGCATTCCAAGGATTTTACTCACTGAAGGCAGCAAGGAAAATGTTATGTGGACAAAATGTAGACAAAACACTTTATGCAAAGCTGAGGGTGTCTCACATGCCCACTCTGCGAGCCGCAGCTCATCTTAAACCTGTCCCTGTTCCCAAGGACAGAGCTCAGCTTCTACTCACAGCCTTCTGAGAAGGACGAGCTCCCAAGTCTAAGCCGCGGCCTCTGTGTGCTCTGAGGGGCCAGCGGTGTGTCAGCCAGGGCTGTCATGCACGTCACTCTTGTGGCCATCAACAGTGCTTGGTGAAAGAGGAAGAACCTGAAACACTCAGCCCGGCTTCTTCAGCAAGCTTTTATTTCACATTATCCAAGGCGGGGGTTCTTAACTGGGGTGACTGTACCCCCCAGGGGACATTTGGTAGCATCTGGAGATGTTTTTATTGCCATAATGGGGAAGGTGTTACCGGAGCCCTGGCCTATGACACCGAGATCAACCCAGGGACTCAGGAATTGAGGCCACCCAGCCCTGAGAGCACAGGACAAGGATGGAGGGTGACACGTAAAAGGGGTTTGCCCCAAAGCTTCACTGCGAGTCCTGATGCAGAACGTTCCGTTTTAGAATTTGTCACTGAATTGTCTGACAACCAAAATTTCAACCACAAGCACACTTTCTTGTGTGTACATAACCAGTGTCTTTATGCTTGAAGTGGGCAGACGAGAGTTACTGTTGCCTTCGGGTCTTAACAGGGATGGAGGTGAGAAGCAGGGCCTCTGGAGGCCGCCTGCCTGGGCAGACTCACAGGGCTACTGCTCGCTGTCAGGAGCTCCCAGTCAAGTGACTTCTCTGTGCCCTTGCACTGTCCCCTCTATAAAGGGCTAACAAGAGTGTCGCCTCCCTCCCAGGACTGCTGTGAGGATTACGTGAGTTATTCGAATGCTCAGTGAGTGTTAGCTTAAAAAAAATCACATTGTCCCTTTAAACCAACCAGAAACCAGAAACCACTCATTGAAGGTTTTGCACACCCTTTCGACACACAAATCCTGTGTGGAAATACCTAATAAAAGACAAAAGGTGTTCTATTTAATGGGTAGTCCTTCCCTATGAAATAAAAATCACAGGGAAATTAAAATTAGATATGTCCCATTTTATACAACATTTATGGAAACTCTCAGTAAATAAAATAATTTCAAACATTCTGGGGGTAAGTATATAACCATGCCCTCCTTTAAAGCATGATTTTCACAAGCTTTCTTCAAGTGGGGCCTCCCAGCCGTCGATCGACAACTAAAACCATCCTGGCCCCGTGAAGGACAAGCAGAGGCTGACCCGCGGCTAAGTTCTGCAGCACACACCTGGTCTTGTAGGGCAGAGAGTAAACGTGAGAGCTGTGCAGAGACCTGTGTGAGTCTTGACACACTTATAGGCCAGAAAACATTTGTTAAGCACACCATTTTAGAGTTCCTAGAGCAATCTCCATGACTCTACCTAACAGGCATGCAAAAATGTTTCCAAGCTTTTTACAAGTAGCAAGGACACAAAGTGTCAACAAACTGCTTCCAAAAAGTAATCAGTTGGAAAGAGTGCTGATAAAGGTCCTACAGTATATCTGACTCACCTCTAAATTCACTAAGAGTATGTGTGTACCTCTAGCATGTAAAATGATGAAAAATGACCAAAAAAATGACAAATGGGGTGTAAGCTACCTTCTCCAGAGAAGGGGCTGTAATACTGAGGGAGGGTGGGCTGCTCCTCTGAAAAAGTGAGGCCCTTATGCAGGGGATATTAAAGTGACACCCCTGCTTCCGATCTCCTTGCCCAGGGCCAGGTCAAAGCACCTGTATTCTGAAATGTCACACAGACAGTGGTGGAAGAAAGAGTGGCTCTAAGATGCCCCTGCACAGGAAGGCTGGCCCTGCCAGGGTCACATACTGGGCGGAAGACAAGCTCTTTCATATGGTTTCCTTTTCATGATAATAAGATATGCTGACTGAAGATAATTTGCAAAGGATGTAAAAAGCATACAAGAGGCATCTCCCAGGTCACTTGTAAACCTCACTCCTCCAAAATAGTCATTATCAACATCTTGACACCTTCCCTTCTGCACATATTTTAACCAAGTGCATGCACAAATGTATGTTTGATCAAAACACATTACACATGTTTATATTCTTTTCACTAAAAATAACGTAAGCATGTGCACTGTGAAAGGTCTTAGTATATGTTATCAATCAGTCTTTTTCATTTCCTCTTTTGCGAGCCGTCAGCTCATATCCTTGCTCATTTACCTTCTGAGTAAACTGAACACTCACTTTAGACCAGCTAATAATGAGGAGCTTACTTCACTTCTGACTACCATTTATTTTTAGGAAATAAGAAAAATTCCATTCCAAAGCAGTAGGCTTTGGTTTACGAAGCTCTTTCCATTAAAACAGAACTGGACAGTCTTTTCATGCTCAGGATTTACCTTCTTGACTTTTCAGTGCAAGGAAAACAGTAAGGGGCTGCATGACCCAGCGTGGGTCCTAGCTCTGTGTAGAACAAGAACACCACGCAGCTTTAGAATGAAAAGCACTCAATCCAGACTTAGGCCCCCAAACACACAATCCCTTTCCACCAAGCGTCTGTGTGTCTCTGTTTCTCTCAACACATATTCACAATTCCAGCTGCTGAGAACATCTTCATGCAAAGCCCAGTGCTGGGTATTATGACTTAGTAAGTTTCCAAACTGTGTTTGGAATTCCAAAATTATGCTTCATTAAACTTCATACTCAACCTCTGTCCCACACAGATGGAACTGGTAGTGTTAGTGTCCACAATTCTGTGACTGTATGGCTCTTTAAATGCTTCTTAGAAAGAAAAAGGCTCATCACGACATAATCAGCCATAGAACAGGGTGAGTCACACTCTGTTTTTAGTGCGTGATTTGACAAGACCCTGCTACCACAGGAAGTATTCCAGCAAAAATTCTTTGAGATAAAAAGGAAAAAACAAGGAAATTATTCAATATTATGAAGGAAGCTCTCTCCTAAAGAAACGCAAAAAGCACAGCAGTGGCTGTAATAAACGGTAAAGTAGGTGCAGGAAATTGAAACAGTAAACGTCACATACGTGAGTTAGGGATCTCACTAAAATAATCTGGCAATTGCTTTTCCCGGTAAATATATTGTCAAAGCCATGTGACTGGGTCCCCAAGGACACAGCCTGTTAAAAACAGAATAGAATTTGTAAAAAGGAAGAGAACATCTAGTTTATCAGGCTTTAAAAGGCCAAGCGTTAATTTCCCTTTCTACCAAAACATCCGCATCCACATTTACTAACTGCCAAGTCCCCGTCCCCTTTGCTAACGTCCTACCCGTTTGCTGAGCCTGGAGCAATACTCAGGCAAATAAGAAGAGATTCAGGTGACAATTCTGTGGTAGACATTCACAGAAGTCTGCACACTTGGGGAGAAGGCTTCTTGACCCCCATTTCCTCCTTGCACAAGAGGGATGAGGTGTTCATGGGTAGGGCTCACACCTTTGAAAGCTTGGGCAGGCAGGGCCTGACACCCTGTAAGGCTCAACACACACCTGTTGTTTTGCCCCACAAGAATGTGGGGTTCTCTGCTGTCAATCCTGGCATCCACTGTCATCTCAGAAGGCCAAGAAAGCATGCGGGCTCTGCTGGCCACATGCATGCTCACGTAAAACACACATATTGGGAGGAGCAAACTTTGCACCAAAACCACCAAGGCTGACACTGACACCAAAGCCCTTTTACCTTTCATTTCTAATAAATACATTTTATTCAAAATAGTTTAGTAACAATTAATGATTTGCATTTCATGTGTAAAGTATCTTAAACCTATTTCATTTTCAGCAAAAGAATCCCATCTGCCCGAATACTGAAAAAATTCAGCATTACCTGTTGCAGGGAAAAAATAAGACAGTAGGAAGACGGTCAACCATAAATTCCCAAGGAAGATCATTTTGAGATACATCAAGCCTAGAAAAGAGAAAGAACAGAAAAAGTAAAAGACCAGCCAAGAAACTCCAACCTAACAGAACCTTCTCAAATAACTGAAGAACCTGGAGCATCTTCTGCAGCCCACGTTGCCTGGTCCCTTACTGGTGAGCGCTCCACCACGTATGTGGTGGGCGCAGCTCACACAGGAAGCACTGATACTTCAGGACACACACCTTTCCACTTAACTTACTCATGAAAATGTAATGTCCTGAAGGTAAAAATGAACTCCTCCCAGAATGCCTCACTGACAGCAGTCTGCCTACCTGGCAGAATCTGGGAAAGTACTTTAATCCTTAAATTAGCTCTGGGAAAAGAAAGGAAATCATTGTGCAAAATACATCAAACCTCTGAAGATTTAAGAAAACTGGAAAATACTATACTCTATTTTAGATTTTGTAAATCTGGACAGAGGCCAAAATTAATTTTATAATACATAAAATAATATCTGTACTAAATTAACCTACCTGTGTTTAAGTACTATAAAACTAGGTGGCGGCCCCTCCTGTAGCTGGCACTGAGCTTGGCATGCAGCAAGTCCTCCCACCCCCAGGGGCTGCTCAGACGAAGCAAAAAGAACATTCTAGAAGGAGGAAACCAGCAGAGCCCTAGTCACAAACAGCACATACAAAAGATGGAAATGTTCTGACTCATTAATTTGATGGAAGTTTTCAGAAAGTATGGGGTGGCGGTAGGGGAAGACCAGTGCATTTGTCCAAAAGGATAAAATTCACTTTTTATTAAAAAAAAAAAAAAAAAATGACGTAGCCAAATTATAATGGTTTTAAACAACTTTACTAACAAAACGGCATTCCTGTCTACTCCGAATGTTAGACTTCCATTTTTTAAAAAAGTGTTGTTGAACACTTTAATCTATAATCAAATGTTTTTTCCCTCGATTTTTACTTCAAAGCAAGACCAAACTGTAAAATTAAAAAGAAAAACATTTGCAAACATCCACTTGGAACTCCACTGCGTTAATCAGGCCCTTCTTTCTGGGACTCTCATTCAGACTCGGTGTAGATGCCTACATATTGTTAAGAGCCGTCATCACATATTTCATCCTCTATTCTTCTCAATTAATTGTATGTAAAACATTTCTCTAATGAATGGACAAAAAATCCCATCAAATGCCCAACCATAATTTACTTAATCATTCTTCTACTGTTGGATTTAAATAATGGTACCATGGTTAGCTCCTTAATTCCCCCAAAGTAAAACTAACCGGGTCAAAAATGTATATCCATTTTTGTGATTTTTTACAGTGTTGCTAATATGCTTTCCAAAAAGGTTATATCAATTTACTTATTCTATTAGCTACATCTGACTCTGCCAATTTCACTTTATTTTATCAAAACAAGATTCTGTCACTTAAAAGCTTTTGTTAATTTAATAAGTATAAATGGGACTTTGTTATTGTTTTAATTTATACCAATTAGATTTAATTTCCCCACTTGTTTATTTACAGTCTCCTCTCACATGAAAACCCTGTTCGTGTCCTTTTCTTCACATTGGAATCCCTCTCAGCTGTTTCGCCCTCCCCACATATTTTATTGTGGTAAAATATACGTAACATTAAAGCTAGGATCTTAACCAATTTCTAAGTGTACAGTTCAGTGGCATTAAGTACATTCATACTGCTGTGCAACCATCACTACCATCCATCTCAGAATGCTGCATCTTGCAGAACGAAATTCTGTCCTCATTAAACAACTCCTCAGCCCTCTCCCCTCAGCCCCTGGCCAGCACCATCCTACTTTCTGTCTCTACAAATCTGGCTACTCTAGGCACTTCATATAAGTGGAACTATACATAATTTGCCTTTTTGTGCCTTATTTCACTTAGCATCAATGTCCTTAAGGTCCATCCACGCTGTAACGTGAGTCAGAATTCCCTTCCCTTTTATGGCTGCATTGCCCTCCACTGCATAGACCACATTTTCCGCTCAGCACCTAAACCATTTTAATTTCTCAGGGTCTGGAATATGAAAGCCTCATTCTGAATCTTGGTCCCTCACTGATAGGTTACATGATCGGGCAAATTACCTAACCTTTCTGTGCCTGTTTCCTCCTCAGTAAAGGGAAGTAATACTCATGCCTGCTGCACTGAATGTTCTGGGGATTAAGTCAGACAATATGTATATATAAAAATCTCTCAGTACAGTAACTTAAATTTGGCTCTAATCTTCACTTATAGCATATATAACAGGTGACATATATATGCTGTAAAAAATAAGTTATTCTTTTTTTAGTCTGTTTATTTTCATTGCACATTTTTCTAGTAGAATCTGTTCATTTTTCTTTATTTTTTTTAACTGCTTCACTTTGGAAAGCTTCCATCTCTCAAAGGAACTAGCAAATCTAATATTCTAGCTTCCATTTTCTATGATCTGATCTTTTATATTTAATTCTAATCCATCTGGAGGGTTTTTTGGTGGGGGGAGAAGATGTAGCTTATATCTAAATATGTTTCCCCCCAAACTGCTTACCACCTTATCCAAAAACTCTTTGAGCCTTGTTTTACAGAACAATGATTAAAAAATTTTTGTTTACTAAAGAGTCCACATACAGTATCCATGGAATCACAAAACGAGAACATGTGGCTATTGACCAATCTTTCCTTTTAATTTCAGGAACGAGGACAAAAACGAGGCCTGGCAGACAGATTTGCTCCAGGTCCCAGGGCTAGTGGCAGCACATCAGGAACTTGCCCCCTTGGGCTGGGCTGCAGCCCCAGTGCGATGCAACTCCAAGGGAACCCTTCCCGTGGCAGTCCAGGCAGCTGACCATTCAGGGGGCTGCCCTAGCAACCAGGTCAGCGCTGTTCCCAAGGAACTGCACTCACCCTCCTATGAATTCAATCAGGGCTAAACACACTCAACATCATCAGAATTCATATGGAAAACTTTCATTCAATGAGATTTTGCTCATGGTTTTAAGCTGGCCATTAAATTCAACCAAGTCTTACTCGTGGTTAATGAAAAATGGGCAAACCCTTGTAAACTATGTGGCCAAGCTATAAGGAAGAGTAAAGACAGGCACACAGCAGAAGAGGCTTCCTTACCTTGCCACGGTGAATGTATCTGCTGGCAGGAGACGAGCTAGCTGGATAAAGACGTGATTGAGGGATGGACAGAAGCCGCACCACTGTGCGTAATAAAGCAGCAAAACATCCTGTGGGAGGGGGAGATGGCTATTACTGGGGCCTGGGAAGCAGGCTCCTTGCTTTTTCACTGTGCTTAGAACCCAGCAGGCATTTGATAAATGTTGCTTCTGCGCAAATTACAGTGAGAAATTTTAGATTTTCCCAATTATGTGCTTTTTTAAAGATTTTTCGCAATTAGAAAACCACATGTAATTCACACATGTTCTGAAATAAGACTGTCATGTGGTTAACCTTCTGTAAATCAAAATCAGCCACTCACCCCAAGAATTACAGGTTTGGTAATAATTTTAATAGGGATGGGTGGCTTGATTTTTGCCCCTCTCGTGATTCCATACCTGCTTTTGAAGCACTACTTCCCAAAAGGTATCAGTTGTCACTTCAGTGATTAAATGCTGAGAAGGAAACTGGGCAGAGTCACTTCCAATAAGATGCCTTTTCAAGGGACTGTAGAGAATGCTGAAGTTCTGAATGAAAGACTCTAAAATAAAGAGAAAATAAGATCAACTCTTCTCTAAGTATAAGAAAAGTAGCTGGCCTACTTTAAACTCCATATTTTAAAATCTGGGATGGCTTCACAGGCTCACATTTCACGGGCTCACATTTTTAACACTTTACCTACAGGCAAAACCGTGAACAAAGCTGCCTAGGGTGGTGTCAGGTTTAGCTTTGGGGTACTGACTCAGCAGACAGTCATTTAGATAACAAAACCCCCAACGGTGTTAGATGCTCTGATACTCACGGAGTAGGAATGCTATCCTATTTTTTCCTATTAGGACTGGTCCATAAATAGACACCTAAGATGACATAAGTCATCAACATGCCACAATCTAAGAGACAGATTTCAACCTTTAAATATGACTACAGATGCGATAATTGCACAAGGTACTATAATGGGAAAGGTGTTTTATACTTATTAATTTGAGGACAAGGAGCTATGGGTTTTTTTCCCTTTATTAAAGTTCTTCAAGTTTCTTAAAATGTCAAGAAAAATAAGCTCAATTATATTTAGCAGAAAATCACATAAATAAAACTCATAAATAATCCAAAACTTAACTTGAACCAAAAGTTTTACCCTCCCCACAAATGCCCCTGCCTTCAGATTGCTTTGTATCATCTGAAGCAGCACGAATCTGAGTTTCACTTCTTTTTCTTTCTTCTAACTCACTCCATTTTTAGGTTCTAATAAACAATGAAATGTTCTGTAGAGAGGAAGTGAAAAATGTCATGTGAATACTAAAGAGAATTCATTATCGGCATTTGAATAACACTTAGTCTGCTATAGTCTTGAAACGTAAAACCTAGAATTATTTCCTAATCTGAAGGAAGCCCAAATTCTAAGACTGCCTCAGAGACAGCTGACTTAAGAGTCAACCCTCCAAATCAACAATGACACCCAGCAGATGATTTCTTAAAAGCATCTTTAAAATATCGTCACCAACTACAGAACAAAGGACAACTGTGCTGGATGTTTTAGGATACAGAGTATGAAAAGAAATATTAAGAAGTCTTCTTTCATTCAGATTACCCTTAAACTCAAAGAGAACACACACACGAGCTCACTGAGCTCATTTGAGTATAACTGAACAGAATTCCAAAAACATTCAATAAACACTTAATTAAAAAACACAGGCTTATTTCATTTTAAGAAAATTTAGTACCAAAATGTAACTTTAGAAAACATGAATTAAGAGCAATCTGTAAAATTAATAGAATACACACTTCATAAAATAACTGGTCATGGGGTCCTTTAAACACTCAGGAGGAGCCTTCGTGTTTATAATATATAATTTGACACAGAACAAAATTAACATTTACATAAGCCTTTTCAAACGTGTCTAAGGTAGGAAACAAGCTTCACCTGGATTTAAAAGAAGACCACTAAAAGGACTGTTATTTAGGGACTTTTGAGTTTACTCTGCTGTCATACTCTCTAAAACGTGAAAACAAAACGTTTCCTTCCCTACCAAATTCTTCCTGTCTCCATTTGGCAAACACTGACTTTCCCAAAGAGGCTGAACTAACGCAGCTTTTGAATCCCCACTTCCTTGTGCGTGCGTGCATGCGTACATCAAGGATGTCAGCAAAGTCCTGAAAACAGGGCAGGGGGGTTAGTTCACGGCTGCTGCCAAGCCCCACAGCCAAGCTCTAGGATGCCTTCGTATGATGGGGCCTTGACCCCCAAAGTGGGTTTTTATTCATTTGCAACCTCATTCTCGTTTACTCTACTTGACACTTGTTTGTTACAATCTAGGCACCCAAGGTCACAGCAGTATTCCCCAATGGGGGATAAAACAGCAATGGAACAAACTGGGCCTTGACATTTACACAATAAAACTGTGAGACAAGGACAGGCAGCTTTTTTGTTTCACTGCTTTCCGTTTTAAGTTGGAGAACGTCACATTCATCGGCCCCTTGGGACGTTCACACCAGAAGGGCTCTCATCACAGAGGCCGGGTTCCCACTGACTGCAGCTTGCCCTTAGAAATGTGACAGGTAATGCCAATCTGAAACATTGGACTCTCACCCCCCGAGACTAGTTAAATTACATACTCCAAATTTGGAATTAGAAAGTTTCTGTTCCATTTAACAAACAACATTAGCTTCTTGTAAAATGATAACTGCAGTCTAAAGATTTCAACCAAGCTAAAGAGGTAACATCACCTCCATGTAATGAGATCCCTAGAAAAAAGTTACCTATATGAAGTCACACAAATTTATCGTTTGGGGAAGGAAAGTACCTACAGTACCTAGAGTGAACTTCATGAGAGCTTGTTTTGGATCCAAGATATAGTGGGATTCTTCTTTCACATCAACAATGGCGGCAAATTCTTTCACCCGAGTGGTACTGGGAGCGCCCAGCCTCTCCGCATATAACCAAAACAAATTTGAATCCAGAAGGTAGAGGTTCAGGGTCTTGTTGGTTCTGCAGCTCAGACCGGTGAAGTTTGTGCTGCTCATGTCCACTTCAGGAAAGAGATGCCTGTTCTCCTCAATGTGAGGAACGGGACCTGGAGTACTGACCTCGCATTCCTTCTCAAGGGAAGAAAATGCAATGCTCGGGGCTTCAGAACCAATGAAGCCCTCCACACCCCTGTTCATGGTCCTGCAACATGCAGTGTAGTAGCTGAATGGGCTGTAAGAACTCAGAAAATTGCTACACTCCACGCTGTCTGATGCCACGTGATAAAAGGCCTGCTCCTTGAGGTAGAAAGAATCCACAGCTGCTGCCATCTCGAGAAAGCTGCACTGTGGCACGCTGACCGAGCTCGGCCTGATGCCTACAGCCGTCTGGTTGACACACAGCTCACAGACATTGTGGGTCCTGGAGATGGAGTGCCACTGGGGCAGCACCACGGTGTTGCAGCAAGGTGAAACCGTTACCAGCGGTGCGTCCGACAGCTGCACTGGGCGGTTGGATGCCAGAGACTTGAATACCGGGGCATCCACTCGCCGCAGGTGCTGTAGGAGCCGCTCCACCACCTGGTCCCTGTGACAGTTGTTGTACTCCAAGGCCACTTCGGTGATCTGAAACACAGGAAAGAGTGCATGAGAGGCATGGGGTTGATGGAGAGGCCCCTTACCTGTAAGGCCTGGAAAGCATTCTAGTCTGATCCACAAGAAGAAACGCTGGCCGGAAGCACTGCGTCAAATAGAAAGCCATCACATCAAAAGCTTTAATAAAAAGGCTTGGATTATTTCGGAATGTGCCATTCTGTGAACAAATAGGAACCAACTGTTTAAGGCCGAAGAGGCCATAGGGGAGATGTTTTAGTCTACCATATGATAAGAAAGAAGCTTACCCCACGACATACGTCCGGGTCGTTAAAGAACTGGGAACAGAATTTAAATCTCAATTCCCAGTTGAGTGCATTTTCCTTTACATCTGTAAAAATTCTCCATACGCTGTCTTCTCTCTTCATCTAAACTAAGAGCCTAAAAACTTTCCAAAAACCAGATTTTATGGGTGGATCAAAATAGTTCATGGCTTATATATTTCTACAGAAATTCATGCCTCACAGCCTACAAATTCAACCTGTTCCGAACCATACCCGTCCATCTTGCCTTCCCCCATAAACGTGTTCCTCCTCCTGTACCACCCTCTCCAGGAAAACGGCATCATCAAACTGGAATAATCAGTTCATCCTCGATTTGTCCTCTGAGTCACCACAGGCCTCAAAGCTAGCCGGCTCTGACTTCGGCATTGCAAGCAGCATTTGCAACCCCACGGCTGCGGCCTCAGTTCAGGTCATTGTCCTAGACCACACTCCCTCTTCCCTGCCTTAACTGAGCCTCTTCACTGCCACCACTTATTTTTAAAAGTACAACCCTTAGTATGAGATTCCTCTGCCAAATGATAATCAATGTCCCCCTACCTAGAACACAAAATTTAAAACAAGCTGGCCCGCATGTGCCCTTCTGATGTTGCCATGTCCTCTTTAGATCAGGCCAGGACCTCTCACAAGGCCATGCCTTTGCAGGCCTGATCAGGACCTCTTCCACTGACAAACCTTAATACTGTCCCCAAGACCCAGCATCAGGGTGTTTAACTCTGCCCCCTCCCCGGAAAAGTTGAGTTCTGCATCTTCAGGGTCCCAGAAGCTCGTCCCAGATAATCTTGTGTCTGCTGAGACGCCTCTCTTCCCCACAAGCTATGGATCCTCATGGGCAAGGACTGCGTTTGATTTCTCCTGCTGTCCACAGAGCCTCGCACAGAGCCGGGCACATAGCAAGTACTCGGCAAACACCTGGTGAACAAATGACATCTCGGGTACCATACGTGCTCCTGCTTCCTGCTGAGATTAACCACTTTAGCCTCAGATCAATATTAGCCATTTAGATTTACATCTCATTCCAAGACTCTTCCATTTCCAAACTGAGTATCTGTCATCACTGACCCATTTCATGAGAGCCAGTCACTATAATCCAAATGTATTTACTCCCTAAAACAGAACCATCTGCTAACTTGGATCTGATCTTGCCACAGTGAGTTAAAAGGTTAAGTCATTCAGGATTTTGTTTCATTAAAGTGTAAGCGTGGTGTGTGTGTGTCTGTGTGTGTGTGTGTGCACGTGTGTGCACGCGCGCATATGCATGTGTGTGTGTAAAATCCATTTAATGAGTGCTTTCCCAATGTCATAAAAAACCCAAATTTTATAACATGATGTTTATAGAGAGAGTTAATCCAAGACATATGCATTTGTACAGAAAAAGAAATTGTTTGAATAGTTCCTGGGCATTAAAAAAGGTCACTTTCGATGATAAACCAGTGTTTTGTTTTTTCCCCACACAAAAGCCTCTCAGCCCTTTTTGGATAAGGCTCTGATAGCACACTGCCCTAACGAGGTCGAGCCTATATAACCCATAAAGAGCCCAGCTGCCCTCTGGCCCCATCTTGGTACTGCTTTATAGTCAAAGACACAATACATTACTAGCCCCATCCATCCCTCTCCTCACAACAAAAACCAAATTCAAGTATTCACTGTAATCTTTTATAAAAAGTCCAAGCAGGAATACATAAAGAAAAGCAAAATTCCTTTAAAAGTCATCTTTCCTCATCTTTTTCACTCTTAGTATTTCTCACAAAGCAGCATGTCAAGGATATTTTAACTGAAGAAAATATTTTGTAGAGAGGAATGCTCTTGAAGAGTGAGGAATTCTTATTTTTCTCCTATAAACTAAAATACTCTTTACTTTTATAATCCTTTTATATAACAGGCATGTTCGAAAATGCAACTTGAGTTGCATCCCATTCGTGAATAACTTGATGCCATATTTAATCTTATGTGAATTAATAAGGAAAATTTGGCAAATTACTTTAACTGTTTGCAGTAGGAATGCTTTGTTCCATTTCTTTAACCAGAGAAAGGGGTGAATCTGAACAAAATATCCCTGCCTTTGCTTACTGGGCTCAGGCACTGTAAAGGCCTCAAAGCCGTGCTGTTACAGCTGAAAACAAGTCAGATACTGAGGTATCTCATTATGACCTCTCTAGAACTCTCTAGAGACACCAGAGGCCAGTGGCCTGAGGCTGTCTGTGTACATGTTGTGTAAGAGCAGCTGCCTGGTCCTGGACTAGACCTCACAGTGTGGCCACCACAGGGCCATCTCTCATGGACTCCCATCACATTCCCCATTACGGCTGCTCCAAACCTCCTTGGCTGGCAAGCCCCCAACTCCACCACCCTCGCTCTGTGGTGACCTCTCTGTGCAATGATGGGAGCTTCCTCGGCTGTCTGCCCACAGCTAGGCCTAAAAGTAGTCATGGGAGAAAAAGGGTTAAGGCTTACACTCTGCTCTGGACAAGGAGCACATGAGTATAGGACTCAGCCTGTTAAGTGTGGTGTTCATTCTTCTCTCTCCTCCCATCAGTGAACTCTGGTCACTGTGTCACTATTTCCCTGGTCATGCGCCACACTTCCCATCCCCACCGCCACCATTCAAGTTCAGGATTACTACTTCTCACTTTTCTGGAACGCTGGTGCCAGGAAACACAGCTCTGCTGGCATCTCCACTGTCAGTGAGCCTCTGATGGCTGCAATTAATGCTGAATTCCTCTAAGAAGCACCCAAGGGCCTCTCTTCCAATGTTTTTTTTTTACGGGTCTTCTCCACTCAGCCCTTTACGGGGACCACTCAACCTGTACTATTTCCTAATACCTAAAAGTGGTGCAACTTCCCCACCCCTGTGCCTTTGCTTAGGCTGTTCCTTCCCTTAAGTTTCTCTCCAGGATCTTAAGTCCATCAAGATCCTGGCCGCCCCAGGAGGTGTGTCTCAAATACTCACTCCTTCCTTAGCCCCTCCTAACCCTTCCCCTGCCCAGCCCCCAGCTTTCTGGGACAGAGCCTGCTCTCCTCTAGCTCCTCCTGACCTAGGCCTGCAGCTGACTTTCCTCTGCCTTGAACTGTAAGTAGGCTCTTACTTCCCTATTGGACGAGCCTCCAAGACCATGACACCAAGGCTGCGTCTTCTCCACCTTTCTCCCCCGTGGCTCCCTGGCACAGCACTCAGTAAACATTTGCTGAACTAACCCAAAATGAAGAGGGAACTGTACTGCACAGAACACTTTACCTGGCTAAGTAATCTCCAACGCTGCAAGAGCGCCACCTGGTTTCACAACCCCAACCATGCACTGAAGTTAAGGGTAATCCATGCACCTTTCAAGGACACTATGAGTCCCAAGGAAAGGAGCGACAGGCAAAACCATGAAAAACAGAAGGCCCGGCCGGCCGCAGATGGAGAAGTCAGGGGAGGTGGGGGAAGACGGTCAGCTGAGAGCAAAAGGCGGGAAAGCAAGTGTCCTCCCAGTATGTTCCTAAATCCAACTGTGACCCCTGAACAGAAGAATTGGGCTCCAGTCACAAAACCCTATGCCACCCGGGAGCCTGACACTCCCAAACCAGACAAGATCAAATTCTCCAGAAGGAAACTTTAAAACCCCACCGTTCCTACAAAGATCTCTGTGGCTCTTAATATTAGATGCAGTAAAAACCTAGTAACTTGGAATATAGTCTTAGTTCACAAAATATCTGCGTAGTGAAGATTTTCTAAGGAAATTAAGTCTTATTATTTCAAGTCATCCCTAATCAAAGAAGAAATAAAGCTACTTCATTTCTTCTTTCTTCCTCTAAGCCAAGGCTGCAGCAAGCATTCAACATGACCCCCGCAAGGATACGGTTAACAAAGTGAGGGGTCTGACTGGGCAAGAACCCCGTCTCCCCCTTCCCTCCAGGCGGACCATCAGGCTTGCAGGGAGAGTCCCGGGAGGAGCAGTATCTGGTGAGCCTGGCTGGTGGTACACTGGTAGTCTGAAATTGGTTTTGGCCAATTACGGGATCCTTGAGGGAAGGAAAAAATAAAACCCCCAGTAAATCCAATTTAGCAATCCCAGGCGCTCTCTGCTGATTGTTATTGCTCTCTCTAAGTGGCTCCAAATGATCCACATATAAAATAAACTCAAAGCCAGAGTGAGTGAGTGAGTGAGTGTACCAGATGCAGAGGAGAAGGGAGAAGGAGGGGCTCATTCTGGCTATGTGCACGACAAAACAGGTTTAGAAAGACAGGGGATCCTAGTGTCTGCACTACTGCTGCAGGCTGTTGGGCTGAGGACAGCCAGGGCCAGCAGTCTGGCCAAACCCCCAGGACAATGGCATCTCCTAAGCCATACTAAACCCTGCCTGTGTTGCTGTCCATTCTCTCTGTCCCACTCCCTGACATCAGTCATCGCAGGAAGAGGGACATATGGCCCTTCTCTGGAAAGACATGAGCAGCTGTTAGTAAATGCAGCCAGAAAGGCTGTGGGGGACCCTATCCTAGGCATGTGTGTTCCTGCCCATTTACAGGAGAAGGGAGGAATGAATGCCATAAGGACACAGCTGCCACTCCTGGCAGCCACTCAGCTACTAGTGGAAATTATTCTGAGCGTGGAATGACAGTCCAAGTGAATAAGGTTTTCCTACTCCTTATGAGATACCTCTTAAGATTAGGACTCTTACCTCATCTATTAAAGGATGACTTTCAGCTAAGGGATTAAAAGGTATAAATAAAAAAAGGGCTGGTCCTTTCTTCAGTTCATTATTCAGCAGGAGACTCTTGCCACCATGTGGCCGCAGCCATCGAAGGAGCGTCTCTCGGTTTTCTAAGGCCCATTTACAGATGTTCTCAGCTGTGTAGTTAAGGACCTCCCTGGGAAAGACCTGTAAAGGACAAACACATGAAGGATAAAATGCAGGGCACATTGAAGCACATAAGCACTGTCCTCAAGAGGCCTGACCAACCCCATCGCTTCACAGGTGAGGAAGAAGAGGCTTAGAGGGACGACCCAACCTGCCCCTGCTTGTGACGCTAAAACCTGGCTCTACTTCTCCACACAGAGCATCTCCTCGCAAGTGGCTGGAAAAAGCAAAAGCGGTTGCAAGAGGTGACTTTCATATCATGTGATTCATCTTGTTCCCTTTAGGCAGATTCATCGATCAGCAGATAATTGTCCCTGTTTGCTGCTGGCAACAATGACCTCTACCACCCTGTCCAAGGGGAGCTATTAAATGTTACTGGGTCTTTATAAAAGGATCAACAAATATTTAAGAAAACAAACTATGGAGTCACAGATCATTTAGATTTTTACCTTGGTTCCTCAAAAGTTGGCTCGTAAGGGCAGGAGGGAACCTTCCATTAGGGCAAAATTTTTCTGTGTTTTGCTCACCTGTAGCCCCAGTGACTAGAACAACAACTGACACAGAGCTGAAACTCAACAAATATTTGATCCAGGAATGACCTAGAACTTATACAAGGCCACAAATCATGTTTTATGTGTACAGAATGAAGGGAAGAGACACTTGGAGTTTTTGCTTTGTTTTTCTATAACCACCAAGGTGTGTCACCATAAAATTATTTTTAAAATTCCAATAATATAAATCACCGGGATTCGAACAAAACTCCCAAAAAGTGTTCAAAGGGTTCCACAAAATAAGATATTTTATACTCCTCTAAAACAGATTTAAAATGGCATTATAACAAAGATGTCCACTGCTTTTATTTTTTTAATATTATTTTAAAAATAATATTTCATTTGATAAAAAGAGTTCTGCAGCTGAACCAACCAAGCAATCGTAAAAACTGTGGAATTGATCTGGTAAACACAATATACTTTTCAGTGTCATTCATAGCCCTACCATTTCTCCATCTATTTTAAATTTATTCCTAAGCACTCTTTATTATAAATATGGTATATGTTGATTGTATAGCATGCTATAAAAGAAGAATGAAGGAAAATGATAGCAAAAGCAGATGAAGTCAAAAGCTTAGAGGCACAAGGAGAATGAGGGAGCAGCAGAGAGACAATCAGCGGTGATTCTCAAAGTGGGATGGTGGGAGTTTGAAAAATCATACTCAAACACCATAATAAACATTTCCACTTAGAAAACACGAAAATACATTTCATTTCTGGAATATAAACTCCAAGAAGTAAAGCACAACATCTGGGCTATTAAAAATATGCAGAAGCCAGGGTGACTGGCAATCAAGTAGGTGCCCCCTGGAGAGGGCCTAACAGCACGTACAAGGCAAGAGACTTGCATGCTAAGCCAAGAAGAGCACAGGTTTAAAAGGTTGGGGTCACTGGGTACAGGAATACTGGCCTTCACTAGACCGGTACATCACTGACACTGTCAATGAAGTTAGAGATAAAAAAACACTTAAGAGAAGTAAACTCTCCGTGATAGACTAAGGAAGTAGCACTAAACACAGCAGAAGCACAGGACTAGCAGGATACAGGTCAAAAGCTCAGAAACAGCCGATCTGAGGTTGGTCTACCAAAAGCTAATGAAATCAGGAACAAAGACGACAATGGAAAACCGAGGCTCTCTAAGTGAAAAGCCATCAGCTTCTCACTGTGACGTGACAAGAACTTCAAAATCCATTACATCAGCTAAGGAGAAAAGCATGTCACATTACTACTCCTGATAAATGGAACCAATGAACAAGAACATCGCCCAATGGAAGCTTAACCTGAGAACCCGGGCCCATAGTTACAATTCTCCAACAGAATTTCATCTAAGAAGGAAAACTAACAAGGCTGCCTCAAAATCTAAGAATATAAACAAAGAATTTCAAGATGTTAAACTCAAGAGCCCTCTAATGCATGGGTTCTTAATAGGGGCATAGGCTTCTCAAGTGAGATTCTGGGAACCCTCAATCCGCATATAAAATCACGTGTACTTTCCTAGGGAGAGTGTACATTGCTTTTATTTGATTCTCAAAGAAGTCTGTGACCTAAACAAGGTTAAGAACCGCTACACTAATATAAACGTGATTTCAAAATACTTACAAGTGATGTGTTGAAATGTCTATGTAAATACACACTTCCAGAGTGTACTAAGGATACCAGTTTCGCAAGATGTTTATTTGTGATAACCCCAAATCGTACTGTTCCTAGGTAATCTGAAACAGAAAATTTTCCTTTATTAAAGAAAAGGCCTATGCCTTAAAACAGCCACAAAACCCAGTGATCAAGTCTTGATGCACGAATTCCCCAGAGCAAAGCTCTTTTTGGTCCCCTGGACCACACAGGAAAGGAAGAGGAGCTGAAGAAACCTCCTCCCGGCAGACCTCACGTCTGCTCCTGAGTAACGTCTCTGACAGCACCTGCGTTGCTTTGTCCACCTGTGCTGATCTGACCTCATCTCCTGGTCCCTTGGTCCCCCTCGCTCACCTGCCCCACCTGGGAGCCCAGGCACGTGCTGTTCTCTCTCTGCCCCGACACTTCCGTGGCCGGCTCCTTTTCATCATTCAGATCTCAGTTCCGACCTCACGTTCTCTGAGAAGACTTCCTTGACTAACCCACCTCAGGGCTAACCCCAACTTAGAGGACAAAGTCAACAGGAGGATCTGGGGCTCCCTCCCCACTCAGGTACTCTCTCTATCATTACCCTATTTTTTTTTTACAGAACTTATTAACATCTACATAATCTTAGTGATTTATTTAGATTTTCTTTGGTCCAACTTCCTCATAAGTTCTGTGTAATTAGAAACTTGGTTTATCGCTGTTAGTGCCTACAGCAGTGCTTGGGCAAATGATAAGGGATCAATAAATACTGGTTAAACGAACGAATCTAGCACATACAAAGAACTCATACAAATTAGTAAAATAAAAAGAAAGAAAGCAGTTAAAAATGGGCAAATCACAAAAAAAGAAATGTTAAAGCCTAATAAGTACATGAAAATACATTCAACCTTACTATTTCAGAGGAAAACAAATTGAAAGAAAATACCCAGATTGCCCAAAATTTGAGACAGGAAATATCAAGTATTGATGACCAATAGAGAAATGAGTACTGTGATACGATGCTGGTGGAAATGGCAGCCACTGGGGAGAGCGACGACACAGGGCATTGCCTGTAGCCCCACAATGCTGCTTCTGATATCCACATATGTGCACTGAGAGTCACACATGAGGAGAGTCACCAAGAAATACTCCGCAGATGTTAAAACAAGGGGGCAGGGCTATCGATACAACAGGAATAGATTTAAAGACATATGTGAATGAAAAAGCAAGCTGAGGAAAGATAAAGTTTCTTTATGTCAAAGAAACAAAAACAAAAAAGCTCATACTTTTTTGGACAGCTAATTTTGAATAAAAACCTGATTAAAGAGGCAGTGAGAAACATGAAAAAAAAAACACTTATAAAACAATATTTTTTAGAAATGTATAAAGACTCTGAAAGGATAAAATTAGTTTATGTTGGGGGATGGAGATCAAAGAGGACTTTATTCTTATGTGTGAAGCTTTATTCTCCCCAAGGAGTATATATAATGTAATTACTTGTATGATTAGAAATGGACTTTGATATTTAGTGTTAAAGGAGAGTAGATAAGATGTTGTGGGAAAAGGTACATTCTTTCCTATCCCCCTTCTTTTTTATTAGCAGACATGAAAAAAATATTAAACTTTAAATGTGACCAAGTTATACCCAAGTAGCTAAGATATAAAATTATTATGGTACTAAACACACAAAGTTTCTAGCTTACTCCCACAACCCCACCTTCCAGCAGCGGCATCTTCTCTTTGTCAGAGAAGGAATGGCTGCCCAGGATGAAGTGGTAGTAACCCTGCCCCTACTGCCATGCTGGACAATCTTTAATATAGACCTGATGAGTTTAAAATAGCACGGAACCAAAGAAACACAGGAAGAATAAACCAGAAACTACAGAGGTCGGTTGCTTATGGAAGGGTGGCAAAGATGAGCTAGAAGGAAGAATGGGAACTGAAGAATATGGATGAGGTGGCCCGACTCTCATTCGAGAAGATCTGTTTGTACTAGACTCTTGTTTCACACAGTTCACATGCTCAAAAACTAAACAAATCATTAAACCAAGATATGGGGGACCTAACACGGAATACAAACACTAGTAAATACACCTAACTATATCACAAATGTACCACAGCACAGTAAAGGGATAAAGGCTTGAGGTTTTAGAAACTAAGTAACTGGAAAATGTGTACTGACTGGATACTGTTAAACTAGGGACAATGAGAACCAGAATTCTCCTGACAGAGGGAAAGAAGTTATAGATTAAGAGGGGAAGGCAAAAATGAATCCTGTGCTGCTAGATTAGAATCAGAGGGAATCAGTATAAACATGGCTTTTAACACACGCGCGCACACACACACACACGCAATACAGAGCTACGACTGTATACATATGTGTGGGTATAAACACACATCTGTCCTAGCTCATCTGCTGAGAGGGCCTCGCGGTTATGACACCTGATACCTAGAGTACACCTAGCACCCAGGTCGTGGCTGCCAAATGACATTCTCCAATAAAAGAAACCAGGGAGGGCTCCTTGGAGAAGAGGCTGATTCCAGAGCGGGGACAGGGAAAGTACAAGATGGTGCCTGGAGCATCTTGTGGTATCAGAAGTAAAGAGTGCTCATGAAAAGATGGGGACTTGTTCAAAGGACCTGAGGGCCAACCCAAGATGCTCCTAATGGCCAAAGCTGGAACAATTTAGGCAACAAGTAAACAATAACCAGTATTCTTCAAGTGTCAAGGTCATGAAAGATGAGGAAAGACTGAGGAACCATCATAGGCCAGAGGAGATGAAGGAGAGAAAAAATAATTAAATGTGATATGGGATCCCAGATGAGATCCTGGAACAGAAAACAGACATTAGTGAAAACACTGGCAAAATTCAAATAAGGTTTCCAGTTTCGTTAACAATGAACTAGTGTATAAATGTCGAGTTCTTGGTTTAGACAAAAGCAGTCTAACAAATGGTTATAGATTATATTAACATTTGAGGAGGCAGAGTGAAGGTAGGAAACTAGTGAACTCTCTGTTAGGCAACTTTTCTGCACATGTAAAATTTTTTCAAAATTTAAACTAAAAAAAATTATCTCTGTGGTTAGCATTAAGGTTTTTTTTTTATTTGAGGCCTTTTGCATAACACTTTAATACCAGACTACTTTATTTTGCTTAAAACCATTTGCCTTAAATTCAGTTTTCAGTAATAAAACTTTAGTTTAGTACACACATTCTGAGGCAAGAACTACCTCGGTGAGGCAAGTTGTTAAATTTTTTAAAAATGGTATAATGTAAAAGTTCAGATCCCCAAGCTGTCAGAAGAAAAAGCGGGTCTCAAGACAGGATATGAACTGGTAGAATCAACAGACACCATTCTGCAGGAGGGGGCTGAATCTTGGTGGACAGCCACAGCTACAAAGAAAAGAAAAGGAAAAGTGGCCAGTAAGGAAATTCACTCAATAGGCTGCCAAAGTCACCAACACAGTTTACTGAAGCAAAGAAACAAGAAGTAACAGCTTGACCCAAAAGTTGAAAGAGGCTATTCAAAATCCTGTTTAATTAATAAGAATGGATAGCCTGCCTGCAGAGAACACATTCTAACACGGCCCAAACATATTACAATTTCAAAACTTTATTTTCCACAAATAGAAAAACTGACAAAAATCACACATCTACTGAAGTCCCTGCATATGCTGGAAATCTTACTGGAAGAAGCAGCTTAAATTTGCGGTCTCATGTGTACAAAGAGTAACTGAATAAGCAGGGGACGCTCACAGTGTAAGAATGACACAAGAAAACAATACCTCCCATCTCCCTATCCAGGACATTTTGTTAGGCAGGGCGCCATGACTTTCTACAATAGGGGTCTCTGTTATATATAAAATTGAATAATTTTAATCTATAAGTAATAAAACTTCAATATTTAAGGACTCTAAATTTGTTGAATAATTAAAAATAAATGCAGAATAATGCTTTCCCCTCTCCCACAAAAAAGGTCCAGCAATGGCATGACCCTATTCAATTAGTTGAAAAAAATAAAATAAAAATTTCAATAAACTCAGTTAGCCAGGTAACTGGCCAGTTTACAGTCTCTATTAAGCATCCAGCGAAAGGTGTCAGAGAGACCACTGCAAGGTATGAGGAGATCTTGAAAGAACATCTGGGTACAAGTAGTTAGTTACTGAGTGGTATGTGCTGCTAGTCGTGTAAGGCAAGGTGACCACAGCATGGAGACAGGCTTGTCTGCCACTTGCTACAAAAAGTGCTGAGCCCTTGGTCACATGTTCCTCAGCTACAAAGCAGCTCACGTTGCACACAGCCACCACATAGGCCCGCTGAATCAGGTCTCCCATGGGATGTGGGGCAAAGGAAACCAACACTAGCAGGCTGATTCGCTGTTGGTGTGCTTTGAGTAATTAACAGCCTTGCTTTCATCTATTAAACCCTACTTGCTTTGGCACTAATGCAGGTTTACCCCTTACTATCTTTTATGAGGTTGGGGTTCTTCCCTGCCACTAACAGAATGAATGCTCCACGCCCTCTTCCCACACTCCTCTAGGCAGAGCTTCCACTGACCTTCTTCTGCCTTCCGTGTACCGCTGTCACCATTTACCTCGTGGTAAAAACCAAGGATGCATAGAAAACGGCAGGATCTGAGTTTCCATCTGGTTTCCACTCAGATTCATCTGGCTCACTTGCGACCTCTCTGGTTTGCATTAAGGTTTCTTTGTTTTTGGACTTTTGTGTAACATTTTAATACTAGACTATTTTGCTTAAAATTATTTGCCTTAAATTGTTTTTAATATTAAACTTCAGTTTAGTATTAGGGTAAAAGCACACGCTTTCTGAGGGATGAACTACCTCGGTGAGGCAAGACGTTAAAATTCTCAAACATTCCAGGAAGAAGAAGAATAGTTTCTTCTATTAGGAAAGAGAACAGATTTTTAATTGTGCTTTAAAATTAATAATAAAACTTGACAACTCACACTTTCCACCTAACAGGCTACCAGAAGCACACTCTGAAATGTCAACACAAGGATACGCGTGCAAGAGACTGAGTATGTTACAAACAAGTGGCTTTGCCCTGGACACCTGGATAATGAGGGCTGTGTCCAGAGCTGCACTGTCCTCTTTGGTAGCCACTAGCTACATGTGGCTAGTAAGCACTCGAAATATGAGCAACTGAGGGATTAAATTTCTAACTTTATTTTATTTTAATTTTAAAGTGATATTCAACACGTGGTCATTGAAAAACTTTTAAGTATGTTTAAAACAACTTGGGTATGTAAATCATTTTAACTGCAAATTTTATGAAATCTGAATATAGAACAATATTTCCAATGAAAAGTTATCATCTGAATTGAGATGTGCTGTTAAGTATAAAAGTATAAAAACTTGGTTATTAAAAAAATGTAAATGATCTCAATAGTTTTCTTACTGATTACATGTCAAAATGATGATAATTTGGATACTCTGGCTTAAATGAAATATATCAAATTAGTTTCACTTATTTCCTCTTAAATTTTAATGCAGCCACTAGAAAAATTTAAAATTCCTACATGGTTCATACTATATTTCTATTGGACTATGCCGGGGTGGAAATGATGAAAATGCAAGATTCAATGAACTTAGGAAGAAAATTAGCCTGAGATAATATATCCAACAGCCAGTAAGTCTTAATAATGAACAATTATCTGAGAAAGATATATAAAACTATGTTTCTTGAATTTACTTCAGGAAAACCCCTTCAACAGCAGAGAATGATAATTTTTAAGAACATGCCACCCTCCCTCCTTCAGAGAGGAGAAGGTAGGGCTCCAGTTCTGGTGACTCTAGGTATAAAGCGCTGAGCTTCTGAAATGAATTCTTCTTTCTCAGACACCCAGAGTAAACAGCGCTTGCCGTACTACGAAGTTAGGGACCTGAAGACACACTGAAGGAGTGAACGAGATGCCCAAGCTGAACAACGCAGAGATTTTTACATCGGGACTGACCACCTGCTCTCCAGGTGACTTCTGTGTGAGCTAATTTCTCAGGGATCATTGGACAAAATGGAATATCAGGTCAAGAAAAATCCTCATAAAGATAACTACTGACAAATAAATCGTGATACACTTCGAAACTAAATACCACTGCATTAGGTCGCATGGCTTTCGATGACCATGGCGGGGAAGTCACCTACTCCTTGGGAGAATTTCTTTCACTTCTTTTCTCTGGGAAGTCATGACATTCCAAAGGCAAAATTGTACTGTGCTACTTCCCTTCCATGCTAGAAAGAGCCCTCATTTTACTCTATACTCTGCCATTTTTATTAACTTCTGCTTTCCCATTCTTTCCAATGTTTTGGACAAGGAAGAAAAGAAAATGATAGGATTATATGAAACGGGTAACAACCACCACTCCAATGTTACTTAGCCCTTACAAAAATGACTCAATCATTCAATGAATGATGATGTCACACATTTCCAATGATAAATACATTCATCAAAATGAAAAAGCCTTCAAAGAAGAGATTACGGAAATGTTTGTTTTTAATGTATGAACTACAGCTCTTACTTGCACTTTTCCCCCAGAAATGTGACTTTGAGCTTTGTATATCTTCAGAATTCTTAATATAAAGTACAAAGCCATTATCTACAAAAAAAAATCTGGCATTTGGGCACCACAGATAAAATATGCACATTTGGTATTTGCCAAGACACTGTTAAATCCTAAGTAAACATGTACTCCTTAGCTGTGATTTTTTTCTTTCTTGGGAGTTAGGGAGAAGGGGAAGAAATGCAGTTCCAAATACATTATCTCAGAAGAACGTATACTATAGAGATAAATATGCACTGTCACATATACTAACATGACAGTAAACTAAACACCCTCACACCAGCCATTCCCATTTAACCAAAGCACAATATTAAAACAATCGATACAAATACTTCCCTTGAATGTATTTCAGTTAAATTCCTTTATTTTTCTTAATACCCTGGGGAAGGAAGGACTTCATAAAAGAAACATATGTGCTTAGAAACACCTCCAACACCCTCTTTTAGGCCACTCTTAAGGATCCATCACAGAAGCCACATGTTGTTTTTTTTCCCCCCCAAAAAAACAACCCTTCACAAATATAAAAACAATTCTTAGCTCCCAGACCCACGAAAGCAGGCCAAGGGCCAATGCAGTTTTCAAGATGAAGAGTCCTAGAGAAGTAATGTGGGCAAGGCTCCCTTATCACACAATTGAGAACCTAAAGACCAGTGAGAATGGGTGACTGGGTGGGCCCTGGTCACACAGGACACCTGCCACTAAAATGACTTGTCAGGACAGTCAGTCCCTGCCTGGGGGAATGTATTAGGAAGATACCACTGAAGTCCAAGGGAAAATTAGAAAATAATGCTAGTTGCTAAGTGGGAGGCATAGCCAACTAGTGCAGTAGTAGTTTTAAGGGGGGGCCAGTGCTCTGCAAATCTCCATCTGATGTCTATAATGTACTGCAAAGTTAGTAGCTTAAAACAATATAAACTCATCCCACGGTTCTGGAGGTTCCGAAGTCCAAGATGGGCCTCACTGGGCTAACAGCAGAGTGTCAGCTAGGCACGTTCCTTCTGGAGCCTCTAGGGAGAACCCATTTCCTTGCCTCTTCCAGCTTCTAGAGGCTACCTGCATTTCTGGGCTTGTAGCTCCCATCCATCTTCAAAACCAGCAATGGCTGAACAAGTCCTTCTCATGTTGCATCACTCTTTGCCCCTCAATTACACTTTTAAGCATCCTTCTAATTACAATGGACCCACTCAGACAATCCAGGATAAGCTCCCTTTCTCAAGATCAGGCGACTAGCAACCCAATTCCATTTGCAACCTCAATTTCCCCTTGCTATATAAGGTAACATATTCACAAGTTCTGGTATCAGAATGTGGACATTTTCGGGAGACATCATTCTGCCTACGACAGTCACCCTGAGTCAGTAGGTAACCTCCTCAAGAGCCTCTGTTTCCTAACACTGAGCTCATAATAGTTCCAACTTCAAAGAGTGGCAGTGAAGACTGATCATCCAGGTAAAGCGCTTGGCTCATGGAAAGGCTCAGTCCAGCATCAGCTTATCACGCTCAACTTTACACAAAAAGTTGTCAAGTAAAAGACCAGAACTGGGTTTGTCTGCACTGAGTTGTTTCACTATAAGCTTGTGACTTTATTATAAAAGGTGATCCCTGAGAATTCTTCAAGATTTCAATGGTTTTGGTTCTTTGTCTAGGAGTCTTATTATAGCTTCAAAACCAATAAAAACAAACAAACAAAAAAACAAACAGAAAGCCTTGAAGAAACAGAATCCAAACACATGCACCCTAAAACAGGACGACCTCAGAAAGGTAGACACTATCATAACACAATCGGAAAGTGAAGATGGTATAATTTTTCAGCTACATGGGTTCAAAGAATCAAAATAGCTAAAAGACCACTAAATTTGGTTCTGAGCTTCCCGCACACCTTTCACTTTCCCTACCCCTTCTATCTTCCATCCTCTAGTTCCTCACACACTCACCTGAAGACTGACCCTTCATTCTCTAGGAAACCTTCCCCATCCCCAGCACTAGCTCCTTGGAACAGCCTTCCCTGATCTGATCCAAGCACCTGGCCTTCACGCTCCAACAAAGCCTGTCACAGACCTGTCACCTCACTTACACTGTGCGCAAGCCTACCTGCTGACCACTCTACCTGGTGGCACTACTGATGTTGAGGAACAAGCTATTTTCACCTTTACAGCTGTAGCACATCGCATAGTGGATCCTCAAACGTTTGTTGAATTAGTAAGTCATGCTTTTGAATCTAAAAGTGTGGGGAAGTCCATTTTTTGGCCTTAGTTCTTAGCTAGCAGCATTTACAAGGCTTAAGAAGTAAATCATAATGGAAATAAAACTATTTCCTATGAAATATGATGACATCCTTGCTAACATAATAGCAACATATTAAAAAGGCAGTTTTAGGTATGGGAATAAAAAGTGTGAAATTCATAATATGTTTATTCTAATGTGTTTCAATCAGTATTCAGGAGGCCTGAGAATGCAAGCAGTCAGAAAAAGAGTTCCCTCTATAAGTGAGTACAGTGACAACGAATGAGATTATCTGAAAAAGCAAGTGATCCTAGAACTTGCTTAATTCGTGGGCAATTGTTAAAACCAATGCCTGGTCCAAACTCCCAAGAGTTAGACTCAGGAACCCAAGAAAACAAAGCAAACTCTGCGTCAACCTTGCCTAAGAAGTCAGTCCCTTGTTCTTTCAATGCCTTTAAGAACATCACCTACAGAGTAAGAAAATCCTACCCTTCAGATCTCTTGATGTTGTATAAAATTCCACAATCTAACAGAAAAGTGCTCCAAAAAAGCTTTATTTATGAATAAGAATATGGAGGAAGGCGCTTTTATGTGTCCTGACTCAGATCTACCAGCAAATCACAGAACCATCAGATGCCACCTGGTGGAGTATAGGGACCCTACACTGGAATTGTAAGTTTTTCCTCTAATAAACTTATCTTAAAAAAAAAATTCATTACAACAGTATTTCCCAAAGGGTATTATTCCTTGGAAAACTGATGCCACAAGGTTCCCCTGGCAACTAAGTTTAGGAATTCCTAAAGGTGGTAGAAGAGAGTGGAAATACTTTTAATGAATAGTTTAGTGTATTTTCAAGGTGAAGTTAAGAATCACATGAATTTCAATTCAATTAATTAGGATTTTAATGTCAGGGGACAGTGGAATGCCAGTGGAAAGAAAGAACAAGAGTGAGGCAGGCAGGGGCTCCACTCAGTCCTGCTGTGAGTGATTCCTACACACTGGTCTATGGAACCTGAAGGGCCAGGCATGACGGGAAGTGGTGGTGGTGAGAGGGGATCCCAAGTAACTTAGCTTCCCACTGCTACAATCATGCCCACTTGAGCAATTTCAGGGTAAAGTGTCCCTTAGTAGGCATTCGTTCAACCTTTCAGCTACAACACTGACGCGGAATGTTAGAGAGTTGCAGGCACCTAATAAATATTATCTGAACAAAACAGCTCCTACTCCAGTGGGAGAGAGATGCAGCCGGTTCTACAGTGAGGACACCGTGAAGTACAGAGAAGCAGATATGGAATGGTACAGGAAAAGGGAGGCGGAAAACCCATGTCTGCTGTTCTGTCAAGTTACATAATATGTGGTCTAGATGCTTTTAAGAAAACAGACATAATACTTAAAATGCTTTCAGCCAGGTGGCTTTATAATTAAGCTCCTACAGACTTTAAGACTATTACTTTATTAACACCCAAAGTATTACCCACATGATGTGATCTGGTAAAACAGGTCTCTTCCCTCCCTAATTTTACAGATAATCTCAAACACAGAAAAGTCAAATATTTTGTTTGTTCAAGTTTACAGATTCCGTCAAGGGCAGATGAAGGGTAAGAACCAGACAGACACTGCTGCTCCCAGGCCACACTGCTGCCTGCCCCAGACAGCACTGCGGCCCTTTTGTAGGGTGAATGAAAAAGAGTTACCAAATTTTCTCTTTTAAAAAAGTCACTGCATCATAGCAGAACATAACAACATCTTACCAGAACACACTTTTACAGCAAATAATGAAAAAATAAGATGGAAAAAAAAATCAAGTAAGCAACCTAAAAATACTGACCCTTCTATCAAATTTTCTTTAGGCAAAGAAAAAAAAAAAAAAAAAGGCAGCCTGTCTGCAAGATCAAATGAGATAATGTTCAAAGAGGAACAGGCTTCGCAGTCTGTGAAGAGTGAAGTCCCAGAGACTAGGTTCCCCAGGGATCTTGAACCATACAGACTGTTGACCCACAATTACTCATCCAGCACTTTGACGTGATGAAACAGTACTGAAGGATGTATAAGATCTATTATTAAAAATTAAAAGGAAGGTTTAAATAAATGAATAATCATGCTCTGATCCTAGAAAGGGAAGCTGAATGTTAGGAATAGGTCGTTTACCTCTAAATCAATTTATGTATTTAATACAATTCCAACCAAAATCCAAACAAATGCATGGATGCATATAAAAGAGTAGTTCATAAAACATGTGAACTAGAGGAAGCAGAGTCCAGACTTTACCAGGTAATAATTTAAAAGGAAAAAATGATATTATATTTACTCATACAAAAAGAGGGATCTAGAGCAGGAGAAAACACAGAAATACACCCAACTACATGTAATAAAATATTTTGTGATAAAGCAAGAGTCATCAAGATGAGAGTAAAAAGCAGCATTATTCTATAAATGTTGTAAACTGGTTAGCCAATAAGAAAGGGGGACAAATCAAGAGAGCTCTGTATTTTAAGCCAAAGTAAATTCAAATTGCATAAAGTGTTAAATAATTTTTAAATTTTAAAAGAAAGTGGACCAATGATCAGATTTTTAGAAAAAGAATTTTTTAATCAAGAAAAAGAACCACAGATTTAACTACATGAAAATATAGAACTGCTACATAAAAAATAAAATAAAAATAAAAAGATAAAAGTAAACCAGCTAGGAAATAATAAACAGAAATATAACAAACGGTTACTGTCCTTCCCACCTAACAGGCGGGCCTCCATAAACTGACAAATCAACACCAAGACTGAGATGAATAGGTAAAGAATATAGGTAAATGAGATGAAATAGTTAAAACAAAAAAGAGAAAGCAGTTAATGTTAAGTGCTGAAGTGTTAAGTGAACTTTCCCTAATTTTCTTTATTATAATGTGTAAAAATATCAAACATTAGATAAATAGTCTTAAGGCAATGGCAATGACAAAGCACCATGAGACCAGATTTTACAACTAAACTGTGGGATTCTTGAGGGCAGGAATGAACTCCCCTCCTAGCACACCCCAGCACCTTGGCATAATGCTGCATATATGGTACATTTGTAGACTGATGGCCAGCTAGCTTCAAGGAACAAATGTCAAGAGAGTGTCCTGGCTATTTCCAAGACAATTAAAAAAAATCATTAAGGCAACAGAAAAACGTGTGCATTCTATAAACACCTGTGGTTTGTTGAACCAGGACATCTGCTTTTTACCACAACAGTCTAAATACTTCTTCAGTTAAGCTCTCTATAACCAAATGTTATGCGTGTCAAATGTTTCTGAGGCCTCGATTTGTATACACAATCTAAACACAACACTGATCTAGAATTTATACTCCAAACAGTACCATTAGAAAAGAAGTGTGCATATTTTTCTTATTGAACATCTGCTATCAATAAGTAAAATACCATTTGACTTCAGGATAGGAGAAATAAAAGAGGAAAAAAAAAACCCAGATGCTCTGGGCATAATTTATTTTAGGTAATCCTTCCTAGTGCACATATTATGGAAAATCATCATTCCAAACTTTTTCTTCTAAAAATGGTTCATTAAGCTTAAGTGAGAGCTTATCCACAAAAATGATGTGAAAATGATTAGAATGAATCTCAGTTCTTCCAAAGTTCATATGCAACAGGATTTTACAAGACCCAACTAGACTCACAAGACAAAAAAGAAATGTAGTAAAGTTAAATCAGACTAGATTTATTCCAAAAAGAAATTTTGCATAATCATTGATCAAAATTAGTGATTTGACCAGAGGTTTGTTTTGTACTTTCAAGTAGTTTTTACCCATTTATCATCTCCCTGTGCTTAAAAAAAAAAAAAAAGAGAAGAAAAAATGGGGAAAATTTTGTACTTGGAAATGTTTTTCCAAAAAGTAGCAATATTTTGGAAATCTCCAAATGAAAAAAGTAATTTAAGATGAATCATTAGCACATAATATAAACTAATCAGATAATAAAACATCCTTCCATGACCTTGAAATATCCTCTTCAACTCAAGAACTTTAATGCTTTAGTGAATGACTCTAGGTTTCCCTTTACATATACATTATCTTCGGTTGTGAGTTTCTTTGAAGGGCTTTAATTCTCTAAGAAGATATTTGAATATTTACTTCTTAAGCTTATTTAAGTTGGTAATATTTTGCTTTCAAATTTCAAACTTTGACTCACTAAGTCTTAGTCACCTGAAGATGTGCAGCTCAAAGTATTTCAAGTGGACAGAAGACATACTTAGTGACAGCTTGATTTCCTCTCCCAATGTCCTCTGGATGAATACAGTAGATTCTCTATGCATAAAACCTTAAGATAATGTATATATTAAAATGGCCAGTCATATAACTGTTTGATATAACATATCAAACATATAATAAATAGTATACTACTGTAACACCAAAAAAATAATAATCTAATATTCAGTAATAGAAAAATAGTTACATACTTTTGGTTGATCTACTGGGGAAAAATGAAATGGCCATCAATCTGATCGCTCACTTGACAAACAGTGACTGAACCCTTGCTATGTGCCAGACGCTGGAAAAAGAACGCTAAACTGAACATACATGGTCCCTACTCTCAAAATCTCAGTCTGGGGAAGAAGACAGACATTAAACAAATCATCCCAGAACTACATTCATAAATACAAACTATGTTAAGTGCTAAAAAGAAAACAACGGGGTTCCCAATTGAGATTGGGGAAGATTGTGGAAGGGATATTTGAAGGGATCTTGAAGGATGAATAGAGGTTTGACAGGTAGGGAGCACATTTCAGGCAGCAGGACTAGCACATGTAAAGGCCCTAGTGTAAGGAAAAAGGGGCAAGAGTGAATACTAGTTAAGTGTCCCCTGGTCTAGTCCAGGGTGGGGGAAGGAGCTTGGACCAGAGAGGTAACAAAGGAGATGGAGACAAGTGAGCAGATGAAAGTATATCCCACAGAGAACTGACAGGAAGTTAAGACTGATAAAAAGAAAGAACGTGGAGAAACATGAAAAAATAGGCAGGATACAATGCTTAATTTAGAAGGCAGGACCTCAAATAATATATAATTTAGCTAAAGTTAAAAAATATATATGGATTTGAGAATAGTGAAACTGGCAATAGGCTTATACTAATGTGACATGACTTTTATACTTGCAAAAATACTTCTTAATGGAAATGTATTCCTAAATTATGGTCTATCCAACTGCCAATATAACCATTAAAAACTCTGACTAAAATATTTATGTATGTAAAAAAAGAGATTATGATATAATAAATTTTAAAATGCAAAACATATCAGTGCAGACAAGCTATGATCTAGCTACATTTTTAAACAGCTAAATGTTTTAGAGACTAAATTTGAAAGAGCACAGTATTTTCTATGTGCCAATAGAACATAAAACAATGTATTTAATACAAATACAGAGGAAGGGAATCAAGAAAATGAAAATATATAAAGATAACATATGTAAAAGAAGATATAAATACATATATACGTTCTTGTTAAAATACTAATGTCTTAATACAAATAAATTTTACCTTTCTTTAATGAATGTAATGCTGAGGTAAAGAAGGTCAAATAACCAGGAGGCTGGGGTGAGCCACTGAACTCAAAGTACCCGAGTACTCCAGGCTGCAGAAAGAAGAGCAGAATTGAGTGACTGAAGTATCACTGGTCACTGTGTAACGGAATATTTTAAAACAAGAAAGACATGCCCTTATAATCTGACAACTGCAATTTGTTGCATTTCACTGTCTTAAAAAGCTTAACCACATGAAAAAAGTTGGGGGTTAGGGTTGACCTTTCTCTCCATTTAGACAACAAACAGGGTAAGGAATGAGTTGGCAGCAGCTTTTACAGGGGCAATTAATTCAAAGCTGGAACTTCCTTCCCTTTCCCTAAATAGGTCTTTCCACCCTCTGCTGGCAGTTCTCCTAGGTCTCTGGTTTGAAACCTCACCATCAAGTACTCACTTGCTTTTATTTAGCAACTCTGGGCAAGCTATATCAGTAATTTCTTTGTAGCCTTTCTTAGATTTCTCCCTCACATGCTTCCCCTCACTCACTCCAAACACACTTTCACACTTCCTGGAAATCAGGTTAAATCTGATTGGCTCCATTTGTGTTCAAGGTCATCCTTCAAATGGTTCTTTCCTCTCCTCACACCCAGAACCCAGCATTCCACATGGCAACCCTCCTCTCTTGTCAGGGCAGTCTGCAGAGGGCCCACTTCTTACCCTCTTGCTCCTCAACCCACAAACGTTTCCACTTGCTCATTCCACTTCTCTAAGCTCAGCACAGAATGCCTTCCTAGTCTGCCAAACCAATGAATTGTCCCCTTCCAGATACACTCGCCTTCCTGTTCAGAATTTCTTCCATTTTTGAAGGCCCTGTGGCAATCATTCTGTCCTGTTTTGTTCTGTAATAATAGTATCTGTCTTAAGAGTCAAACAGATCCCTGAGGAAAGAACGCTGAGCTTGGAGTCAGAAGATCTAAGCTCAAGTCCAACAGCTGAATGACCTCGGGTGAACCCTTCAATGAGAAGCCTGTTCCTTATCTGGCGAATGAGACAATGCAAGATGGGACTGTTGAGAAGAATAAGGTTGGTGAACTATAAAGCACTAAGTGAATGTAGACTCCTTTCTAGAGCTAAAGCACGTGACACCATGCACTTAATAAGTAACCGTGGAGCTGATTGATCATTGGGACAAAATTAGATCTAAAAAGTAAGGTAGAAATTTAATCTGTTGTTAAAGTTTAAAAATAAGTTGTATAAAAAAAGAAATTTCTGATCTGTAGGAGAACATACTATCTTTCAAATCTAAATCACTTATTCTCATAAGATTTAATTTTAAACAAATCATTTGGTTTTCATTTTGGTAGGAACTGAGATAGTCAGAATGTTGAATCCTAACATGTAAAAAAGTCCAGCAAATAACCATCTTCTCAAACGACTGAGGAAATCAGAAAGCAAAGTTACTGAAAACAGGATTTTCTTTTACTAAAACTCCTTCAAAATGTATTAACAAGCCAATCCAGAACTGGCTCAAAGGAGAATTTCATAGCATTCAGGTTAAGGTTTCAAACCAGGCTGTGATGGTGTAACAAGCCTTCCTACCAAGAACAGGTATACAAAATTGTCAGACATTCTAGTCACTTAATGTTGGACACAAGATTACAAAAATGGAAAGAAAACAGTCACTTAGGTTTCTCTATATTCTGACCCATCTCCCAAAAAAAACCGAATGGAATAAATTCATCTAAGTATTGATCAATGTTTCATGGCTAAAAATTAAATGAGGTGAATTTCAGATCTCTTCTCATATCATGTTATCCCCAGCAGCTTCACAGAAGTAGACATATGACCCAGAAACATATATCTATGTGCATGTATGCAACTACATATATGTTTGCATATATATATATGCACACACATACACACATTAATGGAAGTAAAAAATTTTGAATTCTGAGTCTTCAAAAGGGAAACCCCAATTAAACCTTTAAAAATGAACAAAGTTTGGACCATGTGCAGGGGTCCTTTGTGGACATTTCTACAGTGTAAGGGTTTACTTTTGTCAATGGCATCACTGCCGCAGTTTTCCAAGGGGCTACACAGTTTGTACGAAGAAGCCTCTCTATCTACAGATCTGGTATTGAAATTTTCAAGTAGTTTGACCAAAGAAGTTCCATAAACAATATAAAACAAATAAACTCATAAGCAAAATTATTTTCACTTTTCATTGCCAAAAAAACCCTGAAGATTGTAAGATTCAAAAAATATATGATGATTAAAGGCTGTGAACCAGCTATTTTAAAACACAGTAAAACAGGAAAAGTTTATTTTGAGAGCAATTTTTCTAATATTCACAATACTATGACATTCTGTATTAAATTTTGAAAACTGGCATGTTTGAGAATGTAACTTAAAATTACTATTTCAAAATAATAAAAAGGAAATAAAGTGAAGTGATAGTTATCTGTTTATTTCTATTACAAATTATCAATTTAAAAGTTACTAAACTCCCTCTGGTTACGCTTTAGGTAAAACAAATTTCGCAGCCATTTCCCCAGAGTGTCAGTGTCTCCCCAGCAGAAGCTGTATCTGGGAAATGATTATATACTTCATTTTCCTCCACAGTACTTTTTAAATCTGGAAAAAGGGGAGTTTGGGGAATCAAATGCATGCATGTTCACTTAACGGACCTTTCTAGGTCTAAGACTCTTGTGTGCTCAGCTGCAAACAAACCCAAAGGCTGTTTCAAAGCATAGCTCTAACCAAGCCTCAAATGCTGTTGAGGTTCTCTCTCAGGTGAGCCGCAGAGCACGTAAGTCAGCCTGACACTGGGTTACGGTCCGCCTGCAAGTTCTGCTGGTACGTGGCTTGTCCCTCCTCACTCTGCTCTCATCATGTGAAGGATCATCCGACCCCAGGCTCCAACTGCAGTTTTTCTGTTAGTCCGCTCTCAGAGGCTTAAACAGCCACCAGGTGGACAGTCATAGGACCTCAAATGCAGACATAAATTTTGGGAGGACACGACTCAAGCCCTGAGCCTTATTGACCTCCCTGTCTGTTACCTAGCTCCATGTTGTAACCCATGAAACAGGGGCACTCTCTTGTGCATTACTACATTTTCAGCTCAGAGACTGCCTGGGACAGAGCAGGTGCAAGAGAACAAGAGAAACATTTGTTAATGAATGAATGGGGATAAAAAATAAATAAGACAAAGCTCCTTTATTGAGTTCACAATTTAGCAAAGAACCTAACATAACGAGTGCCAGATTATAAATTGACCTAGTTTGTGTATCATTAATTCCATTCCATGATGTACAGTATACTCCGTACCTACTATAATGAGGAGGTTGAAAATAGGAGGCAAGCAATCCTCATCGGCATAAAATATTTATTTCTTAAGTGAATACCATTTGCAGTGTGACACAAATTTCAGCAGATGGTTTACATGCCCTCTAGTGGCTGTGAGAATAGTTAACTTCAGTATGTTTTTATTCAATGGCAATTGAAGTATTTCTGCTCTCATGTTAACTCGCACCTAGAAATTTTAAAACTATTTCAGTCACAGTGCTATAATTGACAGAAACAGTATCTACTTATTTGTGCAGCATTCCGAGTAGTCTTTGACTAACAAACAACAGGATAACAGCAGGTGCCAGGAATTTTACTAGGTTTTTCTTCAAAATGCTCAGGTTTTCTGTCACCTGTTACTTGACGCCCTGCTTCCCGCTCCAAAAGATTCTCAAGCCTTTTCTCATCTGTCATAAATTGAAAACAATCTGGTTTATCAAAACTGCTAAGAATAAATAAATGAATGTATGCTAAATCACTGCTCTTAAATGGATATATTATAAAAATTCATAAAGATTCAGAAACTATTCTGGCTGCACATACAAGATAAAAGTTCAAAATAATACTGTTGGCATTTGGGTAGATTATAAGGCATGAACCAGATGATTCTGTAATGTGCTTTAAAAAATAAAAAGAAAGCATTATTGATCTAGAAGCTACTAATATCTAAGCCGAATGATGCCTAAAAAAATCCCAAAATTAGAAGAGCAAATTTATAAAACTGGTGACTTTGAAAGTGACATGACCACTACTCAATCCTATTCCCTTTCCAATCAACTTAATGTCCACTACAATGAAAATAACAATGGGATATGTTTGCCTATTTGTCCGTAAGTCATAAGTGACATTTTCCTGTCTGTACATTAAATAGGCAAGAAGAATCTCAAGGAAGAGGGATTCTACAACTGGAGTAAATAAAGGAAAATTTCTTAACGTGGTTTGCAATGGGATGACTTAAAGTTCTTAGTCTCCTGTAGTGTGCACTGGTCGGTTCACTTCAGTTTTTAGCTATATTCATTTATAAGGTCACTATGATTTCAGTGCATATCTGGAAAGAAAATTCTAGGCTCCACCCTGCCTCAACATCGCAATTATCATACAGAGAACACTCTTAGTTCTGAAGAACAGATGCTAATAACCCAATTAATAACAGGAAATGACAAAACTCTGCTGCTTTAAAATAGTAACTCAAAAACCATGGCCCCACCCTTTATCACTACTTATTCTTAGAACCATTGCTAAAAATGAAGAAAAAAAAATTATAGTCAAATTAAGAAGCCAACAAAATTTTTCTATCATGAAAGAGAAAAAATTTTAAATGACACTGAATAGTTAAATATTCAAAGTTTTAACCTCTTGATACATAGTGAATTTTCAGCTCAGAGACCTTACTTAAACATTTCTTTGTGTACAGGAAGAATTTGAGGAGCCAGAATACCCAGGCTATGGTCCAGTCTCTACTTAGGGTAAATCATACCTTTCTGTACCTTATCTTCTTAATCCGTTCAAAGGATCTACAATTTCCATCTACCTCACAGGGCTGTTGAGAGGGCCCGAAGTAAAAGCACTTGAAAACTGGAGGGCACTTACCACAGCATAGTTTACTCATTATGTTTTTGCTAATATCACTAAAGAACTTTGGAATTTATAGTCAAGTATTTATAATATTCTTCTTCTGTCTTTCTACAATGGTCAGAAAATTAAAGGCAAATTGTTTTCCTAATAATTGCATATTTTACAAATATAAAACTATGGTTAATAATGAGCAGTTTGGGTACATTTGAGATATTTAAGCTAAATAAAATATTTTCACTGATTACAAACTTCTACTCTTCTAGGTAATTTGATATCATCTGAAACAGGCTTTTGAAGATTCATCTGTAGGACTTAGGAAAAGGTACAATTAGAGCACTCCTCTCCATAAAGAGCAATATAAACATATAAGAATAGAATTCAGTATACATATAATAAAAGTTTATGTCATTACAGAAACTTGTTCATTTCAAGATATCATTACTTCCCAATAAACACCAACTGTGTAATTTTAGATGGTTCAAACTATTCACAAACAAATACTGGAGTAGAGACAAGTAAACTTATAATTAACCAATATTTTTTTAATGAGGGGGAAATTATCAAATGCACTCCTATAAGACATTACAAACACATCTAGAGACATAAGCACAAAACAATGCCATTCTAACAAATCTCCGAAGTGCCACAAAAATGTTAAAATAATTATTTCGGTCCAATTTTGGTATATGAAAATTTAACATACTTGATATTGAAATTCATATTTATAAAAAAATATAAATGAGGAAATAAGACTCTTGATCAAAACAAGTATTGTTCTCAGTAAGATTTCTTGAAATCAGTAACATCCTTAACATACTTAGGATCATGCTTTCATGCTTTTTTGGGGGAGGGGTAAAGGACGAACGATTTGAATAAAAAGCTGAGTATTGAGGACAGCTCTACTGATGATAATATAACTCACTCCTAGCTCTAGTTCTCTACAGGTAACACTCCAGAATTTTCTAGTGAAGGCACTGCTTAATTTTAATCTTCTCTCTACTGCCACTGTTAAAAGCAGATAAACTTACAACAATTAGATCGTTGCATTCTGTGTGCTACATGAAAAAAAAGATATATTTGTACCAACATCTGTGAAGCATCTTGAGGCCTTATTTGGGGAAACAATAATTTAGAGCAGATGTTCTCCACTGAGGTGATTCTGCTCTCCCTAAACAACATTTGGCAATGCCTGGACATTTTTGGTTGTCACAACTAAGAGGGAGATGGGGTGCTATTGGCACCTAGTAGGTAGAGGCCAAGAATGTTGTTAAACATCCTGCAAGAGCACAGGACAGCCTCTCACAAAGAATTATCTGACTCCAATGTTAATAATGCTGAGGGTGAGAAATCTCAATTTAGAGGAATGTCTAAAAGTATACTATGCTCTAGAGCAGGGCCTCTTTTAACTTTCCTGTTTACTCAGCCGTCAAAACCATGACAGTGGTTTTATCTCTGGATCTGGAATGCTGTCATTATGTTCTGTTATAGAGTGTGTATATGAAACTGGCATCACAAACATACCGTATTTGGCATGTTTCACAAGATAAATGGTTGCACAAGTGTCATCCTGGGCTTTGACTCTTGAGTTCTTTCACAATTAATCAAATTGATCTCTTGCCAATCAGAAGATTTCATTGCAGTGAGAAAAAGCCCAGGGAAAGACAATACTCACACAATAAAAGCTATCCACAGCTTTTGGGATGAAGGTCCTTTAAATGCCAACAGAAGCTATATAAGGGTTCCATCTTGGCAGCACTCTGTTGGTTCTGTTCAAAGGCAGTCTAATCACTGCTGTATATCATTCTAATTAAGTGGGCTGGGCTGCCAAAAACAACTTTGAGTAATATCACTGGCAGATCAGTGAGTCTGATGTGAACTCAATGTTACACTGGGAGCATAAACTCTACAAGCGCTGCTGAAAAGCAGGTTCAAAGAATACAGAGGCTAAATAAAAGGACTCATCCATCCTGCTCGGTCATGAACATGCACTTGTCTCGCCCCTGCAGATACAACTAGAAAAAACACTTTGGACAGCTTAGAGGCAAGAAATAAAAAAGGATTAGAAAGATCTCTGATACAGATGTTCAAAGTCGCTGTCTCCAAAAAAAAACTTTCTCAACCAAAAACTGATGAACCTTCTGTCTGTCTCTTTCCAACCTCTCAAACCTCACCAAAGACAAAATAGGACAGATTATCTGAGCCAACACTTACTTTTAGAGTTGAGAAATCCGTGTAAAACTCAGAGATCAAAGACTTGCTAATGTCAGGGCTAAAACTGAGGTCCAGAAACCCAGTGAAGTCCTTTGCCTTACCATCTGACCTCTGCTAAGAATTGGTTCAGAATTCTCTGGATCAAATCTCTAATCCAGCCAAAAACAATAACGAAGCCACCTCTCAGTGGTCTCATTAGACTCAACGATCAGAATTGCTTCCACACTCTTTTTTGGAAGGGTAAATACATGCTGCATGGTTATGTGTTGATTGTCCAGAGATAACATCTCCTCTCCCAATCTCCTCTCTACTTTTTAGAAGAAATTGAAATTTTAAAGAAAAAAACAGAAAGTAACAATCAAAACTGGGCAAAACTATAAACAGAGCATAACTGAAGGAAGACCTCATGCCCTTGCAGGTCATTTTTTATCATCTTAATTACAAAACAAAGAATTTTTTATATAAATGGGGAATTCTGGCAGGCATTTTGCACATTTTAAGTTCTCACAATAGTAATAAATACCCAGGATTTTTCCACTATGTTTTCATTTATTGGGACTACATCCTACATATTTTCATGTTTTATCTCATTTAATCCATTTTACGGATGAGAAAATGGAGGCTGAAAGAGGTTAAGTAACTAGCCAAGGCTACATGGCTAAGTGGCAGAGCTGAGTTTAGACTCAAGTCTGTCCAAATCCTCATTCTTTACCATTTTCCTGTATAACCGCCAGTGATTCTGCCTGCCATCTACTGCAAATTTATGTGAAAACCCATTTATCACACAATTACTGCATCTAAGAGTTAAAAGGAGTCTCAAGAAGACCCTGTTCCAGGCCCCTGATGCCTGGCAGGTGAGTGACATGCCTCAAGTCAGAGACCTAGTTAGTGCTGCCGAAGGGACTAGGCCCAGGCGCCCTGCCTCCCAGCGTAGCTCCTGCCTCCCAGCCTGCCCAGGCAAAACGGGAGACAAGCCCAAGAGGGGCATGGAAATCCACCCTTTATCCACAGAAAGGTAAGGTAGCATTTACTCTAATGCCCATCTGAGAACAACAAGCGGAAGAACTAGATATTAACATTGCTGCTTGGGGAACCTGCTCGTAGTTAACACATCAACAGTATTTCTAACATGATTGAAAAAGCTGTAAATGATATTCTAGTGAAAGAAATTCATATCCAATCTATATAAATTCATAGTGCAAAAATTCAACCCAGTTGCAATTACTAAATTCTCAATTAGTCAGGTCTGGATTCATATGATTTTTACCTCTATCAGGTACTTGTGGTCTTGATTTTGTTGTCTATAAGTATTATTTTTACTTGTCGTTAGTTCCCTGGTGGTCTAGTGGCTAGGATTCAGCATGTTCACTTGTACCCAAGTATGATTTTACACTTGCTCCAATAAATTTTTTTGTGGAACTATTTTTATAACTTATTGAGATTATTTTAAGCTTTATACTGGCCTCTCAATAAAAAACTGTCCTGAATACACACTGAAGATTCTATAAAAATCATTTATCGGGGGTTGAAGGTGGCCCTGGGAAAGCAGTAGAGAACCGTGTTAGGGAACTTACTGTTAAGATTCAATAGTTATGCACTTAAAAAAATAGAAAGGAACGTATTTCTAGTTTTGTTTTCTTTTTAAAGGCCAAAATAAAACTGACAAGAAAAAAACAGATCTCTCACCAGTAAGATGCTATAAAGTCTTGAATAAAGTTTTAGGAATTCGCAGCTCTATATAAATTGTAAGTTAATTTTTATGTACTCTAAGTTAATTGTGAGAAAAACTGAAAGTTAGTTGAAAATTCCTAAATCAAAAAGACAAGGTTTTGCAAGTATTCTATTCCCTTAAAACTTGCTTGGCCAAACCTAAAATCAAGTATCTCAAAAAGCATTTGATTGGGGCTTACCTATAATATGATCTTTTAATTGTTGCAAATCAAGAGGTATAAACAACTCTTCTAATACAAACAATTCAATACAACCCAGTGAAGCCTTGGGAACGGGAGGAGATATGAAAGACAGGTACCTCGTAGTTTGAGAGAAAATCTAGTAACTCTGATTGAGATGGGATGTACAGAAGTGGTTTCATCACCCGGCGGACAAACTTCTCAATGTAAACAGCACTCATGGGGCCTTTGTATTCGATTGGTCCAAAACTAGTACCAAAAAATAAAAATAAAAAATAAAAATAATTCACCATGCATTAAATCTGTAATGTATAACTGAAATCATCAACACCACAAAATGAAAATGTCCTGCTTTAGGATCCTGACTGGTGCATAGGTAAGCAGCCTTGTCTCAAGAGGTAACCCAAGGGCCAATTAAGAAGCATTTTATGTAAGGAGAAGGTATAAGCAGCCGTCACAAGTAGTCTCTGAAAAAAGAATTAATTCCCACAACATTTCCTTAAAAAACAAAAACAGATAGGTAACCTTGGAAACTAAACAAATGCTAAAGGATTCCAGGATCTGAACTACACAATTCAATGTCAGGGGCAGATTTCCTTTTCGTGTCACTCCGAAATAAGGGACGAGGTGAGCAGCTGGCCTTTGGTCTACTAAAACAGAGTTATTATCTATTCCCATACTTACATGATGGGTCACTAAGTGAACCTTAAACCTATTTAAAGCTTTATTGCAACAACAACAAAAAATTACATAACGGTACCAAGTCAGGGACCTGTATAAATGATTTCCTTATTTTCCACTCCAGATGTACTTGAGGATGCACAGGAATTTGATTTAGGATTGCTAAGCAATACTACCAACATTCAGTTATCCTCCTAAGCTATTCAGAATCCTCACATGGCTTTCTTCAATCCTGCACACTACAGATACTGCTCATATGTAATAGGATGGTATGTAGTGGGGGAGGAAATAAGGTGAAATTCAGCAACTCCATAACCATTCTTCTCTCTAAAAAGAAACTGATATTAAGCTTACTGTTAATAGCAACAACAGACAGAGCACAGTAAAGAATTGTACAGCTGCTATGGTCACAATACTATAATATACGATTATGGAAATTAACACAGACACATAATGTGATCAGATCAACACAATTCTTCAGTGTGCACTGCAGAATATGATGCCAGACAAAGGAAGATAAGCATGAAAAAAGTAAAAATAGCATTCTACATACACAGCTGGGAGACAGAGTTAACAATTTTATAATTCAAGATTTACTACAACTACTTAGTTACTAATTCGAGTTTAAAAATTACCACCACCACCAATTTTTAATTTAAAGGAAGAAATAAAAAAAAAATCACCTAATAATTTATTTTATTTAGCGAAATAAATCTAGAAACCTCATCTACTCAAGCAAACAGGCTCTGCTGAGTTTTCCTGGCATGATGTTATGAGGGTCTCAGTGACTTGCAAGGAGAAGATCTCAGATTGCAGGAAACAGAACGTGTTTTTCAACACACTACAGCCATGGCTATAGGACGAGCTGACCTAGGGCTGCTGAGCCTGGTACAGTGTTTTGAGAACTACTCCCTGCTTCGGAGCCTTTTATAAACTGTTTCTAATTGGTATCAATATAGGCTAAAAATGGAATCTACTTTCATAAAACAGAAAAGCCTATTAATTTCTTTAAGCAGCTACAGCCATATACAAATACAAACAACAGCAATACACACAACAGCAATGGCCTGCCCAGTGATGAGACTCGAGGGTCACATTTACAAGCACATTAACCAAAAGAATCTCAAGACTACCAAATGCTCACGAGACAGTTTAGTTGAAGGAACACACTCATTTATAGGGGGGTTGAACATTTTTAAATAGAATATTAAAAGGCTATCTTTAGAATATTTCTGTGCCTTAGCACTGACGTTTTTGGTACACTTGGAATGACACATGTTAAAATGAGTGTTAACAGGTCGGAACAGACTAAAAAAAGTAAAATTTTAAAGGTAAAGATGAGAAGCAAGCACTTCATGATGAGAACCAACCTCAGACTCCTCAACTGGAAACTGAGCGCGATGGACTAGAGCTTTCTAAAGGTCCTTTCGTGTCCTTTCAATCCTTCTATAAAATGGACAATGTAAGAATATTACACACCCACATATCCCAATGTGACATTCTATATTCGATTCAAGGGAATCATTCTGATTTTAATGTCACATCAAGTTAAGCCCACCTCTGGGCAGCTGGCTTGCTTACACATAATTGTAAATCATATATGCCCCGCTGGGCATCTGTGCCCTATTTCCCATTTCCAAAAAAAGAAATGCAGGGACATTCACAGAACAAGCTCATCATATCGTCAGAGAGAATAGAGTTTTAGAAACTTCAAGTATAATACTTTCCACTTACCATAAAAACAAAAGAAATAACCATGAGAAAGTTACTCTGAGAAAGTATTTAAATATCCAGAGGAACACTTGAGGGTGGAGATGGGGTAGAAAAGTGTGTTTTTTCCCCAAATACTATTTAATAGCTCCTGAGAAGCAACACTGCGCCACACAACACTTTATGTTAGAGACATGGAAGTGTGACGGAATGTGACAAGTAATCCACAAGTGACAGTTTGTTGATGTTAGTTATAAATCTCCATTAAGGTCTAGGAAGATTAGAGGGAGAGAAAAAAACAAAGCCTAAATAAGTAAAGCTCTTACAAATCACATTTTCTTTACCCATTTTACCTTCATTAACAAGCTTCGAGCTAATTATTACATTGAACTAAGTCCAAAATCCCATCTCCTGTCCAAAATCCTTCAGGTCAAATTTTAGACATTCCTTACTAGTAAGCATGGTCTGAGCAGTACTCCAAAATCAAACATCAAATTTCTGCAGCAAAATGAACAAAGTGGTACTTTAAGTGGGATAAAGACTACAGGCAGCCTCTTGTTACCTCAGGCCAGATGAATACATTTTGGGACGAAATATGAGTCTTTCAGGTTTTCAGAGCTATTTAGATTTCAGAATTATGGATACAGGATAGTGGATTTGTAGTCATTTTCTTCCCAATAGAAAAAAATGTGAAGATATTCTCTTGATTATGTTATCCTGCTAGGTAACAGGATAAAGACTTTTGTAATTTTTATACCATAAAACACTTTCGGAATATCTGAGATTAACAGCCATACAATGGGGTAACTGGTACTATTAAAAACGATGTTGTAGAATATGTAATGGCATGAAAAGATGTTCACAAAGTAAACAAAACAGTTTAGAAAAGAGTATTACTACATGATACCATGTTTTTATTTTCTTTTTTTAAAGGGAGGGATATAAATCAAAACGCACAGGGATTACATATGGCTGACAAAATTATCCAGATCCTTTTATTTATTTATATTCGCTTATCTGTATTTTCTCAATTTTCTACAGTGAATACCTAATACTTTTAAACAGAAAAAAAAATTCACTTCAAAATTGATAAACTTAGTTGGAATTAGAAATATTACTTAAAAGTTCTTACCTTCGATGATACAGATATATTACAGGAAAATAAAAGAAATGCTTCTGTTTTCTGCATTTCCCCTGGTTCCACCAACAGTTAATTGCCACAAACAACACCTGCAGAGCCAAAAAAGGTTTCAAGTGACTACGAATAACAACTGAAAAACTACCAAGATCTAAAAGATAAAATTATAGATATGGAACTATTCCTCTCTGAAACAGAAAGTATAAGACAAATTGTTTCAAGAGTTCAAAAAAGGTCATCATTGACTGCTACATTAAAAAAGAAAGACTCTTATCTATAGTGTCTAGCTAGGGCTGTGAATATTTCAGAGTCTGGCCCAAGAGGAAAATAATTTGCTTTGAATCCTAAAGTGAATGAGCATCAAAGAGCTTTTTCTAAGAATGTCTACACTAAAATTTAGTAAAAGAATGTCTTTTGATAGTCAAACTGAGCATCTGAGAATGAAAAAATGTTACCTACAAATAAAACATCACAAATTCCAAAGGACCATTTTTAATGACTAGATTAATAACTAATGAGATAACTAATAAGATGATTAAAGTTATTCTCTACAATGTAGTACTGAATAGCAAAAATATGGATTAAGGAAATATTTATAGGTGGATGCTAAAGTATTTAAGGGGAAGTGTCTCTATGTCTGCAATTTACTTTGAAATGTACCAAAAAATAGTAGATAGATTGGAGCAGTTTCTTAACTTTGGCAGTATTAACATTTAGGGCTTAAACTGTTATGGGTTTATTTGGGTTGCTTGTTGTTTTGTTGTTGTTGTTGTTGTTGTTATGTTAGTTTTGTTGTGGGGGGCCGTCCTACACAATGGATGTAGGATGTTTAGCAGTATCTCTGACCTCTCTACCCACTAGATGCCACTAGTGTCCCCCTCTCAAATACTGACAACTAAAAAAAAAAAGTCTCTAGACATTGCCAAAGGTACCCTTGGGGACAAAACTCTCTAGTTGAGAACAACTGATTAGAGGGATGATAAGATAAATACATGATAAAACAATAAAAAGCTAACAGTAGGATTTAAGTGGTTGAATATATATAAAATGGCTTCATCTTTGCTATACGTTTAAAAATTTTTATAACAAAGTATTGAAAAATATGAAGACTACAAATGAAAAGTCACTTTCAGATGCCTTATACTTACTAGATAGCACTATTGCTCAAACTTAGTGGAAACTCTTTACAGCTCCTTTTAGAGTCTATGAGAAAGAAAAGCAACAATATCTTTACCTAAAGTTGATATCTCATTTTTTTACTCAAAAATAGGACACAATCTACCATGTTTGCTAATTTTAATAAGCAATGTGACTCAAAAGATTTTTGCCTGTTTCCAAAAATAAACCCACTCCTTTGCCCTACTGAGAACACAGAACAATAAGTTTTCAATTTGAAAGGAGCTGGGGAACATTTTTGAAAAAAGCAGTGCCCGTCAGTTGTTTCTGGCACTATGACCTCTGCCACTTGTGTCATCTTTTAACAAACCACTGTGCCCTCTGAGCCTGATGTCCTGCTTGAAAAACAAGGACACCAGAATCCGCTTGGAGAGCTATCTTGAGGGCACAGCACAGGGCCAGACACGCCCAAATACTATGCCTATGTAATCGCTCTGGAGAACATACTGCTCAAGCTGACAATGAGATAACAAGGAATTGACACCTAAAATAGAATTGATTCTCCCCTTGTTCCCCACATGTTCTCTAAATGCAGAATGACTGACAAGGTGATGATTTCCTTTATGCTAACATACTACTTGCCTCCATTAGATTCTCGTTTCTTCCCTAGATATGTACGCCAGTTTGGTTACTATTTGCCATTTAAAACTGGGGTGGGGGCAGTAAAGGAGAATAGATCAAATCCATGGGCCCACGGTTAGAACACAAAATCACAACACTCCCCTCCAAAAAAATAATCGGTTTTATATGGAATGAAGACTTATATTTAAACAGTACTTGGTACTACATCCAGGCATATGTAATTATTAAAAATGCTTTACTAGGTTGAGTAGGAAGCCTAGTCATCATTTAGAACATTGTTTCTAAGAAAAGCCAACTGAGAGTCCCAAATGAACTTCTGAAACTCGGCTGCCTGCAGAAGTAACCTCAGATCAGTGGTTCCCAGCAGCAGCCTCTTAGGCATCTGTGGGATGCTTTTCTGCAAGAAGCAATGACTGCGGGGAGGCTACAGAGCATGTGGTGGGCAAGGGATCTGGTACATACTCTGCATCGCTCAAAACTGCTCTGCACAGGGAAGAGTCATCCAATCATCCTGGAGCAGATCTAAATGCTCTGCCCAATCCTGATGTTAGGGAAAACCCATTTGTTATTCCTCGAGCCCAGAACCTAACTCCACTTTATATGTGAATCCAAAGCATGTTTTTTGTGTTCACTGAATTCCTCAGATGGCAACTTGTGTCAATTGAAGGCAGAAAGTGCTTTGTTTGGTTCAGAACCTTACCAAGAGCTGTTCACTATTTAGAAAAATCAAATCACTGAGAGCAATGCCCTTGTGCTATCTGAGTCCATCACATCACATCTTTATCAGTCCACATTTATAACAGTCCCATACACAGTAGCTCTACATAAAGGTACAAGGACCTATTTTGCCCAAGCATTTACAGACTGAAACACATGATTTAATTACACACTACTTTTCCTCCCCCTTCCCACATTTATGTTACAATTAGTACATTAGGTTAATTTTGAAATTATATCTGTAGTGAAGTTTTCTCAACTATAAATTCTTTTTCAGGACAGAAAAATGAATATATATAAAATAAATGTTCTACAAAGAGCAACTAGGATCCAGTGAGCTGAAAACCACTGCCATAAAGATGGCTCATTTGCCTATATATCCTTCTTATCTAGCATAAAAGCTGCATTCATTAAATATTTGTTGAATATAGTTCTGGTGCAAGTACAGGTATTTAAAAGGTTAGTGTGTTATACTGTAGTCATTATGTATTAAATGTCTCCTAAATAAAATAGCTATATCAAATATCGAATAAAGGGAAATATCAAAGGGAGATTCAACTAGGACTTTCGGTCCCCCACCTACTTCAGCAATGAAACCAAACAGCACGGCCCCTGGGATGAGCACTGGCCTATGTCATGAGATGCAGAATCTAATCCCACTCCTGCACTAACCAACTATGATCATCACAATATGAAATTCTGGTTCTTTAAAGAAGGCTTTACAATTTACAAAGTGCTCCTGGCCTTCACCGTGGCAAAATCAGCCAGCTGGGTAAGGCGTCTCTATAGGGACAACCAGCCCTGCAACGTGACTGACAGTCATCTGATTCTTAGGCCAAATGTCAGCATTACCTGGTCTGAAAGCTGACTCGCTGCTTGCTCAATTTCTGCCCTGGCAGCGATGGACTGTCCACACCACGGGGCGTAGAAGAAGAGCAGCACCACCTCCGAATCCCGGCGAACATGCTCTGCGTAGTCCAGCTGACCCTGGAAGAGGTCAAGAACCGGAGACCTCGAGGAGAAAAAGCTGACAGGTGGCTTTGCTGGTAATATCACATCTTTTGCTCGACTAAAAAAGAGCAAACAAACAAGATTGCTGAGTTTTCTTCTTCTAACAATACCTTCACATAGAAGGAGAACGAAGCTTGAAACTCTTTTTTTGAATAAGAAAATGGAGTCCCCAAAACACTGCCCTGCAGTAAAAAAGTAATATTCTGTGCTAAGGGAACACATGGCTGAGAATGAAAGACACAAATAACATGTTGGAAACTGTTCTAATACTGTCTCCCCAAGAGCAGGGAGAAGTATGTCTTTGAATAATCCATATTCTTACCTCCACACCCAAAAGACTTATCCTCAGCTCTCAGCAGCCTTGTTCTCCACAGAAGCCACTGATCGCCAGCCAGAGTGTCAAGAGCCACCCGTAAGCTCATCAGAATTAAGAGGAGAGAGCACATGTGGCTACCACTAAGATTTCTATGGGAAATGCTTACAATCAACTCGACTTTGAAAAAACTTTTAAGTGTATGAGCTGGAGCTGGCTTGTGCTTATCCAGGGCATTCAGGCAAATGTAATAATTAAATAATAATACAGATTTCACCAGGTATATATCATAATCCAAAAGTAATGTAGATGAGTGACAGAGCAACAGCTCATTTAACTAGAAAACAGGCTTCCTGAGTATCTGAGGTTCCCAGAAGGAAGAGGTCAAGAGAAGAAAGAAGACTGAACAAGTGGTCTGAAGTCACGGAGCTGCCACAACTTCCCCCAACAAAGACAAAAAGGTCTTGGCTGGGGCCATATCCCCCTATTTAAAAAAACCTTGAGCTGTCCACATATCTAAACTAACATGGCATAAAAAACATTATAGCAGTTTAGCTAAGAACTCAACAGAGGAAATAAAAATTGAACTCTAAAAAATATTCTATTAACCCAAAAGGCAGAGAAGGACCAAGAAAGGGATAAAAACAGAAGGTACAAATGAGAAGCGAATAGCCAGAAGGTAGACTTAAACCCAACCATATCAATAATTACATTAAATATAAAAGGACCAAACCACCCAATTAAAAAGAGACTGCCAGACTGGATAATGAAGCAAGACCCAACCATATGCTTTCTGAAAGAGGCACATTTTAAACACAAAGACATAGACAGGATGGATGCATATGGATGAGATAAACCATCTAAACAGTAAGCATAAGAAAGCTGAAGTAACTTATTAAGTGAAAAGATAAACTACAGTGTATTCTTACAATTAAATGTTACTCAGCAATAAAAAAAAGGAACTGATACATACTATAACTGGATGAGTCTCAAAATAATTATACTTAATGAAAGAAGTCAGATGCTAAGGAATACATAAAATTCAAATACATTTTTATGAAATCCCAAAATAGGCAAATTTAATCTATAATGAAATAAATCACATCAGTGGTTGTCTAAAGTGGGAGTAGGGCAGAGACTAACTGCAGAAAGGTGCCAACGAAATTTTCTGGGGAGAAGAAATGTTCTATATCTTGATTGAGAGGATGGAAGTGGTTACATTTGTCAAAAGTCATTGATCTATACACATAAAATGTGTGAATTTTACTAAATATGAATTATACCACAATTAAATTAACGAAAAAAAGGCTGGCTAGTGTGTCACCTCCTCAGTAAGGCTTGCTCTGATGATTCCACCAGAAGCAGGTAGCCCTCTTTTTTTTCTCTGAGCTCCTTCTTGGTTGCTTTCATAGCCCTCACCAAAATCTGTTACTTATTTTACCTGTTTATTATCTATCTACTCTGCCAGATCATTAAATCCACAAGGGTAAGAACCCTATCTTTTGTACTGTTAGAACCTCATTGTTTAGAAGCTCCTGGTTCTCTGAAGTTCAATAACTGACGAAATGAACAAACCTACCCTACTTACCTCACCTGAACATATGTGAAAGGAAATTAAATATAAATCCATAAGACATATTATTAAGAACAGTCTGGAAGTATCAAAGTGCCAGAAAACCCATTTGCATTACTAGGAATGATTCTAAGGGCCACCTAATTGCGTTCTAACTCAATATCTCCATATCTCCGGGTTCCACATCCATGGACTGAAAATATTCTAAAAAAAAAAAAAATTTGCACTGTCCCTGACATGTACTACAGAGTAGTTAGGCCTATGATGGCTGCACCTGTACTGAACAGGTATAGACTTTTTTTTAGTCTTTATTCCCAAAACAATACAGTATAACAACTAGTTACAGAGCATTTACATTGTATTAGGCATTGTAAGTAACCTAGTGATGACTTAAAAGTACAAGGAGGATGTGTGCGGATTATATGCAAATACTGTGCCATTCTGTATAAGAGACTTCAGCACCTGAAGATTTGGGTAGCTGAAGGGGGTCCTAGAACCAATCCCCCCACAGATACCGTGGGAAGCCTATGGCAGGAAGGAGGAACAGGAAAGGTGCTGTCAGCTCTGAGATACGCAGCAGACAGCCTGATATTTAGAACCAAAAAAGAAAACATATAAACACCCAAGACCTAGAATCTTGTTCATTTAGTATGAGGGAGAGTTCCACATCCTCCTCTGCATCTAGGTGTTAGCTTCCTAAAGTAAGACAGTTTTAAATACATTACTTCCCTTTTTTAACCAAAAATTATTAACATAAAGTAATGGTGTCGAACGGTGGAGCATCTATTTATTCACTCAAACTAACATTTTAATCCTCCAAACAGGGAGATTTGTCTATGTAAAATATCTTCACAACATGAAAAAGTCAAGTCACACAATAATTCAAAAAAACGCTCACTGAGAAAACCTTATTGTGCTTCAGGCACTGTACTAGTTACCAAGGTGACAGCAGTGAGCATGACATACTCTCAAAGGGCTTACTTTCTCAGAGAGGAAGACAGGCAACCAAACATGTAAACAACAAATAACAACACACAAAACGATCACTGCTCTGTGGGAAATCTAACAAGGAGATGTGACAGGGAACCTGGAAGCTCCTCTGATGGGTTGGTGGTCAGAGTGGTACCTTTTAAATGGAGACCTGAATGACAAGAAGACAGCCATGCAAAGAGGTGAGGAGGACCCTGTGGCAAGAGTGACACAGTTTTAAGAACTCCAAAATTCTGCCCTTTGGAGGTATTATTTTTCTACTAATCCAAATGCATATTAAGTGTCAAATAATGCAATCTGGAAATGTAGGTCTGTGACAGCCAAAGGACAATCGTCAACTTAGTACTGCTGCTTTGCATGTTCGGAGCAGTCCCCTAAATGAGTCAGATAAAATGTGTGGCCCATCAAAAAGCAAAAAGAAAAGACAGACAAATGCCTCTGCTCCATAAGAAACATTCAATTTCCATTTAACTCTTCAATATGCTAAACGTTTTTGAGAAACTACCCCTAGATCAAAGATATCCTGGCAGCTTTCAAGTACAAAAAAAAACCCTCAAAAATTGGCTGCAAACAAGAAAGACCTGTTGCAACTCCCAATTTTTATATGGGATTTATACCCTACATCTCCTTCCCAAAAGGATCTGAAGGAGCTGTGAAATTACAAAATGCAATAAAGTAAAAGAAATATATATACACATGCATACAGATTAGATACACACACAATTTTTCCCTCCAAATCAAGATAAAAGGAAAATGAGCAAGGTAAAATCATGGAGATTCAATGCACAGAAAAGCAGGTTGCATAGAGAATAAAAGCCCAGAAATGCACAATTATTAGTTATGTTTCAACCCCAAATCAACCTTTTTTATGCTATCTGGTTTGAACTCAGCTAAGCAGCAGACACTAAAGAGGACTGGCATTTATTTCGAGCCTGGGGCTATTAACGCAAATTAAATTTTAAAAAATCCTACTCTCCCTTAAGCCTCTGTCCTCATTAATGCAAAGATCTTAAAAAGTGAAATAGGAAAAATGGGCCAGAAATGTTCGAGTCAGTTGTATAGCGATAAAATAGTATCATGACACCATTCAATCAAACAGGACTCAAAAAATCAATCTGAGTCTATTAAAAGACTGTTAAATTTGCCAGTGGCACAGAAAGGAGTTGGATAGGCACCCTGGCTCATTCTCCTAGCCTGAAGCAGGTAGTGCTCTGTGTGCTCTCGTAACTGGATTCACACTCCTCCTTTCTGAAATCTCAAAGGACTTTCATATCTATTGAAAGTACTCTATCTTGTAAAATATTTTGGGTATTTTCCTTCATAAAGATGATAAACAGCAAGGTTAAAAGTCTAGTACCTGACAAGGATTCACACTGGAGCTCAGACACTTAAATAGGTGTGTATGATTTGGGACAAGTATTGTAATATGACCAAGTTCACCTCCTCTATCCATAAACTGGACAGATAAGAGCATATCTAGATTTTAATGGAGACTGAGATTTAAATGATCCATACTAGGCTCTCAGATTCTGTGTTAAATGAATAAATGCAGTTATGTAAGCTGTTGTTCTCAAGCAGGCAATTTTGCAGGGACATTTAGCAGTATCTGCAGACATTTTTGGTTGTCACATCTGGGAGGTGTATGTTACTGGTATTTAACAGGTACAAGCCAGGGATGCTGCTAAACATCCTACAATGAACAGGGCAGTCCCCCACAACAAAGAATTATCTAGCCCGAAATATCAACAGTGTCAAGACTGAGAAACCCGGCTGGTAGTACAACACCTGGCATGTGGCAAATGCTCAATGAAATAGTTATTTTAATTTGTTCTTTCAACTAAAAACCCCAATCTTTTCACCTCTCTTTGACAATATGGGCCACACTCTGTCTTTAACATACTCAATAAAAATGTTCCAAGTTGAAATCTTCCTCATGGCTAATACACCAGTCAGCAGCAACATAGACTTATAAACTGGAGTCCCAGGAGATACTCTGTGGATTTGGGAGGCCAAAAGTACTCCTGAAATTTAAAGTAAATTTTGTATTGTATACTTTCTCAAAGAGAGGCACACTGACTTTAATTTTTCCTGCTCATCATGCACCAGTCTACTCAGGCCTTCCTAGTTCCAAGAAAATACCAGGCTTGCCCAGCCCAGGGACCTTTTCACTTGCTGTTCCCTCTACCTTGGACACTCTTCCCCTAGATTTTCCTAATGCTGACCCTTTTCCCTTCTTGTGCAAGCTTCTTATGTGGCTTCCTTAGGAAAGCCTTTCTGCCCCACCCTCATTGCTTCTATTTCCTGTACAGTATATACAGTTTGTTTACTGCCTGTCCCACCCACCGGAATGAACAGCAGAAACTTTTTCTTCACCGCTCACCTGGATGAGTGGTCCCAAGAGGGAAGGTGCGGATAAATAATCGTTAGATCAATGAGTACATGAATCTTCAAAGGGATCTGGGACTCTAATGGTTGTGAATCACTACACTCGAGGCATAAGGGAAACAAATTGGGTGATAAATTAGGGTACTGCAGCCTGGGCAGAAGTGACAGGTGCTACCCCAAGAAACCTCAACTTAGCAGCTCAGAACCTGGCCCACCTCCCCCGGTAATAAATGGAATGAAGGGATTCCGAGCAGCACGGGAAAATCTTGCCATATGACTGGCTGGCCGGCCAGGGAGAGGGAACTGCGGCGGGCATTGCCACAGGCTGGGGGAGGGTCAAGTCTCTCGCTCCCAGCAGTCAAGCCCGACTTTCCCCGGCGGAAGCCGCTACAACCCCTGACCCGGCCACGCGCTGCCAGCCTGGCCGGGGGACGCCGGGCCGGGGACCTAGGGGTGCGGGCCGCCTCACCTGCAGGTAAACTTGAGGGCGAGGAGCAGCGCGCATCCGAGCGCCACGGCCCCGCAGAGCAGCTCGGGTCGCCGGCGTGCCATGAGGGAGGCGCCGCGCAATCCGCGACGGAGTCGGCCCGCCGAGGACGCTCCACTCGGGACCGGGCTGAGGGAGCCGGAGCCCGCGGGGCTGCTGCCGCCGCCACCGCCACCCTCGTCCTCGGCGTCGTCGCTGCTGCTGCTGCTGCTGCCGCCGCTGCCGCGGCCTCCGCATTCCGACATTACATGCTCCCCGTCGCCAGCTTTATACCTCTGCCGCCGCTGCCGAGGGCCGGAGGGCCCGGCCCGGCTTGTCGCTCCCCAATCCCGCAGCTCGTCGCGCCCGCTAACCGGGACGCTCCACGTCAGCCCTGTCGCCGCCGCGGCTCCGCCCCCAAGCAGGCAGCCCCGCCCCCGGCCACGGAGTCTGCGCGGACGCTGACACCTCCCGGAAGCCCCGCCTCCGGAAGGCCGCGCCCCCTCTCCCACGGAGCTTGCGCAGTTTACCTCTCCGCCCGCACCTCAGGCGGGCCCTGCCCTGGGTCTACAGAGTCTGCGCAGGCGCCGGGACGAGCGTGTGACCATTCCTACTCCGGGGCTCCCCCGACGTAGAATGGCGGACCTTGGTAGTCGGGGAGTCACAGCCGAGGCTACTGGGTTTTAAGAGGCGTGTTGATGCCAGAACACGTGCCCACTAGTGTCACTACAGGCCGCGGAGGACATAGATGTCGTTTATTATCCCCGCTTAACGGAAGGAAAACGGATGCAAAGGCAAGAAGTGTCCAAAGACCCAGGAATGAGACAGGAACCATCACTCGACCTCGGTTTGCACGTCTCTCTCACGGGGTTGTTTTGAAGATTAGATTAGGGAATTGATGGAAAGTGCCGGGCCCATAGTGAGTGCTTCGTAAAAGCTTAGTTACTGTTGTTTCCCAATGTCAACGATCTGCATCAATTAAGTGCTATGTGACTGAGGACCTTCTCCCTACACTGGAGCCCAGAGACGAGAGTCTATGCTGCCTGTACTAGTTTTAACAACGGAGAAACTGAGGCTTAGACAAGTCACTTGACCGGGGGAGGCCATAAAGCTAGTAGGTGAGAACTTGAGACAGGCAGGCCATCCTGGCTAAGAAGCCACTCCAGTGACTCATTGCTGACTCTAAATCATCCCTGACTCGAAACGTTAGGTCCTTTCTAAGTTTTGTGATTAAAAAGGACAAGTCGGTGAGGGATGAAATGGGATTTGAGAGTGTCAGGAATCGTCTCTGTGGGAGAGAGGGACAAGTGTCCCTGGGGCTGAGTGAATGTGCATAATTACCCAGCTGCTGGGGCCAGCAGGTAAGACTTGACTTCACTGGAGCAAATAAAACAAACCAGGCAAATAAAACTCTGAGAGAACTAAGGCAGTTTGAGGCCAAGCAAAAAAAACAAAGCATGACCAAGAGCCAGAAGCTAAGGTGAGGGTCCTACTTCTGTCACAGGTCAGCTTGGCAGCTCTGGTACAAGGTTTCAGAAAGATAAATACAGCTGCCAATAGCTACCTTGCTAGATGGACCAGAGCATTCATTGGGTCAACCTACACCTGTCATTTTGCTATTTGTCTTCTGTATCTTATGTCTTTTTTGTTCCTTCTTTTTTGTTTTAAGTAGATTCTTTCTAGTATACCATTAATTCCTTTAATGATTTTAAACTTATGATATTCTTAGTGGTTGCTCTAGGGATTACAATATTTTTTTTCAGAATTTCTACTTCAGATTTATACTAACTTAATTCCAATTAAGATAAACTGCTCCAACATAGTTCTGTTCTCGCCTCTTTTTTGTGCTATTATTAATCTTTTTTTATGTTATATTACAATCCCAATAATACAGTGTTGTTTTATATAATCTGGTTTAAAGAAGCTAAGACGGGAAAAATGTATTTCTAGTTTTTTTATTTATACTAACCTTATTTACCATTTCTAGTTCTCCTGATTTCCTTGTGTAGATTTGAGTTACATGGTATATTACTAATGAAAACAAATATGGTCAAAAGTCACCAGTTCTCATTCACAATCGTTTGCTAAGACACACTGCGTACTTCCATAAGACACCTGTTATTTGCACAGTCTTTTATAAGGTTCAAAGTACTTGTACTGCCTGTGGATTATCTTGTGAGGCCCACAATACCTGTGGCAATGCAGGGTGGCATCTTACAGGCCAAGAAACCATCTGGATGGTTCCTTTCTTCTTTCTTGACATCTGGCACCAGAACATTCTGAAACAATGATAAATTCATTTCAGATTACACCAGGCCGTCAGGGTCAGGCTGTGCTATTCTTCAAGGCTAAGTCAGCCCTAACTTGTCCATATCAATCAGAATACAAGCTTTTGTGGCCACTTTTTTTATACCATGATGAAGTTGGTGGAGTTTGAGTAGGGAGTGAGAGGAAGATTATAATTATTAATCCTTTCTTAGAACCAGACAGAAATAACTTCCATTCATTTGTAAAGCTTGCAAGCATTTACTTACCAATTGGGGTGTGCCTAACAAGGCAGGTGATGTAGAGGGAAACCCAAGCCCTAAACCTGGGTATTCTGGACAGTGGTGGCTGTGTTTGAGACTTTGTATCAAGACTACAGAATTAGCTTTCCAGAAATTGGCATTCATCCTTTGCAAATACAAGAGGCCAACTAAAGAGTATTTGGAACTTGCACTAACTGCTGGGGGAATGTGTTCTTCAGTTTCCCAATGGACTCAGGTCCCTGGAACTAAGTGGAAATGAATGTCAAGAAAGAGCAGACAGCCCAGGGAAGGGCGTGGGTGATGGAGAGAAGCAAGCACCTTCAGCACCAGCCCGCCTGCCCAGGGTGCCTCCGTCACAGGGTGGGAGAGGATGGAGACCCTGAGAGCAGCAAGGACCCAAATATAACCTCCCAAAAGCCTCTCCAGGGATAACAGGGGCAACTCATTGCAGCCAACAAAACTTGCACATGAATATTCATATTCCCGAGCCAAAAAGTAGAAACAATCCAAATGTCCATCAACAGAGGAATGGGTAAACAAAAAGTGGTATATCCATTAACAGTATTATTTGGCAGTTAAAAGGAATGAAGTGCTCATACCTGCTAACATGGATGAACCTTGAAAATATATTGAGTGAAAGATGTCTGTCACAAGAGGGCACATAGAGTATGAGCCCACTGATATGAACTGTCCAGAACAGCAAATTCATACAGAAAGCAGAGCAGTGGTTGCCCATGGCTTCAGAAGCAGGGGAAGTAGGTAGACTGGTGTGTGTTCTTCCAAGGAATGAAAATATTCTAAAACTCACTGTAGTAATTATAACGGGATATTTGAAGTAGACTAAAAATCACCGAATTGTACTTTAAAATGGTAAAGTTTTTGTTACGTGAACTTTTACCTCGATTTCTTAAATGTTGGGGGGG